>CM073533.1:9620000-10820000 GCA_037074615.1 Leucaena leucocephala | reverse complement strand
CCCAACACGAGCTATGATGTCCAGATTCATTGAATCTAAGACGTGTCTAGATTCAATGAATGATCCAGGGTTGATGTATATATTTATTTATATTTATATTCGTATATATATTATATATAAGGGATATATAGGATTTAATTTATAAGGATAAATTAAATCTCTATCACGTTTGAATTTGAAATTCAAATTGATAGGATATCTCATATAAGAGATATTTATAAGATTTAATTTATAAGGATAAATTAAATCTCTATCACATTTGAATTTAAAATTCAAATTGATAGGATATCTCATATAAGAGATATTTATAAGATTTAATTTATAAGGATAAATTAAATCTCTATCACGTTTGAATTTAAAATTCAAATTGATAGGATATCTCAAATTTAATTTATGAGAATAAATCAAATATAGTCCAATCTTATCTTTATTTAAATTAAATAAATAGGTGAATTAAATCTGTGGGACGGATTTAATATAAACATTATTTATTTAATTAGTTTATTATCAAATTATACAATATGTGATATTGTATTAATTTCGGAATTAATATAGATTAATTCCAAGATCCAATTCGGTTGAGGAAAACGCAGAGCATCATATATATCTGATTTTAGGAGCTACGTTTTGACACAACACACAACACAAAAGGCCAAACGGAATCTGCAAAAGGTTTGCAGATAAGAAACTGCTGAAATAGAGACGGAGAGAATGAATTGTTGAGAAAGCCTTGGAGGGACAGGAGACGCTAGCACGTTATTCGTGGTTGGAACGCTGTTTGTGTGGATATCAGTAAAGGGAGCTGACCTGAGGCGTCGACTTCTTGCGATCAGAAAGAGAGCACGAGCCGCGGAGAGAAGTTGTGGAGGTCGCTGAGGAACACTCCATCGACTTCTTGAGATTGAAAGGAGATCACCAGCTACGGAGAGGAGCTGTGGAAGTCGCAGAGGAACATTGAGGGTAATGCTTCTTCCCACTTGACTTAAACACATATGGTAGATCCTGGCAAGGAATGGAAAAATTTTAAGTTAATTTTCGCTGCGTGTCTTCCAATTCCTTTCAATGGTATCAGAGCCATACCGTTTTATGTTTAAGTTAAGCTTGATTGTTGATTAATATGATATGTGTTAGTCATAGCCGTTCATATAAATATGCATTTTATGTATGACATATAAGAAATTCGTGTTATGTATGGCATAAAAGGAATCTAAAAGGGAATTGAAATCGGCGGTGATGCGTTTTGATTTGATCAATTAACATAGATGGGGTCTAAAAAAATCGAATGCAGATTCGTGATTATTTATGAAACAAAATTTTTTTTCTCCGGGCGCTGCCCCCAGACCCCGCCCGCTAACTGACTAGCGGGACAACCGCCCACTAACCGGCTAGCGAGACCATTGTGGCTACCTGTTCGTAGCACAACACAATCGTAACACATGTTATTTTGTGAATGTTTTAGATTTGAAACATTAATTGCCCTTCAATTAGATCTGAATATGGATTCTTGAATGTTTGGGTATGGTGAACAATATGGCTCTAGATTGCAAGTGTTGTAATTTTTTTAAATACGGCCTGCGTGTCGTGCCTTCCTCTATATACTCTCAATGTACCTTCTCTTCTCATCTCACTCCCCTTGAATGTTAAAAGAGGTTTCTATATGTAATTTTCCTTTTCTTACTAGAGAGCTCCTCTCATTGGCTTGAGGAGACTTAGGATAAGTGAGCCATATTGTATCACGTTTAAATTATGCATCTTATAATTATATCAGAAACATGCACATTACTTGTATGAGATACAAACTGAGAAACATGCATTCTTATAAACAAGATAGATAAATTAAGCCCTCTGAATGAATTCTTAAGTCATAATGCTGTCAATTTATGAACACTTGTCAAAACCTCGATCGCTCAATTGTGGACTTCACCAAAGTGAGTGCTTTTGAGTTATCTTGGGGAGATAAGCAAGAGTAATGGTGATACTCTCATATATTTATTATTGTTTGACTTAATTGAGATTAACAAAACGGTTTTGGGTCTCAAGGCATTAGATGGGATTAAAAATATGACAGATTATATGATGATACAATCCCATGAATATCTAAGAGTTACATTTGATGTAATTGGTAAAGGTGTTACCTACCTAAATAACTTAATATAAGCGTCCTGCCAAAGCGGACTTAAGTTTGAGCTAAATATGGATCTTAGCCCACTAACTATTGCATTGAGGGTTCTTTATTTAGTAGGAGATTGCTAATTAAATTGCATATTTTTAATTATAGAATCATGACGACTAGTAATACTGCTACATTATCGCTGCGATCTGTCCTTGAGAAGGACAAACTTAAAGGGATAAACTTTCTTGACTGGTTTAGGAACTTGAAAATTGTTCTCAAGCAGGAAAGAAAGTCGCATGTCCTAGATCAACTCATTCCTGAGGAGCCAGCGGCCAATACTCCTAGAGCTCAGAGAGATACTTACACGAAGCATAAGGAAGACTCTGTCAATGTGGGGTGCTTGATGCTAGCCACCATGGTTCTGGAGCTCCAAAGAGATCTGGAACACATGGAGGCTTATGAGATAATTGTGCATCTCAAGGAAATGTTCCAGCAATAGGCAAGGTAAGAGAGGTATGAGACCACTAAGGCCTTATATTCTTGTAAGATGGCTGAAGGTGCATCAGTCAGTACTCATGTCTTAAAGATAAAAGGGTACATTGATCACCTTGAGAGGCTTGGATTTCCCATGAGCCAGGAGTTAGCTACATATTTGATCTTAAACTCACTCCCAGAAAGTTATGACCAGTTTGTCATGAACTACAACATGAACAACATGGAGAAATCTATTTATGAACTGCATGGGATGCTTAAAACTGTTGAGCCGAGTCTTAAGAAGAAGCCCAGTGCTATTTTGATGGTTCAGAAAGGAAAGGGTATGAAAAAGAAAGGCAAAGGCAAGGGGAAGGGTCATGGCTCATCAGGTAAGACCAAAGAGTCAAGTAAACCCAAAACCAAGCCTGCACCAAAGAAGGCAAAGCCTCCGAAGGAAGGAGTCTGCTTCTTCTACAATGAACCTGGTCATTAGAAGAGGAATTGCAAACTCTACCTCGAAGATCTGAAAAAGAACAAGAAGGATAGCGGGGCTATCGCTTCAAGTATTTATGTTATAGACATTCATCTTTCTACTTCCACTTCATGGGTATTAGATACTACATGTGGTTTTCACATTTGTACAAATGTGCAGGGACTAAAGGACAGTAGGAAGCTGAAAAAGGGCGAGGTTGACCTACGAGTTGGAAACAAAGCAAGGGTTGCTGCGTTAGCTGTAGGCACTTATGAATTAGTTCTACCCACTGGGCTTTTGTTAGTTTTGAACAATTGCTATTATGTTCCTGCTTTAAGTAGTAACATTGTTTCACTTTCTTATTTGGATAAGGAAGGTTTCACTTCCATTGCTGGAAATAGTAGATGTTCTATTTATCGTAATGATGTTTTCTATGCTCATGGTGATTTGCATATTGATCATTACATATTAAATTTGGAACAACCTAATCATGGAAATATCTATAACATAACCGTAAAAAGGGTCAAATCGAACGATTTGAATCTGACATACCACTGGCACTGTCGTCTGGGCCACATAAATGAAAAACGCATTTTCAAACTCCATCAAGATGGATTTCTAAACTCATTTGATTTTGAATCATATAACACTTGCGAGTATTGCTTGTTAGGAAAGATGACAAAGTCACCCTTCACTGGGCACAGTGAGAGGGCCACTGATTTATTGGGCCTCATACATACAGATGTGTGTGGACCGATGAACACAAATGCCAGAGGAGGTTATTCGTACTTCATAACATTCATAGATGATTTCAGCAGATATGGGTACATCTATATGATGAAACATAAATCTGAATCTTTTGAAAAGTTCAAGATATTTCAAAATGAAGTACAAAACCAGCTTGGCAAAACAATTAAAGCCCTTCGATCTGATCGGGGTGGTGAATATTTGAGCAAAGAGTTCATAGATCATCTCAGGAGTTGTGGGATAGTCTCATAATTGACTCCTCCAGGGACACCACAATGGAATGGCGTTTCTGAACGGAGGAATCAAATACTATTAGATATGGTTCGATCCACGATGAGTCGAACAGATCTTCCGCCCTCCTTTTGGGGCCATGCCCTAGAGACAGCTGCGTTCACACACAATCGTGTTCCATCTAAGGCAATTGAAAAGACTCCGTATGAGATATGGACTAGGAGGACGCCTAGTTTGTCTTTCCTCAAGATTTAGGGATGCGAGGTCTATGTTAAGCAACAAGCCTCAGACAAATTAGCGCCCAAATCCTCAAAGTGCCTTTTTGTGGGATATCCTAAGGAAACCAAGAGATATTACGTCTACAACCCTGCTGATAACAAAGTGTTTGTTGTCAGAAATGGTATCTTTCTCGAACAAGAATTTATCTCTAAAAGAACCAGTGGGAGTAAGGTACACCTCGAAGAAGTTCGAGAGCCACAAGACACCACAGAACTGAAGATGGAAAATAGAGAAGACTCACAACAAGTTGTTGAGACTCTTCAAGTCACGCAAGGTCCACGGAAGTCTAATAGGACACGACTTCAGTCTCAGAGATATAGATTTCTGACAGTCGTGATGTGTTGCTCATTGAGCATAATGAGCTAACTACCTATCGAGAAGCTATAGTAGGACCAAACTCTGAAAAGTGGCTTAATGCCATGAAGTCTGAAATGCAATCCATGTACGACAATAAGGTTTGGACCTTAGTCGACCCGCCTGAAGGTGTAAAAATCGTCGGGTGCAAGTGGGTTTTTAAGGAGAAAACTGACATGGATGACAATGTAAATATCTTCAAGGCACGACTGGTTGCAAAAGGATTTACTCAAACTCATGGTGTGGACTATGATGAGACCTTTTCCCCAGTTGCAATGGCCAAATCAATCAGAATCCTCTTTGCCATAGCAGCATATTATGACTATGAAATATGGCAGATGGACGTCAAGACAGCCTTCCTTAATGGAAAGCTCCTTGAGGATGTGTACATGACACAACCTGAAGGGTTTGTGCGTTCTGAGGACTCTGGTAAAGTGTGCAAGCTTCAAAGGTCCATTTATGGACTGAAGCAAGCCTCTCGGAGTTGGAATCATCGTTTTGATGAAGTAGTCAAAGAGTTTGGATTTCTTCAAAACATTGATGAACCTTGTGTGTACAAGAAGGTTAGTGGGAGCACAGCTGTGTTTTTGGTACTCTATGTCGATGACATCCTACTTATTGGGAATGACATTCCTACCTTACAGATTGTCAAGTCTTGGTTAGGAAAGTCTTTCTCGATGAAAGACTTGGGTGAAGCCACCTACATCCTAGGAATCAGGATCTATAGAGATGGATCTAAAAGACTTCTAGGACTCAGTCAGAGTACATACATAGACAAAATACTGCATAGGTTCAGTATGCACGAATCAAAGAGGGGTTTCATACCCATGTCTCATGGTAGTCACCTCAGCAAAGATCTGTGTCCTAGTACATCTGATTAGCGAGGTCGCATGAGTAAAGTTCCATATGCCTCGGCCATAGGATCTATCATGTACGCCATGTTATGTACTTGACTGGATGTCTCGTTTGCCTTAAGTATGACTAGCAGATATCAACAAGACCCTGGTGAGGGCCATTGGACTGCTGTCAAGAATATCCTTAAGTACTTAAGAAGGACTAAGGACTTATTCTTGGTCTATGGTGGATTAGATAACAAACTCTGTGTAACTGGTTACACAGACGCGAGTTTCCAAACTGACCAGGACGACCAAAAATCGCAGTCTGGATATATATTGCTCCTCAATAATGGAGCAGTGAGCTGGAAGAGCTCTAAGCAGGGCACTGTAGTAGATTCTGCAACGGAAGCTAAGTATATAGCAGCATCTAATGCAGCTAAGGAAGCCGTTTGGATCAGGAAGTTCATCACGGAACTAGGGGTGATACCTACCATCTCAGATCCAATAACTTTGCTCTGTGACAATAGCGGTGCCATTATACAGGCTAAAGAGCCTAGGTCACATCAAAGGACCAAGCATATACTCAAGCTATTTCATCTCATCAGAGAAATCAATGATAGAGGTGATATTAAAATATGCAAAATAGCAGGAGAAGACAATGTTGCTGATCCTCTAACAAAGCCGCTTGCGCAGGCAAAGCATGAGCGTCATGTTAGGTCAATGGGAATTAGTCAAATTAATGATTGTACCTAGTGCAAGTGGGAGGTTATTGGAAAATGTGCCATAGGGGCCAATCATTGTCTTATGAACATTATTGATTTATGAATTTATTAGTTGTGTTATCATATTATTTGCATGTTTATTGTGATGACCATCCTTGGATAATTCATGATCTTATCTTAAATGTCCCTGGTCGGTCATCTATGTGGGAGCAGAGATGAAATAAGGCCAGTATGACTTTGAAGATGTATAGAGATATAAATCAAAGTCATAGGCACATGTAAGAGTACAAGGTGTTGCACCGACCCGCTATGAGAGAGCTACATGGGTTACGTCATAAGCTTCTCTCATATATAAACCATGTCACTGTGCCCTTTGATCTGAGATCATAATGGATTCCTACATGACAAACGCTTAGCTTTGACCTAGTCAAAAGTCACTTTTAACCGAGTGATCATAAAGACTATGTTCGGGCTTAGTGATTTTTTATGCGGAGGAATGTGAGTGGTCAAGATGGAATTTGTCCCTCACATTCGTAGAGAGATATTACTGGGCCCCTCGATGAGTGAGTCTGAGAAATGTATGGCCATACTGTAATGGAAAGGTAGTTCCATTTCTATAGTCAGACTACTCAGGGATCGAGAAAGTAATGGTCAGGAATAGGAGGATGACATTATCCATGCCTCATCCATGACTAAAATATCACGTGACAGAAGGGACATGATATGGTTGTATAAAAGGTTACATCATTTATCGATCCTCATATGATTTGGGTAGTCGTTATGTCTTACTAGAGACCTCTTGTGACTTATGGGCCAGTATAGCAAATGGCCCACTGTCAACTTCATATGGGCCTACAGGGTCACACACAAAATAGCCCAACACGAGCTATGATGTCCAGATTCATTGAATCTAAGATGTGTCTAGATTCAATGAATGATCCAGGGTTGATGTATATATTTATTTATATTTATATTCGTATATATATATAAATTCATATATATATTATATATAAGGGATATATATGATTTAATTTATAAGGATAAATTAAATCTCTATCACGTTTGAATTTAAAATTCAAATTGATAGGATATCTCATATAAGAGATATTTATAAGATTTAATTTATAAGGAGATAAATTAAATCTCTATCACGTTTGAATTTGAAATTCAAATTGATAGGATATCTCATATAAGAGATATTTACAAGATTTAATTTATAAGGATAAATTAAATCTCTATCACGTTTGAATTTAAAATTCAAATTGATAGGATATCTCAAATTTAATTTATGAGAATAAATCAAATATAGTCCAATCTTATCTTTATTTAAATTAAATAAATAGGTGAATTAAATCTGTGGGACGGATTTAATATAAACATTATTTATTTAATTAGTTTCTTATCAAATTATACAATATGTGATATTGTATTAATTTCGAAATTAATATAGATTAATTCCAAGATCTAATTCGGTTGAGGAAAACGCAGAGCATCCTATATATCTGATTTTAGGAGATACATTTTGACACAACACACAACACAAAAGGCCGAACAGAATCTGTAAAAGGTTTGCAGATAAGAAACTGCTGAAATAGAGACGGAGAGGATGAATTGTTTAGAAAGCCTTGGAGGGACAGGAGACGCTAGCACGTTGTTCGTGGTTGGAACGCTGTTTGTGTGGATATCAGTAGAGGGAGCCGACCTGAGGCGTCAACTTCTTGCGATTGAAAGGAGATCACCAGCCGCGGAGAGGAGCTGTGGAAGTCGCAGAGGAACATTGAGGGTAATGCTTCTTCCCACTTTACTTAAACACATACGGTAGATCGTGGCAAGGAATGGAAAAATTTTAAGTTAATTTCCGCTGCGTGTCTTCCAATTCCTTTCAGTTACCCTTTTAGAATGTGTGTCCACACTTATTTTCTTGGTTTCGAGTTACGTTAAAATGGTTAGTTATCCTTGTAAACTTTGTATACATGCTTGTTATTCATTATATTGAAGTCCTATATAAAGATGAGTTTTGAGGACTATCATTTTATATTGATTTCCTTAAAATATTTTGCTAGCTATTTGGATTGATTTGATTAAGGATTTTTATATATCTTCATTTTTGCTATATTTCTATATTTTAGAAATTTAGATTTATTATCAAGCGTTATTATTCAAAGTCAAATATGTTTAAATTATTCTTTCAGTATTATATATATTTTTATTAATGAGACGTTATTCACTGGAAGGTTATTTTAGCTTTAGATAACACCGTCACCTTACACCTCTAACAAATAGAGAAAGCCCTAATAGTTGTTCAAAACTTATAGATACTCTACATAGTCTATAGGTAAGATTCCTGTCATCTCTTGTTTTTCTAAGACGTATAAATAATTATATATGGTATGATAATTATCATTTTAGAAGATATAAATATATTCATATATGATAAATAATAAAATAGCTTATACATATGTAAAATTATTATTATATTAATTATGAGATTTAAAAGTTTAAAAAATGTGAATTATTTCATTATGTGCAAGTCACCTCTTGATTTTTGAGGTATGATGGTTTATTTATCATTTTTTTCCTCTTTTTTTTTAGTGTTTATTTTTTTTATATAGTTGTGCTAGAGAGCAGTTAAAGTCATATTAATTTTCTTATTAAAAAAATTATTTGGTTCCTTCCCTTTTCACTAGTTACAAATAGATTTTTATACTTTAACGAGGGTATTGTTGTCATTATGTAACATGCCATTTTTCTCGACCCCTCCAATTTCTCTTACCCATCCAAACATAAGAGGGGGGAAATTTCACCTCCATTTTCTCCCCTCCCCCTTTTTCTCTCTCCCTCCAAACCACATGCATGTAGTCCCATCAACAAAAGAAAAACATGTGCTCCAAAGTTTCTAGCTCCTCATCACACATGGAGGACATAAAGTAGAAACATTACATTTCCTCTTAACAAGAGCATCCTTTACAAGAACTGCACACACCACAGACATCTCCATAACAAGTGTAACATTTTAGGTAACACTATTAGAAAGAATATTTATTTTAATATTACTTCAAACAGTAATTATAAATAAAATTATTATAAAAAAATATAATAGTACTTTAATAAATAAATTATATTTTAAAACATTTTTTACATTATAAAATTTACTGTTAAAATATTTTTAACGATGATTATATGAAATATTACTGTTAAAAATAATTTAAAAAATTTAGATTAATTAATAAAATAATAGAAGTGAGATTTTTTAACAGTAATTTTTTAAAAAATTACTGTTAAAAGTGATAACTTCGGACTGATATTGTACTCTCACCACAGGCACCTCATTATCCTGTCAACTCATCGTCCAAATCACTACCTCCCTCTCTGCATCTCTCTTCCTCTCGTCTTCTCCTTCTTCGTACTCGGAGTCGGCCTCCTCCGCCCTTCCTCTCCTTCTCCTTCTCCGATGACCCTCCACCATCTCTACCACTCTCGTTTTCCCCTTCTCCTTCGCCCTCTCCTTCTTCATCCAATTGATAGCGTTGTCATCATCTTAACCACTGGCCTACTGCTACCCAAAGAGGTGTTGTCGCTTCTTGCCCCCTAGCCACCGCTGACAATGGTGCTGACAACCATGTAATAAGGATCTTTTTTCTTCATTTAGCTTCATCAAAATCTTTGCTCTTAGTTCTTAGTTTATTTAGACCCAAATCTGGTAAATTCAAACTAGATCCGAGGACTTCACATTAGGAATCATGCGACCTGCTTATAAGATCCGACCTTCAACAACCACTTCGTGTCTTTTAGTCAGTTTCTAGTGACCTATTTGTAAGATCCGTGATTTTGCTTCAATTTTGGAAGTTAGAGGGTTTTAGATTGTCTCTTCTGGTTTTGGAGGACCAAGGAAGGAATTATTCCTGGTTTATTCAGGGCTCACGAATTGATTATTGTTGCATTTTCCTTCTGTAATTTTCCATGTTCGATCTGGAAGGAAGGGAATAATTTGTTTTATGTGCCATCATCCCATACTTTAGAATTTGCAGTACAACATCATATTTATTAGAAGATTTCCATGTAATAATCTCACTGAAGAGTCCTAAATGACCATTCTCTATCTGATTTTCTTATCTTTTTAAGAAAATTGAAAGCTTAAACTAGGTAGAGGAAGAAAGCTTGCATTTTTCAAGAGTCTCTTCAAATTTGTATCCTACCTTAATTGCTATAATGCTGTAGACTATCGGGTTTGATTATATTTAGTCCATATTTTAAATGTTTTTGCGCATCTGAATTTCTAGTTATTCACCATATTTTTAACTTCTTTTCTCATATCAAATACTTTTAATGAGTGTAGGCCGAAGGAAAGCTAAAAAAAAATTTAACTTTTCACTACATTTTTAGCTATAATCTCAGTTAAAAGATAAACTTATAATTGTGATAGAATTTATATTGATTAAAAAATTGCCATTAAAGGCTCAATTTAACCATCGAAATAATCCCTTTTTCTAAGTAGTGTAGAGCCTTCTCCAAATCTTCCTCCACATGTCATACCTATAACCAATATCACCTAACAAATGTCTTCTATTCATCATACTCTCTTTCTTTAGCCAAGTAGTATCCCTTCTTTACCATACATTCACCACCTTTTGATCTACACCAAATAACTTCAATAATAGTTATCGCTGCCAATTTTTTTGATAAGATATGTTGAAATAGGTACTAATGAAATTATACTTTTTGCAATCTTTTTGTCAGTTATTTTGTACTTTTGTTCTATCACCATTTTGGTTTTCAATAGAAGAAAAAAAAAATTATCTTACAATATATGATATATATTTTGAGTTTAACTTTAGTTTTACCATGTAATATACAAAATTTTAATATATTTTATTCCTTAAATTTATAAATTTTTTTTAAATTATCCTTACACATATTAAAAGAGTTTTTATCATGGAAGCAATATCTTCTGCAAATGATTAAAATGTTACTTTAGACAAACTAATGCACTTTTCTTTTAAAATAACTAATGTAATTATTATTAATTTTTTAAATCTCTATAAACTAGTTAATTACTTTCTATATCAAGAATCCGATGGAGTATAAGATATTAATTATGTTCCTAAACCTTACAAAATAGATAAAATTGCTCTTCAGGTGGTCCTCTTTTGTTGTACCATGTTATGCCGCATTTATGACCATTTGTAAGAAAATAGATAATTATTAGAAAATTAATCAATAATACATACATTAAATTTTGAAATTTAAGATAGGAAAAGTAACTCCTAGGTCTTATAAAACAAAAGAGTTACTCTAGTCTAATGTAAGAAAATTGATACCGATAAGTCCCCTAAAAAAACATTTAATATTAACATGTAACGAGGGATTTAATATTGACAGGTTTGACTTGTAAATAATGCAACTCGAATTATAAATATAAAAACTTCATTTATAAACATTAATTTATAAATAACAACTTGTAAATATCAAGGTTTGATACGTAAATATATATATATATATATATATATATTTCTTTTTTTAAAAAGCATTTTAAAAAGGTTGTAAGATACAGACGAGAGCTTTAATTAAAAGATTTGTATGATAATTATTTATAACTGAAGGACCTTATCATCATTTATATACCTTATCATCATTTATATTTGAGTTAACTCGTTGCTAATTGAATCATATAAGAAATTTATCCTTTCGTGGCCCACTATGACAGAATTTGACACTTGAACACAACTTGGAGTCACATAGCTCAAACCGGAGACATGCGTGTTTGATCCTTAGGAAGTACTATTTTATTGTGGTTTTAGTCGCGACGCTTGTAGAAACATCATAACTCCTGAGTGCCTAGATTTACGTCTGAGAGTAATTGACAGTTCACCCTGCCCGACACTAATATCACTTGAGAGAAAGGGAGACTTTACCTGTCCTTGGATCATGGGCGAGCCCAACATTTTTCTAAAAATTTTTATAACAAAAAAAAAAAACCGCAGCCAGGTCCCAACATGTTTTGGTCTCATCATCTTAAGCGGAGTCCAATATCTACTCCTAACCCTCGGAGTTTCATAGCAACACATGCGCCAATGTTTGTGGCTAACCAAAATGCTTACGAAGGTCCAACAACCTCCTCACACAACGAATATGTATGTATATAAACAAGATAATAAACAAATACAATGATTCTATCTAAATCATTAGTACCCTAAAAAATATTTTTCTATTTGAACGGCTCTACTCACATGCAATGGACAACTTCTTTTTAAATGTTTGGGAATATATATATATATATATATATATATATATTTAAAGACCTAGTCTTCTAAGTCTTACAAAAATTTAAATTATTGTTATTAAATTTTTATTCAAATTGGAAGTCTGTGTTAGGTGTTGATAACGCCAACCTAACAAAAACTCATTTTTATAATATTTGACAATTAATGCAATATATATTATTCTTTGGTAGTTAATAAACAAATACAATGTTTGTATCTTCATATGATATTTGAAACGCGTTTAGTTAAATCATTAGTACCCCACATTTTTGTATTTGAATGGCTCTCTTCATATGCAATGGACAACTTTTCACATTGTTTGTGAATATATATATATATATATTTAAAGACCTAGACTTCTATGTCTTTCAAAATATTTTAATTATTGTTGTTAAATCAATCATTAGGAATAAACAAACTTGAAAAATGAAATCATCATAAATTGATCAATTTGTATTTTAAAATTTGCAAAGAAAAAAAAGTCATACATTATTTTTGCAGGGAAATATATCTACTTATTTATAAATTTTTTGTTAAAAGATATAAATAAAGTCACTAGGCAAATGCAATTTAATGAAAAAAACAGTATTTGTTTATTGCATCAGTAAAAAAACGTTGTCCGAGTCAACTCTTTAGGATTATGTGAGTCCTTTCCTACAAGAATAAGGCAATAGAATAGTAGAGATTATAAAAGAAGAACGTAAGAAGCATTATAAAAGTACCCATTTAATCATAGTTTTTTTATACCTTAATCAAAGATTGTATTGTTTCTAAATAAATTAAGCTCTTAACTAATTAAATATATTTCATTTTAAATAAATTATTTTGAAACATCGATCGTATTCTAAATAAACTAAAAAGTCATATAAACAAATCATAATAATTTAATGATCTGTAAACAAAGCTTATTTTTAAAAGATGGGTTTCCCCAAGTATAGTTTGGTGTGTTATTAGGTATTGGCCGGCGAAGTTAATTAATCAGAAACATATTTTAATGACAAATTATTTTTAATAGAATGAAGTATTCAATGCCATTTTCTTAACAAGAATGCAGAGAAGAGTACAAAACATTTTACTACGATGCTTCTTGGAGCGCGTTTTCCGCAATTAGAGGCTAACGATGTTATTACCTACATGACAATTGGGATAAGTCTATTTTATATGTAATAAGATATTCTGTGTCATTTTAATTGGGATAAGTCTATTTTATATGACCTTGTGTTCACGTGAGATCTAAATACGAATCAAAGAAGGAACGTGCCTTCAGATCTAGAGAAAGCATATAAAATACTTCCTCTATTCTTTAATATATAATATAGAAATTAATTATTTTTTAGATAAATTAATATTATCAAATAAATCGGTTAATTTTTTAGAATAATTAATCTCAGGTGTGTCATTCATTTCAGCAATCTCAAGGATAGCTGTTAACATCTATTTGTCTTTTTTATAACTCTAGAGCAATTCTCCACAAGCAAATACGCTAAAAAAATTAAAATAATGGTCCATACGTCGCTGGTAAAAAAATATCAATATATATATGTATATATATATATATATGTATATATATATTGGTAGATCTACTTTTCCGTCTGGATATATATCATCACCGCAATTAGCCTAATCATGTTCATAAGTTTCTTCTTTTTGCAAGTTGCGTATACAAATTAAAAGCTTAATTTAATTGAAATTTACTCTAAAATTAAATCAAAACTAAAATTGTCAAAATCGATATTATTATATTATAGCATATGTAACATAAAAAATGACGTAATATTTAAAATTTTTATTATTTCAAATATATTTATATTTATGAGAATAATATTTATAAAAATAATAATATAAAATTAATCTAATAGTGTAAGGCTGTATTAGATATATCTAAATTTAGATTTAATTTCTAAAAAATATACCTATTAAAAGAGATAATTATAAATTTTAAAATTAAAATATCTTTTAATAGTATCCTGTCAATATTATATAAAAAAAAAGATAAATTAAGGAAGCATCTAAAATGTCTACAGCTTTCACATGTCCCCAAAACGCGTTTATCAGCTTCAATTTATATGTATTTATAATATTCAACCAGATGATTGAGAGGTAGGTTGCGGAAAGTCTTCCAACTATAATTTTTTTTAATATATATATATATATATATATATATATATGTATTTAATCAAGTATGTATTTATTTAAAAAGTTAAACATGTTTTCAATCAAGTTTTTATATCTGCATGAACTGTCCTGGTATGATAGAAACGTTAAACAAATAACTATTCACTAAAAAAAATTAAGGAAAAGAAATAAAAAAAACTCTTAAGTTCTTAAAAATATTTAGTCAAAATTCAGTATTTAATATGATGAAGGGTAAACTAGTAGCGAATGTATATTTTAGTATAAATTTTAATTATAAAAATATTCTTAATGGATTTAATAGCACTACAAAAAAAATGATTTTCAGCGGCGATAATATAAAGTCGCCGCATAAATAGGAATTAGCGGCGTCAAAACTATCGCCGCCTGAAGGTTATTCTGCGGCGACACTTTGTCGCTGCCTAAAGTGTAATTAGCAGTGACATTTATGTCGCCGCCTAAAGTTCATTATGAAATTAATATTATTTTTTAAATTTTTTTCCATAATTTATGTAATATGAAAAATACAATATAATAATAAATAACTAAATAAACTATAATATAATAATATTAATAAATATTTTCATTATCATATAAAATAAGACATATTTAAAATTTAAATAAAAGTATTTAATTTATACATAAGTTTTATATAGAAGGTTCAATACTATGATTAGAAGTAGCCGCATGTGGTTGTCCATTCTGTATCAATGCAGCGAATTGAGCTTGTATTCTTTGCTCCATTTGTTCCATTAGTCTTTGCTCGAATTGAACACGCTCTTGTTGTATCTTTTCACGCTCTTCTTCCATCTTTGCACGCTCTACTGCACGCTCAGCCTCCATTTTTTCTCTCTCCTCTTGAAATTTTTTATCAAACTCTTCCTGCAGTTGGTCACGCACACTCTCCACAACTGAACTATCAGTAGATTGAGGGCGATTTCTCTTTCTTGAAGGTTCTGCTCCATACCCTTTCCCTCTTACATACCCTGACCTCTCACCAAGAACTGTCGTCAATATTTCCTCTGACGTCATTCGAGCATCACTCTCTAAATCTTGGTCTTGTTGTTGAGAAAGTTCGTGCATACGACTCTATAATAAAAAAATAAAACTATTAGATTAAAAATAAAAGTAAATCAAAATAAGATATTAAATAACAATGCGTACATGAAGCTGTTCAGAGTGTGGGTCAGCCCATACTACTTGTACGTCTAATGTCTTCCTAGTATGCGTTATCTCCCACAGCTGGTCAGGAAGAATCGGTCGTCCAGTAGTAGGATCTCTCTACAAAGTAATAACATACAAGAAAATACAAAAATTAGATTTGAACAAAATGATTGAAAGTTTAAATTATAGTGATGATAGATTGAACTTAATGTAGTATACTCAATCTCTACAAATGATCGAGGACCATAAGTATGTTTAGTCATTTATTTTTCGCGATTTATCATGTTCCTTATACTTTTGTTCTACAACAAAATGTAGTAAATAATAAGAATTTAATAATTGAAAAAAAATATAATTTATTTAGAAGGATAGTGAGATACTTTAAATATGTCAGACTTAAAATATATTAACAACCACTCCCAATCTTGAAAACTAATAGTTTGAGGAGGATCAGCCAACCTATCCTCATCAGTCTCATATTTCTTGTAGTGAGAGTGCAAATTGTTCTTCCAATTTCTGAATGATATAGCTATATGAAACTTTTCTTCACTAATTTCATCAGCAGGTTCAAATTTATCCTGAAACAAATAAATGTAAACACTTTATATAATAATACAAATAAACTAAAATAAGTATACAAATTTGACATAAATACCTTTATTTTTAAAATCATATCTTGACCATATTTTTCAAAAATATTCTTCCAACTACCTCCACCATCCCTGAAAAAGATTGTGGTTCTAAGAGTCAAACCACAGTAATTAGAAAAATCTCTTACTTCTGGACCAATTGCTCTTGACATGGAATCTGAAAATTTGACTCGAATCTTCGTTCCTTGTGCAGTCTTTAAATTCACATTAATAGACTTGTAAACTCCTCTGCGCTTGTTGATTACAGTAGAAGAGCCTACCATTGTAGTTGAATTAGAACAATTAAATGTTACAAGTGATGTAAATCAATTATTAAAAAATTAAAAAAAATTTACCTGCACTACTATTTTGAGTATGGAGAGTAGGAGGAGAGTTGCCAGGCATTTCTTGAAGTTGTTGTTGTAGTAATAGAGGTGACATAGCAGGTCTTAATTGAGGTGTAGAGCATGTACCTCCACTATTTGTGTTGTCATTAGATCTAACAGAAACACTTTTCCCACCTCGACCTCTCTTTAATCCTGACATATCCTACAAAAATATACATTTCATTTAGAAAAAAAATAATGAATCAAACCATAGTCAATATAGATAAAATGTACCATATCAATTAATTTCATTCATTTGAATCTTCTGTCGCATTATCACTTTGATCAATGTCTTTTGATTCATCTATTTCTTCTATTTCAATGTTTGTGTCACTTTCTGCTTCAGTTTCACTATCAAAGTCGTCAAGAAAATCCTCTTCATCACTAGATCCAGTATTAATGGCATTACTTTGATGAATTTGTGATGGTTCTCCTTGAGTTAAGATCTGCGTTTGTCCATCTTCTCCACATAAGTCAATGATAATATCATCAAGTTGTGTTGGACTCGCACGATAAATATTTAAGTCTACCACCAATTGTTGATAAGGTTCTGTATCAACCATAGGATCATGAACCCTACCATCATCAATAGCATTGCCAGTTGGTACATTAAACAAGTCGCGTGGGTTTGTTTTGACAACAACGAGCCAACCGGGTGCAACAATGTCATCCACATAAAAATCTTGCTTAGCTTGAGATGCTAGAATAAATGGCTCATTTGTTTGTAATGAGTATCGCGCATTGATACTTATGAACCCGTACTTATCAACCTTATATCCTTTGTCATAGTGAGCCACATCCCACCAATGGCACTTAAACAAATATACTTTTCTGTTGCCTATGTAAGACAACTCATAAATATGCTTTAACACACCATAATATTCTTTGTCAGCATTAGTGTCATCACCCTTAGTTAGAATACCACTGTTTTGGGTTCTTTTTCCTGTTGCACGGTCTTTTGTGTGAAAATGAAATCTATTGCCAATGAACATGGAATAGCGATTCACCATCATCAATGGACCAATTGATAAACTTATGAGTTCATCACTAACATGGCTCTGTGTAGACAATGATGTCACCTTTTAGGACAAAAGTTAGGACATGATTCTGCATTTGTGTGCTCCCCCCAATACAATATGCAATCATTCTCACAAGCATCAATTTTATGGTAATCTAAACCCATATCACGAATTATCTTCTTAGCTTCATAGAATGAGTTTGGCACTAAAGCCCCCTCTGGGAGAACTTCTTTCAACAAGCCCAACAACACATCCATAGATTTATTACTCCAATGGTTAAGACATTTCACTTGAAGCAACTTTACAATGAAAGAAAGTTTGGACATCTTAACACAACCTGGATTAAGTTCAGTTTCAGCATCATTTAACAAGTCAAAGAACCTTTTAGCCTGCACATTAGGCTCTTCGCTCTCACAGTCACTAGTATTTGTATAATTCACACATGGAACTCCATATGCATCGCATACCATCCTTGCAAAATTTTCATTATCAGTAGCACTTTCTACGTCGTTACTGGAAGTTCTACAATCTGTCTGAAATCTTCTAATTTCCCCATGCAACTCCCACACCGTATAACTATTCCAGAAACCCTTACTTAATAAGTCTGTCCTAACATCTCTTCTCACTTTAAATATAACATTCATGCATCTTTTACAAGGGCAATGTATTTGATTTACCACGCCAGGTTGACTAAATGCCCAGTCTAGAAAACCATCTGCTCCTCTAATATATGATATGTTGCCTCTGTCTCTAATATATAACCAGCTTTTATCCATTTATATTCCCTAAACATACAACAATAAAAGCCAACAAGCATATCAGTATATAAATAATATATATATTAATATGATAAATAGTATTAGGAGCTTCCTAAATAGTATATCACTAAATCTAAGACATGATAGTCTCTTTGTACTTCTCACATACACAATATCTATGAAATCTAGTCATATTAGACTTAAGGAAATATTACAACAGGCTTATTTTAGTTACTTTCTATACTCTTGTAATAAGCATAAATTAACATTCATCTAAGTAGATACCTTTTAAAGTACTTAATTATACAATTGTTATACTAGCTAAAACGAAACTAAAAATACAAAGCTAAATCCAACATCAAAGCCACACCCAAATGGATAACAATTGTACCTACTGATGCTTAGTTTGAACTCGAAGCTTATCTTATATAACCATACATGTACTTACACTAGAAAAGAAGATAGCCACAATCAGTTTTTGTATCTCCCGCCAAAAAAGATAGAAGGAAGATATTTCTTATATTGTACAAATGAGTGTCGGCACCGGATTCATTTCGAATTCAACACATTAAATATGTAAATATCTAGTTTTTACTGTCATTTCTTTTATACATGTTATTCATAAATGACAAGTTATACTTAATTAAGGAAATAAAATCTTTGAAGAATCATTTTACTAGTAAACTTAACTAAATACATTTTTCTAATATATTTGCTTAAAGCACGTCTCCGGTATGAGAAAAAGCATTTTGAAAAGCCTTGGTCATAGAAAATGTTGCTCTATATAATAGGTTCAGGAAAAGTTGTGCTGAAGTTTTTCCAATAATTTTGAAGGGTAATAATACTATGATGAATAGCTGCCTCAGTGTTGCATTCTCTCTAAAAAATATCCGGATCTGTGTAAGATAACTTTGCATAACCGTAGATATAAACCTAGAGGTGATCCAAGACAGCAAAAACCATAGTTTTAATGCCAAAAAAAAAGGTGTTCGGATACTCATTACTCCAAAACAAGACAGCCTGCCAAGTTTTTCATTCTCTTCCTGAACCTAAACAAACAAAATGACTCAAGCATGGATCATAAAAAAGTAAGCAACAGAAGTTACAGAAATGGATTCTATTTCTACCATTATTATGATATTCCATATTCCAATCCAATTCGATTGGATACCAGAAAAATAAAATGAATTGGGAATTTGATCTGTTCGATGAGATAAAGACCTAATAATCAGAAACAATATAGAATTTATTTTTTTAGCACTTAACCTTTTCACCGATTCATGAGGCTAAGATTGAAACAATGTAGAATTTGATCAACACACACCTCAAAATTGATCTGTTTGATCTGTTCAGTTGCAACAAATTTCTATGACCTGAAAATTGCAGAGAAATCTCCGTGGACAAGCACCGCGTCGGTGTAGAAGATTGGAGGGAGAGAGGAACCAGTACCTGAAGGAACCAGATAACCACCAGTGTGCAGGTGTTCGGTCTGCTGTGCTTGTGCTTCTTCCTCAACAGCTTTTTCTTCCTCAACTGCCGCGAGGGACGTCGACGCTCTGCTAGGGCACAGAAACCACTAAATGGAACAGAGGAGCAGTGAACCCAACCTCAACGCACGAGTGCACCATCGCCATGAGCTCGTGATCAGGGATGCCGTGAGCTCAGGAACAGGGACGCCGATGCTCTGTTGGGGCACAGAAACCACTAAATGGAACAGAGGAGCAGTGACCTAACCTCGACGCATGAGTGCACCACCGCCGTGAGCTCGTGATCAGAGACGCCGTGAGCTCGAGAACAGGGATGCCGACGCTCTGCTAGGGCACAGAAATGGAAAACGGGATGAAAGCGAAGTGATGAAGCCGACTGCGCGATAGGGTAAATAAATTGGGCTTTAGCGGCGACTATAAAATGTCGCCGCTGAAAGGACTTTTCACTGCGACATTTTAGTCGCCGTTGAAGACACTTTTAGCGGTGACAATTAAGTCGCCCCTGAAAAGACTTTCAGCGGCGACAAAAAAGGGTCGCCGCTAAAGAATATTTCGGTCGCCGCTAAAAATTCTTTCAGTGGCGACCCTTTTTTGTCGCCGCTGAAAGTCTTTTTTTTTAATTTTTTAAAAAGTAATCCACTTTTAAAGTAACAATATTTTTCCCCCAATAGCTTCTTCAACTTATTAGACAATTTTCATAAAAGGTTTTAGGTAAATGATTATTTCTAACTTTTTTTCTTAAATTATCTAAGAAAATAGGCATTTATTTCCCAAAAAATAACTATTCAAACAATTATTTCTCTTTTAAGTAAATAAATTGTTTTATGAATTTCAAGTAACAAAATACTCATATTATGATTTCTTTCTTCATTTTTCTTAACTCCAAAATATTTTTAATAATTATTATTTTCTTTATTATTTATCTAAAATTTTATTTTTAAAATTTCAAAAAAACACTCTTAAACTCAGAAATACCTTATAAATCGTTATTATAAAAGTCAGGATGCTATATGAAATGTAGCAACAAATAACAAAAGCAATAGTAATTAAGAACATATATATACATTTTACATCTATTTTTTCTCTCGATCACACACACACACATCTCCCTCTCTCTATCTCCTCTCCTATATTATTTCTGATAAACAAATACTAACTCTCAAGCACATTGACATACATTTATAATATTTCTCTCATACATAGACCCTTGCTTTATTTCCTTCTTCCGTAGACATCATAATAATTTAATTTTATATATTAGATAGTTATTTTAGTGAAGCGTGGAAAGAATGTATGACTTTTAGCGGCGACATTTGTCATCGTTGAAGGATATAAAACTCGTCGCATAAGACATATTCCGCAGAAAGTGTAGACTTTTTACTGCGACACCCGCGAGTCGCTGCAGATACTATTATCTTTTGCGGCGACATTTATTATCGCCGCAGAAAAGTGGAGTAAAAACTTTTCATTTCCCACCTTTGGCGGCGACAAAGAAAGTCGCCGCCGAAAGACAAACTTTCAGCGGTGACAAAATTATGTCACCGCTGAATGTATAACTTTCATCGGCGACAATGTAAGTCGCCGCTGAAAGTCTAACTTTTAGTGGCGACAAAAAATTGTCGCCACTAAAAGTCATTTTCAGCGGCAACTTTGTTTGTCGCTGCTGAAAAGTCGTGGCCAAATCTATATTTTTTTGTAGTGTAGTTTAGACCTACGTGTATGTTTTTCAAAAAAGAGGAGAGGTATGTATAATTAAGACAAAATATAAAGGAGGTTAGAATATTGTACTCTAATTTAGTTTCTTTTTTTTTTTTTTGGAAAATCAATCTTCAAGATAATTTGGACCTACATGTTTTTAATACATATTTAGAATCAATGGGATTTGATAAAATCCAACTTACTCTTATATAGTTATATTCTATGCGGTACCATCAGAAATCTGAAATTACGCGTTGTGGATGTTTTATACCTATAAATAATTATCTTTTTATTGATATTGATATATTAATTACAAGTTTATCATCAAAAGTATTTTACGTGCCTGATTTATTATAAATGGTTAATTGATATTCTTTTGAAGGAGGTGTCCCATTCATAAAGTTTTTATTCCGATTAGCTGGTTGCTCATATACTAATAATAAAACCTAGAAAAACACAGTATCAAAACAAAATAAATAATTAATTAAGATAATAACATGTTAAAATTTATGAATGTTCAAATCTTATGTAAAAGAACTACCTACATTGAATACACGCAAAAGTATCCGGAATATAACTAGCTACTTTCTATAAAATTATATCTATACTTAGGAAAAACAAACTATAATACAATGATAAGAATAAAAAATGAATTAAAGAAGCTCCTAATTTTTTTTTTCAATTGAAGGCTAGGTACCAACTGTATGATATTATAAGTAGAATTGACTCACATCCTCCAATTACCAGGCAATTGACAAACAAGTAAATGGTCAGACACCATCGCGGCTTCACATGTGGGTAAGACACATTTTTCAAAAGCTAATATTATTATTTTAAGGAGTATTTAATGAGATTTTCTTAATAAAGTTTGGAAAACATATAAAACATTGGCCCACATTATTAATTTTACGAGCATGCCAATATAATCTTCACTTTAACAACTTGTCCTTTATTGACACATACAATATATATATATATATATATATATATATAATATACACCAGCATTTGGTGGTAATCGTTAAAATTTTAATTATTCTTAAGAATGTTATTAAGTATATATAAGTTAAACAATAGTAACAACTAAATTATCGATGAAAGTGTTTGTTATGAATTAAAATAGAGTTAATATATATGCGGCCAGAGAGTTATATGTCAGCAAGCGTCTTGCGATGCCAAGTACCGTTCATGGCTGCATACTAGCTTGTCCGACGAATTCTTCTATATGTCCGTGCTTTTTGCCCCCTCTATTTTCACGTTAAACAAGAAAAAGGAACTGCGGTATTATCAGCAGACATGGAGGAGAGGTAACTTGTATCTAAATTTTGGATTTAGAATTTTGAACTTGCAGGGGGTCCAGGCAGGGAAGTCGTCATCGATCAATAATTGAAGTAAACTGACAAAAAAGAAAGAAATGACAAGAATACATGCATGGGGCCATTGTGTATGGTAATAGTGGATCGGAGAAAAGTAACACAGATAGAGCTGTGTAGATTTAATAACACCAACCACTCTACACCTATTTCATTGACACACTATAAATAATTTGGCGGGGGGAATGATTCCATTAACTAACCCACAAAGTGCTGGCTTGATTCCACTCTTTACTTCGACCTACGTGTGAGGTATTCAATTCCCGATGAGCTTGCAAGTTTACTTGAGCTTGAAATCGCCCTCTCTCACACACACACCCTCACAGTTCCCTATTCGCCGTGGAAAAACACGGAGGATAAAAGATAAGAAAGGCCACAGTAGTTTAATATAATTATTGATCAAGGTTAAATTGGTGGATAACAGCAAGGGATTAATGGAGGTAGCATGAGGGATTATATGTTTAATTAGGAGGAGGACTAGATGAGGAATGGACGGAGCACCTCATTTGGAGGCCAAGTTAATGCGATGGAGAGAATTAATGAACGAATTGTGGCGCCTCCTAAATCTTGTTCGCTCTTTGATGCTCTCCCCCGGACTTTGCTTGGTACGTATCTTCTTCTACCTTTGGATACTAGCCATCGCCATAAATTATTTAATTTCCCCCTATCTTGGGATATATACTCACGGCCACAACAACGAGTTTATTTGCATCCTGTTGGCTCCTCCAAAAAACTTGTACAAAATTAAAAGATGCATATAACTCCCACGGTCCAAGTGTTTTGAAACTATATAACATTAACGTGTTTATATATGGTATAGCACAAGACATGGAAGGAAAAGTGGACCGATCGATGACCCAGTAGTTTGCAGTCCAAAACAACACCGCTTCTTGTTGGACTTGCCGAGGATCCCAAAACCACCCCTCTCACAAATCCTGCATCACCCCATCCGCTTCTCTTTATCCTAATTCTAACCCTTTCTTCATCCTCTCACCACTCTTCATTTAATTGGAAAAATTATTTAATTACCTTTGCTCGCCATACAAAATATCAGTATATTACATAAATCACAGTATTCTACACCTTTAGGGTTTGTTTGGTTGGGGGGTTTTAGAGGGGAGGGGAGAGGAAAGTGTGTTTGTTGGAAGAAATGGAGGGGAGGGGAGGGGAGATTTTTTGTCCTTATATGCTCTCCTCCCCTCCCTTAGCTCCCCTCTAAATGTGGGGGTTTTTGGAGGGAAGAGAAATATTTTGCTCCTTTTGGACCAAATTACCCTCAAGTATTTTTTAATATTCCAACTATACCCTTAAACCTTTTTTTTTATTTTTCTCACACCTAATTTTTTCTTTAATTACATAATAATTATAATAAATTATAATAAAACTTAATAAGTATAATAAATTATTTATATATTATTTTAAAATATATAATAATTATAAAATTAATAAAAAATAATGTTAAAATTTTAATATTTTTTTATTTTTTTATTTTTATTATATATAAAAATGAGATAAAAAATTTGAGATTTATAAATTAAAAAATAATAATTTTAATATGAATATTATAAATAAAGAATAAATTAATTTAAATAAAGAGATAAGGGTATTTTTATCAACTTTTAATTAACCCATTTCCCCTCCGCTCCCCTCCCCTTCTGAACCAAATAAAAAATACTATTCATTAACCTCCCCTACTTTTCCCTACCTTTTCTTAAATTAACCTAACCTCCCCTCCTATCAGCTGAACCAAACAAAGCCTTAAACATTTCCTTATGATCGAATTACATAGAATTTGGGGTTAACCATTGTTCATGTCTTATTATAAACACTTCGTTTTAAAGCTTTTTCAATAATGTAAGAGGTGCATAATTTAAAACATAAGAAGTGCATAATTGTAAATCTTTTCATTGAAGGAATATTCCCATAGATCTGCCTCACAATTTATTTGGATAATCATGTGGATGTTTTACCTATAAGTACCTTTTTTGATATTGATATATTAATCATAAGTTTATCATCAAAAGTATTTTACATGCCTAATTTACTATAAATGATTAATTGATATTATTTTGAAAAAATATCTTCATCATAAAATTTCAAATTAGCCGTTTGTTCATATAGTAATAATAAGATCTAGAAAAATACGGGAAACTAAATGACTCAAAGAATTATCAAAATAAAATAAATAATTAATTAGGATAATAACATGTTAAAATTTATGGTGGAAGAAATTCTTCCACAACAAGTAACAATATAATGAATTAAGGTTAAAATTTTCTCTTAAAAAACTACTCACATTTAATATATTTAAAAGTGTTTCTAATATAATTACTTATGTAAGAGAATATCTATAACCATCATAAGAATAAAAATTAAATTAAAGAACATCCTCCACAGGGAGACTGCCAGGCAATTGACAAACAAACAAATCGTCAGACAGCATCACGGATTCACATGTGGGTAAGACACGTTTTTAAAAAGCTAATATCATTATTTTATGAAGTATTTAATGACATTGTCTTAATAAAGTTTGGAAAACATTGGCCCACATTATTAATTTGACGAGCATGCCAATCTTGACTTTAGCAACTTGTCATTTATTGACACATAATATATAAATATATTCTTAAGAATTATGGATGCAAGTGTTTGTCATGAATTAAAATACAGTTAAATTCAGCATTATAAATCTCATTTGCTGGACTCATCTCATTCACAGCACTTGAGAAGGGGCAAGACCAAATCTCAGATTCAGTTAGTTCTGGCTACTGCACTGCATAAGCTGGTTTGGTTACTCAATTCTATAAATCTCCTCTTCCTCTTCCTTTTCATTCTAAGTAATGATATCTAAGCATTCATCATGTCGATAGAGAACCGAAGCCCTTTCATATAAACCAGTAAGTCTTACTGATATGCACAAAATTTCTTCTGTTTGTGTTTACATTTTATTGGGTCATATAATGAATAAGTTGAGTTGTAAAATGCACAAATCAATTTAAAATACTAATTGTCAACTAACAGATTATTAGTTGAGATAATAAATATGCCTCTTCCTAATAAAGTTCAAATTTTAAAAATTATACATATTGGAAAGTTTTGGCGTTTTAAGTTTTGAACAAGGAGAAATACCTTCATTAAATAAAAAAAATTAAATAGAAACTAAAATTGTCAAAAGCTATAATTATTATATCATTGTATATGTAATATAAAAAACGAACTAATATTTAAAATTTTTAGTATTTCAAATATATTAACATACATGAGAATTATATTTATAAAAATAATTAATATAAAGTTAGTTTAAATATAATATTTCTTAGATCTTTTAAGTTGTTGATTCAATTCTTAAAAATACATATATATATATATATATATATATGTATTAACCATAAATAGGACCTAACACACAACTTTCTATTTATAGGAATTAATTAATGTAACATATATTGTGGATAGAAGGGAGTAAGGTTATCCTGATGTTAATGGGGGAAAAAAATATCCTGTGTGTATTCTGGTAATTTACTTTTCCCTTTATTAGTTCTCATCTCTCAACATCTTCCACATATGACTTCTTATTTTTTTTCCCTTCTCTTCTCCCTTCTAATCTTGTTTGCGAGGTTTTTCTTCACTGCTTTTTGGTCGTCTGCTACTTTCTTACAGGTATGTCTTCTATCTTTTTACTTATTCATCAATTTACTAAACCCATTTGCCTGCAGATTTTTCTCCCTTCCTCTTCTCTTTAATTTGGGCCTTTTTTTCCCTATATAGTGGTGCTCATGCATATTAAACAGTATATACTGCTCATCTTTTTATACAATACAAGCTAAAAGTTACAGGGAAACAAAAGGCGTCCATAAGTGTCTAAATAAGGATATATAAAAGATAATATGAAGTCTGGAAAAGTTATTACTAGGTCAATGCTGGTTTTAAATTTCTCCCAATTAAAGGGATGAACCAGACTGGATAAATTATCAGTTTATCAGTTTCTGATCTCAATCGTTTGGTGTGATACGATTTTAAAAAAACGTTGGTTAGAAAATTTGATTTAGTTTTCCTTTTACTTTATCATGAAATTCAATCTCCATGATATTTTAATTTTTTTTTCGTCCATGACTATTCAAGATAATTTGGACTTGGGAATGTAATAAAATCGCTAGGGTAGAAAATAAATTAATTGTGTTAAGAAAAAAAGGAAATGGAGTGGAAAAAAATTCCAAATGCCAACAAGTAATCATAAAATGATTTTATTTTATTTTTAGTCGTATAAAAATGTAATGTAATAGGAAATCAAACTGGGTGAGGCATGGATTCAAACATTAGTGATTTAAGGATCAACTTGAGATCTGATAAATGATAATTAAAATAATTTAATTTAATTAAAAAATATAAAAATATTTATATTTAATTATAAATATAATAAAATCTCTTTTTATATATCAACATATTATTAGTTAAAGTTTTATTTTAATAAAAAAGATTATATATTTAAATATAAAAAATATATTTAGGAGTGATAATTTTTTTTAACTTCTAAAATTTAAACTTTTAAAAGGATTATCTTTTTTTTTTTACTAAATAACATTTATTTCTTTATTGAATATATATCTTTTAATATTATTATTTTCTTGTATATTCTCTCTCTTACTTTACGTGCTTGACCCGCGTCTTCAGACGTCAACTCGTCAGTCATCTTCACGTGGGCTGTCTTCTTCCTCATCTTCCACAACAGGAACAGCACATGATCTTCAACTTCCGGCAACATCCATTGCTATAGATCTGGTCGACTCTGATTGAAGCATCTCCTGCGACGATTGAGGAGTAAGACGGTGAGGGCAAGGAGATAGTCAGGAGCTCCAGCGAAAGTACAGAGCAGAAACTCCGGCGACGAATAGCTAGTGAGTGCAAAACGAACAGAGTTTTTTTTAAGAAAAAGCAAAGCAAAAAAAAAATATAACCTGGATACCCGTTGGTTCAAGCCAATTCACACCTGGTTACATTTTTCCTAGTTTACGCACTAAACTAGATCGGAAAAGTGGTCGATTCGTCGGATTTTGATGTGAAGCAGCCATTGCGACTTTATTTTAAAATGTGAACAGTGAACAACTTTAATGTCTTTAGTTTAAAATAATTAATTATCTTTTGTTATTATTTATTAAAAATGTTATAATAATTTTAATTAACAATAGACAATTTTTATCCTGAATAAATTTAATAATGATGATTTTAGTCATTGCGTTTAATCAAATATCATTTGGGCATTATTTACTCTTCTTTAATTATCGTTATTATTAATATACTCGTCAGATCCTTAATATTTATATTATAAAAATTAATTTTTATACTAAGGAATAAGATAAAGAGTATTACGGTTGAGAGGAAAAATGCTACTTTAAAATTTTCTTTTATACAAAGGGAAGATGAGAACAGCAGAAAATTGGGTTTCACAAAATATGAGATTTTCGATGTTCTAAAATTTGCCTACTCTGTCCATGAAATGATCAGTGATGATCTTTTGATTAAGGTTTTTGTTAATGTTGTCAGCAATTTCCAAATTGATTCGTCTGCTTCAGCAGGTAGCACACAGTAGTCAAGCCGCTTCATATGAACAAGTAAGGCTTTACTCATTTGTACAATACTCCTCATAATGTGAAGTAGTTAGTGATCTCATTAAAGCAATTTTTCTTTTGCTTTATTGAGTTACAATCATAGCCTGGGTTGGTAATAACTTAAATAATGTTATTTCATGACCTAAAGTCACTTTCATCCTTAAGTAATAACTTGGAGTTTTAAGTGTAACTACTATATATTTTCTTCTCATTTTATAGAATTTGGCTTATATAGTGAATATATTATGTAACTTTATATGAGAAGTTTATTTCATAATCAAAATAATTTATGGTCAGAATCAAACTTTAAAACTGATATTAGGTTTGACTAATTAGGTTTTGGTATATTGGCATAGCTTGGTACTCGCCTAACCTTGTTGATTAGAGGAGAGAGATTTTAATAGAAGGAAAGGAAGATGAGAAATTTTATTATTATCTTATTTAAATTAATATTAAAGGAGGGGAGAGGAGGGATATGTTACTTGTTTGATTCAAGAAGGGAGAGAAAATATTTTTATATAGATAAATTTACCTTTATATTATTTTATAAAATATTTTAATAAAATATAATATATGGGTAATATTGAGATATTAAAAAAATTATAAGTATATTAATATTATAAAATAAAAATACTACTCATCCTTACAAATTGCCCTAATTTAGAGGGGAGATAAAGCTCCTAAAAGTTCTTATTACCCAATAAGAGAAGAGGAGCAAATCGACCTTAGGGTTGTGGTTGAGCCACTTAAAAATATTTTAGCAAAATTAATATAGATTGAGTCTAGCAAAAGGGTTAGTTCTTCGTGATAAATTAAAATTTGAATCCTTGTTAAGAGATATGTTTATATTTAATATTCTCTCATTTTTTTCTTTAATATAAGAGTTTATTGACTTGGGATTGAATTTTAATATCATGCTCTTCTAAAGAAAAAATATGTAGGAATTTTGATAACTTTTCAGAGACAAAATATAATTTCACAAGGACTTGCGTCAAATTTTTATCTTTAGGCTATTATAATGTAATTTTTTTTGCCATTCTTTTAAAAATTAAAAGCCCAGTTAATCTTTAAAACATGTTGATAAGTTTGGACGGATCTAAGCACAAGAAGCTTGAGTTAAAATAAAGTCAGGTTGATTTATACATTTTAATAATATCATATAAGTAATTTTTTAAAAAATAAATTAATTCAGAAGTCTAATCAAATAGTGAAACATAAAACAAAATAATTATTGAACATTTTTTTAAAAAGAAAAACATTATGGGGATTTAGACAATAGCATAGGTACTCTTGATGGATACATGCAGCTTCTCGAGTGTTAAAAATATTTACGACTTCCGAATAATGGTGATATTGAGTTAATATATCATGCTACACCACAATCCTTTATAAAATGTGACAACTGTGATAAATCAATTATATATATATATATATATATATATATATATATATATAGGGAAGTACTGAAGTGTTCTGTCTCACTTTCTTATCTAAATTAGGACACAAAAGATCATAAAATATTGTTTTCTTTTTTGTATAGATATTATAAAAATATTGTTCTATATGACATTATCGTGCGTTTAACTGGATCTTTAAATATGCTTCACAAGTCTTAGCATTAGTTAAAGTATTTTTAAATGAACAATGATATGATCTTTCACTGAGTAAGGCTTTTGTTATTGTTTCCAGCAATTCCCAAATTGTTTCGTCTGATTCACTAAAAATCTTCTTCAGCAACGAGCGCACAGTAATCGATCTGTTTGTTACAATATCGCTGTTGAAGCTGGACGTTTTTATTGTTATTTCATATAATTGAAGTTGTTATTTCTTAGATGCGAGAGTCATTTATCTATAGGTAACTCCATTTTGTTTTCTAATATTATCTGAAGCTAAATTAATGTTAGTTTCTCTTGGTATATAATTTATAATTCCCTTGTATTGATATTGTGTTCCCCCCCTTGCAGTCTTTGAAGGCAGATGGAATTAGTGGGGAACCTTCCTGTTGTAAGAGGATTGACCTCTTACTTCAAAAAATTAGAAAATAAAGTTTCAGACTTTGTCGAAAAAACAATAGAGGAACAATTTCTTGACTATTTCCTGTATGGGTTCAAAGTTAAGGAGCTGCAGAAATCAATTGAGGATCTTCAAGAAAGAAGAGACATGATTCAACATCTGGTTGATGATGACTCTCGAAATGGCAAAGATCCTGCACATTACATTTTAAAATGGTTAGATGACACCGATGACATAATTACTAAGAATGATGAGTTCTGGAAAGATAAACGCCTACCATATACCCTTTGTTCTAAAGGTTATTTGCCTAAACCTGGGATGAGGTATCGTTTGGCCAAGAAAGCTTCTAGACTGGCAAGGAAAGTCAACAATCTTCGTAAAACTTCATTCTCTGATGGATTTTCTTCTGGTCTACGCCCAATGTCAATAGATATCCTTTTATCTGTTATCAATTTTGAAAGTTTTAGCTCAAGAAAAGAAGTTACAGATAATATTACCAAGGCGTTAAAAGACACAACCACTAAAATGGTTGGGGTATACGGAATAGGAGGTGTGGGCAAAACCACTTTAGTAAAAAAAGTGGCTAGCGTGGCTCGAAGAGATAAGTTGTTTCATGTGGTTATCTTTGCCACTGTGACAAGAAATCCAGACGTAAAGCAAATTCAGGGCCAACTAGCTGATCAATTGGGTGCTAGATTACATGAAGAAACTGAGGTTGGAAGAGCAAGCCGCTTAAGAGATATATTTAAGAAGGAAAAGAAGAATACTCTCGTGATTCTTGATGATCTATGGGCCGAATTAGACTTGAGCAAGTTGGGGATACCTGTTGATGATGTGAATCTTAGTCCAAATTCTGCTGAAGAATCTACCAAGAGCCAAAGTTCTAATAAAGAAGGGACGAGTGCTGATGGGCAAGAAGATGGGCAAGAAGAAAAAGAAGCAACTGGTGATTCCAAAATTCTCAAGATTTTGTTGACTTCAAGAAGTAAAGCGGTGGTGTTTGATAAAATGCATGTGAAAGAAAACTCAGGCTTCCCCATAAAAGGGTTGGAGGACCAGGAGGCTGAAGTTTTGTTCAAGAAGATGGTTGGAATGGTTGATAAACCTCCTGAGTTTGGAACATTAGCAACTAAGATTTCCAACAAGTGTGGTGGGTTACCTATAGCAATCGTCACAATTGGAAAGACACTGCGAACCAAGAGCTACTCACAATGGAAAGAGACGCTTGGTCTACTTGAACGACAACAATTCACTGAGGTAGCTGAATCTGTGGATTTCTCAACGAGATTGAGCTTTAATCATATAGAAAATGAAGAGTTGAAGTCTACTTTCTTGCTCTGTGCTCAATTGGGTTATCATCCCCTAATTATGGACTTGGTGAAGTATTGCATTGGTATGGGTATATTTGAAGGGTTCCTTACAATCAAGGAAACTCGTGAAAAAGTACTCAGATTGATTGAAAAACTTAAAGACTTAAGTTTGTTGTTAGACAGTTATTCCGATGAGCGTTTCAACATGCATGATATGATCCGTGAAAGTGTCTTATCAATAGCATCCAAAGAGCAACATTTTTTCACCATGCGAAATGGGGAACTAAAAGAATGGCCTCATGAAAATGAATTTAAAAAGTACAATGGTATATCTATACGCAGCTGCAATATTAATGATACGCTTCCAGATTCTGTAAGTTGTCCTAGACTCAAAATTTTCCATGTTGATTGTACTTATCATTCTTTCAATATACCAAAATGCTTTTTTCAACGAGCTAGGCAACTTAGAGCATTGATATTAACTGGTATTGATGTGTCAAACTTTTGTGCTTCAATTGGATGCTCAACAAACTTGAGAATGCTTTGTTTAGAGAAATGCAAGTTAGGTGACTTATCCTTCATAGGCAAGTTAGAGAAGCTGAGAATTCTTAGCCTTTCAGGATCTATGATTGAAAAGCTACCAACTGAATTAGGCGAATTAGATAAGTTGCAATTGCTTGATATCAGCAATTGCTCAGAACTTAAAGAGATTCCGCCTAATGTGCTGTCAAGGTTGAATAGTTTGGAAGAATTGTATATGAGAAATACTGTGAAGTGGGAGAGTGAAGAAAATCTAATTGAAGAAAACATTCTGGCTGAGTTGAGGCACTTGCATCAATTGAAGAATCTCGATATATGCTTACCAAATGCTGCAACTCTACCAAGGAACTTGTTTCTCCACAAGTTGAATAGCTACAAGATTGTTATTGGAGATTTTGATCAGCTGTTTTCCAAGTGGGATTTCAAGATGCCGGGTAAGCAAGGATGGATATATGTTTTAGGAATATCTATTTTTATATACGTATAATATTGGGTGTTTAATTATAAAATCATATTGAACACATGGTTTTATCATTAATTTTTTAGCATTGATAAGTATGATAAATTATATAAGATAAATAAAATATTTGAAAGTTTCTCCAAGACCAATCATTTTTTTTTTCATTCCAAAAAATTATTAATAATCTATTTTCAGTACGATCACTCTCTAATTTTAATCATTCTATCTATTCATTATAAAGATAAGAGGGTGTTTACTCACATAGGAGATATATTTCTCATAAATTATTCTATTTCAAGTGTTTTAGAAATTTGTTTTTTACTATTAATTTCAATAAATTTTGTAATTTTCATGTTATATTAATTTACAAATATTTAACTAAATATATTAGTTTTGACATTTAATATATTTTCTTTTTGGCTAAAAAAGTCTCATCCTCCTTAATAATTTCTCTATTTCTTTCTTTCCTTTTTTCTTGGGTCTATCCTCACAGTGAAGGACGAAGCATCAAGAGTTTTGGCTTTGCAGATAAAAAAACCCAATGTTATTCACGACCAGGATAGTGTGAAGATGTTGTTTAGAGGAGTCGAAAAGATGTTATTGGGACAACTAAATGACGTCAAAAACATTTTCTGTGAGTTGAATTTAGAACGATTTCCATGTTTGAAAGAATTGTCCATCGCAGATAACTCTGATATTGAATGCATCATTGATCCAAAGGAGTTGTTAAATCCTATTGATATTTTCCCCATTCTAGAATCACTTTCTCTCTACAGATTACCGAACCTGAGGAAAATAAGCTATAGTACTAATCTTAATAGCACCTCCTTCTCTAGACTGAAAGTCGTCAAGATCAGAGCTTGTGCCCAATTGGAAAGCGTCTTCTCCCCTTCTATGGTTTTGCTCCTTACAAACCTTGAAACAATTCATATTTCTTATTGTATGTCTATGAAGACTATTGTGACTAAGGAAGAGCAGGATGATCCAAATGTCGACTTCCAAAAATTACGCTCACTAGTACTGGATCATTTGAGTAATTTGACTGGAATCTATTCCAATGGTCAGGGTCAAAATGATGGCGTTATTCTCTTCAATGAACAGGTATGTCTCTTCAACTATCTTTAATTTGAAATTATACATTATTGTTCAACTATTTTGTTTTACTCTTTCTTGGTAAAATTTTCAACATATTAAAGCCTACCATTTTTGACGTTCTTTCAATTTTTGCATTCTTTCCTGCTTTTCAAAACCACTGAGTTGCTCCTAAGACATATGTAATTGTTTGTGTAGGTTAAGATTCCTAACTTAGAGAGCTTGGAGTTGTCATGGATGGACATGAAGGAGATAAGCAGCCAATCAAAACCCTTTGAAAATTTGACTAAACTGAATGTGGCTCATTGTCATCGTCTACAATATTTATTTTCATTCTCCATGTCTAAGAGTATGAAGAAACTCAAATACTTGTCTGTAAGTTACTGTTACGAGATGGTGGAAATATTTAAATATGAAAATGAAGACATGCAAGAAGCAAGGGTAAGTTGGCACAAAAAATTGGATTTCGTACTTTGATATCTTATTCTACGTACATTAAGTTAGCCCTTATTACAAAGTGTGATTAGCTCGCTAGTGAGATATTGTCATGTAACATAACAAAAAGGGTTAATCATATATTGAATTTATTTCCTAATGCTCAAATTAATTTGTACTACAGAAAGTTCGTGTCTTCCCTAAGTTGGAAGAAATCCATCTCAGTTGGATGAAACAGTTGACAACTATATGGCCTATAGAATCTAGCCCAGATTCCTTTACTAGTCTGAGTTCTGTATCTATTGGATGGTGCGAGAAATTTGTGACAGTGCTTCCAAGTCGCATGGTGGGAATATTTGGTACATTAGAGAGCTTGAGGATTCGTCGTTGTGATTCAGTGGAACAGATCTTTGATCTAAACGGTGCTAAGCAATCCAGTGTTGGATATGAAACTCGCTTGCAAGTTCTTCAAATAGATCATCTCACAAAACTTAAGTATATATGGAACAGAGATCCTGAAGGAATTCTCAGCTTTGAAAGGTTGCATACTATAGAGGTTATTTATTGTCAAGAATTGGGATATTTATTCCCAGTCTCAGTGGCCAAAGGTCTTCAAGAATTGGATTCCCTATCTGTTTCTAACTGCCCCGGAATGGAAGAGATCGCACGTGGAGATGAAGGATCAAATGAGTTAAACTTTGAGTTTCCTCAATTATCAGTTGTGGAGATGAAACGCCTTCCAGAACTAAAGTGTTTTTATAAGGGGAAACACATTATAAAGTGGCCAAAATTGGAAAAGCTATCAATGTTCGGTTGTGACCAGCTGGAAGAATTCAAAACGGAAACTGAAAATTCTGAAGAAGGGTCATTCTTCTTGCCTAAAGAGGTATAAATAATTCTTGGTGTTTTGATGAAATTTATTTAGAAGGAAACTTGTTCTCTATTCTTGCTTGATTAATTTATGTTTCATGTGATTTGTAGGTAATCCCCAACTTGGAAATCATGGAGATCAACCTGAAGGAAGTAGAGAAGCTAAAGCCCTGCGTTAAAAACTACTGTATGAACCGTCTGAAAATCTTTCTCGTACATTCATGTCCTTCAATTGAAATTCTCTATCAGTTCCTCTACAGAATGCCTTATTTGGAAAGGCTTACATTGTTAGAAGGCTGTGACATCAGAGAACTAATACCCGAGCGTGAAAACATTGGCATTGGAAACCCTGTGATCCAAGAAAAGATCGGTACTTTTCCACAGCTTAAATATTTGAAGTTAGAGAATTTGAAAGATCTTGAGAATATAGGATTGGAAAGAGGCCCAGTTCTCCAATATTGCGTAGAGCACTTGTTTATAAACCGGTGTAACAATCTGATTAATTTAGGTCCTTCCTCAGTGACTCTCTCTCACTTGACAACTCTTGAAGTACACGGATGTCGGAAGATGAAACATTTGATGGGATTTTCAACAGCAAGAAGCTTGGTTCAACTGGTTTCCCTGAAGGTAATTGGTTGCGGAGTGTTAGAGAAAATTGTAGCACGACAGATTGACGAAGTCGAAATAACATACCAACACGAGATTGTTTTTAGCAAATTGATGGCTTTAGAACTCGTGGCTCTACCAAAACTTTCGTGTTTTTGTAGATTTGAGATCTGTAATGGAAATAACATATCCACACGAAATTCATTTGAGTTCCCATCACTTGAGAAATTGATAGTGAAATATTGTCCAATGATGACAAAATTCTGTAACCAAGTCTGCATTGTACCAAATCTACAAGTGATTGAGACCGACAGAGAAGAAGAGAATTGGTCATGGAAAGGGGATTTGAATGATAGAATACTGAAGATGTTCATGAGTTCGGTACGTACTAATTTTTTTCATCATATCTATTCATGCTAAATGAATACAAACTAATTTTAATATTAACTGATTAGGTAGAAAATCAATAGCCTCACTTGAATTCATCTAAAAATTATTTTAGTTTTGAAAGGTAAGCATATGAAACTATGGACCAGGACACATTATTTGGATGCGGGGAAGTCAAGTATAATTAGTTGACTGTAGGTCGATGTGAGAAGTAAATAAATTCCAGAAAAGATAAAGCTAGGCTCAAAAAATAATATATAAATACAAAGAATAATTGTTTTAAATTCTTAAGATTTTGGATGAAAATATTAGTATTTTGTTTAAATTTATCATCATATATATATATATATATTAAATGTATAAATCCACATTATTGGGTTCCATTTTTGTCATGTCACCCTCTCAACTACTTTTATGTGTTATTCTGTGTTTATAATTTACGTACAATAATTCTGAAAAATGATAAATTGATACATAATATAGGGACATATTTCTTTTATATTATTTGTTTTATTTTAAATATCTCTTCCAACTCTTTTCTTTCGTTTATAAATTTTTTAAAATCTGGCCCGACTAGTTAAAATTTAAGCCGAGTCTCACTCACACCCCAATATAGGAGGGACTGCTGTCTTATGTTGGTATAGGGCGAGAATTGGCTTGATTTTGTTATGTTTTATTATTTACGTATAAAAAGATGGGTTTGTTATAGCTCCCATGACTGGCTGTACCAACAACTTCATTGCGAGCTTTGTTGCGAATAACTAATGAGAATTTATAAATTGTTAAATTGAACTTGTTAATTTATAAATCTGTCTTGTGATTAAATTAGAGTTTAAAAAAATTATTACATCAATATATCATTAATTTCTTCTTGTTACACTTTTTCTTTTTGCAGTTACGCAACCGTCAGCGTTTATCACTTGCCAATCATGACGAGTTAGCATATGTATGGGATGGGAAAATTCACTTACCAGACAAGATCTTCGAGAACTTGGAAACCTTGGTGGTGAAGAATTGTGAGTTTCTGTCGACTATAATTCCATCTCATTTGCTTAGCCACTTACCAAAGTTGGCAGAATTGAAAGTTCGAAGTTGTAGTTCAGTGGTGGCAATATTTGACGTGAACGACAATGTGAATGTGAAATCCTCCAAATTGAGAAAATTGACTTTAGATCAATTGCCAAATATGAAGCATGTATGGAGCAACAATCCTGAAGGCATTTTGAGCTTTAAACATCTTGAGGAAGTGGACGTCACTGATTGTGACTGTGTGCAAACTCTATTTCCAGTAGCTTCTATGCCAAAAACCCTTACAAGACTTCAAATAAAAAATTGTGCAGCCCTTGAGGAAATTGTTGCAAAGGTTGAACCATGTGAAGAAGGAGCTGTTGAAGATCTTGAGTTTCCACGTTTAAAGTATCTGATTTTAGGCAAATTGCCTAAGCTCAAGTCTGGGAGCATGAAACTACAATGCCCTTCTTTAAAAAATCTCAGTGTTGATGCCTGTGGTGAATTCAGTAAGTCGCAGATAACCACGTCAGAATCCCAAAACTACCAAGATGCAGCAGGTTTGGCAGCTTAGTTTTAAAATTTTTTTGGATACTAATGCCTTACTTTTTCCACATTTTATGGGTGACATTTCTAATGACACTTTTAGCCCTTTTAAATAATTTGCAATTGAAATTTTGTAGTTTGGAAGCCAAATAATAATTTTGGTCCTTTCAAAGAAGGGAAAATTTGAATGAGATGTTGGATAAGAGTCCATGGTCAGTAAAACATATAAGGTGAGTAAAAATATAATTTAAGAGAATTAATAAATATATTTTACAATTTAACAAATAAAAAGAAAATAATTATATGATCTAATATTTTATATGATGCATATACTTATTTTGAAACTTAGTTTTACAATGTATTTACATATATTCCTTGTGCATTGCCTCACTATTCTTTTTTTTCCAATGCTTATAATGTAGAAATATGATTAAAATATAAATTCAAAACATGATTTAATTTTTTTTAAAAAATAAAAAATGATCAATTTAGACATGTTGGACAACAGTTCCCATTCTCCTTGAAGGCGCTCAAACTATAGGAACTGTTCAGGATATTTTAAAAAAGGCGGGTGTTTTTATGGAACTTAAGCCTACCTCAATTTTAATCCTATAGTTTGGGGTTTGATTCTTAGTTGTGTGGGAAAACCTTATTGAGAGAGAAGCAAAATCCAGTTGAGTTGATCTCCTAGATATATATATATTTAAAGCTTATGTTTTTGCTTCTTAGGTTAGCTGCTTGGGAGAACTATTGCTCGAAAGCGAGGAAACGGAGTACATGTTAGAGGATAGAGGCATTCCAGCAGATGCTTTTAGCGAACTAACAAGCCTTCAGCTGCAATGCTTTCACAATGTCACTGAGGCAGACACATTGCCATCTGAAATGCTTGACTGGTTGAAGAATGTAAATGCCCTTTCAGTGGCTTGCAGTGGCTTCAGTGAGATATTCCCTCAGATATTACTTGACCTTGGGTTTGGTAATCAGTTAGAATGTATAAGAGAATTGAGTTTGGAGTATCTGCCTAAGCTCAACTGTATTGGGATAGAGCACCATTCCATGACAGCAGTCCGGGAAAATCTCACGTACTTAGAAGTAGAAAGATGTCCTCGCTTGGTAAAACTAGTGCAATCTCCAGCATCCTTTTTCATTCTAGAAGTAATATGTATAACCAAATGCCATGGATTGGAATGTTTATTCACAACCCCTACTGCTAGAGGTTTGCCCAATCTTCAACAGTTGAGAGTCATAAATTGTAAATCAATCAAAGAAATAGTGGCCCAAGAAGAAGAAGGAACGGATTCTGATGTTGATGAGATAATATTTGAGAGCTTACAAAGTATAGAGCTAGAGTCTCTTCCAAGGCTAGAATGCTTTTATGCAGGCACTTCCACTTTGAGATTCCCAGAGATGTACGAGTTGATGATAACTGAATGCCCCAAAATCAACTCTTTCTCAAGGACGTATCTCTGCACCCTTGATGGAAAGGTATGATATTTAGATTGGCAGCGTGATTGGTAGATTCATTTTAACAGCACACTAGGACAGGTGTTTCATGAAAAGGTAAACATTTATTATGTCCCAATTGTATTATCCCTCTTCTTCTTTCATATTGCCATTGACAAATATATGGGAATATTTCACAAAATTCAAAGTTGTTGATTGAGTATTTTATGATTCTTTGTTAGTACCTGTTTTAATGTTTAGTATCAATTAGATACTTGGGTATGTTTGTATGGAGAGAAAAGTGAGAGAAAAATAGGAGGGAGGAATATTAAGAAGGAAAATTTAAATTTCAATATTATTATTATATGTTATTTATTTATATTTTCATCATTGTTTGAAGCTTGTTCCATATAGACCTACACTCTGGATAATTATCTATGATTTAATGTCAATAATTACAATATCTATCATCACTTGCTTCTATCTACAGATTAACACTAATCACTATTTTCTTTGACTTGTAATTTATAGGATGAGACAGAGTTTAGTGAAGATCCAATTGGAGGAAGACAAGGAGAATGATCACACAAAATCACTACAGCAGAATCAACCTTCACTCGTTCTCCATAACCCCACAAAATTTTCTAAATTTTTCCCTCCTAACCCTCCCCTCTGAAATTGGGAAGATTTTGGGGGAAAGGGCAATATTTTGCCATGTAACTCATATACTCCAAGGTTGTTTTTAATATTCCTAATTGGTTATTTTTAAGGTTATTTTACCATGTGTTTACTGTTTAAATTTTGAACTAGATTCGAACATATATTTGGTTTGTTTATCTTCTTTTTGGTGTTTATTTTTGTATATTGTTGTGCTAGAGAGTACTTAAACTCGTATTAATTCTCTTGTCAAAAAATTATTTGGTTCCTTCCCTTTTCTTTAGTTACAAATAGATTTTTATACTTTGATGAGGGTATTGTTGTCATTATGTAACATGTTATTTTTCTCTCCCCCACCAATTTCTCTTACCCATCCAAACATAATAGGAGAAAATACACTGTTCTCCTCCATTTTCTCCTCCCCTACTTTTCTCTCTCCCTCCAAACCGCATGCATCTTGCCCACGAACAAAAGAAAAGCATGTGCTCCAAAGTTGCTAGCTCCTCAGCACACACACAGGACATCGAGTAGAAACATTACATTTCCTCTTAACAAGAGCATCCCTTGCAGGAACTGCCCACACCAAACGTCTCCATAATAAGGATAGCGCCTTAGGTAGAGCCTTTATTCTCGAAATCTTCCTCCACATGTCACCTCACAGATCAGTAAGGCGACCATGTCTCCTATTAACCATACTCTCCATGCAGTTTTTGCCAGCATTGTCTCATTCATTGCCTCAAAATCTCTGAAACCCAATCCGCTTTCATTCTTTGCTTTTGTCATCAAATCCCAAGCCCTCCAATGTACTTTGCCACTGTTATCGCGGCCATTCCACCGAATTTTTGCTACCATACTATCCAATTCCTTACAAGCTTTTCTGGGGAATTTAAAACAATTTATTGGATAAATCGGTACAGCACTTACCACCGCTTTTATCATCACCTCCCTACCTGCATGAGAGAGCAATTTCCCATTCCACCCTTTTCATTATTTACTAATAATTTCTTGAGTTCTGTTTTACTAATAAAAGTTCGAAGAGAACCTTTATCAGAATTTTTATTTATGAACTTTAAATGGATGGGGAGGTCCGGGCTTTCATCCGCTCCCAGCCCAATAGCGCTGACCTGTTTCATTAAAGGAAAATAAATTTCTGTTACTTTTACTCCGTATAATAAACTTTTCTGGCGCTATAACGCGGGAATCCGTACGCAGTTAAAGGAGTGAACGCGTAATGCTGTCTCCTTTCTTTCCTTCCTACTTCCGCACCCACTGTCGGCCACTCGTAATTCGCTTTTTGCGATTGAAGTTGACAATTCATACTCTTCAAATTTGAAAAAAGGGTTATATTTTTATTATAAATTACCTTTATGAAGAGTATGCATAGGGCGATTTGATATATTGATGTCATATCATCAAAAGCTCATCTTCCCTGTGAGTTGCAGAAGCTTTTTACTCAACCATTATCCCTTACCCTCTTAGCAGATGTATCACAGTGAAGAATGTTACTCTGATTCAAAGCCCTCTTCATTTGTCAGCTCCGAGTGCTCTTACGACGTCTTCCTAAGTTTTAGAGGCGAAGATTGCCGCTATGGTTTCGCTGGGAATCTCTACAATGCTTTGCAGCAGAGGGGAATCAATACGTTCATGGACAATAAAGATCTTCAGAGAGGCCATGAAATTTCACCTGCTCTTGTCAAAGCGATTGAGAATACTAGGATTGCTATAGTTGTGTTCTCCCAAAATTATGCTTCCTCTACGTGGTGCTTGGATGAACTCGTGGAAATTCTTTCTTATGCAAAATCCAAGTGTCTTTTGGTTTGCCCAGTCTTCTACAATGTGGATCCGTCGGAAGTTCGACATCAAAGAGGGCGTTATGGAGCAGAATTGGCTAAGCATGAAGAAAAATTTAAGGGTGATAAGATCAAGGTACAAGAATGGAGGTCTGCTCTGCATGAAGCATCTAATTTAGCCGGTTGGAATTATAGAGATGGGTACACCCTTTTCCTTTTATCTTTTGCCCTGTTTATTTTTTTCCGTGATTTTCTCCCTGATTGTTTTTATTACTAGTAAGTGATAGTTTCTAAGAATATAGATTCTAAAGTTTTTGTGATAGTAAAATTCTATGAAGTTGAAAAGGGAAGAAAGAATGAGTTGATTGAAGAGAAAAGAAGTGGAACCTGTGTACTGTTTTCCATAACTCGTTGATAAGTTTATGATGAGAATACTCTATCTTTACGCATATTATATAATTAAAAGTAATTGCTGTGCTGTCTAATAAGTCCAAAACATTTGTAGAAGATGTCAGTTTGATTCTACCATGAGTTATGAGTTGTGTTAACCTTGAGTTGTCCACCCCAAGTTGCTTTCTCCATTGTTACGTGAATGAAAGAACTAAGTCATTTTGGCAAACATCTAGATGTGTTGTCACCGTTTTTATCCACAGGCCTAAACCCAAAACATCATTTTTTTTCCTTTTTGGAATTGATGGACATTTTGATGATTTCAATAAGTCAGCTGATAGCACAAATAATTTTTAGGGATCAAAACGGTAATTTTCACTTCAATTATTAACTGGTGATTCTCAAATTAGCATCAACAAAGATTAGATGTTAGGCTTTGGATTTAAATTCAATTAATAGTTGACCTAAAATAAATTTTACTTCATGTTATTTTAATTCTTTATTTATTTTTGAATTAGAGGGATAGACACTAATGGCTTGAAGTTATATGTAGGATCAAATCTGCAATCTGTCCCTTACAAAGTAGCTTTTATGTCACTAGGCTATAAGACCAATGACACGTTATTTCAATTCTAACGAACTAATATAGTGATGACCATATTAATTTGCGTTAAATGGGATTTTATAACTTGGTTTTGCAGGTATGACTATGAATATCTGTTTATTGAAGAAATAATTGTCATGGTATCCAGCAAATTGGCTCCAAAGCATTTACACGTTGCTGATTATCCAGTAGGTCTGAAATCTCGTGTTTTACGAGTAATTTCATTTTTTAATTTCAATGGTGGTTGTGTCAACATGATAGGAATTTGTGGAATTGGTGGAATTGGTAAAACAACTTTAGCACGAGCTGTGTATAATTTTATTGTTGACCGCTTTGAAGGTTCATGTTTTCTTGCTGATGTCAGAGAAAATTCAAACAAACATGGGTTAGAACATCTGCAAGTGTCAATTCTTTTTGATATACTAGGCGAGAAGAATATCAAGCTAGGTGATTCCCACAAAGGAATTCCAATCCTAATAAAGAAGTTGTGCCACAAGAAGGTTCTTTTGATACTTGATGATGTGGACAAATTGGAACAATTGAAGAAATTAGCAGGAGATATCGATTGGTTTGGTTCAGGAAGTGCAATTATCATAACTACTAGGAATAGACATATTTTGACTGCTCATGGAGTTGAAAAAATATATGAGGTGCCAAAATTTAGTGATGATGAAGCTCTTGAACTCTTAAGAGTGCATGCGTCTAAAAAAGGGAAAACAGATGCATGTTATGAGGAAGTCTGGAGACGTGCGGCTCTTTATGCTGATGGCCTTCCATTGGCTTTGAATGTTATCAGTTCTCATTTATTAGGCAAGTCAACATATGAATGGGAGTTTGCATTGGACAGATATGAAAAGGTTCCTAATGAAGAAATTATGAATATACTTAGAGTGAGCTTTGATAGTCTGAACCCAAGTGAGAAGCAAGTTTTCCTTGATATTTCATGTTTCCTTGCTGGAGAGTTGTTGTCTTATGTAGAAGAAGCTCTACATGCTTGCGGTTTCTTTCCAAAATATAGCATTGGAGTTCTTATCGATAGATCTCTTGTTTCTATTAGTGTGAATAAAAGGGTAATGATGCATGATCTTATTAAATGCATGGGCAGAGAGATAGTACGACAGGAATCACCCTTTCATCTTGGAAAACGAAGCAGGCTATGGTTATATGAGGATGTTCTTCAAGTTCTTAAACAAAATATGGTAAGAGTTGTGTATGACTTTTCCTTACATAGGTTCTCAAAAGAGTGGACCCCATGCAAATGCATGGGGCCTAATATGAACTTCACCTGTGAATAGTGCAGCTCCCATTATTAAATATATATATATATATTTGAATATCTTAGAGCTTGTTTGCTTAGCAGATTGGAATCATTACCCAATAACATTTATCTTATATTTTTTAATTTCTTAAACCAAGATCTTGAGGGTCACTTTCTATTCTCTAGCGAGTTTTTTCATCCCATTCCTTTCATTTTATGTATCAAAATGCCGCTAAGGAATACTACTACTGAATGTGATTGCCAACGTTTGGAGCTGACAATATATTTTATTAGAACTGTTGGTAAGAAATTTGCTTTATGATTTATAGTGTTTTAGGTTTTTTCTCAAATTCTGAATGTAATATTGGAGTTCATACTTTTTTTCTTTAATTCTTTCTTGAAAGGGAACTGATAAAATTGAAGTGATGATGTTGGACTACAAAGCTCAAGGAATGGAATTGCGGTGGAGTAGGAAGGCCTTCAAAAAGATGAAAAGCTTGAGAATGCTTATTATCAGGAATGCCTGTTTCTCTAGAGGACCCAGGTATCTCCCAAATAGCTTAAGAATTCTTGAGTGGGTAGGATATCCTTCAGGGTCTTTACCCCCTAATTTTCATCCAACAAATCTTGCCATCCTCAACTTACCTGGCAGTTGCCTCATTCTTGACAAGCCATTTAAGGTATGTTCAATTGCAATATCTACGTGTTTCTTTGGCTTAAATATAAACTGCACATAGGTTTTCCAAGACTAATTTTTATTTTTTTTCAGAATTTGGAGTGTTTGACCAGCATGGATTTCACTGATTCTAAATTCTTAACAGAATTACCTGATGTGTCTGGACTTCCAAATTTAAGGACATTGTATCTTGATAATTGCACTAATCTGATTAAACTTCATGAGTCCGTTGGATTTCTTAGTCATCTTGAAGAGCTGAGTGTTGCAGGATGCGCAAATCTAAAATCAATTCCAACTGGTTTAAATTTGCCTTTTCTTAGATTCCTTTCTCTCTATGACTGTCAGAAGCTTGTGAGATTCCCCGAAATATTAGGATTTATGGAAAATTTGCAGCATATTAATCTGGAGCAAACTTCCATAGAAGGATTGCCATTCTCTATTGGAAATCTGATTGGGCTGGAATCTCTGAATCTGATGGAGTGCTATAGCATCATTGAAGTTCCCAGTAGCATTTTTACTTTGCCAAGACTTAGGGTAATTGAAGCCGACGCTTGTAAAGGTTTAGTATTTCTTAATGAGTTTGGTGATCATGAGAAATTGAAATTGTCTCTAAGCAGGATTCAGCTGCATTTGAGTTCTTGTAATCTGCTAGATGAGGATCTTGGTACGTGCCTAAGTGGCTTTGTAAACATTGTACATCTGGACTTATCTTACAGTGATCTGACACTCCTTCCAACATGCATCCAAGAATGTATCCACTTGAAGGTTCTTTTGTTACAAAACTGTAAGCAGCTTTGTGACATTTCTGGAATACCGCCAAATTTAGAAGAAATAGATGCATCAAATTGCACATCTTTGAGTTTCCAATCCTCAAGCATATTGTTGCGCCAGGTTTACCTCTTTGCATATTTTTTGTGTGATGTGCTTGCATCAATTACTTCTTGCCTTTGTATACTGAATTATTTGCTGATATAAAGAAAATATGTTATTTTATACGTGATTTATAGGCCTTTCATGCAGCTGGGGACAAAAATTTAATGCTTCCAGGATCAAGAGGTCCAGAATGGTTTGATCATTGCAGCCAGGGAAGCTCAGGAACTTTCTGGGGCCGTGGTAGATTCCCAAGAATTGCTCTGTGCGCTGTTTTTGGCATGTTGGGAAATCTACCCCGAAATGTTCTGGTTAGATTCTGCATACTAATCAACGGCCGGAGACTGATACTATCCAGAAATTGTCAGAGTTGGTCAATCATTGAAGAGCATGTGTGGCTGTTTGATCTAAGAGCCCTTTTCCTGGATAGTAGTCTCAAAGGGCTATTTCTTGAGCAGGAATGGAATCATGTTGAAATTTCTTGTGAGGATTATGCAGTAGAGAATGGATCAACAAGGAATGAAGTCGTGAAATTCCTGGCAATATACGTTTACAGGGAAGAAAATAGAATGGAAGATGTCATATTCACGAACTCTACTCATGTACAAGACAAGGGTTATAGCTATACTTATGGAAGTGTTACTGATGACACCTACCTTATTGCAGAGTCAGGAGATTGTGGAACATCTCGGTATAGCTACTGTGAAGAGAATGGTGACAACTTCAGTAGTTATTCTTTGGGTAAAAGGCAGCGATTCTTATGAAGGAAGGAACGGGAGCATGTTTTGTTGGAAGGATCCGGTCCTTTTTCCCTTTTTTTTTTTTTTTTTTTTTTTTTGAGTTTGAAGCCAAACCGGCCCTTTGGGGGATCGAACCCACCTCCCCTATGCAAGGAAGAAGTTATACTCTGAGACATATATTGGGCGAAATTCACAATCTTTGATTAAGCCATCACCAAACTTAAATCCAAATTCAAGCTCCTCATCATTACCTTTTCCCCTTCTTCCAAGTTCTTGTAGTATTCGTTCACAGTATAGGGGATCATACCATAGAAAAACATTATCTGAATTCAATTTTACCATTGAATAGTGTCATCCTGTGGACCTTCCCAATGAAAGCTATATCTCCAATGCAAATCATCACTCCGATCATATAAAAAACATTTACATGACGAGTGACGTTGGTCCCTTTCTTTTGAGGACAAATGAGGTATAACAAAGCAGAAAATGAAACCCATTAAGTTGTCAAAATCCGGGGCAAGTTGAACACTCACTTGTAAATTTCCATACTTCATCATCGAACTTTTGTAAGTAAACCACTAGGGAACAACACTTCCTTTGAAAGTGCCACGTTTTTCTTGCTTCATTGAGAAACACACATTTTTGTATTCCATGAAATGAATACTCATTAGCATCATGAGAAGTCCCTTTTTGAGTACCCAAGTTTGACTCCAATTTCATCCGTTGAATGAAGTTGTGATATTCCGAGGCATATGTTGGGCAGACTCCACATTCTTCAATCACATCATAAACAAACTTCCCACTATTTGGAACAACAGAGAATTCAAATGCCACCTTTGGCTTGTAATTGGTGTTTTGGCATCCATTGTTTTATGTAAGTTTATGAAAGTATAAGGATCACACCAAAGAAAACATGATATGAATCAAAATTTATCATCATCATACTAAATTTTGAGCATTTCAGCTGCTTACCATCATATTAAAGTTGGAATTGAAAGTCACCATAAGGGTGATGTTTGTTACCCTGCAAGAGAAGCTCCAGAGTGGTTTTATATTTAATCAGGTGACAAAGGCTTCCAACTATATAACTATTGCTCAGTTGTGGCGCAAAAGTCATTGAAATGGGTAGGTTGATTTATGAGGAACAGAACGTTGAAGCCAACATTTGTTTATCTGCCAAAAATGAAGATTCAGTATGGGGAGTGAGTAGTAGTGTCTTTAATGATATGCAGTTGCGAGCATATAATTCTTCAATTGATGGTGGAAGCTCTGGTAAAGATTGAAGGTCCATGCAATTGCTTAGGGCAAGTGATTGTAGCCTTGAGAGATGCTTGATATTGTTTGGAAGTTCAGTTAATTTGCATTTCCTATTCAAAGAAATTGATTTTAAAGATTGCAAAACATCAGATAAGATATTTATTGGAGAGGAGTCGAAAATGAACTGACAGAAGGCAAAGAAATTGAAGGTGATCCACTTCTGTACATTTCTCCTATAAGCTGATACATATATACATATAACAGAACATAAATAAGAGCATAAGTCGGGTAACACATCACAACAAATCGCGGGATACATTTAAGCCCATAATTACCCATAATCTCTCCCCATTAATTTTAATGTCTCCTAGACTCTCCCTCAAGTTGGGATATAGATATTTGTCATGTCTAACTTGTCAATTAGATATTCAAATTTATCTCGAGTCAATCCTTTCATGAGCACATTTGCTGTCTGTTCCTTGGAGAGAATGTATTTAAATTCAATTATCCTAACATCAATATTTTCTCTTCTGAAATGACTATCTATCTCCAATTGCTTTGTTTAGTCATATTGGATTAGATTATGTAACATACTAATTGCTACCATATTATTTGAATGTAGTTTGATAGGTAAATCCATCAATATTCTTAACTATTCTAGTACTCGTTTTACCCATAAGCCTTCACATATTTCAAGAGATATGGCTCTAAATTCAGCTTCAACGCTACTCCTAACAACCACAGTTTACTTTTTACTGCGCCATGTGACCAAGTTTCCCCACACATAGGTGACATAAACTGAAGTTGATTTTCTATCATCTTAATCACGTGCCCAATCAATATACATAAGCATTTCTACATTTCTCTTGTCAAATTTTGTGAATAAGAAACCCAGACCAGGGGATCCTTTTAGATATCTAAGGAATCTATAAACTTCATTTAGGTGCTTCTATTTAGGATTATGAGAGTGTTGACTAACAACGCTGATGGCATAAGCAAGGCCTGGCCTAGTATATGATAAATAAATCAACTTTCCTACCATGCATTGATATCTCCCCATATCTAAATTCTTTCCTAAGTCTTTATCATCACAAATCTTGTCGTCCCAAATAGGAGTGTCACTAGGTCTGGAACCCAACATATATGTTTCTTCTAGGAGATCTAGTATGTACTTTTTCTGTTAGATATCGATTTCTTTCGCAGATCTGGCCACTTCCATTCCCAATAAATATTTTATTTTTCCTGGATCCTTAACTTGGAATTCCTAATTAAGAGCCCTTTTTAATTATGTCAATTTCTACTAAATTGTCACTTGAGAATGATGTCATCAACATATACTATTGAAACCATGAGTTTCTCGTTCATGTTTCTGAAAAATAGAGTATGATCACTGTCCCTGTGTATAGCCTTGGTTTTTCAACACTTTGATAAATATCTCAAACCATGCTCGAGAGACTATTTTAAGCCATATAGTGATTTTTTCACCTTACTTACTTGACCTTCTTTCTTTTCAGAAAATCCTGGAGGCATCTTCATGTAAATTTCTTCCTTCAATTCCCTATTTAAGAACGTATTCTTGACATCCGTATGATGTAGTGTCTATTCTAGGTTGGCAACAACGGATAATAGGATTATGATGGTATTCAATCTTGCTGCTGGTGCAAATGTTTCAGTGTAGTATATGCCATAAGCTTGATTAAACCCTTTAGCCACTAGTCGTGCTTTATACTTGTCAAGACTTCCATTTGCTAGATATTTTAGAGTGAACACATCATACTGCTCTTTTTCCTTTTGGTAGCTCAACTAATTATCATGTTTTATTTCTCTTTAGGGCCCCCATTTCTTCCATTACTACTTGTCTCTATTTAGAACTTGCAAGAGCCTCAATTATATTCTCTAGTATTCTGCGTTGATCAAGGTGAGAGGAAAAAGCATGATGTTCATATGGTAAAGCCCGATAAGAGTCAAACTTCCCTATAGGGTGTTTGATACATGACATGCATTGTTTTCTCACTGATATTGGAAGATCAAGATAATCATTCTCTACTTGTGATTGTTTAGGACCTACACCTGGTTCAAAGTCATGGTGTGTGTTATTCACTTTGAGGAATATTATCTGTCATGTTTCTACAAGTATAGACTTGTCCCCACTTATTAATGTCTCCCCTGAATTAGTGAGTCATTCAACTTCCTTAGGTTCCTCATGTGATGGTATGTCAAAGGTATAAATTCTATCAGGTTCTTAGCGGAGGCACAGTGGTTGGGGTTCAAGTTCAGTTTGAGGTTTCTAAGGTTCACTCTAAGTCTACCTTATACTAAAAATGAGATATATAATTAGATAGTTTCATAGAATGTGACATCACAAGTGACATAAAGACACTTAAACAAGAGATCAAAGCATTTGTATCCTTTTTGGGTACTAGCAAGTTCGAGGAAAATATATTTAGTAGCCTTAGGGTCAAGCTTGGGGGTATGATGAAGATGAACAAAGGTAGCGCACTCGAAAACCTTGAGAGGAAGAGTGTTTTTGAGGTAGGGGAGATTGAAGTGATTTTGAAGAACCGAGAGAGGGATTTTGAAAGACAAGGGTTTACACGACATTCGGTTGATTAAGAAGGTGGCCATGGGAAAAACATCAGTCCAATAGAAACTAGAGGCATGGCTGCTAAATAGAATAGCCCTAGTACTTTCTTAAGATGTGTCAATCTTTCCATTCAGCAATGCCATTTTATTGGTGACTATATGCACAAGAACTTTTATGTGTGATACCATGAAGTTTAAGGAAATTAGAGAGGGGGGTTGAAGTATTTAGTCATGTTGTCAGTTTGGAGTGTTTGAATTTTTGTATCAAACTGGGTGAGGATCATATTATAGAAATGAACAAAAGTTTGGTACACTTCGATTTTGTCCTTTAAGAGAAAAATTCAACTGACAGAGGTATAATTATCAATTAGGGTCATAAACTATTTTGACTGGATAAGGTTTGTGTTGGAAATCGTGTCCTAGGGGCCAATCATTGTCTTATGAACATTATTGATTTATGAATTTATTAATTGTATTATCATATTATTTGCATGTTTACTGTGATGACCATCCTTGGATAATTCATGATCTTATCCTAAATGTCCCTGGTCGGTCATCTATGCGGGAGCAGAGATGAAATAAGACCAGTATGACTTTGAAGATATATAGAGATATAAATCAAAGCCATAGGCACATATAAGAGTACAAGGTATTGGACCGACCCGCTATGAGAGAGTTGCATGGGTTACGTCATAAATTTCTCTCATATACAAACCATGTCACTATGCCCTTTGACCTGAGATCATCATGGATTCCTACATGACAAACGCTCAGCTTTGACCTAGTCAAAAGTCACTTTTGACCGAGTGATCATAAAGACTATGTTCGGGCTTAGTGGTTTTTCATGCGGAGGAATATGAATGGTCAAGATGGAATTTGTCCCTCACATTTGTAGAGAGATATTACTGGGGCTCTCGATGAGTGAGTCTGAGAAATGTATGGCCATACTGTAATGGAAAGGTAGTTCCATTTCTATAGTCAGACTACTCGAGGATCGAGAAAGTAACGGTCAGGAATAGGAGGATGATATTATCCATGCCTCATCCATAACCAAAATATCGCGTGACAGAAGGGACATGATATGGTTGTATAAAATGTTACATCGTTTATCGATCCTCATATGATTTGGGTAGTCGTTATGTCTTTCTAGAGACCGCTTGCGACTTGTGGGCCAGTATAGCAAATGGCCCACTGCCAACTTCATATAGGCAGGCCTACAGGGTCGCACACAAAATAGCCTAACACGAGCTATGATGTCCAAATTCATTGAATCTAAGACATGTCCAGATTCAATGAATGATCCAGGGTGGATGTATATATTTATTTATATTTATATTCGTATATATATAAATTCGTATATATACATTATATATAAGAGATATTTACAAGATTTAATTCATAAGAATAAATTAAATCTCTATCACGTTTAAATTTGAAATTCAAATTGATAGGATATCTCATATAAGAGATATTTACAAGATTTAATTTATAAGGATAAATTAAATATCTATCACGTTTGAATTTGAAATTCAAATTGATATGATATCTTAAATTTAATTTATGAGAATAAATCAAATATAATCCAGTCTTATCTTTATTTTAAATTAAATGAATAGGTGAATTAAATCTATGGGACAGATTTAATATAAATATTATTTATTTAATTAGTTTCTTATCAAATTATACAATATATAATATTGTATTAATTTCAGAATTAATATAAGATTAACTTCAAAATCTAATTCGGTTGAGGAAAAACGCATAGCATCCTATATATCTGATTTTAGGAGCTACGTTTTGCACAACATAATACACAAAAGACCGAACGGGTATCTGCAAAAGGTTTGCAGATAAGAAACTGCTAAAGTAGAGATGGAGAGGACGAATTCTTGAGAGAGCCTTGGAAGGACAGGAGGCGCTAACACGTCTTTCGTGGTTGGAATGCTGTTCGTATGGATACCAGTAGAGGAAGTCGACCTGAGTCGTCGACTTCTTGCTATCGTAAGGAGAGTACGAGCCGCGGAGAGAAGCTGTGAACATCGTGACCAGAAGCTGTGGAAGTCGCTGAGGAACACTGAGGGTAATGCTTCTTCCCACTTGACTTAAACACATACGGTAGATCCTGGCAAGGAATGGAAAAATTTTTAAGTTAATTTCCGCTGCGTGTCTCCTAATTCCTTACAGTTTGACACTATAAGTCACTAAGAATAATAGAGAAGGGTTTAGATGGGCAATATGTGACACTTGAAAAATGAGTGCAGTGATGTTTTGCAAGTTTATAGGAATCACAAGAAAAATTTTAAATTTTATTAGAGCATATTGAAGGAAACATCTTACATATGTAGTAAAAGTTTGGATGTCCTAAGCCTTGTGCCACAACTCCAATTCACTAGCCCTAGAGAGAGACATTTTATTACATAAAGAAGGTACTTGATCATTACAATCATCTAGGTAATAGAGTCTATCAAGCTTTTTAGCAACACCAGTCGTCACCCCCATAAGCAAATTCTGAAAAATACAGTGTGTAGTAAAAAATTTAGCATGGCATCTTTAATCCCTAGTTAACTGACTCCTAGGTAATAAATTGTATTGTAATTTTGGAACATGTAACACATTATGTAATGTCAGAGTAGCAGAAACATTGATGGTATCACTACTAGCAACTAGAGAGTAAGAAGCATCAATAATTGTAACTGTAAGATGGGATTTTACAGGAGTATATGTGGAAAAAGAGTGGCATCATTAGTCATGTGATCGAAGGCATCAGAGTATGTTATCCAACAAGAGCATGTATGCTTACCTTTAAATAAATTACCTCGCTGCACCACGATAGCAACTGGTTGCTTATGGGCATATTTTTCAAGAGTTGTCAAGCATTCTAAGATGATGGACAATGAGTTTAAAGTCTGGACCTACACTGAACTAGAAGGTCCACTAGTATAGGCTTGGGTTGGAGCTCCACCCAAGGAGACTTAGGCTGGAGCAACAAGGGGCCCATTAGTGGATACAAGGGCGTCGTCTAACTGGGCTGCTTTAGCCATGTATCCCTTACGCCAACATTGTCTGGGCCGCCTATCAGCAGGCTTCCCATGGAGATCCTAACACTTCTCCTTGGTGTGGCCCACTTTCTTACAATGCTCATAGACAGGCATGCCTTCCTGGATTCTAGAGCTTGAGCAACAAGGGCAGAAGTCTCTGGAGCATTGGTTGGGAGGTTAAGTAATTGGAGAGCATCACTTGATAATGGCATTTGTCATCCCTCAGGAGTACAAAGGCCTTGGGGACGGTGGGAAGAGATACTCGTCTAAGGAGGCGAACATGGACATCTTCGTAAACTGGGTGTAATCTGTCTAGAAACTCGAATAGTCTCTCTTCCTCTAAATCCTATGATGGGCGGCAGCATCATTGGCATGCTTCTAGCTAGTTGTTTAAGCTAATCTAATTCTTGCCACAAGGCCGTTTTCTCCAAGTAATATGTGTTTAAGGGACGCTCGCCTTGCCTAACTGTCCACAGTTGAGATCTCAAATAAAAAACCAGGGAAGTCGTTGATCTTTTGCCCTTCTCTTCCTTAATCGCTCGCCAAATTTCCTTGGCTATAGGAATAAGAATAAAGTTGCGAGGGACAAAAGGCACCATGGCATTGAGAAGCCACGATGCCACCAGGGAATTTTTGGTCTTCCCTCAAACTCGGTCCCAGCATCATTGGCGATCGGAGGTTCACTCTGAATTATCTCAAGTCTGTCATAGACATCAAGCATGAGGTATATAGATTGTGTCCACTCCAAGTAGCTGTCATCAATGAGACGCTTGGGAACAATAACGATGGTGGAGCCTTCAACACTGGCAATCTTAGTTAGGAGATGTAACCCACTATTAGTCATGGTCAAGTCGACTTCAGTATAGGATGTTGTCTAGGTTCCTGACTCTGATACCATATTGGAGAGGAGTCAAAAATGAACTGACAGAAGGCAAAGAAATTGAAGGTGATTCACTTCTGTACATTTCTCGTATAAGCTGATACATATGTACACATATGAGTACATAATCAGAGCATAAACTGGGGAGCACATCACAACAAATTATGGGATACATTTAAGACCATAATTACCAATAATATCTCCTCATTAATTCCTATCTCTCCCTACTAAGTCTAATATCTCCTAAAGTATTGAGCTTTGATTGTCAACTATTCCACCTTAATCATAAAGAGAAGCAGCTGAAGAGATCTATATAACAAAAGCTTACCATCCTTAAATTCCTTAAGTTCTGCAACAATTTAAAGGAGAAATATTACATAGGAAACAAGTCTTAAATTTCAATTAAATTGTAAACTAAAATCAAAACTCATATATATGTTTACCTGCACTCCATCCCATAACTTTTTAAGATGGTTGTTAGGTATGCGAAGTTCAACTAACTTCTTAGCACAAAATGATGACAATGGAAGAGACTCTAAAAGAAAATTGTCCCACTTAAGATGCCTTAAGGAATTGGAAAATGACTTAAGCTTTGAAGAAAAGTTCATAGCACATGATCTTTTACCCTCGGAGGGAATAAAATTTCAGAAACCTTGAATTAGTCATCTTTTTTAAGGTGTCAGCACTTAATTGTAAATCTCTAACTTGAGACAGATCCAAGCTTATGCCTTGAACTGCATCAGTTCCCTAAACAACACAAAAATCCAAAAGAAAGTAAATAAATTACTTTATATTAACAATTTATTTTCAGTATCTATCAATTGTCTAATTAGAAAGGTAAATATTTTTCTTACCTGATTATGTTTTAGTACATCATAGATCTCATCAGAATTCCATAGTCGACTACGTCCTCCAGGATTTTTCATGCACTCTTGACGAACAATTTTGAAAGCCATCGATTGAATTAAAAAATGTTTATCAGCGCCTTATTCGTAAGGGTTTCCAAACTAATGCTTGCATGAAAGCCACAGCTCTCTATCATTGCTATTACATATCCTGAGGCATCGTCCTTTCTAATTTTGTCAATGCACTTTCCCATTCCTTTACAGTTTTGCAATGTAGAAATGAACCCAAAATGCCTAAGGCTAATGGAATGCCTTGGTCATAAGCAACTGCTTTTTTTATATTCACTTCTATAACCGTCTTTGCAAAAGGCTCTGAGGTTGAAAAGTTGAAGTGAATTGTCGTAGCCCAATGCCTTGGCCTTGTGTGTTTTTCAACCCTTTGATCAAGTAGATGATGATCTCTACTTGATAGGATGACTTTACGACCAGGTCCCAAAGAGGAGCTTCACTTTCCAAATAATCCAAGTACAATCAAAACTTTTCTGCTACTGAGTCTTTCAAGAGATATATATATCATTTGATAGTTCATAGACAGGTTTGACTCTTCTCTAAAGTTTTCTAGAAAGTGGAAACTATTAAATTGAGAGTGGAATTAGGCAAATACAACCTAGCCATGGTTGTTTTGCTAATATACTTGAATAATGAGTTCTGCTTCATCCTAATAGTGAAAAAAGACAGTATTAATGTATCATGTGAAAATGAAGTAATAAATAATTTATTAAATAAAGTGATAACCAATTAATGACAATATCTTTTTGGTGATATGATAAAATTATTATTTAATAAAACCACAAATTCATTTAGAGATTTTATTAAAATTGTGTGGATATTTTCCTCCATTTTCAAAATTGTTAAGAAGGATTCTATTAAAATTTCAACTATTTTTAAAATTGTACAAATTAATATAGAGTTAATTTAATGGTGTAAGGTTCTGTTAGATTCTTCTAAATATTGATTTCAATTCTTAAAAGAGACATTTATATTGAAGTCACAGCTACAAATTTTAAAATTTAATATTTAATTATATGATGTAATAAATAATATAAAACAATAAATTGTACAAGGCTATATAGTGAATCCTATTGTAATTAAATTATATATAGTGCTTGCTTAATTTCAAAATATGATGTTTGTGTACAACAGAGATTCCATGTTGCTTAGTGTTTGCTTCAGGGAAACAATGCTTGTATAAGTTTGAAAATTACAGAAACAGGTTGTAAAATCTATCATTTTTTTTTAAATTTAGAAAGATGTGAGTGCAATGCAAGTTTCATTGAAACATAAGAAGTGTGTGTGGGTAATTACTCTACTATTTGAGTTATTAGTAATCATAATTTATTAAAAGAAAGGTTGAACAGTTAAAAAACACATCAACTACTAGAGCTATAGTATCCAACTTTGATTTAAATAATAGTTTTTAGTTATATGATATAGCAATGAACACCGAAAGTTATTATTCACTGCAAGTTAAGTAGTCGCCGCATAAGCTAATATTGTAACACTTGTATGAATTCAATATCAGAGAAAAGGACTAACGGGATATAGTCCGAGTAGTAAGTAGTTTGTTATCGCTTAAACGAGATCTCGAGTTCGAACTTTGGCTTATGCAAAAAATCTCCGTTGGGAGACTCACCCACTATAGTTAGGTGCGTGATACGGGTCAAATTCGGATGTAGTCAGGGTAAAGTTCCGGTGAATTAGGTGGGCAACAAAAAAAAAATCAGAAAAAAGGCAATGTTTATGATCACGAAGACCAATCCAAGGAATAAATAATGTAATAGGGGAAATTACATTTGGATCGGAAGACAAATTACTACTACTATTATTATGTTCTATAAAATCATTAAATTGATATAATGCCGAAGAGACTTGTAGAAGATGTATTGAAATTGTAAAAAGATAAATTTATTCTAACTTGTCAATTGATAAATCAATGTGTCACTAATAACAAATGGAGACGCCTCAATTGATAAGTTAATGTTTCACTATTAACAAGTCAAGTCACGGTACCACTAATGATAAGTCATGGCGTTTCAATTAATAAGTCAATGTGAGTCAGACAGTACTATCAACAACAAATTAGGGCATCTCAATTGACAAATTAATGTGATACTAATAAAAAATTAGGATAAACTCATATTTTCACAATTTTAATACATCTCCCACAAATCCCCTGTGACTTCAAATCAATTTGATGATTTCATATAATCTGATAGTAATAATTTGTCTTCCTTATTATCCGAGTGTAATTTCCTAGATAATACTCTTCTAGTCCTTAATATCAGACATATTTAACTAATTTAATTAAATTAAGAAAGTTAGTTAAATTAGTTAATATGACATATTTTTTTCTAAAACAATATAATAATCTTCCTTAATGCTTTCTCTCACTCTCTTACTTGATTATTATTGAAAAAGTATTAATAAGGATAATTTAAAGAATATTAATAAATATAGTAAATAAATTTTTTTATTTATAATTAATATTAACTTTTTTATACTAAGAATTAGAGGAGGAGTATTTTAAAGTTTAAAGTTAGAGTATGAAGAGTGACTTGTATTGTGTGATTAGTTTAACAAAAAAAAAAAGTGCTTTTAGACTCAAATTATGATTTAGATTTAAAAACACTTAAACACCTATCATGGCCCAATAATTGATTGTGGAGAAAAGCATGTTTCCCTCATTTGAAACATGGTTTTCCATAAGCTAATGGAATTAACTTTTCAATACAATTTTTAGCGAAATGAATGATTTATTCCCCTCAATTTTTTGTCATGTTCCTATCAATTAATTTTTAATTATGTACAGGAAAATAAATCACATAAATATAACTTCTTAATTATTTATTATAAATTACACTAATAACACATATATGTATATATATTATTTATTATTTTAAAATTAATTATATTTTATATTATTATCATTTTATTTCATACTTTTTCTGATAATATACTTAACTAAAAAGTCATTCTAATAACAACTAATCAAATATTTATTTTTTTAAAATTATTTTTTATACAAAATTTATTCTTTAAAATCACTCCATAAACTCGTAGTCCCTGTCACCTCCGTATAATGGCATCTAAAAACTAAATTAAACACAACATTAATCGCCAGAGTCCCATCCGGCGAAACTTGCAGTTTCGAAAAGGGCTTGTCTCCATTGGACCACCTTCTCTGGGTTTTGCCTCATATTATGTTTTGCAAAAGCTTCCTCATAAGCTCCCCTTTGTTGATTCCGTACATGTGATGGGTCCACTTGATAGAAAACAGGAACAAGCAGCTGTCCCTTGTGTTGTTTACAGTGAAGGATCTGAATGAGCTCATTCAAGCACCATTTGGAAATGGCATAGTCTTCAGAGAAGAAGAAGATGATGAAGCAGCAGTACCCATGATATTCGAAGTGCACAGCAGAAGATTGAGCCATAATTAAGTTGACTTGTTCGACAAAGATTCAGTACGGCTATACTTCGACCAATTAACCAGAGATTAGTAACAAAAACGCATCATTTAATGTGACTTTGAACAAAATAACAAATTTTTTTTCTTTTGCAAAAACACAAAATGATATTTCAATAATTATCAAGGTTTATAAGTTACAAAATAGACATAGAACACAAGTACCTAAAATTAAATAAGTAAAATATAAAAATAATAAATATCCTATATAATCTTATAAAAAAAGATTAATTTTTTTACGGTATAAAAACGATTGGAGGGTGTAGCTTGTAGCCTTGAACTTGTTAGCTCTTTTTCTAAAGAAATCACGACATGACATGCTTCCTCATATAATTAATTTAGTAAAAATTTTTGAATCAACCTCTCAATTAAATTTTATATCATATTAAGGACTAGAATAATATATATTTATCTATATGGCTTCTAGCCATATTGTATAATTTGCTTGTATATAATTTTATTTTGATAACCATAATGACTATTTTTCAACAATCATATTCGGCTATCTATTCCGTTGCAATGGGGTCATAGTCATTATTATTCTCATAGATTTCTCAACAGGAATCGCCAATAAAAGTTAATACAGATAGTAAAGAATTCTCGCTATCGTTATGAGGGCTCCTCTCGTAGGTAATCTCGTAAGTCCCCTATAAACACTCTCTGAACCCTAGGGCTATGCCATAGCCTTAATGGGGACCAGTATCGAACCTACCTAAACTTTTATATACCAACAAAAAATAGCACAATCAATTTCTCAAAATTGGATATGCTAACTAGTCCTGAGGACTAATTCAAAAATATCTTTCAATGTCATAAACTCTTTTTGCACTCTTCAGGACTAATAGAATTTGTAATAATCAAGTTATCAAAGTGTCACAGTTTTTTCTTGCAATGCTATTGGACCCTCTACATACAGTTTATGAATGGAGAGGAGGATCTGAAGGCCGTTAACATAAACCAAGTTTAGGAGATGTATCAGCAGTGTTGAGAGCTTGAAGGAGATCGGATCTCTGTTTGAGGGTGAGAGCAGCTTTAAATATTGCTGTAGAATTGACTCCAAGCAAGTGCCCTGTTTCTCCCATACACGCCTACAGAGTGGACCAGTCCTTCTGTGAACTGCATGTCAGCTCGGATATATGTCACCGCATTCAATATCTTGTTAGTGTCACAAGGCCAATAATTTACAGATTAATGGAAGAGATTCTGATTGAACGGGCTGAACTACGCATGAAGCTCGTCTGTATATATTCCAATACAGAAATTGAAGGATATATATTTTAAAAGATGCTCAGATTTTGTAGAACATAAAGAAATGAAAAAGGTAATACCTCGGATAGGAAGAATCACAGTTAGATGGGTAGGATCCATCATTTTAATTATTCTACAGACCATGAATGCCAAAATCTGCTTCAGATTTTCCAGTTGTTGGGTGGCAACAACTCTTCTGAGTGTCACAATATGACACTGGCCACTTCAAAATCAGATGCCAGCAATTTCAGTTTCAGAGAAACAGTTCTTCATCGTTTTTGTTATAGCTCTGATCAGGTGAAGAGAAAATGGGGCTTTTGGAACTTACCCGCTGGACAAAGTAGAAGAAATCAAAGTCCTGTGAAACAGAGAGAACTGAGAGATACTGCAGAAGTACGAGTCTGATATTGAAGGATACCTACACTTTGTATACCTCAAAAAGTATACTTTCATGTTTATTCATAATTAGTTTAACTACTTGTAATTCTTGTCTATCCCAAAATCTCAGTTGACAATAAGCAGTCTTACTGACCAATCTTCTCTGTCGTATGTCATACCATATATTGGCTTAGAGACACCACTACCAATAATCCCCACATGAGCACTTCCCGTCTTTGAAATGATGAAATCTCTGGACATCCCTAAGAATAATTTCCCTACCAAAGATCAATGATATAAATTTAGCAGCACTGTGGCAATCCCCACAGACTCGAAGATTCTTGACCACACGAATTGTTGTCCCAGGAGGAGTATTCAGAATCCCAAAAGCAATGGCCAATTTCTCACTGTGATATCTAAGAACAACTTCTTTTTCTTCATCTCCCATGTCTGCATGAAAGACAAGAGAAGTATCGGGTACATATCCAGCTAGCTTCAGTTCTTTCACTAGCTCATCAAGTGCATGGTGCAGAGCAGTAGATGTGGAATGAACACCATCCCCAGAAAAGAATTCATGAACAACATTGTTGACCTCTATAGAGCTACATCCAGGAACCTTCACTGCTCCTCTGTCTTTCATCATTTTCCTCAAGAAATTCACATCCTCCCATTTCCCAGATCTTGCACACAAGTTTGACAAAATCACATAATCCCCACCGTGAGTGTCATCAAGTGCAAAGATTCTCTGAATCACTTGCTTTCCCAATTCAACATTCCCATGACTGCCACAAGCAGACAGCAACGTCCGCCAGAGGATCGGAGTGGGCTCAATGGGCAATTCATCTATGAACTTATAGGCCTCGTCCAAGCGTCCAGCTCGACTTAACAAATCAACCATACACCCATAATGCTTTATGCTAGGAACAATCCCATACTTGTGAATCATACTATGGTAGTACTCATAACCTTTCTCTACCAATCCTTTGTGACTACAAGCATACAATATACCCAGAAATGTTATTTCATCAGGCCTCACTTTCACCATGTTCATTTCTTCCAACATTGACAAGGCTTTGAAACCATGGCCATGAGTGGCGTAAGCCACAATCATGGCTGACCAGGCCTGTGTGTCTCTCACAGGCATATTCTCAAACACAGAAACCGCATCATCCAGACTCCCACATTTTGCATACATATCAATAAGTGCAGTATTTACCTTAACATATTGATCAAACCCATTTTTCTTAACATATTCATGTATCCACTTTCCCAAGTCTAATGCTCCCAACAAAGCACACGAAGAAAGAGTAACAAGCATGGTTACATCAGTTGGCTTAAGACCCCTCTCTTGTAATTCTCTGAACAAAGCCAAGGCCTCATTGGGTTGGCTATTTCGAGCATAACTTGTGATGAGTGCATTATATGTAACAACACATGGTTCAGAAATCCTATCAAACACTCTTCTAGCAGAGTCTATATCATTACGCGCAGTATACATATTTATAAGTGTTGGGCGTACGTACACATTATCATTGACCCCAAGTTTGATAGCTAGGCAATGCACTTGTTTTCCTTCTTCTGTGGCTTTAACTCTAGCACATGCCTTGAGAAGGGTCGAGAAAGTATAATCATCTGGGACCAGGCCAAAGGATAACAATTGAGCTAAAAGCATTATTGCTTGAAGTGGGTTATCAAAGCGAGCGTAGCCACGTGCCATAGTGTTGAACAGGACGATATCTGGATTGGGAATTTCATCGAACATCTTGTGGCCATAATCCATGGAGACAGTCGTTGGGTTGGAAGTGCAGGAATTAATGAGCTTGGTAAGTACAGATATGTCATCTTTGATGTGGGTTTTGATGGCATATCCATGAATCTGCTTAAGCTCTCTGAGAGAGGCGCATTTGGGTATGAGAGAGAGCATAAGGGGCAAAGGAACAAGGGAGGGTTCGCTATTTCGTGGTATGCCAGTGACCGATTTTGGAGAAGAAAATGGGGTTAATTGGAGGATAGGTGATGAAGCCATTATTATGCCCCAGAATCCAAATGCTTCTTAAATGGGTCTATTTCTGAGTGCATCTGAGAATGAGATTGTGGAAGGAAATGCCAGATGATGATATCACAATGTCGATTTCTCCAGAGACGAGTGATTCGTGTTTAGAATAAGGGAAGTAATAAGCATTGAAATTGTGGAAGGAGACATGAGCTTCGATTTTCTGCAAGATTGAACCGGAAGTGGATAGAAAGAGAAATAAAAAATATCCAAATACATTAGAATGACGGGAAAAGACATGAAACATGCGTATCCTACGAGAAGACATTTTCTTTTTTAACGTCACTCAATTTTGGCTGTGAAATTATTATTTTGTTTGTAGTAGTGGTGACTGCATATGATTAAAGTTATTATTGTTTTAGGGGTGAGGTAGTTATTTTACTTTTTCTTTTTATTATTTTATATAATTGAAATCGTTATTTTTTAAAATATAGTAATCATATATCTCTAAATTTTTGTTTGACAACAATTTTCGAGTAGTCTAGTCGGTAGCTAGAGTTCTAGTCACAAGTAGTGGCTGCTATTTGATACGTGGTGGAAGGAATTTTATTTTATAAAATGAAAATTTATTTAATATTTTAAAATATTTTTTTATGTATATCCTAATTCATTTAGTACTATAAAATATTTTGTCAAGTATATTCAACTCTATAAAATATTTTGTAACATAGCCCTTAAAATATTAATTCTTTTTAAGAAAAACTTGTTGACATTTACTCTGAAAAAATTCTTTAAATGAATATGTATTAAACATTCAAAAGTATTTTTTATTAGAAACAGAGTGCTAGACATACTTAAAACATATTTTAGAATATTAAATAAATTATAAAAATATTCTAAGGTATTAAATGCATATAAAAATTATTTTAAACTAGTAGATGAATAACAAAATACTTTTAAAGTGTTGAATACAAATTAATCTTATTTTATATAAAGAGAATTAATTTTGATTTTTTAATCTTTATTCAAAATAAAGTGACACTATATAGGTGAGTTAAGTGAAATTGTCCCTTTTTTCAAATGCTAATCATGCACGTGCTTAAATCCACCCATCGAGTACAATAGTTATACAATGTGATACATTACATAAAATTAATTGTCATTTTTACCCTAGAAATTTTCACAAAGAAACTGTGATTATTCAAAATATTTTTACTTAATATTGCGTTGGAAGTCTAAAAAATAGAACAATTTTACCCCTTTAACACTAAGTTAGTTAGTTGACCACGAAATATTCCTTTTTGTCATACTTATAACAAGCTTAGTAGGAAAAAGAAAGATCTAACTCACAAGAATCACCAAGAAGTTCAACCAAGAGGCTCGATTCAATCTCAATAGCAGCTCTTCCTGCTCTTTCAACAATAAAATTTAATTTTCAACATTTAAATTTATGCGGTAAAATTACGAAAATCAATTTTATCCTCCACAGGTTTGTTGAAACATCCAAGTGTCGTTGATTTATATGTCACACATTTGAGATTTTTTTTTAATCAGGTTAAACTCACTCAAGTCCCCATAATTTTAATACTTTATTGATCCCTATACTTTTAATAAATTTAATTTTAATCTTTATACTTTTTCTTTATTACTTTCCGTCTCTATACTTTATGCCATCAAAATAGTAATCCCTATAGTTTTATAAAAACTTACATATAAACTTAACGGTATTAACTCCACAGATTTGACATTAACATCATTAATTAGGAAACAGAAATAAAGTATAATGTACCAAAAAAAGGAAAAAAGGCAGAGAAAAATGAACGTTTAGATGAACAATAAATCATTTCCTAGGAACAAATAACTAACTCATAAATATTAAGACTAGATCAAGTAATTTATTGTTAACTATATCAAATATAACCTACGCAAACACAAATCACATAGAAGACAGCAAGGTTCTCGCAGAAGCTGGCAACTGTTTTTCTACAAATTGAATAGTGGAGTGCAGGTATCTGTCTCGAGCATCCAAACATGACTTGGCCGTTTCAATCAGTGAAACACAAACAGATGATACTTCATCGTTTAACTGTCAATATAAGAGAAATGAACATAAAATAACATCAGCAAAGTTTATACCAAAGTTTGATTAGAAGACTAAATGATTTCACTATAAAACTAGAATAACACCCTATGCAATGCACAGGGGGTATTAAATTTTTAGAAGGCACAATTTTTTTTTTGGAGCTACAAGATGTGTTTTTCTTTTGGCCAGAGAAGCTACCGGATGCAGTAGATTTGGTTTAGTTTAACACACACAAGCATATAATATGATTAGCATGGACCTATACATCTTCAGCTCCTCGATTTCCCCAGATATAGGACCTTCATTCAATATTTAGATAAGCTCTCTATGATGATAAGATTAGAATACATGCAACAAAGGAAAGAATATGCTAATACTCCTGATCCTTATCACAAGGCACCTTCTAGACGAGATAGATGGTCTTTATTGTTACTTCACTTGATGGGGTATTAATAAAGTTTTTTCAACATTACCCTTATTTAAAGTCATTAACATGAGAGATAATGTAATGTAAATTTGAAAAAAAAATCATCTAAATATAGGTAAAATTTCAAATTCATTCTATTTTCAGGTAAAGTTAATGACTTGACTACTTTTCTTTAGTTCTAGTGAAAGTTAGAGTTGCCTTGTAATTATGACAGGAGGAAGTATTCTAACAATTTGAACAAACAAAGGAAAACGGAAAGGGGGGAAAATGGATAATTTCTTCTCGAAGCGAGCACATCTCCAATCCCAACATCAAAAAACAAAATGATCATGTTAAAATGAGTGATACATATGTCAGGATAAACTACTCAGCATTGGTGAGAATTGGCAAATAAGCAGGAACAAAGGCCAATCTTTTTACAACTTTTGTGTGACATATTCATGTTTAACATTCATTTTAATGGGCAGACCAGATTTTCCCTTTTCTTTTGCATGTATTAAAGATAATCATATTGATTACAATCATTTAATAGAAAACAATGTCTGAAAAAAAGGCAACCTTGAAAGATGATGCAATGGAGTTGCATGCTTCAAGCGCCATAATTCCTCTAGCAGCCTTCATACATATTAGCCTCGAATTAAGCACCGTTACGATTGGTCAAATCCATCAAAGTATATTATTTGAAGTTTTTACGATTTTACCTGCATAGGCTCTTGTTGAATGGCATTAACCAAGTTCTGAAGAATAAGGTTGGACAATGAAACAAGTTCTTGTTTGTAAGATAAATTACCATAGTATAACGTGTCATTGCCTGGAACCTGAACAACAAAAAGCAACATCATGTTCTAGAAATCAAAACTATTAAAAAAATAATAATAAGCCGGTTAGAAATGCTCAGTAACAAAAGGGTTGCACTTATTACAAACAATATAAACGTGAATAAATAGGCAGCACTCATACAGAATCTTGTTTAAAACAGCTTGTTGCAAAACGCTAATAGTTAAAATAGTACGGATATCAGTTCCCAAGTAGTTATGACCTACTGCCTATTAGACTCGGGGGGCTGTTTGGTATGAGGGGAGGGGACAGGAGGGGAAATTTATCTGAGGTGGATTTAAAAAAAATTGAGAAGTGGAGTTAAAAGTTTTTAATTAATTTTTCTTATTCTTTTATCTTACATCTTCTCTTTATTAAAATTTTATAATATCACATCTCCAATTGTTTTAAATCTGAGAAAATTTTTCCCTCCGCTCCTCTCCAAACCCTTCGTATTAAACAGCCCCTAAACCATCTTAATAACTATCTTATAACATCCTTTTAACCCAACTATTTGGACCAAATGGTCAGTTTGGTGTCAACAAAACAAGTATGAAATTAGAATTTCCTAGGGAAACCTGTGGTTAACTTCTTAACCCACCTTATATTTTCCCCTTTGGTTTTTGCCTTCTTATCAACCTATATGAATAAATAGGCATACATGCATATAATTATTGACACATGCAAACAAACAGATATAGAGAGACTTGTAGAAGATATCAGAATCAAGAGAGATCATTAGGAGAGATTATGGGAAGATATCATAATCAAGAGAGATAATTAGGAGAGATTATAGGAAGATATCAGAATCAAGAGAGATCATTAAGAGAGATTATAGGAGATTTGATTTATTAGCATGATTTCCTTCTTTGATGTATTAACCAGATTTCCCTATGTAAATCCCATAATAGCCGGTCCTCATAAATGACCAAAACTGCATATATATATGTACATAAACAGAATAGAAAATACATAGCAGAATTATTTCATATACGTCCTTCTCTGCATTCCAGTATCATATTCCTCAATTATGTCAAGCGACAAGACCATATATGAATATCTGCACATACACACTAGCACTTGTACACGTGTACATTCATACAAATATGCGTGAGATTTGAGAAGAAATGTGATTACCGCATATGTTATGCATATCTATGTTGATGGAATAGTATATAGACACATTCAAGCACAAGAAGGTACCAATATTAATAAAACCAAAACACACAAGTCAACCCACTTGCCAGGCCTAAATATACAAGTATAAAAAGCTATACCTCCATATTTGAATGATATGGAAGCTGGTTTTGAGACAAAGTCGTCAATAATAAAATGATAGCAGAAAAAGTACGTATCCTCAGTTTTGGTTCAATCCTGCAAGGATTTAATTAATCAAAAATAGAGGTCAAAGGATAGAATAAAGACTAATGTTAGGGAAAAAGAAACAAAACATATGACAGGTTTTGCATCATGATAAAGTCAAGGAAGGCTTACCATGATTGGGAGCTGATCACCCTGAACAAGTTACTAGGGAAATAGGTGAATCCTTGACTAAAATTACCTTCATTTCCATTAAAAGAAAATAATAGTGAATAAAATAATCCAAAGATGGGGCAACAAAAATACCTAATCACTCGAAATAGTTCCCAGATCTCTCAGTTAGAAATTAACATCCCTAGCTAAGACCTCCCAACCTTAATAGGTTATGAAGTTTCTATATGAAAGCATTCTCTATGACGCACAAGGAGTTTGCTAAACTTAAAAATAAAATAAAAGATTGAACTCTATTAAGTAGAGGTGAGCGAGGCTTTTGTAAAACAATCATTAGAGCAGGAACTTCCCAATTAAACTCTAGACTTGCTCAATCTAAATTGTAATAGGTAAAATTGTTCAATAAGGGCCTATGACCAGAATTGTATACCTTTAGCTGGAGCAGATTAAGTGTCACCTTCATAAATTTTATGATGAACATTGGCAAGTGTAAAATACATCACCTTAGCATATTTGATTCACAAGCAAAAAATAAATGTCTATGAAAGAATTGGTCAACACTCAAATGAGATGCTGCTAGCTCAAATTTTCAATCATGTTCAAACATTATTTACAGCAATAAAGTAAATGCAATGAATTAAATAACCTGGAACCATAACCAAGAAACCGCATAGCTTTGTAATTGATGAGGCTAGACCCCCAACATCAGTTTGGGTTCGAAATCCTACACAACCAACCAAATAATGGTCAATTGCACATATAATGCTTGTTGGATTACTGATAAACAGATATTCTCTCAAAAAGAAGCCAATATGGAATATTCATAATATTATAAAAATGTAACTTCAAATTGCAGAGGAAAGCATAAAGAAAAACTTGACAGTAATGGTCAAGGGGCCACCAAAAATAAGATGAATACTGTGCATACTTATCGGTTGACATGCCGATTATGCAAGCAAAAGAACAAAGGAACAAACGATATACAGCACGCAAGGTTCTGTATGAAATTCTAATGTATTTGCTACAGTGTGCGATTACATATATATACACACATAGAGGATCCCAATCAAGCGGGATTTTGGAATGAAATCAGGAAAGGTATTAAAGGCATAATCTCCCCTACGTAATTACATATATTCCCCTAATTAATTACATATATTCTCTATGATCCCGCAAATCTCTCTGTCTTTAATGCATATATTCTACACTCCCCCTCAAGTTGGAGTATAGATATTGATCATGTCCAACTTGCCAAGTAGGTAGCCGAATTTGTCTCTAGTTAAGCCCTTTGTAAGTATATCAGCTGTTTGCTCTTGAGAAGGGATGTATTTAAGATCAATTATTTTCATATCAATCTTTTCTTGTATGAAGTGTCTATCGATTTCCACATGTTTTGTTCGGTCATGCTGAACAGGATTATGTGACATGCTGATAGCTGCCATGTTATCCGAGCGGAGCCTAATAGGTAAATCTAGTGACAACCTCAATTCTTCAAGTACTCGTTTCACCCATAGGCCTTCACAGATTCCAAGAGACAGAGCTTTAAATTCTGCTTCAGCACTGCTCCTGGCGACCACATGTTGTTTCTTGCTACGCCAAGTGACTAGATTTCCCTAAACATATGTAACATATCCAGAAGTGGACTTTCGATCATCATGATCGCCTGCCCAATCAACATCGGTCAATATCTCCATATTGCGTTTGTCAGTCTTCTTGAACAAGAGGCCTAGTCCGGGAGAGCCCTTCAAGTACCTGAGAATCCTGTAGACCTCATTAAGGTGTTTTTGTTTGGGGTCATGAGAGTGTTGGCTTACCACACTCACAGCATAAGCAATGTCTGGGCGAGTATGGGATAAGTAAATCAATTTTCCCACCATACGTTGATATCTACCCTTATCGACAGCTTTCCCTAGGTCTTCGTTATCAATGATTTTGTCTGCTCGTATAGGGGTATCACTTGGTCGACAGCCGAGCATACCTGTTTCTGCTAGAAGATCTAGTGTATACTTTCGTTGGGAGATACTGATTCCTCTGGCAGATCTAGCCACTTCCATTCCCAAGAAGTATTTCATGTCTCCCAGATCCTTAACCTGGAATTCCCTGTTGAGTGCCCTCTTAATTCGATCAATCTCTGTTGGGCTATCTCCTGTGAGAACAATATCATCTACATACACGGCCAATACCACCATCTTGCCATTCATGTGACGGTAGAATAGTGTGTGATCACTCTGTCCCTGTATATAGTTTTCAGTTTTAAGAACCTTGGTGAACTTCTCGAACCACGCCCGTAGAGATTGTTTTAGGCCATACAGTGACTTCTTCAGCTTGCATACTTGATTATTCTTTCTCCCAGGGAATCCTGGTGGCATTTTCATGTATACTTCTTCTTTCAAGTCGCCATTTAAGAATGCATTCTTGACATCCATTTGGTATAGCGGCCAGTCTAAATTGACAGCAAGGGAAAATAAGATTCGAATAGTGTTTAACTTGGCGACTGGTGCGAATGTCTCTGTGTAGTCCATACCATATACTTGAGTAAAACCCTTTGCCACCAACCGTGCTTTATATTTATCAAGACTCCCATCAGCACGATATTTTGGAGTAAAAACCCATTTGCAGCCAACTGTCTTTTTTCCTTTTGGCAAATCAACCACTTCCCATGTTTTGTTGATTTCTAGGGCCTCCATTTCTTCCATGACAGCCTTTCTCCATTCTGGATGTTCTAAGGCTTCATTTATACTTTCTGGTACCCTAACTCGATCAAGATGAGACAGGAAGGCAAATTGAGGTGTGGACAATGCGTGGTAAGAGACGTACCTTTCTATAGGGTGTCTAGTACAGGATCTTGGTTGCTTTCTGATTGCAATGGGAAGATCAAGATCGTTTTGTTGAATCTCATTCTCAGGACCTGTTCCTGGATCAGACGTTTGAGTTGTGTCGGTTGCTTGAGGCATATTACCTGTCATGTCTTTGGTTCTTCGTGTATAGACCTGTCCCCACTTGTTAGAGTCTCCCACTGAACTAGAGTTTTCTGAATGTTCCTCAAGTGCCTCATGTGTGTGGTTTTCAAGTGTATAGATTAGGTCAGGTTCACATAAGGGTTCAATGTCAGATTGAATAAATTGAGGTTCATCCCATGTCTCCCCCTGGGCTGACGACGCTGTATAAAAGGGAATAGGTTCATGGAATGTGACATCGCGAGTGACATAGAGCCGTTTCGAGACAGGATCAAAATATTTGTACCCCTTTTGGGTTCCTGCGGGTCCTAGATAGATACACTTGACAGCCTTGGGATCGAGTTTGTGGGTATGGTGTAGGTGAACAAAGGTAGTGCAACCAAAGACTCTAAGTGGAAGAGTGTTCTCAAGATAGGGTAAGTTGAAATGATGATGGAGGACCTGGAGAGGGGTTTGGAAGGATAAAGGCTTGCACGGCATACGATTAATTAAGAATGCAGCTGTAAGGATTGCATCATCCCAATGGTAGGTAGGTACGGTGCTACTGAAGAGAAGTGCTCGCATCAGAGACTGGTCCCAGGAGATAACGACCGTCGTGTGACCATTGCAAGAAATTGGGTCACACGAAGGATCGCTGCTGGGACCTCCACGGCAAGCCGCCCGACTGGAGGCCAAAGCAGCGACGACCTAAGAGCCATCTGGCTGGGGCAAGCCAAGGCGATACTGAGCCCACGCATGCGAGTCCACCTGGCGCAGATTTGGGTGGATCACTTCAGCTTCCAGGTCCAGACGCTTCTGCAGGCCCATATCATGCAGGCTCATATCAATCTTCTCTGCAGGCCCAAATGAGCAACTTGGCACCGTCCAGACTGTATTCTGCAGGCCCAGTGCATTCTGGCCCAATAACTTCTGCTGATCCACTAACCATCATTCTAGAACGCCTAAATGCACTGGAAAGTCAGTCACATAAACAGCAACTGGTCGCCACGGTAGTACAAAGAGATAACTTTTTTAAAGCCTTAACTACTATTAAAGGAAAAAGTATAGGCAATTGTTGGATAATTGATTCAGGAGCCTCGGATCATATGACTGACGACATCTCATTGTTTTCAAACTATACTCCTGCAAAGACACCATATCGGTTGACATGCCGATTATGCAAGCAAAAGAACAAAGGAACAAACGATATACAGCACGCAAGGTTCTGTATGAAATTCTGATGTATTTGCTACAGTGTGCGATTACATATATATACACACATAGAGGATCCCAATCAAGCGGGATTTTGGAATGAAATCAGGAAAGGTATTAAAGGCATAATCTCCCCTACGTAATTACATATATTCCCCTAATTAATTACATATATTCTCTATGATCCCGCAAATCTCTCTGTCTTTAATGCATATATTCTACAATACTTTCATAGACTCAGCATCTTATTGGAGATTTATTGCAGAACAGATAGGTTTTCCCGGTTGTTATTTTGGATGGTTGAATAAGAGAATAATTCAAATATGTTTGCTTTATTCATCTGAGCAACACAATACATATACAAACTAGGAGACTCGCTCCTCATAATGGCTAATTAATGCCCCAATCCCTATATTGCACTATCTCTCTTAATACAGATATTACAATATCTACAAAATAAATAGAAGAATATTATATCTACAAAATCTTATACAATAATACGATAAATATTCAGCAGGATGTAGTTGGTTCTCAACTTTTTCTGCCACCTCCCCACCTCTTTAATCAAAGAACTACACACAATAAAACCTGTATACTAACCATTCATTATGTCTGAACTCTGCAAACAGCCAATTGCATAGTCAATTAATTCATCTGAATGAGAAAACAAGCCCCCCAGTAGAGAAACCTAAAATATGCAAGCATGAATACATTTCACGCACAAGAAAAATAACATGTAACATTTTGATTCCAAATATGAACATACCTCTGCTGTCTCTAGAAGAAGATCAAATTGCCTCCTCCGACCAGAAATAGAAGGCACTGTGATTTCACTAAATGATATGCAGGATTTGACAAAGTTGAGATGCTTTTTAGCCTTCAATGCTTTAATAGCTAGGCAGTTGCTGGAGTGAACAAGAGTTTCCTGCAAGAAAGCATAATCACTACATCACTATAAAGGTTCTTTGAGTCATATAGCATTAAAGCTTCTCCAACCATTATAATTTTAAATTATTTTCTTTGTCTAAAGGATTAATATATATGCATAACTTTTAACTGCTACCTTACTCCAACAGATACTAATCAATTTATTTATGTAAGCATCAAATTGTTGTAGGTATCCTTCATATGATTATAATCATTGTTATTTGCATTTTTTTTCTTAGTCAATCTGCTTTTAATTTTTCACTTTTATGAATTTCCTTAATTTTCTTGGAACTAGGACGCAATACGATATCGTTTTTACCAATATCCAAACACCTCTAATGTGATTAGCTGATGTCTTCCATCACTAAATAGTAGAATGAGAGAATGCCCTCAGTTTGTTCCCGTTAGTTGTACGTGCAAATTAACAACGTAGCCACAAGGGCATAAGCCTTAAACCAGCCAAAAAGCTTTGCAAACCATTTAGCTCCCTCCATGGCTGTAAAATCCCTCAAGCGATCCTATGTATACGTGTATTTGAGGTAAAATGTTCAAGTGTATTTCTTACTCTGTACAATGGGATTATATACACAGAAGCAGGGGATCAAGGCTATAATGACACACCCTGATTACCCAGGATATACAATAAACTGCAATGAATAATGAAATTACTAATCCCTACAATCTCTCTTGATCCTATAATCTTGGCATGTTCACAATCCCCCTCAAGTTAGACCATAGATATCAAACATGTCCAACTTGCCAATGAAGTATTCGAACTTTTCCCTGCCCAGTGCTTTTGTGAGGACATCTACTGTTTGTTCTCTAAAAGGAATATATCTGAGTTCAACAATTCCTTCGTCAATTTTTTCTCTTATAAACTGCTTATCAACTAAATGTTTCATCCGATCATGTTGCACTGGGTTGTGAGATATGTTTATAGCCGCCATGTTATCTGAGTGAAGTGTAATAGGCAAGGTTATAGGTACCTTCAATTCTTCGAGTATCCGTTTTATCCAAATCCCTTCACAGACACCAAGTGCGATAGTTCTGAATTCAGCTTCAGCACTACTCCGAGCTACTACATGTTTCTTACTTCTCCAAGTAACCAGGTTTCCCCATACAAAGGTAAAGTACCCAGAGGTTGACTTTCTGTCCTCTTAGTCACCTACCCCAATCAGCATCTGTGAATATCCTTACAAATTTTTGTTCTGACTTCTTAAATAGAAGACCACGTCCCAGAGATCCCTTTAGGTACCTGAGAATTCTGTACGCTTCGTTTAAATGTTTATGCTTTGAATTGTGAGAATATTGACTTACCATACTGACTGCAAAAGCAATGTCTGGTCGGGTATGTGATATAGATCAGTTTTTATTGAGTGACATAGCTCTAGAAACAGACTGAAAACAGCAAGGAAGTATATAGAAAAGATGCTATTCTGCTTCAAGATTTATTTATGTCTTGCAACGTATATATATATACAATGAAAGGATGGCCAATAAATAAGGGATGTAAATCAGGAATAATTAATACAATGAAATCAGATTATCATATCTACTTAAATCCCTATAAATCAGCATGTATACCAGCCCATAATATCTGTGATTATCCTTGTATCATATCTACATAAATCTCTATGAATCAGCATGTATACCAGCCCATGATATCTGTTATTATCCTTGTATCATATCTTCAAAAAACCCTATAAATCTGCATGTATCCTTGCCCATAATATCTGCTATTATCTACACTCCCTCTCAAGTTGGAGTATAGATATTTATCATATCCAACTTGCCAATCAGATACTCGAATTTATCTCAGGCTAAGCCTTTTGTAAGTACATCAGCTGTCTGTTCTTTTGAGGGAATGTATCTGAGATTAATAGTTCCAGTATCAATCTTCTCTCTTATGAAATGTCTATCTATCTCAACATGCTTTGTTCTGTCGTGTTGGACTGGATTATGTGACATATTAATTGCTCCCATATTGTCTGAGTGTAATTTTATACGTAGGTCTACCATCATTTCTAGCTCTTGTAGTACCCGTTTTACCCATAGGCCCTCATAGATTCCAAGTGCTATAGCTCTGAACTCAACTTCAGCGCTACTTCTAGCGACCACACTTTGTTTCTTACTCCGCCATGTGACTAGGTTCCCCCAGACATAAGTAACATATCCTGATGTGGATCTCCTATCATCTTGATCACCAGCCCAGTCGGCATCAGTCAGCATCTCCACATTTTTTTTGTTAGATTTTTTAAACAAGAGCCCAATCCTGGAGAGCCTTTTAGATATCTGAGAATCCTATAGACTTCATTCAGATATTTTTGCTTGGGGTCATGAGAATACTGGCTTACCATACTAACAGTATAGGCAATGTCTGGTCGAGTATGTGGCAAGTATATCAATTTTCCAACCATGCGCTAGTATCTAGTCATATCTACAGATTTTCCCATGTCTTCATCATCTCTGATTTTGTCAGCCCGTATCGGAGTATCACTTGGTCTACAGCCAAGCATACCAGTTTCTTCTAGGAGATCTAGTATATATTTTCTCTGCGAGATGCTAATTCCTATTGTAGTTCTAGCCACTTCCATACCTAGGAAATATTTCATTTTTCCTAGGTCTTTAACCTGGAATTCTTTGTTTAGTGCCCTTTTATCCTTTCAATTTCCAGGGGATCATCACCTGTGAGGACAATGTCATCAACATATACTGCTAACACTACAATCTTCCCATTTCTACGTCTGAAGAATATGGTGTGATCACTTTGTCCCTGAGTATAATTTTGAGCCTTTAGTACCTTGGCAAACCTCTCAAACCACGCTCGAGGAAATTGTTTCAGACCATACAATGATTTCCTCAACCTGCACACTTGATCTACCTTTTTTCCGGAGAACCCTGGAGGCATCTTCTTGTATACTTCTTCTTTTAGTTCCCCATTTAGGAATGCATTTTTTACATTCATTTGGTGTAGTGGCCAATCTAAATTTGCTGCAATGAAAAAATGATTCTAATGGTATTTAATTTGACTACTGGTGCAAATGTCTCGGTGTAATCCATACTGTAAACTTGAGTGAAGCCTTTTGCCACTAGTCTAGCTTTGTATTTATCAAGGCTACCATCAGCATGGTATTTTGGGGTAAATACCCACTTACAACCTACTACTTTATTACCCTTTGGTAGCTCAGTTATTTCCCAAGTTTTGTTACTTTCCAGTGCCTCCATTTCTTCCATCACTGCCTTCCTCCATTCAGGACTGTCAAGAGCTTCATTTATATTTTCTGGTACCTTGATCTGATCAAGATGAGATATGAAAGCACAATATTTTGATTATAAGGCCTGATAGGAAACAAATCTCTCTATCGGGTGCCTGGTACATGACCTTCGTTGTTTCTTTATAGCTATTGATAGGTCAAGATCCTCATTTTATATCTCATGGCCAGAACCTGCTCCTGGTTCAGACTCTTGGAGTGTGTCAGTTGTTTGAGGAGTATTACCTGTCATGTCCAGATTTCTACGGGCATAGATTTGTCCCCATCTGTTGGTATCTCCCCCTGAACTAGAGTTTTGTTCACGATCCTGTGGTACTTCAAGTATTGTTTCCTCAAGGGTGTAGATTTGATCAGATTCATTGTGGGGGTATATTGGTTCAGTGTCTATTTGGGTAGTCAAATGTTCACTCCAAGTCTCCCCCTGAACCGAGGACGAGGTATAGTAAGGAAAAATTTCATGGAAGGTGACATCACGGGTAATATGGAGGCGTTTATTGACAAGATCAAAACGTTTGTACCCCTTTTGGTTCCCAGCAGGCCCTAGGTAAATACATTTGACAGCTTTGGGGTCAGGTTTATGGGTATGGTGAAGGTGAACAAAAGTAGTACAACCAAAAACTCTGAGAGGTAAGGTATTCTCAAGGTAGGGTAGGTTGAAGTGTTGGTGAAGAACTTGGAGAGGAGTTTGAAAGGACAAAGGTTTGCAGGGCATGCGGTTGATCAGAAAGGTGGCAATGAGAATAGCATCATCCCAATAATAGGTAGGAACAGTGCTACTAAAAAAGAGAGCCCAAGCTGTTTCTACGATATGTCTATTTTTACGTTCAGCAATCCCATTTTGCTGAGGACTGTGAGGACATGAACTTTTATGGGTGATGCCTTGTTGGGTAAGAAATTTGGATAACGAGTGATTGAAATACTCGGTACCATTATCGGTATGAAGAGTCTGAATTTTTGTGTCAAATTGTGTATGGATCATGTGATAAAAATCAATGAACGTTTGATATACTTCAATTTTATCCTTTACAAGGAAAATCCAACTGACACGGGTATGATCATCAATAAGGGTCATGAACCATTTAGAATGAGTAAGATTTGGAACACGAGACGGACCCCAAAATCACTGTGAATAATGGAAAAAGGTTTAGAGGGGCGATAAGAAATACTGGGAAAAGGAGTGCGGTGATGTTTGGCTAACTCACATGAATCACAATGAAATTCTGATGTTTTATTTGAGTAAATAGAAAGAAACATCTTGCACATATATTGAAAATTCAGATGACCTAATATTTTGTGCCATAACTCCATTTCACTAACTCTAGAAAGAGACACTTGATTACAAGAATAAGATGCTGGATGACGACAATCATTCAAGTAATAGTAGTAAGGAAATAACGTGGTTGCATAACATGGTTATCACATACCCCAAACATAATGTGGTTTTAAGGAAATAATGTCATGGTTGGTCAATCCTATGACAGCAAAGATTGAGGATGTCATAGTAGTAAAGTACCACTACAATGTGTATAGAGTTGAATAGTGTCTAGATTTGTGGTACTTTTTTGTACTCTCTTGTACTATCATTGTACTTTTGTATTATTGTACTACTACAATGTACATCATGTTTAATAGCACAGTCCAGCAGCCAATCTCCATTACATGGGCCTCTACACGTCCTTGCGAGAATTTTGCTATGTTTTGCCAACTATTTAATAACTTCTCTATTTATGACATGATAGACAATATCAGGTGGAAAATGATAGTACTTGTTTAGAAATATATGATCGGAATATGATATTTATTCATTCTGTGGAAAGGTATATATATATACGAGAGAGGAATCTTTGCTTCAATGGCTCAAAAATATAGAATAAGATTATATCCCTGCAATAAAGGTGTAATGTCGACAATAATAAAAAAAAAACTTTCACAATCCTAACAACTTGAAATAAAAGTTTGCTGCTTTATCTATGATGCACTGGGAGGAAAATAATAACCACCTTAAGTTCATCTAGTCTACTGAAAGCTCCTCGACAATCAACCAAAAATGCTAAATGGCTTTCCAAGTCTGCTCCATAGTCTACCTAGTGAATAGAAGCAAAACAGAACAAAAACAGAAAAGGAATCATAATCCCCACAAAAACATTACCACAAACAAGTTTAGAACAAAAATTACCATGTGAACAAAGCGAGAGATCAACCGAGACATGTGGCTATCATCATCTTTAACATTCATGAATTCCATATCATCATGTAGAGTCTGAGAAATTTCAAAAAGCAATTGTATGGTTGTTGGGTGTCTTATGCGACAACTCCTGCTTAACAGATAACCATAAAATAGAGAGTATATTGTTTAGTTCATTGATCAAATAATTGAATTTTACAAATGGAAAAGGCTAAACAAAATGTAGATAAAGGACGAGCATAGGAGTTAATGACAAGCAGTTCAACGCTCCATCAAAGGGAAGCAATCAATGCATAAAAGATTATCAAGATATGTTGCCATTTACTAACTCTTGCCCTCAAGTTGCTAGACTATATTAAATCTAGAGGCTTCAATACTAGAATTTGCTAGGTGTAGATAAGGATATCTACTAGATATGTTGCCATTTACTAACTCTTCCCTCAAGTTGAGCCTCTTCATTTTTGGGGTTCTGCGGTTCTTGTAATTCAACTAACTGTATGCCTTTTTCTATTAACAAAACCAAATTCTCTACTTTATTCCATTTCCCTTTGAATCTTTTTATCCCCTTCCCCTCCTTATTTTTGGATGCACTTATTTTATTCATGATCTAACCCTAACAAGGATAATCTTTGAAGATAAATCTATCTAATGCATCATCCTTAGGTATATACGCCCTCAGAAGTGATATCAATGTGATATGGCACCAAGGCAATACATAAGGCGGAAGAATAGGGCAGAAGAATAGGGACGCTAGTTGACTTAGTCTAGATCACTTTGTTTTCTGTATTTTTCCATTATCACGTACTGCTGAATTATAGGGCCACTCTCCATCACGTTCTGTCCAGCATGGTCATTTTGGGTCAGTTATGAGTCAGGTCTGCGACTAAGTAGGGAAGGCAGTTTCATTATCGTCCTATATATACATGTAATTGCAGCCTTTAAAGGATATATGAGAATTATCTTTGTCAGTCTCTGGGAGATTCTCCAGGCTTCTATATTCCCTTACGAGTGAGATACTTACAGTGAGAGAATTAGGAGAGAACTTACTTTTGCTCTGTTTTTCCACTTGCCGTGTCCCGACAGTATCTACCATTTTGGTATCAGAGCCTCGTTCAGATCAACATGGTAAATACCCGTGCGTCTCACAGCGTTCCCCCACCTGAGGACCGTCCCCTTGGCAACGACCCATTAGCCACTATTGTGGCCCGACTGTAAGCTCTGGATGCTTTAACTGAGAAGGTGGCTATCTTAGAGGCGCAGTCATCACGACATGACCGAAGGCAAGGGAGGCTCCATAACTGGACGGAAGACAGCGACAATGACACCGAGTCGTATAGACGAGGACACCGACGGCCGACAGCAAGGATTGATTTTCCAAAATTCAGAGGGGGCGACCTGCGAGGGTGGATACTTCAAGCAGAGAAGTATTTTAGGTACTATGATATGACGGAGGAGGATAAAGTAGATATAGCCTCCATGTACCTGGAAGGAGATGCCTTGGACCTCTTTTCATGGATGAGTACCGAGAGGACCATATACTACTGGGAAGACTTAGTGAAGGCGTTTCAAGAGCACTACGGGCCACCCGAATATCAAAATCCCAACGAATACCTTTGCAGTATCAAGCAGAATGGCTTCGTGACTGAGTACCGACAGGAGTTCGCCAGACGAGCAGCTCGAGTTGAGCAATGGCCGGAGCACTGTCTCCTAGGTATATTCATCAATGGATTGAAAGAAGAACTCAAGGCCGATGTACGCATACATAAGCCTAAAACGGTTTACAGAGCGTCAAGCCTTGCTCTGGAACTGGAGAAGCTGCTGTCAACCCGTGGGCCCAGGTCCAGTACATCCTTTGGCCCAATTCGCACCAACCCAATTTACAACTTCCCTTATGCTGGACGAGACACCAGGGGGAGCACCCTAACATCGTCGGCCCGCTTGCTACCTCAAGCCTCATCGGTCTCTCAGAATTCAAACACAGCAGCGGTAACGGAGGTAGAACGCCAGCGAAGGCGCGATAAGGGCCTATGCTTCCATTGTGGGGAACCCTTCCGTCCTGGTCACCGATGTTTGGGAACCTTGTCACTCATAGAGGTTGATGAAGATGGGAACCCGGTGGAAGAGGCCACTGAAACAGAGGAAGGATTTGGCACCGAAGAACAGGGGAACACTGAAATCTCCTTCAATGCTATATTGGGGCGAAATTCGGCAGCAACCATGAAGCTCCGAGGAACTATCCAAGGTCGCGAAATCTCTCTTCTGGTTGACAGTGGATCAACCCACAATTTTATCTCGGCGTCGTTGGTCAAGGAATTACAGCTGCCTACACGCACGGTTCCTACCCTCGGTGTTCAAGTAGGAGATGGCAGACTTGTACGTTGCACCCAGATTTGCGAGGAATTGCTGATCTCTCTTCCAGGATTAAGTATTACTCAGAATTTTTATCCCTTCTCTCTCGCAGGTGCTGATGTGGTACTCGGAATTCAATGGCTGGCATCTCTTAATACTATCCAAGCCAACTGGAACCAGATGTTCTTAATCTTCTGGGTGAATGGCAAACGATACAAATTACAGGGGGCTCCTTTTCCAAAAGCACAAACCGTGAGTCTTCATTACATGCAGACTTCTGAGATGAATCTAAGCTCTACTCCCATTGACCACTTCAATCTGGAAGGGTTGCGGGCAGAATTCAATAATGTCTTTAAGGAACCTTCAGAGTTGCCACCTTTTAGGGAGCATTACCATTCTATCACCCTTCTCCCAAACACACTGCCACCAAACCTAAGGCCCTATCGGTATCCATACTTCCAGAAAAATGAGATTGAACGCCAAGTAGAAAACCTCCTTCAAAAGGGGTTCATCCGGCCCAGTTCCAGCCCTTTTGCAAGTCCAGTATTGCTAGTGAAGAAGAAGGATGACTCATGGCGTATGTGTGTTGATTATAGGGCCCTTAATAAGATCACTGTCCCAGATAAATATCCCATTCCAAACATTGATGAATTGCTCGATGAATTGCATGGGGCGGCCTACTTTTCTAAGATCGACCTGCGATCTGGGTACCATCAAATACGTGTGCTGCCTACGGATATTCATAAGACTGCCTTTCGAACACACGACGGCCATTATGAGTTTGTGGTGATGCCCTTCGGACTTACCAATGCTCCTGCCACCTTTCAGGCAGCAATGAATGATCTGTTCCGGCCCTACCTGCGCAAATTTGTGCTTGTATTCTTTGATGACATTCTGGTCTATAGTCCTACGCCACAGCAGCACGGGCACCATCTTCGGATAATCTTTCAAATACTACAGCAGCACTCCTATTTTGCAAACTCCAAGAAATGCTCACTAGGACAGTCTCGAGTGATGTTTCTAGGCCATCGCATTTCAGCCCAAGGCGTTGAAACTGATTTTGAGAAAGTAAAAGCTGTACGAGAGTGGCCAATACCTACGAGTGTGTCAGAGCTCCGAGGCTTCCTTGGTCTCGCTGGGTACTACAAAAGATTCGTCCAGAACTATGGTATGATTGCTCGTCCTCTTATAGACCTCACCAAAAAGAATGCTTTCTGTTGGTCTCCTATGGCGCAACAGTCTTTTGAGACACTCAAGTTAGCTTTAATCTCTGCACCTATTTTAAAACTCCCTGACTTCCAGGCTGACTTTGTTGTTGAGTGTGATGCTTCTATGGAGGGAGTCGGGGCTATCCTGTTGCAACAAGACCACCCTATCGCTTTCTATAGCAAAGGATTCTCATTTTCCAATAGGTACCAGTCCGCTTATGACCGCGAGTTGTTGGCACTGGTGCTTGCGTTGCAGAAATGGCGACATTATTTACTGGGACGACACTTCACGGTTAAAACCGATCATAACAGCCTGCATAAACTCCTCGATCAGCGAATAGTCACCAATAACCAGCAACGACTCATTCTCAAACTCCTTCCCTTTGATTTCACCATCGTCTACAAGGCGGGGAAGGAAAATATACGAGCAGATGCACTCTCCCGACGGCCACAACATGCTGATTTACTTCATATGGTAGTCCCATTACCTCTGGACTTCTTAGAGCTCGAGGAAGCTCTACTGAACGACCCCTTTACAGCACCAATCATTGCCGCTCTCAAGACGGATCCTCACTCCAAACCGGGCTACATTTTGAGTGGGCAAAAACTTTACTATCAAGGGCGATTGGTAATCCCACGTACCTCTCCAATCCGGGCAAAACTACTTGAAGAAGCTCATATCACACCTTCGGGGGGACATGGGGGGTTCTTAAAACCCTAAAGCGGCTCACTGTTACAGTTTATTGGCCCCAGATGAAATCAGATATCAAAACATTGATTCAGCAATGTCTCACTTGCCAGAAGAACAAGTATGACACCTTATCACCTACAGGGCTGTTACAACCCCTACCGGCCCCTAAACAAATTTGGGAAGACATTTCTATTGATTTTATCGTAGGGCTACCTAGGTCCGGAACTGTTGATACTATTCTGGTGGTAGTGGATCGACTCAGTAAGTATTGTCATTTCATTCCACTATCTCATCCATATACCGCCAAGTCCGTCGCTACTAGATTTTGTGAAGAAATCATTCGCCTACATGGCATGCCTCGTTCTATAATTTCGGATCGGGACCCACTTTTCTTGAGTGCCTTTTAGCAAGAGCTGTTCAAACTAAGCCAAACTCGGTTGCGGATGAGCACATCTTACCATCCCCAAACAGATGGGCAGACAGAGGTCGTTAACCGATGTTTAGAAGCATACTTAAGATGCTTTGCACATGAGCAACCACGTACTTGGAGCAGATTTCTGTTTTGGGCAGAGTATTCGTTCAACACCGGTTTTCACATATCAACCAACACTTCCCCTTTCAAAGTGGTTTACGGGAGAGACCCACCACCCCTCCATCCTTTCATTAAGGGAGAAACTAATATGGCCGACCTCGCAGAACAGCTGGAAACTAGAGACGCCATGCTACGCCTACTTCAAGATAATCTTAAAAAGGCACAAGACAGGATGAAGTCGTATGCAGATAAACACCGGCGCGAGCTTAACTGGGAAGTCGGTGATGTGTTCCTCAGAATCCAACCATTTCGCCAACACTCTCTTGCTCTTCAGAAGTACTCCAAACTCTCTCCCCGTTTTTTTGGCCCTTACAAAATCCTACGCAAGGTAGGACCCGTTGCTTATGAGTTAGAACTTCCTCCCTCAGCAAAAGTTCACCCAGTCTTCCATGTCTCCTTACTACGACCGGCGCATGGACAATTCCCAGTTACACCACCGGCGGAACTACCTATCTCGGCTGACTTTGAACTGCTCCTAGAACCAGAGAAAGTATTGTCACACCGCTGGAAGGGACCTCACTTAGAGCTGTTAGTTCACTGGAAAACTAGACCTGTCGAAGAGGCCAGCTGGGAAGACTATGATCTTTTACAACTACAATTCCTAGATTTTCAACTTGCGGACAAGTTGGCTTTCTAAGGGGGGAGTATTGATATGGCACCAAGGCAATACATAAGGCGGAAGAATAGGGCAGAAGAATAGGGACGCTAGTTGACTTAGTCTAGATCACTTTGTTTTCTGTATTTTTCCATTATCACGTACTGCTGAATTATAGGGCCACTCTCCATCACGTTCTGTCCAGCATGGTCATTTTGGGTCAGTTATGAGTCAGGTCTGCGACTAAGTAGGGAAGGCAGTTTCATTATCGTCCTATATATACATGTAATTGCAGCCTTTAAAGGATATATGAGAATTATCTTTGTCAGTCTCTGGGAGATTCTCCAGGCTTATATATTCCCTTACGAGTGAGATACTTACAGTGAGAGAATTAGGAGAGAACTTACTTTTGCTCTGTTTTTCCACTTGCCGTGTCCCGACAGTATCTACCACAATGTTACTCCAAAGCCAGCATAAAAAGCTTCATCTCTATTGATGTGACATTCTTTGAAACTTTTCAATGTTTTTCTTTGCACACAGATTAACATCAATCTTTATCTAAGGTTCTTCTATTTCCTTGTATCTCCCCTTCACGGCCACATCTGCCGAGCCATTCAAACTTATCATTGGCATCCTGCCCTCCCTTTTTCACAGGCTTAGTTGATGTAGCTATTGACTCACACCCTACTCCAGCAGCAGTCCTTGACTCTTCCTTCCAAACTAAGGATATGGGTTTAAATACTTTTTAATATTGAGGCAGCCAATCTTCTACACGGATTATTATATCCCAAAGGAAATATACTAGTGTTGAGATGTTGTAGTTTAGAATCAATTATTAATTAATTAATAATAATTATTAATTAATTAATATTATATTTTGTTAATTATTTAATTAATTATCTAAAATTAAGTTTAGATATTATTTAGAATCATATTTGAGTATTAAATTATTATATCTTAGAAGAATAAATTTGAGATATTAGGATTATGATAGATTTTTTAGCCTATTAGTTTATTTTTTTGCCTTTATAAAGGCCTATTTTTATTCTCATTTATTCAAGGATTAATAATATTGAGATTTTTTCCCTCTACTTTCAATCCTTCAAATTTCCACATGGTATCAGAGCCTAAAGAAGAAGAAGAAAAATGTCAAACTTGAAGAGAAGGCACATCTTCAAGTGAAGATTAGTTACATATAATAGAAGAGGGTAATTTGGGTCTTTTCCCACAAAATCTCATAGGTTATGGGATTAGTTTATCTACCTCAAGTAAAGTTAGATTAGTGTGTAAACCCAAGTGGGTTACAATGGAAGAGGGTAATTTGGATCTCTTTCCACAAAATCTCATAAGTTATAGGATTAGTTTATCTACCTCAAGTAAGGTTAGATTAGTGTGTAAACCCAAGTGGGTTAACATGGAAGAGGATAACTTGGGTCTCTTCTCACAAAATCTCATAGGTCATGGGATTAGTTTATCTACCTCAAGTGAGGTTAGATTAATGTGTAAACCCAAGTGAGTTACAATGGAAGAGGATAACTCGGGTCTCTTCTCACAAAATCTCATAGATTATGGGATTAGTTCATCTCCCTCACGTGAGTTTAGATTAGTGTATAAACCCAAGTGGGTTACCATGATTGCATGAGCATGTTGCTCTTGAATAATACATATGATGGAAGATAAATTGGATCTCTTCCCACAAAATCTCATAAGTTATTGAATTAGTACATATAATTCTTCATCAAATTCCTCTCTTATAAGTATTCTTATTAAGCCTCCAACATGGAAATTCTTCGTCAAGTTCGCAACTTTGTCTTAAGATACAGATTCAAAATCCAATCAACTTCAGTTCAGTAGTCACTACTGGTTTAAGGATTCAAAGTTCTAGTTCTTCTATAATGATGTTACTCACATCCAAGCTGCCTCCCAACTTAAAGGGGAGTGTTGAGAAGCACAAGTATTTAAGCTGTAGATCCAGCTTGAGAGGGAGTGTTGAGATGTTGTAGTTTAGAATTAATTAATATTATATTTTGTTAGTTATTTAATTAATTATCTAAAATTAAGTTTAGATATTATTTAGGATCATATTTGAATATTAAATTATTATATCGTAGAAAAATAGATACGAGATATTAGGATTATGATAGATTTTAAATTTAGCCTATTAGCTTATTTTTTTGCCTATATAAAGGCCTATTTGTATTATCATTTATTCAAGGATTAATAATATTTTGAGACTTTTTCCCTCTACTTTCAATCTTTCAAATTTCCACACATAGTGAGTGAAACAAGCATGTTAGATTGCAAACGAGTTAATACTCATGGCTCCAAGTGCCAAACTCTTATATAGATAAGGGATGCTTCTCACAAATCCTAAAAGATACCATACATTAGTTGGATAACTTGACTACCTCATTATCACTCGCCCAATTGTCTCATTTACTTTTGAGTGTAGGTAGTCCATTCTTGTAATCTTTGTGTGATACTCATTGGTATGTGGTGATTCACATCCTTAGATCAAAGGAGTTCCAAACAAAGGATCACAACATGAAGATAAGGGCAACACATAATTTGCAATAGAGATGCTAACTTTGTTGAATCTCCTATTGATAATTATCTATTTTAGGGTATCGTGCTTCTTTGCGATAATTCAGTCTCCTGGAAAAGCTAGAAACAAAACGCGTTTGCATAATCTAGTACAAAAGCTGAATATCATGTCATGGCCTTAGCAACACGCGGACTAGTTTGGTTGAAACAAATCTTTAGAATTGCGGACTGAAAGTAATAATCAAATGGAATTGATTTGAGACGGCCAAGAAGCAATGAACATTTCTTCCTATCTATTTTTTTATTAGCACAAGCATTTTAAGTTGATTGTTACTTTATAAGACAAAATATTCTATCTGAGTCTTTTTTATGGACAAAGGTTATGAGCTATCTACATCAGTCATGCCTTTGATATTTGAAGCATCAGGCAGGTCAATATGAATGAGGAGGAAGGACAAGGACCATCAGGGTTTGCATGTATTCATAGGATAGTTGGCTTTGGTATATTTGTCAAATTTGCATTTATATAATATATATATATATATATTGGAACCTTATGTCCATTCCTATATCTTCATTGAACAAAGAATCATACCAAACAAAATGCAAGATGGTATCAATGCCAATGAGGTGATCACATCTGAAAGGACCTATAAAATCAGAACATTTGCAAGATGATAAATTAGGGATAAGAACATAAATTTCATGACAAAAGGTGTACCTTGCTGCCATATCAAGGATGTGCATAAAGACAACATTCCGTGTGTTTCCATGCGTGATATCTAAGATTTCAGGAAAGTGATTCTATAAAAGAACAATAATTGAATCAATCAAATTTTAGGATTCATTTGTTGTTTAAAAAAAATTAAGGAAATGGACTGATAAACAGATGAAGATGAAAAAAAACTACAATACTATAGGAAATACCAGCACAAATACATCTTCCAGGCATGTGAAATGAGAAAGAAGCTTCACTAATAGAGACTGCAAGCTTAGCATTTCATCTTCTATAACCCCTTTATATGCACGCCGTGATATGCCTTCTAAAATGGTGTTGAGAAGAGTATCCTGGCATAAAGGACTGTGTTTAGGGAAAAACAAAAGAATTTGTTGAAATTCAACTCTGATCTCGTTTATGACTACAAATTCAAAATTTTCTCATTTAAGGTTAAATTAATAATGTATTTATGTTAAGCATGTGATATATTTTTCAAAAAAAGAAACAAACAGGGAAAGAAGGAATGAAAGAAAGGGTTGGAAGTGGGGCTTTTGTCTAATTGGGCTGATGACTGCACAAACCTAATTTATCCTTTAAAGTTCCATCCTTATCTTTATAATTAATACTGTTCTCTGTTTATTATTCCTAGAACCCAAGAATTATTATTTTTTATCACTCCCACATTATTTTATGATATCTCTACCCCTCTATATGCACGAGTTCCTCAGCTATTTAATAAAATGAGGAATTTTTGCACTGCCCAATCATTTTCAGAAAGAAAGAAAAACCAATAATTTCCTTTGACCAGACTTGTGTCCTGATCTCCGATATTCATTTATGATTGCTTAATTCAAACTTATAGTTCAACTCCGATCTCATTTATGATTGCTCAATTGATGGGATCCACCAACAAACTAGTGCCTCAAGTTCTTTTGCATATATGTTGCTTGTTTCATTCTAAAGAAATAAAAAAGGAAAAAATATTCTCCTTGACAGTATTAATAGGTACTGGGTTGCACCTAGTCATTCAGACTTACCATACAATGCTGAAGAATAAGATCTGTATAAGCATCTACAACCTTTAGGTACTCATGTAAGCTATCATACTGCTCAACAACCTGCACGAGAGATATGGCTATGACGGAATATGTTGACTATACAAATTTTGTTGGGGACCTTAACTATCATTGCATCGATCTTTTGGGATCTAACTGTCATTCTCCCTTTCAATAATAAATACTCTTTATTGTATATAGCCAAACAATCTTGCTATCATTAGATCAGATCACATATTAACTTAGAAGTATATATCCAGCTCTACAGTGATGTGACGGCCATGAATATATCACACAATCTAGTTAGGGAGGATATTTGCTGATGTGTAATCATATTTAGGATCATTAGAGTGAGATCACACCAAATTCACATCTCATCTCCCTAAATCAGACCCATTTATTAACATTTAGAATTTTCATACTTGCCAATCCAAAGTTTTGCACGTTGTTCTCAACATTCTTTAACATTATCTGTTTCTCATATTTTTATTTCTTTTTATGAGTAGTTAGTAGAATTAGATCAGAATATAGATTTAGATAGATCTGATTTCCTCAGCTAGGAGACAGGCTTGTTGCCTCACGGTGATATTATTTAAACCCTAGCTGAATGATAAAATTAACTGAGTTCACCAAAAATACTCAAAGAGACTGAAAAGATAAAATAAAATTCAAAGAAAGTAACCACCTAACTCTTAAATGGGGAAGCTAGAACAGAAATGTACAAATACCTCAATGACTTTATCAATCACAGCTTTGGCAATGTCATATGGGCACCCCCTTTCATTCAGCCTGAATCCAAGCAATCGGTAATTCATATGCTGCATAAAGCCAAAGGAATAAAAAACACAACAAATTCAAAGGAATGAAGTAGCATTTCAGGTAGAATACACCTTGCAAATGCATTATACCTGATCATAGGATTTATCCTTGCTACATTCAATGAGATCAAGGATTTCTATAGTATTTGAGAAAATTACTTCAACGGGGAGTTCCTTCAATAAATGATGAAGAACAACTGAAACATAGGTGACACTGCCAGAAGACTGTTGATACTTCCTCAATCCAAGCTCAGGAAGGACATCACTGATTTGCATCTTCAAGACAGAAGTATGATATCAAAACAATATAAAGGATAAAAAGAGGATAGAGGCATACAAAACAACCATCTGCCTGTTTTCCTTCATTTCTTTTTGCTGAATAAAATATAGATTTTAATTTAATTACCATTATAATAATAAAAACCTTGAGCAAATCTTCTTGCAAAAGGAATCATTATTACAAACCTGAGATATCCCCTTAAATATGCAACTCATAACATACTCAATGGTTGGTTCCATCAAACTGACAAGCAAGTTTCTTTTGTCTCCATATATGCTTTCATTTGAGGAAAAGATTCGGATCAAGATAACTCTGATGTCATTAAGACATGTAAAAAGATATCCTGTTCAATTGAAACATTACGGGTTAGAAAGAATTCCAGAGTCAATACAATATGATGTACATATAAATATGCACAGACATAAGTGAAGGTCTGAACAAAGCCATAGACTCACTGGGTGCTTGCACGTTGTCAAATCTTGAATCAATTGAAGAATTTAATATTAATTCTGTAGATATGCCGTGATTATAGACATAGAGGAATTATAGGGATTAGAAGGATAACGGTTGATTTCATCATTCATTGTAAATCCCGGGCTATCAGGAAATTCATTATGACCTTGATTCCCCTCTCCTGTATGTATGTTACATTGTACAAAACGAAATATATAGAATTTGAATTCTCTACATTCAGAAATTGTTCATGGTATCAAAGCCAGACCGAGAATTATCATCGGTAGCATCAATGGCTTCATATGATCAATTGGAGGGAGTTGCCTTTGCCATTAGTGTGGCAAGTCAATATTCCCACAACCCGAAGCAGAAACATCTGAATGAAGTTTACAAGATTCTAAGGTATCTGAAAGGTTCACCAGGACGCGGTCTCCTGTTCAGAAGGACAGAACAAAGAACTGTAGAAATGTTCACTAATGCTGATTGGGCAAATGACCAAAAGGACAGGAAATCAACTTCTGGGTACTTCACCTTCTTGTGGGGAAACCTGGTTACTTGGCGAAGTAAAAAACAGAATGTAGTAGCTCGTAGCAGTGCTGAAGTTGAGCTCAGGGGGTAGCACTTGGAGTTTGTGAAAGAATTTGGGCAAAACGGATGCTAGAGGAATTAAAACTGCTCACACACTTGCCAATTACTCTTCTTTCTGATAATATGGCTTCCATAAATATCTCTCACAACCCAGTTCAACATGATCAAATGAAACAGTAGAGGTCGATAAGCACTTTATACGAGAAAAGATCTACGAAGGAATTATCGAGCTTAGATATATCCCTTCTAGAGATCAAACGACAGATGTACTCACAAAAGCACTAGGCAAGGAAAAAATCGAATATTTCATTGACAAGTTAAACATGTTTGACATCTACAGTCCAACTTGAAGGGGAATATAGATATGCTATGATTATTGACATAGAGGAATTATAGGGATTGGAAGGATAACGGTTGATTTCATCATTCATTGTAAATCCCGGGATATCAGGAAATTTACAACCTTGATTCCCATCTCCTGATATATGTTACATTGTACAAAATGAAATATATAGAATTTGAATTCTCTACATTCAGAAATTGTTCAAATTCTTAGGACATTTCACACTTGTAAAGATAGTTACCCATATTTAATTAGTATTGAAACTACAGATTTTTTATTTCCAAATAATTTCTTCTGAGTTTCACCACCAAGATTCCATCTTGTCAAAATCACATCAAAAGCCTTCCGCTCCAAAGGAGCGTTCTTTTGAGCTGGAGTGAAAATAATGGGAAACTTTTTATTAATTTATTATCTGATTTACTTCATTTCCTTTATTAATTTATTATTTTCCTCCTAAATTATGGTATTGTATAGAGTATAATTCCACTTGTAAGTATTATCATAGATAAGACATTTTTCTTCAAACATTCTCTTCACAATTTCATAGGTTCACATCATTCTCTTCATAGCTTATATTACTACTAAAAAAGGGCCCAAATGTTTTTTGAGATGCAAATACTTTATACATCTTAAGCCTAAATTAATGGCATAAAATAGTTATACCTATATCACGTGAAGGCAACTTCTGGGCACAGTGAATCGTATAAAGAAGACAATAAGCAAATGCCACAGGATCTCCTAATCCTCTGACCATCATTACCAAGCGCTTGAGACTGTCCAGAGGCTCATCAAGAAGAAAACGCCAGCAAGGTAATATTGCCAACTCCAAGTAACTACAGTACAATTCCGGGGGAAACAGTCATCATAAATCCCAATCAGAGAGATGTAACCATTATGAATTATAAAATTCTAACAAAAAAAATGTTAGTTATATGAAAGAGTCTCTTGGAAATAGCCTTAACAGAGAAAATATTTATGGAGTTAATAGCAACCAAAAGAGTTTGAGTATTCTATTGTATTGACACTACATATACAATTCCGAAACAAATTGAGAGCTAATCATAAATAAACATAATTACTCTATAATTCTATATATGTGTGCCAATAAATAATATTGTCAAGCCAGTGCCAAAATTCATTACAAACTTGCACCAGGCACTTACTCATCATCCAGATTCCAGAAAAATTATCCCACATACATTGAACCTCCATGGACTCAATTTATAATTTATAACTTATAATTGAAAGAACTATCTCCTTTGGAATTATGCGTTCAGTTTCAGTCCCACATAAGTACAGCAAAGAAGCATGGCTATTAATAAAACTACAGTGCATTACGTTGATGATTACTCTGTATGCATATAGTTTTCACAGGAGCAGAAGTATCTTAAATGTAAATTAAAGATTTGCAGCAGTGAAAGTGATTGATATTTGAAATAGTGGTCAGCTAGTTTCAAACAGACGGAAAAAGTCAGAAATAATTTTATTAGAAAAACCATATAGAATAAATTAAGTACTTTAGGAAGGATCAGGAATTTACATGCGTGGAAGAAGCTCTCGCACAGCACCAATTTTGCAAAACCAGTTATTGCAAGTTTCTTTAGCATCAGAGCAAATATCAACTGCTTTAAAGTTTTCTGAAAGAAATATAATACAAACTCAGGATAAAGATATCAGTTAATTTGTGGCCTCTAATCAACTGAATATCGGTCATGAGTTTATAATTCATTAGTCCTGGGGAAAATGACCCAATAGAAGAGATATGAAAGAAATACCAACTATGTTACTTCACTGGAAAATTAATTCAAATAGACAGTCCTACTGGATGTGGCATTGATATTGCGAAATGACGATCCATCAGCAAAACGTTACAACCATGAAACATGTAATAAATAGTATATGGAATATAAGCATCATTAGTTCACACCTAAATTTTTTACTTTATAGAAATTTTAGGGGTTTCTATCAAATTTAAACCACACCACATGTCACACCCAAAAACAAACTCCTTGTCTGGTGAGTCTTCCTTGTCTAACTCGTGCAACACTGGGATGTCCTCTGTGACTTCCATGACTAAAGGTTCCTCTATCCTCATCATCCTAGAAAAGCTTGAGGGAGACAACTATAATGAATGGGCCCAATCCGTTAAGGGCTTTTTCTTTTTATAAACTCAATCCATTAAGGGCTTAATTCATACTTTCATAGGACTACTTGGCCAGTGGGACAAGGTTGACATCTATGATCAAACTTGAGAGGGATTGTAGAAATCCCTAATTCTTCAGGATTATAGATTGATGGGTGCTGACCTGTTTTACAGTTGCAATATTTGATTCTATAAGAGAGGTAATCTGATTATCATTAGGGAGAGATTTTTGGAACTGCTTGTAGTAATTTTTTTATTCTTCTGTCATATACATCCAAGAGATTGATTCTGCTTTGTACATCAGAACAAATCAATACCTACTTATTCACAGTCTTCAATAGAACTCTTTTAGTGGTCTTCTAGAGAGACCAAAGGCCCTCATAAGTTGAATTCAAACACATAATCTTAGAAATATTAGCATTACATGATATTAAACAAAACAAAAAGGAAAAAAAATTCAAATTGCCAAATGTATTTCAGATGCATGTGCAGTATAAAGTAAACAAAAATTTGCAAAACAATGAAATATAAATTGATGAAATACCAGGTAAGTTGCCAAGTAAGGTTCCATCTGCGGAAAACTCAGCCTTCTGTTTTATCCTTTGCCAAACCAGATCTCCAAGCATGTCCATGATATCTGTGACAAGGACAAAGAGTGTAGGATAAAACTGCAAAATTGAAGTATCCATCAGAAGTTTCGCGACCTGCAGAAAACAGAATAACTCTCAGACAATAAATAATTTGACATTAACATATTATTTATGGTCTGATTTAATATACTCATGAATAATCAAGTAGCTGATATCTTAACCAAGGCACTTCCTACAAATAAATTTCAAGAGGTAAACAACAAGCTTAGCATGATTAACATCCCCCAACTTGTGCAGGAGTGTTGAAAATCGACGTGCTGAGGCCTAAATCTTCATGGGCTTAGCGGTGCAAACCTAGCCCACTATGGACTCTATTATTTTCAGCTCCTACTGCAGATTATAAAGATTTTATTTTTAAATTTTTATTTCCAGTTTTTGCTCTGTTATATTTGTCAAATTTTAGGATAGAATCTGTTTTGATCTTATCTGAATTAAATTAATTGATTTACCCTAGATTACTTAGCTAAAGAAGCCAGGCTTGTTGCCTTCACTCTATAAGCATGCCAACTGGCAGAATAAAAAGACCTCGCACTAAGCAGAACAGAGGTTCAGGAGAAATTCTTCACAGTTAAGGGGAAAAAGTTATTAATAAACAACCATTTCTTCATCAAAACGAAGGTAGAGATCACTTACATAAAGTACAATGTAGCAAGAAAAAGTAACAAAAAAAATTCAAAACTCACTTTTACAGATAACTTTAAGGATGTTATACGATCATCAACAAGCCAAGAATGAGCAATTTCATCTTTGAGCTCATGCAGTCGTGAAACATATTCCTGCCAAGCAATCACTTTGACCTCATCATCTGAAATTTTTTGTGGATCATCTAGTTCCTCCATATGCATAATTGTTGAGGATTTCTCAAGAGCTGAAAAATTGGGGAGAGGATCAAAGTGAACATTATAAGCTGTCCCATCATACATTTAAGCAATGAGCAGCAGGAGATGAAGGAATAATAAGGTCGGTCATATGATTAAAATTTTGGAAAAAAGAAAGAACTAAACAAAAGGAAAATCAATTGAAAAGATATCTGCATACATTTTCCGCTCCTCATCATAACCTCAGGAACCTGAAATTATTGGGAAAAAATTAATTAGAATACTATAACCAACAAAAAACTAAAGGGTTGAGGGTAAAAGGTAGAAGCAATAACACAGAAAGTATATAAAAGGTTCTTCAAGGCTACTTCAAAAGCCCTGAATTAAGAAAATTAGATGTAATAATTCCCTCTGCAAGCATGATACAAGTCAAAGTCACAGACGCGCACACTTAGGGTGAGAGAAAAAAAGTGGAATGCAAAATAACACCCACACCTTGACTACGGGAAATAAATAAATGACGACGACAACCACACAGAAGCTCAGCTCTCTGACACAGGACAGAAGGGATTATACTTTGGTTTTGATTACTTATTTGTAATTTGAGCAAATTTGGAGGATAATTCAAATCATTGAATCTCAAGAAACCTGTGATTCCAGCCCTGAACTTGACAATCTGGAAATGAGGACAATATCTGTTGGACGTAACTGGTGACAATGTTCTCAAGGTCTATTCAAGGAAGAGAAGGGGACAATCAGGAGATTGCAGAATAAAATTCTCTTATCCCTAGCTGCTAACCTAGATTGGCCATTACATTAGCTTGGTGTCAAAAATGCGCTTTTGAATGAAGATTTGGAGGAAGAGGTGTACATGGAATTGCCACCTAGTTTGAAGAATGCTAATAATTTTACTAAAAGAAACTGGAATGGTTGGGCGAAAACCCGCTGAAACTCCAATGGAATACACTTATAAGCTAAATCTCAAAGAAAGAAGGAACACCCACTGATACAGGAAGATACCAGATACTGATAGGAAACTAATATATCCATCTCACACACATGAAAAAGGTTTATCTTTGGGAAACATGAATCACAAAGCATTGAAGTTTATATTGATGCAGATCAAGCTAGCTTTGTTACAACAAAAGAAGTACTATAGGCTATTGCACTTTTGTGTATGGTAATTTAGTCACATGGAGAATTAAGAAGCAACCTATGGTGGTCAGGTGTAGTGCAAAAGCAGAATATAGAGCACTACAATAAATATTTGAAAGTATGAGGATTAAAAGGCTCTTGGAAGAACTAAAGATCAGTTCACTTTGAATCACAAATGAAGGCTTGGCAAGACAATATGGCCACAATAGTGATTGCCAAAAACCCATACATAATGACCAAACCAAGCATGTGGAATAGATTATCATCTTATATTTGAGATGACTGAATCAGGGTTGATAGATTTATCACATGTCCCTACTAGCAGACAAGTGGCAGACTTGCTCACTAAAGCTCTCACAAGAACTAGATTGGAAGAAGTAAGAAGTTCATAATGATTAACATCTGTTTGAGATGGAGAATAGGCAGATTATTCTCAGTGCTAATATGCCCTCATTAACCATATTTTAATTACATATGAAATATGATTTTATTTGTTCCTTATCCTATTTCTTCCTTAATTTTTGGCTAAATAGAGGGGAATGAATTGTAAACCTACATGTTCTCCTATATGTAACAATCTAGTTTCTAAAGTAATATGATGAAATTCATCCTCCAAAAATTGTTCAACCATGTGATTTGTGGGAGAATTTTGGGTGTATATCCCGGGTTGTTGTACCCCTTCTTTCCTACTGATGCATCGGTTGAAGACCCTTTTCCTCCCCGCGTCTACTCATGGAAAACGTTGTAGGCATCTCTTGATTATGAGGTACTACGGTATGTTGCTGTGTCCTCTGTGGTTGAATTTTGGGTGTATATTTTACGTAAACTTTGGTGCAAAGGTCAAAACTATGTAAACATCAAGAGGCAAGAAATCAATGTCCAATTCCCTAAAATCAGCTTAATCTCTTACTATAATATCCAAAGTGTCGACTATTTATCTTATTTACACAATAATAAACAATAACTACGATTTCTACAAAATAAAAAAAAAGGGATGTAAAATATCAAAATCGAAAGTTGTGTATCATCACAAAGCATTCTTCCCTCAAATGACAGATGCTTCATTTGCCCTTCGCCATTAGACACTACATCATGTTTGGAATTAACACAAAATTAAGGCCTCAAAACTTACAGAAGAAAGAGAAACCATTTTGGAAACTGGGAACCTTTGCTGTAGTAATCTCCTAAAAGAGGTCCACTCCTTTGATGGTGGATGAATAGCAGCTTCACTCGGCATTTCATGATCAAATGGAATAGCCTTTGCATCTCCATCCAATTCTCTCAGTGGATCAAGAAATTCATGATTCACAAGATCAACTGTATCAACCTAATATGATAATATTAACAAAAAATTTGAAGATTGCCACAAGTGTATGATTCAAAAGCCCAAAGTAATATCAAGATATATTTTTTATTGAATGTAATAATTTAAAAGAAAAAATTAAAAATTAAAAAAAACTGAAAAAAGAAAATTACTACAAACTTCAAAGAAGAACAACCTATCTAAACTGGAAGCATACAGTTAATCAAAACAATAAAAATGGGGAAAATAGCGGGGTAAAAGGACCTGGATGTCAGAAATTGATGGAGCCGTGAACGGGTGGCTAACAGTAGGAACACGAGGAAGCACGTGAGAATCGTTATCAGCACCATAAGAGCGAGGTCTGAACTCCATGTAAACCAGATGAAATGGGAGATCTCAGGTTTTGGACTGTTATAGTTCAATAAACCAGTTAGGAGAAGCAAGAAACAATTGTGAACAGTGTTCTGATTGGTGAGAAAGAAGAGAGAAGTAAAAGTTTCGTTTCAGCTCAAGCCATCTAAAGACTTGAATTAAACACCTTTTCTTTTTTTCCCCACTTTTTAGTGATTATAATATATTAAATACATTTATGCTTAATTCAAAATCATGCCAGAAGAACAATGAAAAATGAAACAACAAAGGAAATTCAAAATCAACATTAACGACCATATTGAATAAATAGATATATATACGATTCAAACTTGATCACATTTGTTATCCTGCTTCAATGAAGCCAGAAGTTATCTGCAATTATTAATCCCTGTTCAGTATTCTTGCAGCTCAGTATTTAGTGTGTAGCAAGCGCATACCATAAAATTAACTGTTCGAATTGTGTTCATGACATAAAAAGAACAATCAAAACAGATAATCGCAGGATATTATAATAATCTAAGAGGCCTCTTTTGTGTCATAGCATTCGTGTGAACCACCGAAACAAGCAAAAGATGCGAGCATTTCCAGGTGTATCTAAATCAATTAAGAAAAAAATAGCGGGCGACAAATAGTCGCTTAGCTTGTCCGATTTTTACGAATTCTGTTCTTTTTGGGGACAAAAATCGAACCTATAGTTTCGGAGAGGGAGCTTCTCCGTTACTGGAGGTCTCCCCAGTGGTGAAGCTCGAATTTGTTAACTCACATTGTCTATGCTGGGGGCTTCGAACTTCACTCTTCAGGCCAACATCAAATCAGTTGGAATTTTGCTTGTGTCCTGACTCCTCCTGATTGCCAGCGGTGCAAGGAAGGAGAGAAAAATTGGATTGCCAATAAAACGAAGAGCGTTTGGTTTAGCTTAATTTATATGCTACATTACAAAATAATCCTAATGGACCATCTGCTACAATATTAGCTTATGTCCTTATAAAATTTATTTAAGTAATTTTAATAGATTAAAAAATTAATAATTGTATTAATTTCTTTAAAATATCATATTCTATAATATGCATTAAAACTATTTTTTAATAAAAAACTATTAATATATATTCAATTATATAGTGATATTTTAAAAAAAAGTATAAATTTATGAGATAAAATAAATTGGAATCTTATATTTTAAAATTAAAATAAATTATCTATTTAGTTTTTATATTTATGATTATATAGTATAAACTGAGAAATAATAGAAAAAAACTATAGTTTAATTCTTTAAAAACTAAAATAGTCTAGAGATCCAAAATTATATTTCGGCTCAATGGCACAAGTCTCATCCTTGTGATGACAGATCGCAGGTCCAATATTGTCCTCTTACCAGCAAGCGTAGCTTGCTATTTCCAATAAAAAAAATAGTCAACGCACTTGTTAAACTATAGATAGCAATGTTTTAGATGAAAAAAAATTATATATATAGTTCATAGTCTCATGTAGCTTCAAATTATAAGTTTTAGCTTTTAAAGGATAAAATAGTCTATGTTCTTATGTGTTATAGCTTTAGGCCTGGTCCGAAGATTAAAACTTCTATGTGACTTTTATCACATGGTTGAGCGCGCATAGTGAAGCTTAGAGTGAGAAGGGGTCAATTAGAAGTTGCAGCATGCCCTTTTGGATGTTCAAATGAAGAAGATGTCATGCACCAGATCCGTGATTGGGTGAATGCGTCTAATAGTTGGAACTCTGTGGTTTCCCTGAGGTTGTGGAGCACTTTCTCCTCACTGCAAGGGGTGAAATGGTTCGATGGAACTTATAGCATGAAGTGGGTGAAAGACATACGAAAAAATATTCAATGAGCTTACTTGCTTGCTTGGCTAAATTTGCTAGGACATTTGGGTGTCATGTTGTGAGAAACTTCTTGATTTGCCTAAATGTCATTAATAATATTAATGCAAATGATAGCTTGTTTCTACAAGGATTTGGCTGGAAAATGTGACTTTTACCCCAACTGAACGTAGAAAGGCAAAGGAAAGTATAAATCTATAGGAGGCTAGTATTCGGCTGGAGGCAGATGGCTGAGTCTTGTGTAATGGAAGCAACTGTTGCGGAGGAGTTATGTGGAACGAGAGAGGAGATTGGATTACCGGCCACATGCAAACTTACTTCAGTTCCTCCTACAATACCAAACAACTTTGGTATCTTGAATGGTCTGAATATGTTTTGGTCTAAAGATTTTGGTAAAATTATCGTCCTCTCATATTGTATTGAAGCAATCAATCTGATCGCCAATGGGAATTGATTGTATTCACCCGTTTAGAGACTTGATTGATGACGAGACTAGGCTTTTAGTTCATAAGGATTTGCAAATTTATATAATCCGCATTCATAGGGAAGAATAAATTTTTGCTAACTTTTTAGTTAAATTCTCCTATTCTATAGGGGGAACTGGGAACCTTTCGTGTCCTTAATCATCCTCTACTTTTTAATCCCGAGGGGGATTTTTTTGAAGGATTTTATATTTGTATGATTCTGTGAGTTTCTCCCATAGATATTCAATCTTTCTACTCAAAAAAGACAGCCAGTGACAACAGTATTTGTCTTCTAGGCAAATCCCCTAAACTGTCCTTTTCTTCCCAAAAGGTCCACGCATGTAAGTCTACCCTTATATGTGTTGTAGTTTCGCCTCCCAATAAAGAGGAGCTCTCTAACCTCTTGGAAGCCAAGCAGTGTGGATCAAATTCAACATGTATGTCACAATGTATTTGATTCTCTAATTTTATATAAGATTTTTTTATCCCTTAATTTATAAAGCTCAGTTGCTGACACCCTAACACATCTAGAAAGATATTTGTTTTGCTAATTATTATTATTTTTAAAAATTGAAAATTCATATTTGTTATTCCTTATGTGAATTCCGAATTTTTTTTATAAAAGAATAAGTTTTCCTAAAATTTTTAATTAATCTTTTTATTTTTACAATTTTATAACTCAACCTCTAGACTTAATATCTATAATTTTAATTCGATACAACTTAATCTTTATAAATTAACTACTTAAAATATAAGAAAAACTTTGATCAAGTTTTTTATATCTATTTCGTCAAACTCACTACTCTCATTTTATCATGTATCTTATTTTTTTAACATCTTCATTTAACTTAAATCTATGTAAAAAAAAATTAATACACATAACAAATTGTGATTAGAGCACTTGATGAAATGAATTTAATAAACTTGATATAAGTATAATTTTTAAAATGATAATCCCTATATTTTAAAAAATAAAATTATATATTTAATAAAGTTAGGGACTAAAACTTTTAAATAATTAAAAATATAATAACTAAGTTATAATAAGTTAATTTAAAAAGTGAATTTTAACTTAATAAAAAATATAGAGACTATTAAATTATATTGAATTAAAGTTTAAAAATAGAGTAACAACTCAGCGAAAATTGTAAGGGGCAAAAGATTAATGACATTATTTGTGTTGAGGTTAGTGGACTGAAAAGTGACAGAGCAAAATAGAAATTAGATGCAATTTTGCCAACTATAAACCATTGCAAAGAGAAATCAAACATTAAAAATGTAATCAACATTAATCATCATAAACCATTAGACATCAGTATTACCAGGGAGAAAAAACAAAACCTTATCAATCGTAGCAATGGATTTATCTTTTAGCTATTGAAGACATACATGTAACCTAAGCTCCAGTCAGCAATCGCCATCCATCTCAGACACTTTGTTGAGCCAGATAATGGTAGGCATTTTATTGGTTTCATCTATTCATGTTCATGATTTACTTGAGTCTAGTTTCCTTGACTTCACAAAAATGACTTGGGTGTTTGGTAATCTCCCAAAGACAAAACTCTTCTCATATATTTACCTCGTACAGCACATAATCACTAAAAAATAAGTTAATCCAAACATGCAAACATCTAAGGCATTTGGAGAGAAATAGAAAGAAAGGAGAAACAATGGACTCGGAATCCTCTGACTTCACAAAAATGACCCTATCTTAGACATTTGGAGAGAGATGAAAAGAAAAGAGGAAAAAGGTATGATCTAATAATCACAATACCATTTGGCAAAAATTTGTTAACCCCACCCACGACGAAGTTTTGAAAATTCCGCTTATGCTCATTCCCTTCTCAAAGAAGAAAAATCTGGTTATGTTCAGTATTGAATTCCCAGAGACATCCTTTTGAATGAAAAGAATTTGTTCTGGCCATCTACTTAGTATTGTGTGTTGGGACACTAGGGAAAACTTTGGTATTCTTGAAGTCATCAAGGAGGGGGTTGTATCCATCCTTGGTTCTCATCTTTGAGGGCAATCCAAACTCTTCCATGAAAGATGATGTATCCAGCTGCATTAAATATAAACTACTTAAGAGAGCACATAAAACTGGTAACAAATTGAAAGTGAGCAATAAATTAATGTCTTGCAAGAAAAATAAATGAAGTATCTTCTGATGTTAGCTCAAATTACACATGTCCCACATTCAATGTTAACTATAACCTACAGAAAATACCTGATCAACAATACAGTGAGCCAATATTACACTTGGTTAACCCTCATATCAATACTAAGAAATGAAATTAAGTGGCTATCCATAGAATCACTTTAATGGACAGGATTTATTAAGTTTTAAAATGGTCCAACAAATATTGGGTGAGTTGATTTTAGTTTGATCAAGCTTATTTTAAGTGATTTTACACTGTACTAAGGTGCGTTTGGATTAGTTTTTAAATAATAGATTATTAAGAAAAGTGATTAAAAGTGATTTTAGAGAATATATTTTGAAAAACAGTGATATTGACAATTGAAAATGTTTAGATAGTTGTTACCTTAATCACTTTTTTATTTGTAAATTACTAAAATTAACACAAGGTAATGTGATGATTTTGGGTTTAGACAAAAGAGATTTTAGAGAATTTCATGATTTTGGGGTTAAAAGATATTCTCCCTAGCTTATTCTAAAACCAAGGTTTTGGTTTAAAAATATGGTTTTAAAGGTTAACAGCGGTTAAAAGCTATTATCGATTAGTACCCTTGTTTGGCTACTTTGCTCTTAAAACTATGATTTGGGCCAAAACCATAGTTTTGAAAGTTGTCCTAAGCACACCATAAGTAAATACTCCTCCAATCCTTAATATAGGACATAATTGAGGAGTTGATTTTACTCCTAAATATAAGACCTCTTTCGCATATTTATCTATTTTTTTCTAAATTACCCCTATTGATACTTCCTTAACAATAATCAAGTAAGAGAGGGAATTAAAGAAGATAGTTAGGGTATTTTACGAAACACATGCTAACTTAACTAACTTAACTAACATCCTTAATCTAATCAAATTAGTTAAATAAGTCTTATATTAAAGATCGGAGGAATATGTGAGGAGAGTTTTGTCTCATAAAACGCAAAAGTGCTTTTTTGCAAAGATTCCAAACACATTATCATGAAACTTAAATTCAAGGGTGGCAAATATTAAGACAATTAAACTAACCGGTTCTCCCCTGCTTTCCTTTCTTGGATGTACTATCACTCAGAGGTTTCAGCCACCCTGAACAATAATGATCAATTCGTTCCAGCAGCCAAAAGCCAGTAGGGAGAAAGATATCAGCATCACCCTACGACAAAAGAAAAGTAAATATTTATAACACCTCAAGATTTACCCAGTTGCAACTTTTGATAGATTTTATAATATATATATATTGAGGCCAATATTTTTCAGGCTTTGATCAACCAGAGAAAAGTAACTCATACCAACAAAATATTATTACAAGCTCCAGATGGCTTGAAGTTCAAGCTGTTATAGATGCTAAGCCAACCAGCACTTCCAAGTATTGAAACGTTATTAACTTAATGCAAGTTCTTATGCATTCTTCATGCCAAATGCATTATTTAAACAGAAGTGAACATTGCTAACTGTTGGAATGAGCTATGAAAATACTTGACGAAGAACAAAGAACTGAGGTAAATTCTGTCTTGTGTTCATCTATGTTGATACACACATATATATACACTCGGAAGCACAATCAAGAGAGCATATTACACGGAGAGCTATGCACAAATTATGGGATACAGTTTAATGATATAATCTGATCCAATCCCCCCAAATTCTCCTATAATCATATCTAATTAATTCCTATAATCACTCCTCTTTAATTCTGAATATTCCCTTCTACACTCCTCCTCAAGTTGGAGCATAGATATTAATCATGTCTAACTTGCCAATTAAATATTCGAATTTATCCCGAGGTAATCCCTTTGTGAGTACATCAGCTGTTTGTTCTTTGGAGGGAATATATTTTAATTCAATTGTTCCAACATCAATCTTCTCTCTTATAAAATGTCTGTCTATCTCCACGTGCTTTGTTCAGTCATATTGAACTGGATTGTGTGACATGTTGATGGCTGCCATGTTGTCTGAGTGTAACTTGATAGGGGCTCCTGGTAACATTCCCAGTTCTTCTAGTATTCGTTTTACCCATAGGCTTTCACATATTCCTAGAGCTATAGCTCTAAATTTATTTTCAGCACTACTTCTGGCAACTACGCTTTGTTTTTTACTGTGCCATGTGACAACATTCCCCCATACTTAAGTAACATACCCTGAGGTAGATCTTCCATCATCTTGATCACCTGCCCAATCAGCATCTGTGAGTATCTCAACATTTCTTTTGTCAGATTTTTTGAACAGGAGACCCAAACCAGGTGGACCTTTTAAATATCTAAGAATTCTGTAGACTTCGTTCAGATGTTTCTGTTTGGGATTATGAGAGTGTTGACTTACAACGCTAACAGCATAGGCAATATTTGGCCTTGTGTGTGATAGGTAAATGAGTTTTCCTACCATGCGTTGATACCTTCCTATATCAACCTCTTTTCCTAGGTCTTCATCATCTCTAATTTTATCAACCTGAATAGGAGTATCACTAGGTTTGCAACCTAGCATAACTGTTTCCTCTAGGAGATCCGGTATATATTTTTTCTAGGAGATACTGATTCCTTTCACAGACCTGGCCACTTCTATACCTAGAAAATATTTCATTTTTCCCAAGTCTTTTACTGGGAATTCCTAATTCAGGGCCTTCTTTATCCTATCCATCTCCGTTGTATTGTCACCTGTGAGAATGATGTCATCTACATATACTGCTAATATGGCAAGTTTCCCGTTTTCATGTCTGAAGAACAGAGTATGATCGCTTTGTCCTTATAGATAGCCTTGTCTCTTCATCACTTTGGTGAACCTGTCGAACAATGCTCGAGGGGATTGTTTCAATCCATATAGTGATTTCCTCAACTTACATACATGGCTTGTCTTCTTCCCTGGAAATCCTGGAGGCATCTTCATATATACTTCTTCTTTCAATTCCCCATTTAGGAATGCATTCTTGACATCCATCTGATGTAGTGGCCAGTCTACGAGCAGCAAGTGACAGCAGGATTCTGATGGTGTTCAGTTTTGCCACTGGTGCAAATGTTTCCGTGTAATCCATCTCATAGACTCGAGTAAAGCCCTTGGCCACCAGTCGTGCTTTATATTTGTCAAGACTCCCATCAGCCAGGTATTTTGGGGTAAACACCCATTTGCACCCTACGGCTTTCTTTCCTTTAGGTAACTCAACCACCTCCCATGTTTCATTTTTCTCTAATGTCCCCATTTCCTCCATTACTGCTTGTCTCCATTCAGGGCTGGCAAGAGCTTCATTTATATCTTCTGGTATTCTAATTTGATCAAGATGGGAAACAAACACATGGTGTTCAGATGATAAAGCTTGATAAGAGACAAACCTCTCTATAGGGTGTCTGGTACATGACCTGTGTTGTTTTCTCACTGCTATCGGAAGATCAAGGTCATCATTTCCCTTTTGTGGCTGTTCAGGACCTACACCTAGTTCAGACTCGGTGCGCGCAGTCTATTTGAGGGGCATTACCTGTCGTGTTTCTTTGGGTATACACTTGTCCCCATTTGTTAGTGTCTCCCCCTAAACTAGTGTGTCCCTCCAAAGACTTAGATTCCTCATGTGTTGGTAAGTCACGGGTGTATATGATGTCAGGTTCTTGGTGGAGATACACTGATTGGGTTTCAAGGTAAGATTGCTGGGGTTCACTCTGAGGTTCATTCCAAATCTCCCCCTGAACCGAAGAGGAGGTATAGAAAGGAATATTTTCATGGAAAGTAACATCACAGGTGACGTAAAGGCGCTTAGCTATGGGGTCAAAACATTTGTATCCTTTCTGGGTAGTGGCCAGCCCTAAGAAGATGCATTTGACAGCTCGGGGATCAAGTTTGGAGGTATGATGGAGATGAATAAAGGATGTACATCTGAAGACCTTAAGGGGAAGGGTGTTTGCTAGGTAGGGTAGATGGAAGTATTCCTGGAGAACCTGAAGAGGGGTTCGGAAAGACAAAGGTTTACACGGCATTCAGTTAATTAGAAAGGTGGCTAAGAGGATAGCATCGGCCCAATAGAAACTCGGGACATGACTGCTAAATAGAAAAGCCCAAGCAGTTTCCAAAAGATGTGTTTTTTTCCGTTCAGCAATGCCATTCTGTTGGGGGCTATATGGACAAGAACTTGTATGAACAATACCGTGTTGTTTGAGAAAATAGGATAAAGACTAGTTAAAGTATTCAGTGCCATTGTCAGTGTAAAGGGTTTGAATTTTTGTATCGAACTGAGTAAGGACTTGGTTGTAAAAATCAACAAAGATTTGGTATACCTCAGTTTTATCTTTTAAGAGGAAAACCCAACTGACACGGGTGTGATCATCGATTAGAGTTATTAAAGTATTTTGGAACTTAATACTGCCCTGATTTTATTCATAGGAGCTACTGAATTTATAGAGTACAATTAGATAGAAAATAATAATAATATCCTATCCTAATCTTATCATAATCCCATCTTAATCTTATCTGAATAATATCCTAATATCTCATCTATAATCTCCACATATCTCTCATAATATCTTAACTGCTTACAATGATTAATTATTTCCATAATTACCACACTCCCCCTCAAGTTGGATCATAGATATTGATCATATTCAACTTGCCTACAAAGCATTCGAACCCATCTTTTGGTAGTCCTTTAGTAAGGATGTCAGCTACTTGTAACTTGGTAGGAACATATGACAGACTGATGATCCCATCTTCAACTTTTTCTCTAATGAAATGTCTGTCCACATCCACATGCTTGGTTCTGCTATGTTGGATAGGATTCAGTGCCATACTTAAGGCTGCTTTGTTATCACAGTAGAATTTAAGTGGAGAATCAAATTGAAAATGGGCTTCTTCTGCAACTCTTTTCAACCAGAGCCCTTCCATAATGCCTTGGGATAGGGCTCTTAACTCGGACTCTGCACTACTCTTGGCAACAACTCTCTGCTTCTGACTTTGCCAAGTCACTAGATTACCCCACACAAAGGTGCAGTATCCAGATGTAGACCTGTTGTTATCCTGATCTCCTGCATAATCTGCATCTGTAAAGATTTCAACATCTCTGACATTATTCTTTTTAAAGAACAATCCCTTACCAGGTGTACCTTTAAGATATCTTAGGATTTGATAGGCTGCATCTAGATGCTTCTTCTTGGGATCATGCATGTGTTGACTGGCTACACTTACTGCAAAGGCAATATCTGGCCGAGTATGTGAGAGATATATGAGCTTACCAACTAGTCGTTGATATTGGCCTTTATCTGTAGCTTTCTCATTTGCCTCCTATTTTTGTTTTTGGATTGCTTCCTTTTTCTTAACTGGTTTCTTTTTAGGACAAACAGGTACTTTGCTTGGCCGACACCCAAGCATTCCTGTTTCTTTGAGAAGATCCAGTATATACTTCCTTTGAGAAACATAGATCCCTTTTTGAGACCTCGCTACTTCCATACCTAGGAAATACTTCAGTTTCCCAAGGTCTTTTACTTCAAACTGTTTATTGAGGGCAATTTTTACTCTCTCCATCTCCTTGATGTTGTTCCCTGTGAGAATAATGTCATCCACATATACAATGAGGATAGTTATTGAATCACCATCTTTTAATACAAATATGGTGTGATCTGATAAGCTTTGTTTGTAACCTTCCCCCTTGAGTATAGTAGAGAATCTGTCAAACCAAGCACGTGGGGATTGCTTTAAGCCATAAATTGACTTTTTTAGTCTACATACCTGACCAACTTTCCCTTTATCAAATCCGGGTGGTATACTCATGTAAACCTCTTCCCTTAATTCACCATTAAGGAACGCATTTTTGATGTCAAGTTGTTGGAGTGGCCAGTCAAGATTTGCAGCAATGGATAGTAGAACTCGAATGGTATTTAACTTGGCAACAGGGGCAAACGTTTCATTGTAATCAATTCCATAAGTTTGAGTGAATCCCTTGGCAACTAGCCTTGCCTTGTACTTATTTAATGAACCATCAGCATTAAATTTTGGTGTGAACACCCATTTACATCCCACAGGATTTGTTCCTTCTGGTAGTGCAGTGAATTCCCAAGTCTCATTTTTTTCTAGTGCTCGAATTTCTTCCATTACTGCATTTTTCCATTCTGGACTTTCAAGAGCTTCATATACAGTTTTGGGGATTTGAATCCGATCAAGATTAGTAACGAAACTGTAATGTTTCTGAGAGAGACTAGAGTACGAGACATACTTCTGAATAGGATGTTTGGTACATGTTCGAGTTTTCTTTCTTAATGCAATAGGAAGTTCTTCCTCTCTTGTCTCTGTAACTCGAATATTCTCATCAGCATTCAGGGGACCTTCCATCGGTGATGAGATTGGGACTTCCTCGGGTATGTTGGACCCAACTACCTGTTTATTTCTACGTGAGTAAATATTATCAAACTTTTGAGCTTGAACCTCCAGTCTTGGCATGACATTTGGCATAATATGAGATGGGTAGGATGGGTCTGTAGACGAAGGTATGGATTCCGGAATATACTCAAGCTGAAACTCATTCCACTTCTCCCCCTGAGTTGAAGAAGTGGTGAAGTAGGGTTCGTTTTCCGCAAAGGAAACATCGCGACTGATGAAGAGACGTTTAGTGATAGGATCATAGCACCGGTATCCTTTCTGGGAATTGGAATAGCCTAAAAAGACACACTTGACAGATCTGGGATCAAACTTAGATGATGGGTGATGTTGATGGACAAAGACAGAGCAACCAAAGACTCGAAGTGGTAAGAAATAGTCAAGGTGAGTGACAGTGTGGGTCTCACGAAGCTTATCTAGCGGTGTAAGGTAGGACAGGACACAGCTAGGAAGGCGGTTAATTAGATGAGTAGCCGTGAGTATGGCATCCCCCCAGAAAAAACTTGGTGTGTGACAGGTACACAAGAGTGCACGAGCAACTTCGAGAAGGTGCTTATTTTTTCGTTCGGCAATACCATTTTGTTGAGGACTGTATGGGCAACTACTTTTGTGCACAATACCATGGGTTGTAAGGAAAAAATCGAGGGATTGGTTAAAATATTCTGTCCCGTTATCTGTGTAAAGGACTTGCACTGTGGTGTTAAACTGGGTTTTAACATAGTTATAGAACTCGATAAAGACAGAGGTAACAGCTGTCTTGTCTTTTAACAGGTAAACCCAGCACATGCGTGTATAGTCATCAATAAATGTAACAAAGTATTTGGATTGGGTTCGGTTTGCGATACGACAAAGACCCCAGACATCGCTATGAATAATGGAGAAAGGACAAGTTGACTTATAGATAGACGGTGTGAAAGTAGGACGATGGTGTTTGACTAACTCACAAATATCACAATGGGAAATAGGACTTTTATTCAAAGATAAATGGGGAAACATGTGTTGTAAATACGAAAAACTAGGATGACCCATCCTTTTATGCCATAATACAATATTATTGTCATTGATGGTTGAGACTAGACCACTTATTCCATAACTCAAATTATTCTCATTAGAATTATCGAGGTAGTAGAGTCCTTCAGATTCCTTAGCCGTGCCAATCGTCATCCCCGATGAGAGATCCTGAAAAATACAATAAGATGGAAAGAAATGAGCGAAGCAATTGATTTGTTTCTTCAGTTTACTGATAGATAGTAAATTACAGGACAAGTGAGGGACATGTAAGACAGAGTCAAGACGTAATTTGTTTGACAGATGGACTGTCTCAGTGCCTGCTATAGGAGAGGAGGAACCTGTAGCTGTCCTAATAGATTGACTTTCGGTCAGAGGATGATAGGAATCAAACATTTTGATTTCCGAAGTCATATGGTCGGAAGCTCCTGTATCAATAATCCATTTGGTTGGGACAAAGGTATGTAAAGCAGCAACATAATTACCTCGGTGAGTAACAGTAACAGCAAAAGCAGACTGCTGTTCAGTATGAAGAGTCTTAAAATACTCGAACAATTGACCCATTTGCTCTTTACTCATAGTTGGGATAGGTGGTGGAGCACTCTCTTGAGATTGAGAGGCTTGATGAGCACGATGCTTACCTCGTTTTGGTTTCCAGTCAGCTGGTTTCCCATGGATATCCCAACACTTATTTTTAGTATGACCCACCTTTTTGCAGTGGTCACAGGTTACTCTTCCAAGAGTCGAACTAGAGTTGGTATCTTAACTTACAAAAGCAGCAGAATCAGTAGAAGCAGGTGTTTTTAGATACAGGCAACATTACCTCACGTCGGGATTCTTCACGTAAGATCTCAGCATATACCGCCCTAAGAGGTAAAAGCACTTGTGTGCTTAATATCCGTCCTCAGACATCATCAAATTCTGCGTTGAGGCCGGCCAAAAAAAGTAATACTCGTTCATTTTCGATGTTTTGTTTGTGACATGCAGCATCATGTGGAGAGGTCCATGTTTCCTCTGTCATGAGGTCAAGTTCTTGCCATAGAGCTACAAGCTCAAGCCAGAATTCTGTAACACTCCTTGCACCTTGTGTGGACTTTCAAATTCTGCGTCTTACACCATATTCTCAAGAATGATCTTTCCCATAAGAATAGGAGTCACGAACCGCCTCCCAAATTGCTTTAGCAGTGGGAAGATACATGAAACTTCTCTTAAGTTGTGGAGAGATAGCATTTACTAACCAGGAGCACACCAGTAAATCATTTGTTTTCCATTGATTCATAATTACAGGATCAAATGATGTTGGCGGGTCTTTAGTTAAGTGACTTAACTTACCGCGACCCCCGACGGCAAATTTGACTGCTTGTGCCCAATCCCGATAATTTGTGAGGGTGAGCTTTTCCGAAACAATTGACATAGGAGAGCCATCAAAAGTAGAGACAGATCCCAAGGAACTCCCAGTATTTGATAAATCGAATTTTATTGAACTGTTGAGTGAAGAATCCATAAAGGAAACCTGTTTGTTGACTTACGGTACGAGCAATGAGGAAAAAGAAATAAATCTATCAATATGGAATATTCCAAAAAAAGGAAAAAAAGAAATTCCGTCTTCAGATTTATCACACCCGACACCACAGAAGGCACAATCTTCACGTTGGCTCTTTCAACTGAACTGGTTCGAGGATATCCTACCGTTGGCTGAATACCAAGGCGGCAGAGGATGTCGCTGCCGTCTGGGTAAGTTGGACCTCCAGCTGGGCACGACGTTGCGCCAACGACTGTCTCGGTTCTTCCTAGACGCACAACGCTCGACATTGACGGGTAACAGAAGGTGAAGTCGCTGCTGTTTTGGTAAGTCGCTTCAGCTGGGCACGACGCTTGCTGGCTTGGACTCCCGACGCTCGACGTTGTCGCGTCGCTGGGTGACCCGACGCACGCTGTCTAGGTTGGACTCGTGTCGTTGGTGAGGTACAGGCGGACTGTGGTGGCAAAGGCTTGACGTCGCGTTGCTGGGTGACCCGTTGCACAGCACAGGCTGAACTCGTGGCTAGGTTACCGACAAATTGAGCTTCAGCGTTGTTGAAGTTCCTGCGGCAGCAGCAGCTGAAGCTACTGTGTTGGCCCCTGCTGCAGCTACCGTGGCAACACCGGCTTTGATACCATGAAGTATTTTGGAGCTTAATACTGCCCTAATTTTATTCATAGGAGCTACTGAATTTATAGAGTACAATTAGATAGAAAATAATAATAATATCCTATCCTAATCTTATCATAATCCCATCTTAATCTTATCTGAATAATATCCTAATATCTCATCTATAATCTCCACATATCTCTCATAATATCTTAACTGCTTACAATGATTAATTATTTCCATAATTACCACAGTTATAAATCATTTGGACTGGGTGCGATTGGGAACCCTGGATGGTCCCCATAAATCACTGTGAATGACGGAGAAGGGCTTAGACGGGAGATAGGGTGTTTGTGAAAAATGAGTGCGGTGATTTTGCTAGTTCACATGAATCACAAGAACAATTGAAAGTCTTATTTGAACAGATTGAGGGAAACATCTTACACATATATGGAAAGTTCAGATGCCCTAATCGTTTGTGCCATAACTCCAGTTCACTAGCCCTAGGGAAAGACACTTTATTACATAAGTGAGATACGGATTGATGACAGTCATTCAGGTAATAGAGCCCATCAAACTTCTTAACAACACCAATCGTCGTCCCCGTGAGCAGAACCTGAAAAATGCAGTGAGATGCAAAAAATTTAGCATGGCATCTTTTATCCCGGGTGAGTTGGCTCACAGATAATAAATTACATTTTAAGTTCGGGACATGTAGAACATTATGAAGTGTTAAAGTGGATGAGATACTAATGGTACCACTACCAGCAATGATAGAGTCAGAGGCATCAGCAATTTTAACCGTAAGCTGTGATTTTGCGGGAGTATAATGAGAGAATAGTGAGGCCGCATTTGTCATGTGATCTGAGGCAACGGAATCCACTATCCAACAAGATCCTGAAGATGTCTTTTTAATAATAGCAAGAGATTGAAATAAATTACCTCGCTGAACCACACTAGCAATTGGTTTCTTACGGGATTGATTTTCCAGAGCAGTTAACCGCTCCAAAATAATGGTCAATGGATCTTGGGTTGTCAAATTATTGGTGATTAGGCCTGTGGGAAAGTGGCCCATTTGAATTGAGGAGCTGCCAAAGGAAATTGGGCCTGTAGGAACGTGGCCCATTTGAGTTGAGGAGCTACCAAAGGAAACTGGGCCTGGGACGTTGACATGGACTGATCCTGCTGGGCTGGAGACGCGCTGGTGGATTGAGTCTGTTGGTTGACTGTCCGTTGGGTCTGTAGCTACATCATTCACTAAGCCTATCTCACCATTCACCTCTGCAACATATCCTTTGGGGCGACGCTGTCGGGGCTTCCAATTTAGGGGCTTCCTATGGATGTCCCAGCAGGTATCCCTCTTGTGACCAGTTTTCCGGCAGTGATCATAGGTGGGACGCTCCCTTCTGGCGCCACTCATGCGAGCTGCAAGGGCTGAAGAATTGTCCATGGCGACAGTTGGGCGAGAAGTGGAGTCTAGCAACATAACCTTGCGACGAGATTCCTCATCTCTCAGTAGGGCAAATGCCTCAGACACAGACGGGAGCGGCACGCGGCCAAGGAGACGACCTCGCAGATCATCATACACGGTGTTTAGGCCGGCAAGGAACTCAAACAAGCATTCTTCTTCCAAATCCCGACAGAAGGTTGCAGCATCCTCGGCACTTTTCCAGATGTGCTGCTTCAATTGATCAAACTCCTGCCACAGCGTTCTCTTCTCCAAATAATATGTATTGAGGGGTCTATCGCCTTGTCGCACGGTCCACAGTCGCGAGCGGAGGTCGAATACCAGTGAAGCCGTCGGCCTCTTGCCGTAAGCTTCTCTCACTCCTTGCCAGATTTCTCTAGCGGTTGGGAGAAACATAAAACTCCGACGAATGGTGGGGACCATCGCATTGAGAAGCCATGATGCCACTAGCGAATTCTCTGTCTTCCACTGACGGTGAATGATCGCATCATCGATGGGCAGAGGTTCCTGCTGAATTAATTCCAGTCGATCCCGGCCATCAAGAGCAAGAATCATAGATTGTGCCCATTCTCCATAATTATCTCCAGTAAGCCGTTCGGGTACGATGACAACTGTAGAGCCTTCAACGCCGGTGACTTTAGTGGGTAAACCCATCCCGCCATCAAACGTGGCTGTGTCGACTTCGGCGGAGGACAAGGACAGTGGTCCAGTGGCCTGCTCTGATACCATGTTGGAATGAGCTATGAAAATACTTGACGAAGAACAGAGAACTGAGGTAAATTCTGTCTTGTATTCATCTATGTTGATACACACATATATATACACTCGGAAGCACAATCAAGAGAGCATATTACACGGAGAGCTATGCACAAATTATGGAATACAATTTAATGATATAATATGATCCAATCACCCTAAATTCTCCTATAATCATATCTAATTAATTCATATAATCACTCCTCTTTAATTCTGAATATTCCCTTCTACACTAACACATACAATGAGACAAAGAAAAAGATAACATGGAAAGTGGACTCAAAAAGAGGTTGATATTATTAAATCGCACCTGTGCCTCTAAATAATTCCCATAATCTGAGCTTCTACCATCTCTCTGCAAATTAAGAGGTTACCTTGATTAACTAAGATTATCAGTAGTTCAATACTGTTTTAGGTTGACATACTTTTGTTATAAAGAAGTGACTTTTGATAATGACAATAGTATTTTTGAAGAATAGACAGAACAAGAATATACTTTTGTTGAAACCAATGGAGCTCTTTGGCCTGGTATTATCACATCTGGCAGATAACTGAAGTCTGAAGCAATTAAAGACATCTTTGGTAGCACCTCATGTAGCACTTCAAATAATTTCTGCAAGTTTGAAGGTATAATGAGTACAGAATCAACTTGCATACAACACTTGAGCAATACTAATAAATTCTTACCAAACAAAGCCAACATCTACGAGGTTTTGGGTGGATTTTAGACCAAATGTTTTTCACCATAGATCTGCACTGCTTTGAGTTGTAAGGGTATTGTCCCAATCCATGATCTCAACAAAACGTGTAATAAGTGAGTCTTTGAGAACTAACATATAGATGGGTGACACATACCAATAAATTTCTTATAAATAACACTTAAGTTATGACAAGAGATGTGAGCAATTAAATTTAACAGTCTTTCAAGATAAAGTCCTAGTCACATTCATCTTATTAAGTAAATCTTCCAATTTTTTTAAAAAAAAATATCTTAGTGCAATCACAAGAAATCAAATCCATGCAAGACAAAAAATTACTAGAGCTATTTGTCTAACAAGTCGGACTTAAAACGAAGTGCTGGTAGCTGAAATTCTAGAACAAGAGGGTGGGACTTCTAAGCTGACTTCTTAAACTGAATTCCTATTTATATCTTTCCAACTCTGTGGAATAAAAAAATGAAACAGTGTCATTCAACTCTGCTTTTTCTATAATATGAAACAAAGCATTGAGATTCAGCTAATTTGCAACAATCAAGCCACCTTATATATCACCTACAATTCTATTTTCCAAGAGAACTAGGGCCCCTAAATGCCCATATTAGCCATAAACATACAATAAATGATATCATTGTTACAAAAGAACTAAAAACTGACTCAAACATTGAATTTTGACTTTGTGATAATCACGATAAACTTGTTAAGAAAAGTATTCGTTCAAGATAAAATATGCAATATGACACATTAAGAGTTATGGTCCAATTAAATTGTTTGTGTTTGGAATCTGGATACATCTTTTAGGGTCTGGAGCTTTAACTTATAGAGCATATAGACTTTTATCACACTAAGCTGTACAAACTTACTGCAGCTCTGCAACAAGTTCTCTTAAGAAATTAAATTTCTCATAAAATTGGTTTTGACATAATTATAGTTTCAACCCTATGAAACTGAGAATTATTTCAATCATAAATTTTTATCCACAATATTTTATATCTATAGGAGTTGCAACTCTTTATACTAGAGAGAGCCTACCTTAAAAATTTCAACTGGTGTAAACCATGATATATCACTCTGCTTGTAAATATCATCCAAGTATCTCATATAGCCCATTCGGCCTGAAATATGCCATCAGTCTAGTGTATTAGGTAAACATTGCTGCAAAACTGTAATCAACAATAAATAGTATTCTGAATTTTTAGAACCACAAATATGAATAGAATTGGTCACATGGTATTTGAACCTTGAATAGTTTGCATGCTTAAACAAATGATACAATAGTTTTAGACACCCAAAGCAAATTGCTGAGGAACTAACTTTCCAAAAGGCACCTGAGGCTTGCACAGGTTATAAGGGTAGGGTGAGATGAGATATAGCAGTGTTCAGTTTAAATTTTTAAACTCCCCTTACATACCCCAAAAAAATCCCAAAAAACAAATTGTAGGCAAAACTTGAATATCTGTAAAGCAAATGCATAAATGTTGTTTGACATCAACTGTTTCAATTTAAAGCTTACCAGGCTTCAAGTTTGAAGTTTGAACTCAATGAAGCAGAGTTCTTTCTACCTTTCTCCCCATACAATATTCTATATCGTTTACTATCTGTCAATTACTGTACATAATCACATCTTAGGGAACAAAACACTTAAAAAACTTTGATCAAATTTCAAGTTCCTTTTATGCTAAAATACTAGAGTATGTTCACATAGCAGGGTTACTTTTGACATGTAGCAAAATACGCCTAATTATCAAATCACAGCATTCTATACAACCATACACTACTAGTTCATTTATCTACTAGTAATTCTGGTTAAAATTACATTGCTCATTTAGCTTCCAGCTTCAACAGCTCTCATTTTCACAAAATCCCAATACTTATGGAAAACACATTGCACATTAACTACTAATGTAACTCCATATCTAATTTGAACTGTAAAGCAGTTGGATAGGGGGCAATCATGGCATATTAATGTTCAAGGGAAACATCTTACAACCATCCTTAATTACAAGTGACATGTTACAGTAAAAAACATAACCAAAAATGCAAATGAAAATGAAAATCCACAGCACCTTCAAGCTGATTAAATTTAATGCTCCTCTCAAGAACCCCGACAGAACGTGATCTACTGGAGAAATACCCATGAATTGGATGCTACAAGGAAGAATTAATAAAATCCCGAACCTAGTCAACGGAATTAACAAAATTTACGCATTGGTTTTGAATCGCAGAAATATATGAAACATAGTGGAAAAGGTTAAAAAGAGAATTTGATTACTCACGAGAATGGGCTTATCCCCCATAATGTGCGTGAAGTAGAAAGCTTGAAGCGGGGGAGCCCCGACTTGAGTTGAAATCACTGAAGTAAAACGAATTGGGATTGAACTCAGGAAGCAAAACAAACACGGAGAAGGAGAAAGAGAAAGCGAGTACCTTTGGAAGAGAGAAAAACTCGTGGAACCTCCTGGGCGGCTTGAAGGCGAATGAACCTCATTTCAGTGAGAGAGGCTAGAGATGGTTGTGCACGTAGGCTCACGTAAATTTTAGCGACCAATTTTTGGGTACCACGCTGAGTTGCTGATTGAGGGTAGTCCTTTCATTCGAGAGGTCTCGCCTGTATAAGAGGCAATTTTTTTAAAATATTATTTTTTTATAAGAGATGGCGGATAACAAATTAACAATAAGGCACGTTTGAATAAATTTTTAAAATATAGATTATAAAAAAAATAGATAACTTGCAAAGAAAAATTATAAAAAAATTATAAAAAAATAATTTTAAATAAATAATTGTTTAAATAGTTATTATTAAAAAGATTTTTATAATTAATAAATTATTAAAAAAATATAAAATATAAAATAAAATAATAATTATTTTTTATTGTTGAAGCATCACGTCCCCTATTTGTCTCTCTCATGACAGGCTTATCTTCAGAGATTTCTCATGCAACAATAGGAGGATGACTTTTGCAACTATAATGAACATAGCTAAGCGAAGATGGTGGCAATAATAGAAGAGAGAGTTCAGGCAAAGGGAGAAGATTAGAAATATGGAGAGAAGAAGAAGGTGACAGTTAGAGGAGAGAGCTTGGTGAGGATGTCAGATAGCAAACATTGAGTAAAAATGACAATTGGGATGACAAACGATAAAAGAAGAAGGTATGTAATGATGACAGAAGGGAGGGAGAGATGAGGGAGGAGAAAATAGTAATTAGGTAATTTAAAAACTCTTTTATTATTTTAGAAACTATTCTTATAAAGTTATTCAAAACTATCATTCTAAATTATAGTTTAGTTCGTAAGTCATTTTGAATAAATATGACTATTTATTTTAAAAATATTTAAAATTTAAATTAAAAATCTTTTTAAAACTAAAGTTTTGTGTAAATACAAATAGGCACTAACTATAATACATTTCTCTCCTTAAGGCATTATTTGGTATGAGTGATTTGGGAGGGTGGGGTAATATTTTTACTTTATCATACTAATATATTCATAATTTTTTCAATATCTCAATATTACCCATATATTATATTTTATTAAGATATTTTATAGAATAATATAAAGGGTAAATTTATCCATATAAAAATATTTTTTCTCCCCTCTCTTCTTGAACCAAATAAGATAATATTAAAATTTCTCTCCTTTTTTTTCTTAATATTAATCTAAATAAAATAATAATAAAATAGATCATCTCCTTTTTTTCACTATTAAAATCCTTTTCCTCTCCCCTTATTCTTTTGAGTCAAACACCCTACGAGAATTTGAAACTTACTTCCCTCCGACGAACCAATAGAAAGAAAATAAAGAAAAAAACAGGTGGAGTTGGCCCAGACTTTTTAACCAGCTTGCAGGGTACAGCCCAAAGCAAGTCCCTCGTCCTATACCAACTAACCCAACTTCATGCCCGACCCTGCAGAATGCTTCAACATTTTCGAGACGATTCTCTGGCAGATTTGCACTCAAAAGTTAACGCCACCATGATACATGAATATAACCCATAGACGACGTATGCACCGTTTAAGGTGTTGAAAAAGAGGCTGATGCTAATGTCATACCCCAGCAACAACAAAGTAGTGTTGCCAAGTTTAAGATGATCATGAAGCCGTAATAGCGTTGATGAGAGAAGATGGTAGTAACCATTCCTATTGCTGCAAACCAAAAACAAACTAAAGCCAAACAACAGAAAAACAGAGAAAGTGAGTCGAATTTGTGAGATGGTTTTCCCTCCTTGGCATGATAGCTCTGTCCAATTGTGACAGTTTGAAATGAAACATTGAGTATTGCCACCTTTTTCCTCGAACAAAACCAATGTGTTTTCTTCATTATTGTTCAAGAATGACCTTGGCACATGGTGCCATCTCTGTGATGGGTTACCACATCCATTTGAACTAGTAATCAAACAGCCACCACTGGGTGTGTCCCAGAAGGGGTTTTAAAACGGGTTGATAAAACTTTACACCATAATTCCCAAGTCCAACTGTTGCACTGAGCAAAGTTATAATGTTTCTTCCATGTTTCAACGAATAGGTGTCTCAAAAGTCAATCCATTCCCCCATCGGCTAAACTTGGATTAAAAATTATAATATGATTGGGTTAAAAACAGTTAACAATCTGGCATTTCAATCTAGTGAATAAAAAAGAGACCCTTGACCTTAATGGGTAAGTTTGTTTGTTAGTCTCTAGTTTATTCTTCAAATTGAATTACCTCCAATAGAAAAATAATTATACTTAGCAAAAAACAAAAAACTTAGACGCCCTTTAAGACTATACGTCTATAAAATTTTGGATAAATTTTAATTTCTTGAAATATTATTTTCAAAATCATTTACACTTGGAAATGCATATTAAAATAGTAGAGAAGATGGAACTCATTTATGTAGTATACTTATCATTATTCAACAATATCACAAATCATGTGAAACTAAGTTCAAGTGGACAAATTTATGCTTTACTTCCATCTCCATACTCCAAAATCATGGAATTACAATATACTAACATTTATTCCAGTCATGACCTTTTTACAGCACCTACCATTTACAGCGTATACTATTTGGGGGTGAATTTTATGTACTTGTATAGATAAAAAAACAATTGACATTCCAGTGCATCAATTCTTGAGAGACATGCATAGCATATTGTTGAATCCAAATTTTCTGTACTTAATCGCTTTTTACTACTTCCACAATTAAGACTTCATGGCTTCAGAAGTTTGGTCCCTGCATTGGAAGCAATCCAGTATGAGATGACATCCACGAGATTATCCATTTCCTTTGATACTTGAGCACGGAGGATTCTTGAATCCATGCCTAAGGTGTTTCCTACTTCTTTGGCGACTGTCTCCCATGGTGTTCCCACACTCAGACTCGTGAAAAGCTCGCTTCCACGGTTAACAGCATCAGCCATTGCTGGTGGAACATCTGGAAGGGCCTGCAACAACATAGATGACAATGTTTGGTAATGTTAGCCTTATTTACAGGATCAGTTGCTTGATCTCAATAACTTTTAATCAATTTTAAATTAGTTCTAAATAGAACTAGAGTGATCCATGTCCATGAAAGTTACAATATAAAGTGAGAGTTTGCATGTTCAATTCTACTTATAATCTTAGTAGATAGTATCTGCCCCACTCATTAAAAATAAAATAAAAGAGTGATCCATGCATACTTATAAGGAGCCCGCGATTGTGCGACTCCCTATACCTTTATATATTATACATTCTTTTATTGTAAAATTATAATATATATCTATATTTAAAAATAACAAAATAATAAATGGAATACTTTCATCCTCATTTCTACATTTTATATCCTTGCCATCAATTTTTTTTAAGTAGATACTATACACTTGTCATGTAATTTATTGAAGACCTATCCGTGTTGTCATCTTTCAACTGGGGAATTTGATGGAAAGTATATAAATAGCTTGTTAACCTCCTCAACAGTGTTATGGAGGTGTTTAGCACCGTATGGACAAAAAGATCCTTTCTTTTTCACCAAAAGACAATACAGACGGGGGAATTCAAGTCATTTCTTATAAAAACATAATCAATTAATGACTTGTGCCTAACAGATGCATATTTAGAGGGAAATACCCTAAATAATACCCATATATCTTTTCTCTTCTAGTGAAAATATGAGGACTTATTGGCCCAAAGAATAAATGTCAAAGTTGTTATCCTCCCCAAACTAGTCAGGACTGAAGGTGTTAACAATCTCTTTTACAAAAGGGAAAGTAACACTACTTCCAATGGGGAAGACTCTGTTTTGTGCCCTAATGGGTAAGACTTTCAATATGGTCCTTCATAGATCATTTCTTTCAATTCAATTTTTCAGTAACTAAAGACTTACAATGTTGCCCTTCATGCTCCAACCAATTTTCATATAAATTTAAATCCAAACCTAAGAGCTTGTTGTGTTAGACATCACTTGCGCCCTATTACCCAGGCAAGTTTTGCCTGCTAATAATGTCCAAGTAAACAAAACGTTAAGTTTGGCGTTAAAGTTTGGGTAAGAATGAGATGAAAGCGCAATATTACAAGTAACTTATGATCAAGAAACTAAGTCAAAGGAATTGGTTTTGCTCTACTAACTAACCAGCCAAGAAAAAGCCATTAAGTTATTATTTTCCACTTCAATGCAAATTATTCACACCTGTTGCAATGGAAGACCATGATCTCCAGCCAACTTGCGTATTGACATGTCAAGCTCTGAACTAATTGCTGCCTCTGAACCTAGCACTTGTGCTAGAGTTGAAGTCTCATCTATTAAATCATCGTTGAACTTTATCAAAAGATTTCTTGATACACCGTAGTAAGATCTTATCTGAAGAATTAAGAAATAAATGGGGCAAATTAAACATAAACCTGGCAAGATATTCATAAATATAAGTGGAAATGTAATAGATAAAAGTAAGTTTATCAAGAAATTTGTTTGGGAGGTGGCATTACAAACCTACTATTAAGGTAACAATTTAAGTTTAGCATTTTATGTTCCACTTCAGTACATTTCACAAATTTCCAATATCAGCATCTACCTTTGTTGGATCAAATAACATCCTTCTACATACCTTGTCAATTCAAAATAAACAAATAATAAAAATGAAAGAGATAAAATTCATTGTATGATTATATCATAAATATTAAGTATACAACCAAAAAAGGAATTTATTAGTTATCTTTTAAAATGTGAACATACAAACCAAATTTGATGCATGATGATAAAAAATCTAGCTCTAATATTTATGTTAATTAGAAAGGGACTTTAGTCAAGAGGCAAATATTTTAAAATATAAATATAATAGATGCCATAAGATTGAAACGTAAATCATGGAATGGTGAGAGGTTATGCATTAAAATGCAAATGCATGCATATTCAATTACAAGGATTAAACTGACAGGAACCCTGGTATTAGTGATTTCACATACAATTCGACGTGTCTCCTCAGGCTTTGGAGTAAAATCTTCTCTTCCCTTAGCCAAATCCATGTACAAGGGTGGCAGCTGCTCAACTAGGGGTAGAACCTGCTTCATAATGGAAGGGCTAACATTTTCTAATTGTTTCAAAGTCATCTCTGCCTGCAAGTTTTTTACGCATCTAAATTAGACATCTAAAGAAGAAACAATAAAGCTTTACACAAGAATTAAAATGATGGATATAACTAGTAAAATAAAGATCTCTGAAAAATATTTTTTTGATCATTTTAGTATTATACTAAAACAAGATCTGTGCTGTGGGATCAGATTAAACGTTTCATGCAAGTAGGTGGTTAGAACCAATATTTCACAAAGCATAGAATTCTAGTCACCTAATCATGGCCAAAGAATATAATAAACTAAGGTGCAAGCAGTGAACATTGAATTTGTGGAAATTTGAAGGGTTGAAAGTAGAGGGAAAAAGCCTCAAAATATTATTAATCCTTGAATGAATGAGAATACAAATAGGCATTTATATAGACAAAAATATAAGTTAATAGGCTAAACCTAGAATCTATCATAATCCTAATATCTCAAATTTATTCTTCTAAGATATGATAATTTAATATTCAAATATGATCCTAAATAATATGTAAACTTAATTTTAGATAATTAATTAAATAACTAACAAAATATAATATTAATTAATAATTAATTGTAAGCTATAACATCTAAACACTCCCCCTCAAGCTAGATCTACAGCTTAAATACTTGTACTTCTCAACACTTCCCCTTAAGTTGGGAGGCAATTTGGATGTGAGCAGCATCATTATAGAAGAACCAGAATTTTGAATCCTTAAACCAGTAGTGACTACTGAACTGAAGTTGATTGAATCTTGAATCTGTATTTTAAGACAAAGTTGCTAACTTGACGAAGAACTTCCATGTTAGAGACTTAACAAGAATACTTCTTGCATGAGAGGAATTTGATGAAGAATTATATGTACTAATCCCATAACCTATGAGATTTTGTGGGAAAAGATCCAAGTTATTCTCTTCCATCATATGTATTATTCAAAAGCAATATGCTCATACAATTATGGTAACCCACTTGGATTTACACACTAATCTAACCTCATGTGAGGGAGATGAACTAATCCCATAACCTATGAGATTTTGTAGAAGAGACTCAAGTTATCCTCTTCTATTGTAACCCACTTGGGCTTACACATTAATCTAACCTCACTTAAGGTAGATAAACTAATCCTATAACCTATGAGATTTTGTGGGAAGAGACTCAAGTTACCCTCTTCCATTGTAACCCACTTGGGTTTACATAGTAATCTAACCTCACTTGAGATAAATAAACTAATCCCATAACCTATAAGATTTTGTGGGAAGAGACCCAAATTATCCTCTTCCATTATAATCCACTTGTATTTATATACTAATCTAACCTCATTTGAGGTAGATAAACTAATCCCATAACCTATGAAATTTTGGGGGAAGAGACCCAAGTTATCATCTTCCATCATATATAATTAATCTTCACTTGAAAGTGTGCTTTCTCTTCAGGCTTAACATTTTTCTTCTTCTTCTTCTTCTTCATTAAGGCCTTAACCAAGATTTAATACTCCTCCTTTGATACCATATGGTAATTTGAAAGATTGAAAGTAGAGGAAAAAAGCCTCAAAATATTATTAATCCTTGAATGAATGAGAATACAAATAGGCCTTTATATAAACAAAAATATAAGCTAATAGACTAAACCTATAATCTATCATAATCCTAATATCTCAGATTTATTCTTCTAAAATATGACAATTTAATATTCAAATCTGATCCTAAATAATATCTAAACTTAATTTTAGATAATTAATTAAATAACTAACAAAATATAATATTAATTAATTAATAATCAATTCTAAACTATAACATCTTAACACTTTCCCTCAAATTGGATCTACAGCTTAAATACTTGTGCTTCTAAACAGAATTTTTCTTGAGAAGGCATTGAATTCTGGGAAATCATGTTAAGATAGACATATCTGTCAAAGCTTTTAGATGTCATGACATAAACAAAAGCTTTCAATATTCAAAATAGATCAATAATAAAAGATAATTATGTAGAAATACTGACCCCTGCACGTATTGTTGGTGATGAAATAATATCTGATAGAAGTGGACCAATGCTTTGGGCCATTGGTACCAGAACTGGAGAGAAGAAAGGAACAGCTGAACTTGCTTGCTGTACATGAAGCATAACTTAGACAATCTTGATTCATGGAAACAGGAAATTCTATAATATAACATCTTGAGAAACACTGTCAGCCAGTACATATGTAAATAACTTGCTTTTCTAAACAGGAAGTAAAAGAAATATATATCAGAAATGATATATTGCTACATAAGACGTTATTCTTTGATTGTTTTATTAAACCACTTCTTTATGATAATGGTCAAGGATAAGTTAATTTTATACTCTTCTATCCTGTGGATTTAGCAATGTCATCAAGGGATCAATGAAATACCTTGTTGTTGAAAGACATTAAAACATTACCACATCTTTGCACTGCATATCTTGATCCTGATACAAATAAAAATTTAGTAAGTTGATACAAATCAAATCAGTCAAGTATTAACAAGCAAGCATAGCCCAAGAACATTTATATACCGATTAGAAGGTGGACAACTGACCCCAAAGAATGGCCAACACCAAAAGTAGGAAGGTCTTGTATCTGAATCAATAAGCATATTTGACTTGTTCTTACTAAAGATATATTTAAAACACAAAGATACTATCCACAGAACATAGGTTAGAACTTACTGTTTCTTGTAGCATGCGATAGCACCTATCAAATTTGAACTGCACTTCATCTGCAATATGAAAGTGATCAAATCCGCTTGCATATGGTGTTGCAATAATCAATACGCCCCTAGTAACCGAGTGGATTAGATGATTAGTTTTATTAGTTGACTAATTGATGGAGAATGAAAGACTTATGCTAGGTGTAGAAAAGTCTGGAATATAATTAAGTTCATTATGTTTTATGCTAGTACTATCATTTGGTGAAGAATAGTAATAAAATAATAATGAACTTAGAGGACGACATTCAAACTTTCATAATTTCAAGTTTAGTTCCTACACAATAGGTGAAAAAGGGAAATATAACAATATATAATTTTTTCTGAAAGAGGTGGCAATACCAACAAGTAAACCAATAACCAAATTGTTCCATGACAACTTAAATTTGTTGGACAATTGGTATCAGAAGATATGGACATACTTTTCTGAGAGGCTTTCTAGAAACCAGCGGTAGGTAACTTGAGGGGCAGCTCCCACAAATATGCCTCCAACAAAATGGACAACAAACTTGGGTTTTGTGCTTCTAGGTCTGAGAACCCAGGCTCCCTGATATTATACAATGAGTATGTAATAAGTTTACTGAAAACGCCTCTAAAAGAAGAAATTAAAACAGGAAAGATAATTGCCTCTCCCAATGAACTGAAGGAGAAAGCTCATAAAGACTGCTGATTTGGGAATTTTAGGAATAAATGTTTTCCTCTCCTGTGCTCTACCCTGTTTGGGAAGTGTTACCACCCAAAAACTTGCTATTAGCAACAAAAAGTCAGGTTCATCCGTAGGTTATAAATGCGGACTCCTACAGTGTATGCCCTTCTCTCAAATTCTGGTTATTGTCCTTTTACGAGACCCAAAGTCATTAAATATATAATTAATATCTAGGATAGTATTTCAATTGTCCCTTCCGATAGAGCCATCATATTGAAACTCGATATTTATTAACATTTATACTTAGTCAATGTATCTTTCCAACAAGAACTCTTTACAAGATTTTACAAGATTGCTCAGATAAATAACAAATTTTCCCCAAATTATTACCAGTAACATAAAATAGTTCAACGAAATGCACAACACGAATTACATCTAAAATAAATCAGATCACACCTCAACTTCACTCCAGTCTTTAGGTTCCCACCAGCCATCCTGCGTTTGTCTAACAGTTTCTGTAAGTAACCTGCAAATGAATAAGAAAACAATTAGCACTTTAGCAGCAAATTGCAGTTGGTACTAGAAACGTAGACAGTTCACTTAAATAGAAGATAAATGATATTGTAATACAAACACATATAAATTATATTAAATCACAGATTCAACGAGTCCCATACAAGTGTTCCTTTCCTTCTCCAGTAATTAGCAGAAAAAGCAATGATCGATGAGAACTAGGTACAGAAGAGAGAGAGAGAATTAGATTTAAAAGGGAAAAAAAAGAATGGAGCAAAGGAATACTTCTCAATTTGAGAATAAACTTGGATTCCAGTCGATTCAGGTGGTTTATCGCCGTAATTATTATTATAATTGCAAGAGATAGCGGAGCTAAGACGACGGTTCTTAAATCGAAGTACCGAACGATGACGCGAGGAGGTAAAAGAGGCACTATGAGATTTTGAGGCTAGCTTGTGCGAATCTGCCTCGTCGAATTTCAGAAGAGAACCAGAAGTCCATACGCAAGTAGCCATACCTACAAAGCTTTGTCGTAGCAGAGTCTGCTCAGAGTCAGAGAAGAGCTCTCGCGTGTCACGAGGAAGAAGACCGTCTCTGATACGGAAGTTAGTTAGTTGGTAGGCTTTAAACCACGAGCTGGTTTTATAGGGCGGATTTTGGTTTGTGTTTGGTTACAATAAACCGGTTGGCAAATGAAAAAAGACACGTTAGAATGAACCATACCATTTTAATCACTTGTCTGAACTTGTTCATAAAATCATTAAATTAATACCTGTATGTGTATCAAAAAAAATTAATACATGTATTTGTATATTAGTTACTTGACTCTCTTATTGATACAGCCAGCGCTCTGTTTTTTCCTGTCTGAAAAGAGGGATCGTCTTGTATCTCCGATAGTCTTGAAGGGTATCAAATTCTTATTTAAATTTGATAATCTTGAAGATGCTGATAGGGTAATTAGAGAAGGTCCTTGGAGTATTATGGGATTTCATGTTGTTTTTAGAACGTGGCCGTCCTAGTTGGCTTTCAATGAAGTGAATATTCAGCTTAGCGATTTTTGGGTCTAATTTCATGGGGTTCCACCTGGAGGTATGATTCTGAGTAATCTATTTAAGTTTGGAACTCTAGTTGGGAGGGTAATTGCTGTTGAAAATCCACGGATTAATGGAAGTACCACTCGTGCATTTGTTCGAGCAAGAGTGGAGGTGGATCTCTCTGAACCATTAATTTGTGCTTTTAGAATTCATAGACAGGATTGTTCTGAATCTTGGGTGGAGATTAAATATGAAAGACTATAGCACTATTGTCATTATTTTGGAAGAATTGGTCATGCCAATAAGTCACGTACACAGGCTTGTAGGTTTCCATACCATATGGGAAGGGGCTTGGAACTGCATCTTTAAGAGCATTAGCAAATGTGATAACTGCGGAAGTTTGTGAAGGTTATGAAGCAGCAGAGAAATGCTGAGCAAAAGCTAGAGAAAGAGGTGAAGATGAAAGAAAAGTCTTTTAGTGTAGAAGGTGAGAGGATTGATACTGAATACATTAATGATGTGAATGATGCTGGACGTGATATGGATGCAGATATAAATGTGCAGGAGGCTAGCTCTAGTAGGAAGAAGCCTAGGAATTTTTTTCTACTAAAAGTCTTTGTTCTTTGAATGCCCAGGGTCAGACGGGTGATAATTGTTACTCTGTTTCTAAGGGATCATCGAATATTAAATATATTGTTGAGCTCCCTTCAGATGAGGATGGTGTATAGGAAGATGAAGGAAATAGATTGATGATTAAATGGTCCAAGGAAGAGGACGAGTTAGTAGGGAAAATGGGGCGTGAGTCTGAAGAGGGGAGCTGTTGAGAAGTGGCCATCTTCGGATCCTAAAAGAAGGAAGATTATATAGACTATGAGGAGCCAAAGGGTGGCCTCGAACTGCCAGCTGATATGAAATGTTTAGAGGGGAAAAATATGCGACCGTTGGGATTTGGGGTGGTCGAGGTTGACATTATGACAGTTGAGAAGAGACTCTTGACAGTGAAAAGATGCCACTTCGGCAGCCAATCGGTTTTGCACTATTTCAGAGTGAAAGAGCATCACTTAAGATGTAACATGTGTTTCCGTACCTCTTTTTATTTATAAAAATAATACATAATAATTATTCAAAATATGTGACAATATTTGTACTATCTAGTTTATCTCTTTTTAAGTTTATTTTTTTCACTATATTATATTCTTTTATTTTATAAGAAGAATTAATTTAATTATAAGAAATATCATTTTATCTTACAGTAATATCTTTAGAGATGACTTAGATTAGTTTTTTATTGTAGGTGTCTATGCTAATAATAATTGGCATGGTAATTTAAGTAATAGTTGGGATGTATTAACATATTTTGAGAATAACTTGAGAAGAATTCAGAAAATTCTGACGGCTTGGAGTAAAGAGAGGTTTCCTAACTGAAGAAAACCAATGGATGAGCTTTTCCAGTTTAAGCTATGCGCTTTGAGTGGGTGGGTTCCTGAGGAGGCTGCGTGGGCCAAGCAAATCGCTGTAAAGCTTGAAAATCTGTGGGAGATGGGAGAGAAGTATTGGACCCAACGGTCAAAAGTCCAGTGGATAAAAGTGGGTGATGAGAACACTGGATTTTTATGGATTTTTAAAGAAAGTGTCATCAACTTTTAAATAATATTATTTTATTATAATTTTAATCAAATATTTTATTTAAAATATCATAATTTTTTAATATCTAGATTTATAATTAAATGTATTAGATAACTCTTCCTATTTAATATTGATATCGTTTAGGAGAAGAAAAATTTTATTCTATCTTTAGATCTTAAATAAATCTAATCTTTTTTAAAATTTCTTATAAAAAAAACACTCCGATTTTTTCATCAGGGTACTTTGCAAAGGCGGAGGAGAAATAAATAATTCGGGTTAAAAATGAGGATGGATGATGAGAAGGTTATTGGAAATGCATTTGCTGATTTCTTTAAACAAATATTTTCCTCAGCTGGTGAAAGAGACATTGATTTTATGTTACATTTTGTTGAGAAGGTAGTCACAAGTGAGATGAATGAAATGCCACTTGCGAGAGTAACTGATGAGGAAATTAGAGGTGCTGCTTTACAACTTTGTGCTCTAAAAGCTCCTGCGCCGGATGGATTCTCTGGTATCTTCTATCATAGAACGTTGGGATATTGTGGGAGATCAATTCTGTTTTCTGGTACATAAGTTGTTTGAAAGTGATTTCGCTCTTGATAAATTTAAAAATTTATACTGTATTATTTAAAAATTTAAAAAAAAATTATTTTACCTTTAGATTGTGAGTTTAATTGTTTTTTAAAAAATTTTGTAATAAAAAAAATATTGCTGACCTTGTGTTAATTCTGAAAGTGAGTTTAACTGTTTTTTTTAAAAAAATTGTAATAAAAAAATATTACTGACCTTGTGTTAATTCCGAAAGTGGACAATGCTTTAGGCCTATAGGGCTGTGCAATTTCTTCTATAAGTTTTGCTAATTTCAATTTTTTTTTAATTTTACTAATTGCAATTGCATGTACTATATAGATAAGCATATTTTGGAAGAAGCATTTATCGTTTTACTTGTAAACATTTCATTAATTCTTTGTCATGTTAAGAGATAACTCATTACTATAAAATAGGATTTATTTGACAGTTATTTTTATCTATATGCTTAACAAATTTTAAATGTCATGTATTCTTTTATAACGTCATGTATTTGAGCCTAGCTATGCTTAGCAATCATTTTTATTTGTAGGAGTGTTGTTGGTCAATACACAACAACAATAATGTAAATTGAAGTCATTTTAATTGTTATCTTCGAATCCAAATTTGAATGTAAAAATTATACACGAATTTATTGTTATTATTAGAAAGTTACATATTTACATATACATTACTTCAGTTCAAAAATTTATTAACAAACTTTTCAAAATAAAGGTCCCTTTGATTTGTAGATAAGGGTGGAAAAAGAAAAAGATGAAAAATATGACTTTTGGGTACAGACTAATTAGATTGTTAAAGAATAAGTTTATCACATATAAAATTGTGAATTTAAAATACTTTATTAATATATGGGTTGTAAATACTTCTATAAATATTGTATGAATCTTAAAACATATTTTAACTCTAATAAAACCTAGATCAAATTTACATTAACTTTTGTTACCAAAAAAATATATATCTTTAGATAAAATATTAATGTAAAAAATAATCAGAGTAAAATATTCTAATTACTCTTTTGTTTTACAATAATTACACATATTTTCTCTCTATTTTAAAAATATATATTTTAGTCTAAATTATAAAGATATAGAAACTGGATCGACTAGAACCCAGTGACCCAAAATCATGTGACCCATTTGATGCTCAATAGAATCTAATACCGATAACCTAGTGACCCAAAATCATCTGACCCATTTGATGCTCAATAGAATCTAACCCTGGTAACCCGATATAAATCGATGTGACCCGGAGTAATTTGCCATAACTCACTAAGTTAAGCGGGTTATCGGGCTCACTTTTTTAGTCGCCTTCAGTAGAGAGAAAAAGAAAAGAGATGAAAAAAAGTGTGTTTGGAAATATCCCAAATTTAGGTTTGGGTAAAACTTAAGTTTTAAAAAATTTTAAAATAAACAGTTATATTTGTTCAAACGGACTTTTGGACTAAATAATAGTTTAAAATCAATATTTTAGATAAGTTGGTTAGAGTAACTTATGAAATAGTAAAAGAGCTTATGAACTAACCAATTACTATATTACCCCTACTTTTTCTTATACTCTCTCGTACATTTTTTCGTAATTTATCAATAATAAAAATATTTTTAAAAATAACTATCCAAACACTTATTTATTCAAAACCAATTTTTTTTCACAAACTAATAATAAGTCATGTACACAGGCTTGTAGGTTTCCATACCATATGGGAAGGGGCTTGGAACTGCATCTTTAAGAGCATTAGCAAATGTGATAACTGCGGAAGTTTGTGAAGGTTATGAAGCAGAAGAGAAATGCTGAGCAAAAGCTAGAGAAAGAGGTGAAGATGAAAGAAAAGTCTTTTAGTGTAGAAGGCGAGAGGATGATACTGAATACATTAATGATGTGAATGATGCTGGAGGTGATATGGATGCAGATATAAATGTGCAGGAGGCTGGCTCTAGTAGGAAGAAGCCTAGGAATTTTTTTTCTACTAAAAGTCTTTGTTCTTTGAATGCCCAGGGTCAGACGGGTGATAATTGTTACTCTGCTTCTAAGGGATCATGGAATATTAAATATATTGTTGAGCTCCCTTCATATGAGGATGGTGTATAGGAAGATGAAGGAAATAGATTGATGATTAAATGGTCTAAGGAAGAGGACGAGTTAGTAGGGAAAATGGGGCGTGAGTCTGAAGAGGGGAGCTGATGAGAAGTGGCCATCTTCGGATCCTAAAAGAAGGAAGATTATAGACTATGAGGAGCCAAAGGGTGGCCTCGAACTGCCAGCTGATATGAAATTTTTAGAGGGGAAAAATATGCGACCGTTGGGATTTGGGGTGGTCGAGGTTGACTTTCTGACAGTTGAGAAGAGACTCTTGACAGTGAAAAGATGCCACTTCGACATCCAATCGGTTTTGCACTATTTCAGAGCGAAAGAGCATCTCTCTTAAGATGTAACATGTATTTCCGTACCTCTTTTTGCGTATAAAAATAATACATAATAATTGTTCAAAATATATGACAATACTTGTGCTATCTAGTTTATCTCTTTTTAGTTTATTTTTTTACTATATTATATTCTCTTATTTTATAAAAAAATCAATTTAATTATAAAGAGTATCATTTTATCTTACAGTAATATCTCTAGAGATGACTTAGATTAGTTTTTTTATTGTAGGTGGTCGATGCTAATAATAATTGGCATGGTAATTTAAGTAATAGTTGGGATGTATTAACATATTTTGAGAATAACTTGAGAAGAATTCAGAAAATTCTGACGGCTTGGAGTAAAGAGAGGTTTCCTAACTCAAGAAAACAAATGGATGAGCTTTTCCAGTTTAAGCTATGCGCTGTGAGTGAGTGGGTTCCTGAGGAGGCTGCGTGGGCCAAGCAAATCGCTGTAAAGCTTGAAAATTTGTGGGAGATGGGAGAGAAGTATTGGACACAACGGTCAAGAGCCCAGTGGGTAAAAGCAGTGATGAGAACACTCGATTTTTATATATTTTGAGTTTAACTGATAAAGAAAATATATTTAATTTTTAAAAAGTATTATTTTATTGTTATTTTAGTTACGATATTTAGAGAGATATTATAATTTTTTAATATTTAGATTTATAATTGAGGGTATTAGATGACTCGTCTTGCTTGACATTGATATAATTTAGGGAAAGGAAAATTTTACTCTATCTTTATATTTTAGATGAGTCTAACTTTTTTTAAAATTTTTTATAAAAAAAAAATACTCAGATTTTTTCATCAGGGTACTTTGCAAAGGAGGTGGAGAAATAAGATAATTCGGGTTAAAAATGAGGATGGATGATGAGAAGGTTATTGGAAATGCATTTGCTGATTGCTTTAAACAAATATTTTCCTCAGCTGGTGAAAGAGACATTGATTTTTCTCCAAACAGTAATTTTTGTTCAAACAGATTTTTGGACTAAACTATAGTTTAAAACTAAGGTTTCAGATAAGCTGGTCAGAGCAACTTATGGAACAGTAAAAGAGCTTATGAACTAACCAATTACTATATTACCCTTACTTTTTCTTACACCCTCTCTCCTCTCTCCTACTTTTTCTCTATTTTCTTTCTTACACTCTCTCTCCTCTCTCCTCTCATCTCTTATCTCTCCTAATTTAATACTCATACTCTTTTTCGTAATTTACTACTCATAAAACCCCTTCTACAAATAACTATCCAAACACTCATTTATTCAAAATTACTTTTTTTCTATAAGCTATCTTAAAAAAATTCTTTTCTATAAACTATCTATAATCCCATTTTTTTTATAAGCTAGTTTAAAAAATTTTTTCCAAACGCACATTTTATGTTACAATTTGTTGAGAAGGTAGTCACTAGTGAGATGAATGAAATGCCACTTGCGAGGGTAACTGATGAGGAAATTAGAGGTGCTGCTTTTCAACTTGGTGCTCTAAAAGCTCATTGGCCGGATGGATTCTCTGGTATCTTCTATCATAGAACGTTGGGATATTGTGGGAGATCAATTCTGTTTTCTGGTACATAAGTTTTTTGAAAGTGGTTTTGCTCATGACAGATTAAATGTTTCTGACCTTATACTGATTCACTTGAAAAAAAAAAATTAACTTATCATTAGATCATGAGTTCTAACTATTTTTTAAAAAAATTTATAATAAAAAAATATTACTGACCTTGTGTTAGGGTGTGTTTGGATTAGCTTTTAGAGAATAGATTATGGGAAGAATAGATTCTGGAGAGAATAGATTTTGGGAAGAATAGATTTTGGAGAATAGATTTTGGGAAGAATAGATTCTGGGAAGAATAGATTTTGCAAATAGAGATGTTTGGATGATTAATAGTAGAATCACTTTTTATATTAATAAATTACTAAAAAGGTTATGATTTGATTAAAGTATGAGAGAGGAGAGAGGGTAGAGAATAAATATGAGAGAGGAGAGAGAGAGTAGAGAGAGAGGAGAGGGAGAGGAGAAAGAGAGGGAGAGGAGAGAGAGAGTAGAGAGAGAGGAGAGGGAGAGGAGAGAGGGAGGGAGAGGAGAGAGAGAGGGAGAGGAGAGAGAGAGGGGAGAGAGATGAGAGAGTATAAGAAAAAAGTAGGGGTAAAATAGTAATTAGATAATCTATAAGCTCTTTTACAGTTCTAAAATCCATTTTCAATAGCTTATTCAAAACCATGGTTTCAAACTGAGGTTTTGCCCAAAATTAATTCTAGACAAAAATGGCTGTTTGGCAAAAAATTTTGCAAACCGAGGTTTTGTTTCAAAATTAATTCTGGACAAAAATTGATGTTTGTGTGAAATTTTTTTAAACCGAGGTTTTGTTCCAAAATTCATTCCCAAACACTTTGCCAAACACGCACTTAATTCCGAAAGTGGACAATGCTTTAGGCCTATATGGCTGTGCAATTTCTTTTATAAGTTTTGCTAATTTCAATTTTTTTAATTTTACTAAACCCTATAACTCGATATAAATCAGTATGACTTGAAGTAACTTGTTATAACTCACTGAGTTAAGCGGGCTATCGGACTCACCATTTTAGTCACCTTCAGTAGAGAGAAAAAGAAAAGAGAGGAAGAAAAATAAGTGTGTGTTTGGGAATATCTCAAACCTAAATTTTAAACTTAAGTTTGAGTAAAATCTAAATTTTAAGAAATTTTAAAACAAACAGTTATATTTGTTTAAGCGGGCTTTTAAATTAAACTATAGTTTAAAATTAAGATTTTAGATAAACTAATCAGAGTAGCTTATGAAATAGTAAAAGAGTTTATGAACTAACTAATTACTATATTACCCCTACTTTTTTTTTATATTATTTCTCCCATCTCTTACTTTTTCTTACACCATATATCATTTCTTTTCTTACATTATCTATTATCTCTCCTCTCATCTCTTATCTCTCATTATTTAATACCCATACTCTTTTTCATAATTTACCAATAATAAAAGTATTTCTGGAAATAACTATCCAAACATCCATTTATTTAAAATTATTTTTTTTCATAAATTCTTCTTTAAAATATTTTTTCTAAAAGTTGTCATGAAACCTTTTTTTTTCTAAATTATTTTCTAAACTCTCAACCACCCTAAAACTGAGTATGTGTTTGGTAATAGATTTTAAGAATAGATTCTCTAGTAAAATTATAGTTTGAGCACATGTAAGTTAAATATTATTTTTTTTAAAGTGGTTTGGGCATTCTGCTGCTATTGAGCGAGCAGTACGAGGAAGGAAATAGAAAACTGTAACTTGTTGAGGGAAAAGACTAAAAAGGGCAGAATGTGGATGCGTGTGTGTGATAAATATTTTTTTACCTCAAAAGGGGTTGTAAACTTGTAATAATATGGGAAAATCTTAAAAACAAAATTCTAGAAATCTTTTATAAACAAAATTCTAGAAATTGCTATGTTTTAAATGGAGACTTTTGTAAATGTTATAAAATTTTAAATTATCCACACAAATTAAATTAAAAAGTACTATTTCAATGTGAAAAATTTAAAATTCAAGTGAATATTATAAATTTTTACATTAATCAAATACATATGTATAATATTATTTTTTAATCATTTAAATAAAAAAATTTAAAATCAAATTTATTCTTTATATAATTATGATATTAGTTTATGTCCTTTTTAGTAAATTATCTATGGAAAAGTGATTTTGCTATTAATTATCTAAATATTTTCAATTTTTAAAATCACTTTTTTCCAAAAAAGTGTGTTTGGATTAGCTTTTGGAGAATAGATTGTGGGAAGAATATATTTTAGGAAAAATAGATTATGGAAAATAGATTTTAAGAAGAATAGATTTTGGAAAGAATAGATTTTAAAAACAGAGATATTTGGATGATTAGTAGTAGAATCACTTTTTATATTAATAAATTACCAAAAAGGGTATGATTTGATTAAATTATGAGAGAGGAGAGATGATAGAGAATAAATATGAGAGAGGAGAGAGTGTAGAGAATAGAGAGTAAAGAGGAAATAGGGTGAAGAAGAGAGAGAAGAGATGAGAGAGGAGAGAAAAGAGAGGGTATAAAAAAATAAGGATAAAATAATAATTAGATAGTTCATAAGCTCTTTTACTGTTTTAAAATCTATTTTCAGTAGCTTATTCAAAACCATGGTTTTAAACTGAAGTTTTGGCCAAAATCAATTCTGAATAAGAATAACTATTTATTTTAAATTTTTTCAAACTGATATTTTAGTCAAAATTAATTCTGAATAAAAATTATTTTTTATTTTAAATTTTTCTAAACTAGAATTTTCACCGAAAGATTTTTAAAAGTTATTGCCAAGCAGCCACTGAAAAAAAAATAGGGAAGGAGTAGAAAGGCGTTGTTGCTGCGAAAGACGACGGAGTCGATGACAATAGCCACCGTTGACGTCGGCGGTGATGGGGTCAGAGTCGGCCGGAGTCAGGGTCCTTTGGTGATTTCATCACCCTCTTCAGCAAACTGGATCTGAATGTATAGAAGGTAGAGAGTCACCCAACAGTGATGACCAGAGAGAGGAGGAAGAAAAAGGAACAAAAATACATGCTCCTTTCACTTTGCTGGTGATAAGCTGAAGCTCATAACCTAACTCTTGCCAAATCAACTTTTGAAATTGAAAGTGTTATGGCCTTCTCGGGTTGCAAGCTTGCAGAGATGCTTTTTTAACTCATTTTTATTTTTATAATTCTATTCTTAAGATATTTTAATATTATTTTTCGTATTACGTATGTTCATTATAATAACTGATATATATTTTAAAATATATCATTTTAGTTTCCACCTGTTTAACTCTAAATTAAACCTACCTGACTCACTAATTTTTGACCTATTTTTTTAACTAATTTAGTGACCGATCCAATTTTTAATACTTTACAAACTCTTAAAAAAATATTCTAAAAAGATGTTTAAAATATTTTTTAATTAAAACTATATCAGAGTAAATCTTATTTACTAATTTATCCCTCATTATACTAAATCCTTAATTTATCTTTCTTTTATTAATGATCTATTTAATATTTTTATTAAATTTAGATAAAATTTAGGTAATTTTTTATTTATATAAAAATATCAATAACTAGATAAAAATTTGAGTACTGTTTTTTAACAAACATATGTTTAATGAAATATATTTAAAATTTTTGAATTATAATATATTAATATAAGGATATCAAAATCATATCATTTTACAATTTTGTAATTTAATTGAAAATGCATATATATAATTGCAAAACATTTTAGTCCACATATATTTAACATATTATATTATAAGTAATAAGTTTTAATAAATAAACAAGAATAAACTTTTAAATTTAATGAAAAATAAAAATTTATAATTATAAATTACTTAAGTTTGTAATATGGTAATAAATTTAAAAGTTTCATAAAATATTTGAAATATATATTAAATTTATTTTTTTAATTTTAAATAAAGATATGTGATTAAATGATTATTGAGTAATACTTATATTAAGGAGGGCATTTTTGTCAAAATATAAGTCAATACTGTGATTAAGTGGTTAACTAATAGTTAAGTTGATAGTAGTTGAATTTTAAAACTTAAAAAAAATTTACGCAATATATATTTTAATTTTAAATAAGGTTTATATATATTTTTAAATTAGTTGAGACGTCTTTATAATGAAGAGCAAATAGAATGAGGGTAATGTAATTTACTTTAATAATAGTTATTTGTAATAATTAAATATATATATATATATATATATATATATTAGATATTTCAGATCTCAATTATACAAAAATTCCCTGCGAGAACAATAAGAACTCCAATTACAATCATCATTTTGAAAAGTCGTCTTGGACCCAATACTTTTGGCTAGACATTCATTTGGCGCTTTACCTAATCTTAATTATCCTTTTTAAAATCATTTCAGACCCAAAGAAAATTATCCTTTTAAAAATATTAATTCAAAATATGCTCTCCTAAAACATAAATGCGAGGGATTTTAATATTCTCTCATTTTGATTGATCAAGAAAGAGACGAGAGAAATGTTGTTAATGTTACCTTAATGATGGAAGAAAAAAATATTTTTATATAAATAATATTATTTCTATTTTATTTAAGTTATTTATAGGCTATTTGATAAAATATAATAAAATATTTTTATATCAACCACTTTATCCTCATCTTATTTAAGTTGTTTTTTTAAACTTCATAGTATATTTAATAAAATATAATTATAAATCAGATAAAATAAAATATTTTTATATAGATAATTTTATCTATATTTTATTTAAGTTATTCTTTTCAAATTTTATGGGATTTTTAATAAAATATAATTATAAATGAAATATAATAAAAATTATATAGATAAATTTACATTATTTTTTTTAACTTTATAGGATGTTTAATAAAATATAATTATAAATAAAATATAAAAAATTATATAGATATATTTATCCTTATTCTATTTAAATTATTTTTTTAATTTATCGGATATTTAATAAAATATAGGAAAATATTTTAATATACGCAACTTTACCTCTATTTTATTTAAGTTGTTTTTTTTCTAAATGTTATAAAATGGTTAATATATTATAATAAAATATTTTTATATGTGAAAATTTATCTTTATTTTATTTAAGTTGTTTTTTTCTTCAAATTTTATAGGATGTTAGATATCATATAATTATAATTATAAATGACATTAATTTTTAAAAAAATTGCAGCGAACATAGATCAAACACATGACCTTTAAATTTTCAGTCTGACGCTCTTCCAATTAAACTATAACCACATCTTTTTAAAATTTTATCATTAAAGAATTAAATGGTAAGCATCATTTGTGAGCAACTAATTTTAGAGTTATCATTTAATTTGTGGTTTTAACACTAATAGTATGAACATTAAAAGATTGAAAATAAATTTTATAAATTTAAAGAATTAAATTAAAATTTTATAGAAACTTAGATTACCATGAAATGTACTTTAGTTTTAATGAAAATATAAAAATTAAATAATTATTTTTTCTTTTGAACTATGAAGAAGTTTTACATTAATTGACGAGTTTGAAAAATATATGGGAATTGATAAGGGTAATAAAAAAACAACCATATAAAAAAGATGAATTCTATACGCTAGACTAAATTATAACCTAACCAAACAATAGAGGCAAAATGATTAATTTTCTCAATATTAATTAAGAGTAGTTTAAATTAAATATGTGAAACACATAGTTTTTTAAAATATATATTAATTTTCTTTACAAAATTTGAAGACCAATCCTATTTTAACTTTTCAAGTAATCAATAAATAATACAAATGAAAATGTATTAAAAGTACAAACTTATTCATTTATTTTTTTTATTTTTTTCTTAAAGTTACTATATCAAGCATGCGATTTCACTTTTTGCACATGTATATTTTAAAATTTTTAAAATTTACATATAATTATACCTACTTTGTTATCTAATGATATTTTTAAACTACAATATTATTTTAAAAACTCAATTATGGTAAATATATATTTTTTTGGCTAGAAATTGATAATATATATATACACACAAGCATTTTGATCAGAAAGTCTATCCCCTCATATTTAAGGGTTTTTTTTGGTACAAGGGAGGACATTAAAGCCCTAAACAAATAAAATTAAACTATAAGGGGATTGAATCCCAAACACTCCTTATACACAAGAGCCCTCAGATGAGAAGGGCAAGAATGTAAGTCTGCCGTAGTTGTGAACCCATCTTTTGCCAAGACATTTGCCAGTTTATTCCTCTCTCTAGATATATATCTAATCTTCAAATGTCAGGATAAGTTCATGAACTTCTGTATTTGTAATACTAGTAAGCTACACTTGTGAACTTCCTACTTCATTAACATTTCAACCACGTTCTTTGCATCAAATTCAAGTATTACTTTCCTGAATCCCAATTCTCATGCTAGCTTTAGTCCTCTATAGACCGCCTATTATTCTGCTTCCACAACAGTACAAGCACCTAGGACACTTGTAAATCTTGCTACCCACTTGCTAGAATAATCTTTAATCACTCCACCGTAACCCGCTTTACTGTGAGTAGCCGTAAGTGCTCTATCAACATTTAACTTTACCTAATCTGATAGGGGAGGTTGCCAATGAGACGATGTTGATGCAACCAATTGATTAGATAAATGTTCTTCCTGAACCTGCACAAAACTTTTCCACGTTTGCATAATAATTGAGAAGGGATATGAAGGTTTCAAAAATATTTATCAAATAACGCTTGGTTCCTCCACTTCCATAGACTCCAAATAGAACCCCCCCAAATTTGGCTCCAATTACTGTCTCCAACAACTCCCAACTCGTTTTTTAGATTCATAGCAATCCAGTCCCATAACGGAGCTCTAAAGAAAGAGTCGTAATTCTTGGGATGAACTAGTTTAATCCATAGCCCTCTAGCATAATAACAATCCCGAAGTATATATAAAATATCCTCCGTACTCTCATTACAATATTGGTAGGTTACTTCATTTGAGGACCACTTGCTTCTCCAAGCATTGGTTGCTAAACGATTATTAAAGGCAATCCACATGAAAACACGGATACGTTCAGCACCTCTCCATTTCCATATATTCTTATAGACAAGATTATAAGCGTATGCAGAATGCTTCTCAATTAGAAAATAAGAACTTTTAATAGTAAACGTACCCTCATTTGTAGCATTATAAACCATTAAATCATTACCTGCCTCCGACATTGGTGGAATCATACTAATTAGCTTCTGAAATACATCACTTGGGATAAGAGTAGCAAGTCTCTGAAAGTCCCAAGTCATACAAGAGATCCAACCTGCTACTTTGTTATTTTCCTCCTCCCTCATTAGTGTTCGAAGACAAACATCCTTTAAGCTTCTATCTGGAAACAAAAATTAACTAGTTGACCATTTCTGATATGCCAACGTGTACCCAGATAAACTATGTCTTGTTGTTGTGAGATAAATTTTCACAGTGTTGAGTCCCCTTTTCTTGCCTCCAATAGCTTATTTCTCAACATATACTTGTGAAGCAGGACATCAACCCATAAGCATTTCTCCCCATTAACTAATTTCCAAGCTATCTTGGTACCACAAGCTCAATTAAAAGATGATAATTTCTTAAACCCAAGCCCCCATATAATTTAGGCATAACAATCTGGTCCCAACTAATAGGGTGAAAACCACATGGGCTTTGACTGTGACCCCATATAAAGTTCCTTTGCAACCTCTCTACCTCTTAACACACTGAAGCTGGAATCTTAACAACTTGCATAGGATATATCAGAATAGAGCTCAAAACTGAGTTGGTCAAGGTGATCCTTCCTGCCACTGACAGAGTACTTTCTTTCCAAGTAGCAAGCTTGGATTTGACTCTGTCGATGATGTATTGAAAAGTATCTCTAGGTTTCCTCCCTCTAACGATTGGAAATCCTAGATACTTCCCTATATCAGTAGAAATTGTCATTCCTATAATGTCACTGATCTTTTTTCTAATGTTACCTTTAACTTTTGGAGAGAAAAATACTAAGGATTTACTATTATTGACTTTCGCTCCTGAGGCTTTGCAGAATTTATCAAGACAACTCATCATACATTTTGATTGTTTCTCTGTTGCCACACCAAAGAATAAACGATCGTCAGCAAACATCAGATGGGAAATAGATGGACCGCCTCTAGTAACCATTATTGGTTTCGATTGATCTGAATTAACCGCATCAATAATGAGATGAGATAACGTTTCTATACATAGAACAAACAAAAGAGATAAGATAAGGTCTCCTTGTCGGAGACCTCTTTTAGGAGAGAAAAATCCAGTTGTAGATCCATTCCATAATAAATTATACGAAACAGAAGTAATACAACTCATAATTAGCTTTATAAGAATGTCATCGAATCCCACATCAATAAGAACCTGCTGAATAAAGTCCCATCGAATATGATCATATGCCTTATATAAATCAATCTTTAAAGCCATTAATCCAGTATTTCCTTTGGCCTTCTTCATTATATGCATGACCTCTTGGCCAATTATAATATTGTCATGTATATATCTACCTTTTATAAAATTTGATTGATAAAGAGAAACAAGGTCATCCATAGCATTCCTCAATCTACTCACAATAACCTTAGTTACGCATTTATAATGTATATTACATAATGCAATGGGTCTAAAATCACCAATCATCACAGGTTGTTCCCTCTTTGGAATAAGGGAAATTAAAGTTTTGTTAGTATTAGGCTCAGCAGACCCCTTCCAAAAAGTTGTTTTAACAAATTCACAAAAAACATTATTCACCAAATCCCAATTTGCTTGATAAAAAATTGGGGGGAAACCATCAATACCAGGGGCTTTATAAGGTCCCATAGAAAAAAGAGCTTCCTTTATTTCTAAATCAGTAGGCACATAAGACATATTAGAAAGATGAGATCTAACCTGAGCCAGAAAACTAGTCTTTGTTTGTAAAATACATTGAGAACTATCAGGCCAATCATAGAGATTCTTAAAATAATTCAAAGCCATATTTATCAGTTCCAACTCATTTTCAATCCAATTAACCCTATCATCTTTAAGTGTTATAACTTTATTCCTTCTTCTTCTCATCTTTGTTTTTAGATGATAATACCTAGTATTACGGTCTCCTTTGTTAATCCAATCAGTTCTAGCTTTTTGAAACCATTTAATCTCTTCTAATTTCAAAATATGTTCTAACTCCGTTTGCAAATCCTTTTCAAGAGAGTTTAAAAATCTTGAGTGAGTATATACCGGTGAACATTGAATGCCCCTCAAACGTACTAGCTTCTTCTCCACAAAACTAAAAATATTTTTATTCCATTCCAACAGAGAGACGCCCAAAATTTCCAAATTCATATTAAAATCATCATTATCATTCCAAACATTAGAAATAAAGTGTTTGAAATTTTCATGGGTAAGCCACATAGCTTCAAACGGAAAGGTTTATTTTTCACTCCATTTAACTGATATGAAAATTGAAGAGTAATAGGGTTGTGATCAAAAAATTGAGTTCTAGGAAGTACTTTCAAAAAACAATAAGATAAACTACTTAGAAATTGTGTATTTGCTAAAGCCCGATCTAACCTTTCATATAATCTAGAATAACTCGTAATTCTAGGTCCTTTCCAAGTAAATTTAGGTCCTTAAAAGCCCAAATCTGTAAGTCCACATTCCTTAGTTCTATCTTGGAACCAATTTATTCTATTATGAGAACATCCCCCCAATTCTATCAGTAGGTTTAATAATATCATTAAAATCACCACATACCACCCATGGGATAAAAATAGAATTAGATAAGTTATATAAGTTATTCTAGAGTACCTGACGAAAATTGAAATGTGGAATTGCATATACTGCCGTCAAAAATAATGTAGGCTTTCCTTCTATCTCACATTGAAAATGGAAAAATTGCCTATTTTCCATTTGAACATAAATATTTATTAAATCACTTCTCTAAGCTGCTACTAAACCTCCAAAGCGGTCAACGCTAGGAATTATTTTAAGAGAGTCAAAACCCTATGAATTCAAAAATTGAAATCGAGATATTCTTTCACACTTGATTTCTAATAAAATGATGAGACTTGGTCTTGATCCTTTGAAAATTACCTTTAGATTCCAAAGGAGGCTATTATCACAAGCCCCTCTAGTATTTAATATAATATATTATTCATAAAATATATATATTTAATAATATATAAACAGAACCAAACCACTCTATCCCTTTACTTAATTTGAGTTTCAGTCACCATAGACTCCTCAGCGTCCTCTATGTCCTGCTTCCTTATTTGAGTTGGGCCTAACTCCATTGAACCACCATTTACAAGAATTTCGTCACTTGTGTCCAAATAATTTCTGATAAGCCCACTATCTCTAGGGTCCAATTCTCCAGCTCAAATTTGTTTATTATGCGTAGGAAGGTAATGGGCCTAATCATGGTCCATTACCTCCTCACCATCACATAGCCCATTTTCAAATTCTCCTTTCAGAATTGACTCCAATTCACCTCCAACGTTCTCCTCAATGTCTACCACATCTCTTGTTCTCTTTTCCTTTCCCTTTAAACTATTCTCTTCTCTCCCTTTATTAAATGCCACCACCTTTTCCTCCATACGTACTTCTCCCATACCATTCTCTTCTCTTCCCTCATTAAATGCCACATTATCTTTTATACCCACAACTCCCATACCATTCTCTCCCCTACCCTCATTAAATTCTCCAATATTTTGCATATCTATTCCTCCCATGTCATTTCGCCACTTTTTTAAGAAAGTATCTGTTTTCTCTCTCCTTTTGCCATCATTAGCTCTAAGTCTAGTTCCCCCATTTTCCACCATAGCCAACTGCTCCTGTTCCTTTGCCATTTCTCTCCGTACCACCTCTTCTTGTCTCACGGCATTTCTCTGTTCAGACACTTCAGCCAAAACACCAAATCTAGAGCCCCTATTTTCCGGTGGAGGAGTATCACCTCTATTAACCTTCAATTTGCGCTGCCGGCCGGCGAGGCTTCTGGACTACTTGCCATTGTTCACCGTTTCCCAGGGAAGTATTTGCTTTATCTATATTCTGAATATTATCATTTGATTGTTCATTCCCATATACCATATCCTTCTGTACTTGATTTCTTTTGGTCGGACAACTTTCACTCTAGTGACCATAGAACCCACATAAAATATATAACGAATGAAGACCTAATACTCCCCTTCATCCAGCGAGAATCCTGACATCAATTGTTTACCCAGGCCGACTAACACACACAAACAAGCATAATGGCCTCTCAGATGACACGAAGTGTTCATATCCACCTTAGTGTCTTTCCAATCATATTGCCAATAATCATGAGAGCCTCTTCGTCATCGTCATAATATTCAAGTGACATCTTAGGCACCCTTACTCAAACTGTTACCTTATCTATTGTAACTCTTTCTGGTAAGAAATTAGGCTTCCACGTTCTCACTATTAAATAGTGATTGTAAATCATCTAAGGCCCACATGTTAAGGCATGAAAATAGTCTTATTTATTTGATAGTTTAACTATATAAAACCCATGGCCTATATTGATAAGGTTAATCACTCCTCGTTTAGCCTACAATGCTTATAATCTTGACTGAAGAGCTTTCTACCCAATATTTCTATCGAGTATCTATCGAGTAATTTAACAATGACTGCCTTACTCTAAGATTTGAATAATCTCTTCTTTATCTTACCAGAAAAAATGAAAGACGGAAAGCTCCTTGATTGGTCTTCAGTAGTCTTGAACAAAGGATCCTCCTCTTATTCCATCTCCTGTGATGAGTCATCTGACATTGAATCATGAGTCATCTGACATTGAATCATCAGAGTATACACTATCTTCCTCTTCAATATCCTCATCAGAGTGATCGTCGTTTATGTTGATACCCTTTAGCTTCTCAGCAAAAGAAGGCTTTCCATTTGTTCCTAGTTTTAGCCAATGTTTTTTTACATGCCTTTTCTTCTACGAGCTTACTTGTATTCTTTATCTTTTTTATACTATGTACTAGTTGATCATCTTCTTCTAAAGATGGAGGAATCAAAGTTTGCTTTTTGCTAGAGAGAACCAATGCCATTTCCCCCTCATATTTAAGGTTGATTTCACTCAGGTATATTACTATTAACTAGCACATAACCCACTCAATGGTAGACAAAAAAATGGACTTGTGAGATTGGGATGTTGAGCAGAGAGGAACAATAGTTTAGTGGATAAATCAATGCTTCAAATAGCAAAAGAATCCTCATATACCCTGAAAGAAAAATCATTTCGACTTCGGCATTTGAGTATCCATCTCAAAAAAATTTGTCTAAAATTACCTATAAGTGGTAGAGTGGAGTTATTGATATGAGACGAATCCATAAAAAGGAGATTCTAATTATAATTTAAAAATGATTTATATATATTGTGTGTTTGGATAGATTTTTAAAAAATTGTTTATGAAAAAAAAAGCTTTTGATTAGTTTTTGAAAAAAGTTTTTTAGAAAAGAATTTATGAAAAAAATAGTTTTAGATAAATGAGTGTTTGGATAGTTATTATTAAAATAATTTTTCTAATTAGAAAATTATCAAAAATGATATAATTTTATTAAAAATATGATAGAGGAGAAATGGTGAAAAAGAGAGAGAAGAGAGAGGAGAGATAGTGGAAAAGATATAGGAGAGAGGAGAGATAGTGAAAAAAATATATCAGAGATGAGAGATAGTATAAGAAAAAGTAAGGGTAAAATAGTAATTGGGTAATCCATAAATTTTTTTACTATTCCAAAAACTATTCTGATTAGTTTATTTGAAACTATAATTTTAAACCATATTTTAATCCAAAAATTATTTTAAACAAATATAATTATTTATTTTAAAATTTTCTTAAACAAAAGTTTTACCTAAAAGAGTTTTTAAAATCATAGTTTAGAGAGAAAACAAATAGGCCCATATATTTTATAGAAATGTGAAATCAAAGTAATTAAACGGGGGTTGGTTTAAGTGGTAAATAGCTCGGTATCGTTTAAATAAAGTCTCGAGTTTGAGCCTTAGCGTATATAGAAAATCTCCATTAGGAGACTCACTTACCATAACCAAGTGTCAGACGCGGGTCAGATACATATATAGTTTAGGCAAAATTTCAGTGAATCAGGTGGGTAATAAAAAAAAATTAAAGTTCTAAAAAACATAGAAATAAAGGTACCTGTTTCAAAAAAAAAAATAGACAAGATATGCCTTATTTACAAAATGGAAGACCCTATTGATATGGGCTACAATCCATTATGGATACTTTCACAAACGAATGTATGATAGATATTTGAATGCTCACTTGGGTTAGTAGGGGTAAACACTCTTTTTTAAACAAAATTAATATTTATTATTTTAAAATATTTTTTTAATAGTATCAATATTTTAAAATAATTTTTGATTTACTCAAAATTTAGCATATAACATCATACAGTATTTTTTAAGTAATACCCAATATCTAAAATATAATTTTTAGTATATCTAACATTTTAAAATATTATTATTTAGATATCACTAAAATAAACTTACAACTATTATGCTTGAGCAAAAAATACAAATCAAGGGAGAGAAATTGAGCAAATATAGCCGTCTTGTGTAAATAATGAAATGTAAAACTTAGGGTTAAAGCTAAGTTGATAAATTTTATAAAATTGATTTTGTTATAAAAATAAGAAGGTGAGAGAGTAGAAAGAATAACAAAACAAGATTTAGAGATGAGAGAAATAGAAGAACATGAGAGAATTCCTCATATGCTTGTATATTCACTTGTACAAATGCCTTCTACATAGCCACTATTTATAGGCCACACCCATTAAAGACTAAACATAAGGTTACAAAAGATTAAAGAGGAATAAAATGTCATTAACTATAAGAAACCCCTCTCAAGTCATTCATTGAGGAAGTTATAGGTTTATGGCATAAAGAGAAGAAGGAATCCTAAGAGGAATCCCAAGAGGTATAAGTTTTATGGACATCCACATGTGCAAGAATATTTGTAACACTCCCCCTTGGATGTCCATGACAGATATTATGCCTCATTAAAACCTTATTAGGAAAAATCCATTGGGACAAAAACTTAGTGAAGGAAAAAGAGTACACAATATTTATTTAGGTTGCCTTATCAAAAAAAAATTTCAGGAAAACCCAATGAAAACCAAAATCCTTAAAATGAAGAGTACATTAAGTACGTGTTTACTCCCCCTAATGACATTGTCAATTTATGTCTTTGAATATGCGCATTCCAATACCATACACTAACTTCTCAAATGGCTTAGTTGGTAGTGTCTTGGTAAACAAATCTGCAAGGTTGTCATATGATCGAATTTGTTGAACATCTATATCACAATTCTTCATAAGATCATGAGTGAAAAAGAATTTTGGAGAAATATGTTTTGTTCTATCTCCTTTGATATATCCTCCTTTCAATTGAGCTATGCATGCTGTATTATCTTCATATAATACTGTTGGAATCTCTTATTCTGGAAGTAGACCACTCATTCTTTGGATATGTTGGATTACTAACCTTAGCCAAACACATTCTCGACTTGCTTCATGAACTGCAATAATTTCTGCATGATTTGATGAGGTAGCTGATAAAGTTTATTTTATCGAACACCAAGATATAGTTGTACCTCCACAAGTAAATAAATATCTTGTCTGAGATCTACCTTTATGTGGATCTGATAAAAATCCTGCATCTGCATAACCAATCAATTGTTATCCGGATTCATTAGAATAAAATAATCCCATATCAATTGTCCCTCGAAGGTATCGAAATATATGTTTAACTCCATTCCAATATCTTCTTGTTGGAAAAGAACTAAATCTTGCCAATAAACTCACAGCAAATGCAATATCAGGTCGTGTTGAATTAGCAAGATATATTAGTGCCCCTTAGAGGTGGTAATTTGGGTTGGGCCCGCGGGCCCAACCCGCCAACCCGCCATTTTATGGCGGGTTGGGTTGCCAAATTGGCAACCCATTTTGATGCGGGTCTTTTTGACCCGCACCCTCCAAGCCCGCACCCGCGGCGGGCTAACCCGCCGGGTTGGCGGGTTAGCCCGCTTAGCCCGTTTTTATTTTTTTTATTTTTTTATTTATATTACACTTTATTAATTGTAGAGTTTTAACTAAATTAAAGTTTATATTATATTTAATTTATACTAACTTTATCTTATTGATTCATTTCTTTAAATATATATTTTATTTTATTTTTATTGGTAAGCATATATTTTATTTTATTATTATTTTACTTGTGACAGATTTATATACGGATAGTGATAAAGTTAAAGAAATAAATATTTTGACAATTTTAGATCATATTTTAAATCCAATTAATATTGATACATATAAATTATTTTTAAAAAAATATATATGAAAATATTTTTTTAAAAAAATAAATAATTAATTATTTTTAAAATAAAAAAAATTATTTTTAAAATAAAAAAAAACTGGCGGGTTGGCGGGCTAGCCCGCCAACCCGCCATGGCGGTCACGGGTTGGAACAATTCCAACCCACATAAAAACGGGCCTCTTTAAAGAGGCCCGTTTTAAACCCAACCCGCCGCGGGTTAGCCCGTATCCGGTGGGCTAACCCGCATTACCAGCCCTAGTGCCCCTATAGCACTAAGATATGGTACTTCTGGACCAAGAAGTTCTTCATTTTCCTCTTGAGGGCGAAAAGGATCTTTTTCTTTAACTAGAGATCTCACAACCATTGGAGTAGTTAATGGATGTGCTTTCTCCATATAAAATTGCTTTAATATTTTTTTCAATATAAGCTGATTGATGAAGAAAAACTCCATTTGTTAAGTGCTCGATTTGTAAACCGAGACAAAACTTTATTTTTCCAAGATCTTTCATTTCAAATTCTCTCTTTAAATAATCCATTGCCTTTTGAAGCTCTTCAGGAGTTCCAATTATATTCAAGTCATCCACATAGACAGCAATTATAACAAATTCTGATATATTCCTTTTTATAAAAACACATGGGCTAATTGAGTCATTTTTATAGCCTGTTTTCAACAAATATTCACTTAGACGGTTGTACCACATTCTTCCAGATTGTTTTAATCCGTATAAGGATTTATGCAAACGAATTGTATAATTTTCTCGAGGATTCTTACATGCTTCAGGCAATTTAAATCCTTCAGGGATTTTCATATAAATTTCAGTATCTAAAGAATCATATAAGTATGCTGTAACAACATCCATTAGACGCATATCGAGTCTTTCATGCACTGCCAGACTGATTAGATATATGAAAGTAACTGTATCCACCACAGAAGAATATGTTTCTTCATAATCAATGCCAGGTCTTTGCGAAAAGCCTTGTGCCACAAGTCGTGCTTTATATCTAACAACCTCATTTTTATCATTTCGTTTTCGCACAAAAACCCATCTATATCCAACTGGTTTAACACCATTTGGTATTTGGACTACATGTCCAAAAACTTCACGTTTTGAAAGTGAATTCAATTCTGCTTGAATTGCGTCTTTCCATTTTGGCCAATCATTTCTGTGTCTACATTCTTCAACTGACCTAGGTTTAAGATCATCACTTTGATTAGTTATTTCAACAGCAACATTGTATGAAAAAATATCGTCAACGACTATATTTTCTTGGTTCCACCTTTTTCCCGTAGTGACATAACTTATCGAGATCTCTTCATTATTTTCAGGTACCTGGACATCTTCTGGGGTCTTTTGATTTGTTATGTCCTGGGTATCTCCTATAAGATCAGCCTCCTCAATTTGACCATCTTGATTGTTTATTCTTTTCTTTCTAGAATTTTTATCTTTGAAACCAATTGGTCTACCACGCTTCAAACGTGGTTTACTTTCATTTGCACTTGCTACTTGTCCTGCTGGGACATCAATTCGAATTGAAGTATTTTCAGCTGGAATATGAGATTTCATAATTCTCTTGGGGTCAGTAAATGCATCTGGCAGTTGATTTGCAATATTTTGTAAATGAATTATTTTTTGAACTTCAAGCTCACATATTTGTGTTCGAGGATCTAAATGAGACAATGATAATGCTTTCCATGTGATTTCTTTATTCAGCTGCTTATTATCTCCCCCTAATGTTAGAAAATTTGTTTCATCAAAATGACAATAATCGAAACGTGCCGTAAACAAATCTCCCGTTAACGGTTCTAAATACTTGATTATGGAAGGAGATTCATAACCAACATATATCCCTAACCTTCTCTGAGGTCCCATCTTTGTGCGTTGTGGTGGAGCAATTAGGACAAATACCGCACATCCAAAAATTTGAAGATGAGAAATATTTGGCTCCTGACCAAAAGCCAATTGTAATGGGGAGAATTTATGATAACTTGTTGGCCTGATGCGTATAATTGTTGATGCATGTAAAATTGCATGTCCCCAAGCTGAAATGGGAAGTTTTGTTCTCATGAGTATTAGTCTAGCAATCAATTGGAGGCGTTTAATTAATGATTCTGCTAAACCATTTTGAGTGTGGACATGAGCAACAGATTTTTCCACTATTATTCCAGTTGCCATGCAATAATCATTAAACTTTTGCGATGCGAACTCACTCGCATTATCAAGACGAATTGTCTTAATTGCATATTCTGGAAATTGTGCTCTTAATCGAATTATTTGAGCAAGTAATCTAGCAAATGCTAAATTACGTGTAGATAACAAGCACACATATGACCATCTTGTAGATGCATCTATTAAAACTATAAAATATCTAAATGGTCCACATGGTGGATGAATAGGTCCACATATATCCCCTTGGATACGTTCTAGAAATGCAGGGGATTCTACCCCAACTTTTGTTAATGAAGGTCTTGTAATTAGTTTGCCTTGAGAACAAGCAACACATGAAAAATCTTTAAATTGAAGAATCTCCTGGCTCTTCAATGGATGTCCATATGAATTTTCAATAATCCTTCGCATCATAGTTGATCCGGGATGGCCTAACCGGTCATGCCAAATAATAAATGTATTTTTATCAGTAAACTTCTAGTTTACTGTAGCATTTATTTCAATTATACCAATATTTGTATAGTACAAACCAGAAGATAATGCAGGTACTTTTTCAAGAACACATTTTTCTCCATGTCTAACAATTGTAATATATAGGTATTCAATATTTTTCTCATCTATAGTCTCAATATGATACCCATTTTGGCGGATATCTTTAAAACTTAACAAATTTCTTTGAGACTTAGAGGAATATAAAGCATCATTAATTACAAAATTTGTCCCTTTGGGTAATATTATCATTGCTCTTCCAGAGCCTTCAATTAGTTTTGTATTACCCGCTATAGTATTGATGCTTGCACCATTCATTGTCAAATGAGAAAAATATTTTTTATCTTTAAGTATGGTATGTGTTGTAGCACTATCTATGAGACATATATCTTCATGCTTGTGCCCAATAAAAGAGAGAGGAACATCCATATTCTTCATCAAAGGATATTATTTAAAGAGAGAATTTGAAATGAAAGATCTTGAAAAAATAAAGTTTTGTCTCGGTTTACAAATCGAGCACTTAACAAATAGAGTTTTTCTTCATCAAAGGAAAATAAATGTATTAAAATATATTATTAGCAATAATGCTCTTAAAAGAAGAAAATAAAAGTAAACATAAATAAAACATAAAGCATAACTAAATTAAGATGAAAAATAGATAAAACATAAACTAAATTTGTTTCTCTAATCACGATTCTCAAAGAAATCAGCCACTTCTAAGTGTGCCATAGCATCAAGGTCATCATATAGCTCATTGGTATCATCATTCTTATATGCAAAATTTGACTCAACATCATCATCTTGGAAAGTCATATTTGCTTCCATGTTCTTTGAATTCTTTTTTATGGAGGCTTGATAAAGCTTTGCTAGATGCTCAGGCGTACGACAGGTACGCGACCAATGCCCTTTCATCCCACACCTATAATATAGATTTTCCACAGTTTTTGAGGGACCACCCTTGTCTTTTTTCTGCCCTTCATTATATTTCTTCTTTTGGTGGGTATTTGGATTATAATTATTTCTACCACCATGATGACGGTAATTTCCACGTCTCCTACCACGGCCGCGACCGCGACCTCGACCGCGACCACGACCACGACCATGGGCATGAAAATCAGTGCGTTCAGTCACATTCGCTTCAGGGAATAGAGATGATCCAGTGGGACGGATCTCATGATTTTTCATTAACAAATCATTATTTTGTTCAGCCACAAGAAGACATGAGATTAGTTCAGAATACTTTTTAAAACCTTTTTCACGGTATTGCTGTTGCAGGAGCACATTTGAAGCATGAAAGGTAGAAAAAGTTTTTTCTAATAAGTCCTCATCTGTTATTTTCTCACCACACAATTTCAGTTGAGAACTTATTTTAAAAACAGCTGAATTATATTCAGATACAGATTTAAAGTCTTGTAGCCTCAAATGCAGCCATTCATAACGAGCTTTGGGCAAGATTACCGTCTTTTGGTGATCATATCGTTCTTTTAAATTGTTCCACAATTCTAACGGGTCTTTCACTGTTAGATATTCAGCTTTTAGCCCTTCATGTAAATGGTGGCGAAGGAAAATCATCGCCTTAGCCTTGTCTTGATTGCTTGCTTCATTTCTAGGTAAAATAGCATTCCCTAGACCTTTGGCATCTAAGTGGATTTCAGCATCTAAAACCCAAGACAGATAATTTTTTCCCGAGATATCAAGAGCAGTAAACTCGAGTTTCGTCAAATTAGCCATGGATCGAACTAAAATAATAATAACAATTAGAATTCTGATAAAATTCATTAGAAAAATATGATAATAAAAACATAAATAAATAAACAATATATATTCAACATAAATATAAATTCAATAAAAGTAACAAAATATAAATGGTATAAATAAAAATAAAATAAAATAAATAAAATAAATAACTATAAAATATATATAGTAACATATAAGCAATTAAATAAACAAAACAAAATAATGGAAACAACATAAATAATATAGAGAAAATAATACTACAATAGAAGTAACATAAATAAAATAAGCAATATAAATATAAATAAATATAACAAAATAAATTAAATAACATAAAAATACCATAAATAATATGTTACAATACATAGAATTAGAAATAATATAAATCAAATATATAAATAGTAATATATTATAATTATTTCGTAATATAAATAAGTTAATATTATATAACTGTAGTAAATATATAATAATGCTAAGAATACAAAGAAGATAAATAAATCAATTGAAATATAAATTAATAAATATATAGAGAGGGGGAATTGGAAATGAAAACAATATATAGGGAGAAGAAAAAATGTAAACAACACATATATGTAAATATATATAAATAGAGAATCAATAATAATATTGTATCAATATATCAAAAGAAGAAGAAAAATTAGAATAACATAATATTTTATATAAGAATAAAATACAATAAAGATAACCTACACACACATATCTAACAACAAAAATTAAAATGGATATGAAAGAATAATAAATAACTGTATATAACAAATATATAAAAATAACATTTGCCCATAATAATTAAGTAAGATAATAATAGAAAATAAAACATATATAATAATTAGATAAAGAGAAAACTAATATCATTCGTACATAATTGAACATAATAGTATATGAATTGATAAGGAGTTCATACCTTAAATTTTTCAGAGCAATGTCGTGCTGATAACGTGTTATAAAAATAAGAAAGTGAGAGAGTAGAAAGAATAATAAAACAAGATTTAGAGATGAGAGAAATAGAAGGACATGAGAGAATTCCTCATATGTTTGTATATTCACTTGTACAAATGCCTTCTACATAGCCACTATTTATAGGCCACACCCATTAAAAACTAAACATAAGGTTACAAAAGATTAAAGAGGAATAAAATATCATTAACCATAAGAAACCCCTCTCAAGTCATTCATTGAGGAAGTTATAGGTTTATGGCATAAAGAGAAGAAGGAATCCTAAAAAGAATCTCAAGAGGTATAAGTTTTATGGACATTCACATGTGTAAGAATATTTGTAACAGATTTAGATTTTATTACATATTTATGCATGATAGTGTTAATTTAAAAAGAAAAAAATAGGCCACGTCTGTAAACTAGGCTTGATAAAAATAGGTATGGCCTATTTTTCCATGTGCGTGGGTATGTTTAATACATTTTCTTGAACTCTCCCTATCATTATAATAATGCATCTTCCCCCTCTGTCTTCCACTTGAAAAAAGAGTGTAATGAGATTCACTTCCTCTCTTTGATTTTTCACTGTAAAAGAACCATTACATAACAATAATAGTGCCTAGTTTCTTCATAAGTATTTAATTACGTTCTTATTTAAACTTCTCTAAATGCACAATTTTTTTAATACAATTTTTTTTTAAAAAATGTTAGATTTACTGTAAATGCACAATTTTTTTGTTACCCAATTTACTGAAATTTTGCCCCGACTACATCAGGATCTGACCTATATCGTGCACTTGATTATAGTAGATGAGTCTCTGAATGGGGATTTTTTATATACACTAAGACTCAAACTCGAGACTTCACTTAAATAATACTGAACTACTTATTACTAAGACTAACTATCATTGATTCTAAATGCACAATTGGTTGTGGGGCACGTCTCTTAAACGATAGGGCCCTTGGCCCCTAATATTATTGGTTGTGGCCGCGTATTTATTTTTTACTTTACTTGATGCTATTAGGAAGTACAATTAATACATGATGATGATATTTGGAAGTGGGGTTGCCCGAATAACAATTGAAAGTAGAGCTACTAAAATTTTTTCTTCTTAAGTTGTCCTAACTTAATCCTAGATAATTTGAAACGGATTTGTTCTGTCTCATAAAAGATTGAAACAAGACGGGTTTCAGTTTGGCCCTCGAAATTTCCGTCTCGTCTCAAATATTTTTTAAAAAATTAAAAAATATTTTTATTTTATTTATTCTTTTATAAAAAATAGAAGTAAAAAATAGTATTAGTTATATCATATTATTTATTATATGATTATATTTTTCTCTTCCTTACATATATTTGTTTGGTGAAGTGAAAAAATTGATAAAGTAATAGTATTTATAGTATAATTAATAGTATTTATTGTTTTAAGTTAGTAATCATAATAAAATAAATTTAATTTATTATATTATTTTTTGCGTTCTGATTATATATTACTAATAGATATGATGTATATAAAATATATAGTAGTCTATTTTTTTTAAAATAAAGTTTAGAAATTCCCAAACTCGTCTCGACTTGTCTCAGAACCGGGACATATTCGGGACGGGATACGGGATGCATTTTATGTCCTTGTCCTGTATCGGGATGGGATTGAGATAAGATTGTTCCGATCTCGTCCCATGCTCACCCCTAATTAAAAGGTTTAAATTTCGTGGGCCAAAAATTTTTTGGCTGTAATTAATTACAATGTTTTTATAACAAAAATTTTAACTAAATTAGATCCTAAGATTTATCAAAATTATGTCAATTCTTAAAAATCAAAGAATATTTACATAAATATTTACATATCGTTCACAATCTTGTTGTCCCTATATTGACGAATTGTAAATGCATGTACTATGTAAGTATATTTTGGAAGAAGCATAATCTTTTTACTTGTAAACATTTCATTAATTATTGGTTATATCAAGAGATAACTCATTACTAAAAATATAATTTATTTGACAGTTTTTTTATAATAAAATTTTTAGAAAGGAGTTGGGTTTACCCGTAATTCAAGGCAAAATCTCTCATCTTCCTAAATGATACTAATATTAAGCAAGCTAAGTCATCATTTAACCTAAATACTCAAGAGTTATGATATATCCTCAAGCGTAACGACTGTAATCATAATAAAGTTATAATCTATCAAACACACTCTAAATAATTATATATCTCACTCCTCCATTAACTAAACTCATGGAAAATAAGTACTTGACAGGTATTTTTATCCATACTTAACCATTTTTAACCACCATGTATTGGGGCCTAGTTATACTTAACGGTTATTTTGATTTTTAGGCGTGTAGGTCAATATATAACAACGTAATGTAAATTGTAGTTATTTTAGTTGTCCTCATCTCCAAATTTGAATGTAAAAATTATAAAAAAATTTATTGTTATTATTAGAAAATTACATATTTACATATAAATTACTTATCTCCAAAAAAATTTATTAGCAAACTTTGATTTGTAGACAAGGGTGGAAAAAAAAAGGATAAAAAAAATGACTTTTGAAATACTAAACATATCTTTAGATAAAATATTAACATAAAAAAATAATTACTCCTCGTGTCTTAAATAAAAAATTTAATTAAAAAATTAATTTTAATTTTAAATATAAAATTATTTTTTATATTTATCTATTTTTTCTTAAATTACCTTTATAAGTATTTACTCAACAATAATCAAGTATGAGATTGAATGAATAAATTAAATGAGATAGTTATGATATTTTAGATAAAATATATTATATTAACTAATACAAACAACTTCTTTAATCTAATTAAATTAGTTAAATATATCTTATAATAAGATTAAAAAGAGTATTATATTTGTAATAATTAAAAAATATACTGGATATTTCACATCTCACAATTATACAAAAATTCCATGCAAGAACAATAACCATTAATTTTTGTGTTGAATGTGGATTGAATAGCGAGACCTTCAAATTTTCAGTCAAACGCTCTCCCAACTAAGCTTTACCATTAAATGATTAAATTTTAAACACAATTTATCAGCATTTTATTATAGAATCATAATTTAATTTATCGTTTTAATATTTTCTATCAATGAAACTAATAGTATTAATTAACATTAAAGGATTGAAAATTTATTTTATAAATTTAAAGAATTAAAATAAAATTTGATAGAAACTTAGATTACCAAATCCATACTCTATAGTCTTTTTAAATTATAAAGAAGTTTTATATCAAATTATGAAAATTGACTGAGTTTGTGAAATATATGGGGATTGATAAGGGTACTAAAAAAACAAACGAATGAAAAAAAAAATCAATTCCATACTCTTGATCGACTAAGTTATATCCCAAATCAAAGACGAAATGATTAATTTTTTTAATATTAATAAAAAGTAGCTTAAATTAAATATGTCAAACACATGGTTTTTTTAAAATCTATATTGATTTTTAGAAAATAGTTTTATAAAACTGTTTTGAACATTTTCTTGAGCTCTTCCTATCATTATAATAATGTATCTCTCCCTCTGTCTTCCACTTTAAAAAAGTGTTTAATGAGATTCACTTCCTCTCTTGATTTTTCACTGTAAAAGAACCATTACTTAACAACAGTGCGTTGTTTCTTTCTTTTATAACATTAACAGGATATTATTATTAAGTATTTTAGTTTTTGGGTCGTAATTACTTTTTGTGTATTTTCTAAAAATTAAAATTAAAATTTAGAGATATTTAGTATAACTATGTATATGTGTTTAATTTATGTTCTTATTTAAACTTCTCTAAATACAATTTTTTTTGTTACAAAATGTTTAAAATGGGGTTGTGCTCGCATATGATCTAAGAGTAGGACGGAGTCTTCCTTTTTTCTAAATGATATAAATATCAAACATAATGAACTATCTATTATTTTTAAAGATAAATTTAGATATTTAAAAATTAAATATTATAATTATAACTATAATAAAATAATATTTTATAGATGTAAAACTTTAAAAGCAAAATTGGTTGTGGGGCACATCTCCGAAAAGCTAGGGCTCTTGTTTTAGGGTATTTTGGAAAGTGGCCCCTATTGGCTCTAGTAACTAGTATCATTGGTTGTGGCCACTTCATTATTTTTTGCATTATTTGATGCTATTAGGAAATACAATTAATAAACGATGATGATGATGACATTTGGGAGCCAGAATAATAATTCAAAGGTTTAAGTTTTGTGGGCCAAATAAAAAGTTGTATGTCGTTAATTATAACATTCTTATAATAAAAGTTGGCTTCCAGGAGGTATACCTTAATATAAAAAAATATTTATAAATATATTTATCAATAAAATTTTATGTTATTTATAATTTGATAGGGTATAAGTCAATTTTTTACCCACTATAAATAACATTTGTCATAATCTAAAAGTTAACTAATATATAAAACACAACTGAATGGAATTCCAATCCCAAATGATTGTTTCAGCGACAGATAATGGGGAAAAAGCTATAGGAAGAAGGAGAAACTCCAAATTCACATGCCTAAAGGAAAAGAGAAGAACCTCAAAAAGGAAATGTTCACGATAATCTGTCGGGCCTCCAAATTTTTTTATTTTTAGAGTTGAAGAGGTATCTCTCATTTAATAATTAATAATTAGAAATTAATTATTTTGGTATATAGAAATTATCAAAATAAATTTTATTTTTCTAAAATCTAAATAAAATAATTTATATATATATAGCCTGATTTAAACTTAATATATTATATTTAAAGGTTTTTTAATCAACTTTAAAATCTTTCTTTTTTTTTAGTACAAAAATTTTTAGAAAGGGGTTGGATTCACCCAATATATAAAAGTAGAATAAAATCTTCATTTCTCTTAGGCGATACCAATATCAGATAGAGTGAACCGTCTATTATCTTTAAGTGTAAATTTAAATATTTAGGAGTTAAGATACCTCTCAAAATGTTACCACTGGAACCAATATAAAGTGGTACTCTCTAGGGATCGAACATACTCTAAATAGTCTAATATTTTACTCTTTTATCAGTTGAATCTATAGATGATGGTTAGCTCTAAAATTCTTCTTTTGTTTTTTTGGTATACTCTAAAATCCTTCTTGCTACATCAATATACCCTACTCTTTTCATATAAGCCCAATAGTTACCTCTTCTGGCCATTATCTGTTATCTCAAGATCCCGAATCATATTATCATTAAGCCCATTCATCACAAAATACCGGATCAAAATACTACGAGACATCAAAGAAATCGGTTTGACATAAGCATAATTTTGAGTTGACCAGCATGAGTTGGGAACTAATCTTTCCCTATATGGTAAATTAATATTTTAATTATTATTAAGAGAGGCATTCATATTTAATAAGCAACAGTATCTCGAATATACTTCTAATAGAAAAAAGATTCACACTTAGCCAATAAAAAAAACGCAAGAAGAAGCATAATTTTGAGCCAAATCGACAGGCACATGGAGTTGGCTTGATACGTCCCTATTTTGTAGTGTTGTTTTATGCCATTTTGTGAGCTTTTATCATGTTTAGTGGTCCATTATTGCATAACTTGTGATTAATTTTAGTTCTAGGTCCTCATATACATTTTCAATTTAAAAAATGACCCAGAAATTAATGCCATGGTTATAAGTCTATAACAAGGATAGTAGGTAGATACACAAACAATAACTTAAGTCACATATTGGAATTATCTACAAAACAACTTACACAAATACTTAGCAAGGGAGGCAACCTTCTCCTTCCTCATCCTCTGAATAAAATGTCTATTGTGAATCCTTCTTCCAAAAACATATGAGAATTTGTTTGAGATAACATTGATAAAAATTACTTTTATTCTATTTGACTTTCACAAACTGTTCTAACTGACTTTTATGAGGTGAATTTGTTTAGATAATATATTGGAAAGTAAGTTAGGATATAAAATGATTAAAATGGACATGGGTAAAAGGAAAAAAATTAATGTATCATAAAAAATTATAAATACTAAAAAATATATATTTAACGAATAAAAAGTATAAATATATGTAAATATAATAGAAGCATATTAAAAAGTTGATGATTATATGAATGTACATGAATAAGAAATAATGCATATGTAAAAAATTTTAACTAAATATTATTATACTCCGTCTAATTCTAAATATAAAAGTTAGATAGAAAATTTATTTTAAGTTTAAATATTTTATTTTAATCTATTTTATCTCTTAAAATTATAATCTTCTTCTAATCAAAAGTAACTCAAATATACATGATTAAAATAATAATTAAAAAAATGAACATATAATTATTACAATTAATTATTTTAATCTATATAAATTAATTAAATAAATTTTATATTAATCCAACTTAATGCCCAAAAGTCGCATCATTCTAAAAGCAACAAAAAGTCACCCACAAGTGTGATGAGAAAAAAAACGTGCCAAGCACTTAACTCTAATTAAATAACATAACCAAACACTTGCTGGACAAAACTCAAGGCATGATGGTAAGGGGCTTTACTCCAACTCAATCCCAAATACAAAATGTTTCTCTAATTTTTAATATAATATTTAATTTATAATTTAAATTATATTATAAATTATATCTTATATTTATGATCGAACCAATTTAAAATAAATGTATACAAGTAAAATAATCATAGACCATAATCTCAAATCTAAAATGAATCATTCAAAAATTAATTATACAAAAAACATACAAATTTAAAAATATCACATAAAATGATATTTATCTATAACATGGATGCCATTTAATAATAAATAAATAAGCTCAACTTTCTTATAAATTCGTATCATCATCAATCATCCATATACTCTTATAAATCCCGTGTCCGTTTAACATTTATGCCTTGTTAGCTAATCTCTCTATTTATTTAGCGGTTTGTATGTGTTACATATGTGGCGATCCTTTTCTTTGCATTTGCCTCTGAATTTCTTCTGTTATTTGGATTTTGGTTTTTTGACTGTGTGTGTTCAATGTAATTGATCTGTTGGGTTTTATTGGGTTTTTGTGTGCGTTGGATTGTATTGATTTAATGACTTATAAAATCTGACCACGAATAAGGGAATGAGGTGATTATTATTTTAGATAAATTATTGAAACTAAATTTTTAAATAATAAAAGAATTTATAAATTATTTAAAATTATTTTATATTTTTTTTATATCATCTCTCATATCTCCTCTTTACTCTATATCTTCTCTTTTTTCTGTTCTCTACTCTCTCTTTCCTTTTACTTTTAATAAAATAATATATTTTCTAGTAACTTTTTAATTATAAAACTTATTTTGATAATAACTATTTAAATAATTATTTATTTATAATTATTTTTTATAATTTTTTTTTTAAAAACTATTAAAAAACATTTCTTTTTATAAACCTCCTCTCAAACTCTGTTTTAAACATGCCCATAATGATAGTACTTTAAGTTTATAGATTTTTTGGGTAATATAACAGTCCAAATCTAGTGGATTTTGGATTAATGAAAAATAAAAATAATATTTTATTGTCTATAGATGCTTTTTTTGGGAAAATTTAACAGTTCAAATCTATTGGATTTTGGATAATAAAAGGCCTTCTTAATTATTTTCCAAGCCTCGCTCACCTCACGCCTTGCTTCTTTATTCACTTTCTATTAATTCTTAAAGTTACTTTTAATAACAATTGTTAGTTTTAAAAATGATTATTTTAAACAATTTTTTATTTTTATTTTTAAATAAAATGTTTTAAAAAATTATCGAAACCAAAAATTGTTTTTAAAAACTGTTTTATAAAAATATTTTTGAGAAAAAATAGAAAATATAAACAAATAGGCCTTAATTATTTATTTGTTCTTTCTCCATAACTTTCTTCTAATTTTTAATATAAAAACTATTTAATTTTTTTAATAAATTAAAGAAGATAAATAAATTAATTAATTATAATTAAATCTAACAGTTTAAAATAAATTTATATTATATACTTATTAATCTATCTAAATTATTTAATTAAATGATATATTAGTTATAATTAATTTATTTGATTTTATAAATTTGTTCATAAAATTGACTAGATTTTATGTTAAGAATAAGAGGTAGTATGAGTATTAAATAAAAAAAAATTTATCTAAAAAAATAATAATGTCTTATATTTATAATAACGAAGGGAATGTCTTCTATTCATAATCACAAATGAAAGAAAAAATTGAAAGTTTCACTAACAGGTATTGAACTGTATTCTGACATGAAATACTTTGATTTAACTATAGTTAAAAAACCAAAGCGGAAAATACTTTAAAAACTATTTCGAAAATTGATAAACTCTAGTTGAAATGCATGGACTCTGAATAATCTACCCTTTCTTTCTTTTTCTTTTTTTTAAAAAAATTAAAAGTTGAATTTTCTTTTGAAAAATTCTTAAAATAATTTAGAAATTAAATTAATAAATTTTAAATTAAAAATTTAAATATAATAAATTAAGTTGTCAAGATTTAAATTTAAATTCTAAAATTTAGCACCAAATAACTAAAATATTCTTATTTTATTTGAAAAAAGTCAATCATATTTAAAGGCATTTTAGTTGTATGATTCTTAATTTCAAAATCTCAATTTAAATTTTGACACTTCATTTGTAATATTTAAAATTTATTAATTTAATGTCTAAAGTATTTTAAGAATTTTTAAAATAAAATCTTAGTTTAAAATTTATTAATTTAATGTCTAAAGTATTTTAAGAATTTTTTAAAAAGAAAAAATTCAACTCTTAATTTTCGCCAAAAAAAGAAGACACAGTAGATTATTCAGAGTCCATGAGCAGATGCTTCCATCTCAGTATCTATGTTTAGTCAGATGGCTCAGATCTAAAATAGAGGGTCTATTAATTACCTCATTACAAGATATTTATTGTTTTTTTTTTCACAGAATTTTGTTTGGTTCCTGCTGGTGGCGGTAAGTGGAGGTCGTGGTGGTGGTGTGTTGGTGGACATGGAGGGGAATTCCGGAGGAGGAGGAGGCGGGAGTGGAGGAGGAGGTGGGAATGACGTGGAGCTGCTTTGCAAAACACTTCAGGTTGAGCACAAGCTTTTCTACTTCGATCTCAAGGAGAACCCTCGTGGTCGCTACCTTAAAATCTCCGAGAAAACTTCTGCTACCAGGTCCACCATCATCGTCCCCTTCTCTGGCATTTCCTGGTTTCTCGATCTCTTCAATTACTATGTCAACTCCGACGAGCAAGACCTCTTCAGCAAGGAATTGCAGCTTGACACCAAGGTAATTGTCCTTTACTTGTTTCCGTTTCCTTCAAATTACGGCAATTTTTGTTACTTCATTTTGAATTAGTGAACCCCTTTTGTTTCTTTAGGTGTTCTACTTCGACATTGGGGAGAATAGGAGGGGCCGTTTCTTAAAGGTATTCCTTGGTTGGCTCGTTATATTCATATCTATCATCTCTTTTTAATGTTCATTCTCTATGGCCTTACCTGAATCCTAATTACCTCAGCTGGAATAATGTTGTAAGGTTTTGGTTGCATTTGATCTCACCTCCTTTCACCTAATTGCAACAGGTTATTAATACACTTATGAGAGTCCTGTTTTCTTGGTTCTTTGTGAACAGCAGATAATAGTGGGTGTATTGGGATTTATTAATTCTGGGAGAGTAGTTTGAGATACACATGTTTTATCATTGATAAATAAATTCTTCATCTATTTTAATGATGAAAACTTAGAAGCTGAAAAAATAATGCGGTAATGAAATTTTAAGGGATAGATTAGAGCATGTGGAGATTTTAAAAAAGGTAAAGGTTTCAAAATTGAAAGTTTTGGGGAACAATAATGGTTAATGTCAGGGTTTACTAATTATCGTTGAGCTATGGCAGTAGAACTGTAGTCTACTTGTTTAATTGGCAACTCTAGTAGCGTTTGCTTCTTGTCGATTTATTTAATGCTGAACCATCAAATCCACAATTCATCTTTGACCTCCTTTTGAAGACGCCATCACCCTTTAATTCATTTGGATTACTCTGCTCTTTTACTTGTATATTCATTCTGCTATCCCAAAAGTTCATATGCTTGAAAACTTCTGAAGATAGATATCCATAAAAAGCAATTTACACTTGCCTACAGCATTTGTGAAAACGATAGCCTTTACTATCTCCACAATTCTGTAATTTGTGTTACTCCTAATGGTAAGTAGGTAGTTACAGTAATTAGTTAGTACTAACTTATTCAGCTAACAATGACTACTTCAACCACTATTTCCATGTTAACTTCTTTCAACCATTTCCCTTTGTGATGGTTCTTTCGTAGTCTAATAATCTAGCATTTGGGAAGGTTTGGCAAAAGGTATTTTATTCATATAGGATGATTATTTATCCTGTATTTGAAATGGCTTTGTTATGTATTCATTAGAAAAGGGTATTTGGCTTAAGGTTGTCAAAAGGTTTGAAAATAGTTAGAGAAGAATCTAATTTCTCATAGTAGGTAAAATAATCCGCATACGTTAGTAACGGTTGCATCTTGACTCAGCTCTGCGGCTTAAACATCCTCTCTAGTGCTTCAATCTTTTCTTCTGTTTGAAATTTTGAAAGGGGGAATTACTATGAGGTCCCAAAGAAGGAATTTAATCACCAAAACATCCTAAATAGCTTAAACTTGTCAATTCCTACACTAGAATTGGTCATTGTTAGCTCTTTAGTTGTCATTGAGACTTTTGGGTAATTAAATCTCTTGTTTGAAACCTCATAATAATTCCCCCATTTTGAAATTGATAGATCATTTTGACACTTCAATCTTTTCAGTTTTAAGTCCTCCATAGCTCAGGTATTTCTGCTGACTACTCCATTCGTGAAAACAATTCTTTGAATTTCTCTTGATATTCTGTCACTGTTCCATCTTGCTTCAAGTTTTATAATTCGTCCATGGGATCTATTATTATGTGCAGCATGTGACCAAAACGTTTACCCAGCCTTCTGAAAACTTTGCTTAGCTTAACTCCAATGTTCTTCTTGTTTTAATAAGGGTTTGGTTCCATTGTAAAGCTTTTCCCTCCCAATATATATTAATCAGCTTGATTATTTGCTCACAAGTGTGTCATCCACCTCAAAGAATTGCCTATGTATCCACCCCTCAAAATTTTTGCCTTTGAATCTTGGCAACTTGATTTAGATAAGCCTTGTTGGGAACACATATAAGACACACAGCAAAGACACAGCCAAATTTCCATTACCGTTCATGGGAGCTTGTCTGGCATTGTTGTTCAAGAATGCACCAGTTGCACAGTTCTGCAGCATCTTTGCTGACACCTCTTTCAATATTCCTCCTATTTTTTTATACAATATGTTACGTAATTGGTAGAAATAAAAGGGAAATAGAGAAGAATAGAAGGAGAATAGAAGAGGAATAGAAATTATACTGAATACTCAAGGGTTCACATCATAATCAAAGCATATCCCTATAAAACTGATGATTACCCTTATTTATAAGTAGTAGGTAATCCTAATCCTAATTAAATATCTAATCCTAATATATCATAATATCTAATTATGATATATATTATAATATCTAATCCTAATATATATATTATGATATATAATCCTAATCGCAGAATATCTAATATTAATTCTAATAAATAATAAAACTACTTAAATTATTTATTTATATTTTACATATCAATACTCCCTCCCCAAAAGACCCTTGTCCCCAAGGGTCAAGTACCAAGAACGATGCTAAACTAGAGCCAAGAAGCATTTTAATCAATTTTCCTTTGAACCAAATCTGGACTAGGAGATTTGAAATCGTCAGCGTTATCAGTGTCAAATTTGAAGACATGTTGCAAAGTGTACTCTTAAACCCCTCACAACAGTTGAGACTTAATAATCCATCAGCTCTAAACTTTTGTTTCATCACTTTCTTTTTATACGTTATGTGTGAAGGTTCCTGTAAACTATCAGTTCTGCTTTGAAAATTGATCTCCTTTGAACATGCTAAACTTCTTGCATCTTGGAGAATGATAGACTGAATTGTCAATTGTTCCTGACCTGTTATCTGTACCGCATTAGAATCTTGAGTTTTGTTAGGGTTCTTGGGACTTTGTTGCATATCTTTTTGCTCATCAATAGATGTTGAAAGGGAAAACTCATCTTCTTGAGCTGCCGGGTACTCTTTTTGACCACCACAAATGTTTTTTTCCTTTTGCAATATTTTCTGTGACTCTGCCACATCTTTCTTTACCGACTGAGTTTTCTGCAGAAGGAAACTCATCCTGTCAAGATGCCTTACCATATTCTGAAAACGCCGCTCTATATCCATGCTCATCCTGTCAAGATTATTCGCTATATTCTGAAGACATGGTTCTATATCCATGCTCATTCTGTTATTGATTCTTGTGAATGGCTAAGGAACGACCACTCTGATACCACTGTTACGTAATTGGTAGAAATAAAAGGGAAATAGAGAAGAATAGAAGGAGAATAGAAGAGGAATAGAAATTATACTGAATACTCAAGGGTTCACATCATAATCAAAGCATATCCCTATAAAACTGATGATTACCCTTATTTATAAGTAGTAGGTAATCCTAATCCTAATTAAATATCTAATCCTAATATATCATAATATCTAATCATGATATATATTATAATATCTAATCCTAATATATATATTATGATATATAATCCTAATCGCAGAATATCTAATACTAATTCTAATAAATAATAAAACTATTTAAATTATTTATTTATATTTTACATATCACAATATTCTTGTCAGAACGAGCCCCTCCCTAATCTTGCTCCAGCTGTTTGAGTTGATCTTGATACCTGGTCTCCTTTGATGCGCAAGCCAAGATTGACATTTTGATACTAATTGTATACTTGGGGAATGACAACCATACCCTTGTTTTATTACTCATAAGGGTAAGTAGGAAGTTAAAATAGTTTGTTATTTCTTACTAACGTCCCATCTAACAATTAGTTACTTACATTTTTTTCGTTGGGCTTATATTCCGTTTCAATAAGCAGCATCTTCTGTTTAGTCTTTTCTTACATCCTTGTCCTCTCTCCCTTGTTAATTATCTGCATTTCACATCTTAGGGTAATTTTGTAGAGTGATAAAATTTAGCTTTCTAGTGTAGATGTTCAATGATTATTTATTTCTTTTGTTTGTTTTAAGAGAGAACTGGTTTGACCTAAGGGAAAGGAATATGGATTTGCAAGTATTTTATACTGCATTGTTTGGTGGGCCTTATCAATTTGTTAATAACTTGAAGCAGTTTCAAGCCTCTGTTATGTCTCACCCTTGCTCAAACAATCTTTCAGAATGTGCAAATTATATACATAAGTACATGAGTAAAGTAGTCACATGGGGTAGAATTCTAGATACTGAAGGGAGAAAGTACTTCGTTCATATGTGTTCCTTTTATTTATAACATTGAAAATAGTTGAGTTCGACAATGTAACTAACTGCTAGAGATAAACTAGAACAATAAGATAAATAAGAAACACAACTGAGAAGATTATCTAAAGAAAAATTCTAACCTAATGCCAAGGACGCCCATATCAAGATCTTGTTTATTGATCAAAGGGACTAACAAGATCGAGTTGTAAGAACTGATGGAGGATTCATGGATCCCACCTCTATGGAAATATATCATAATTATATGAAAGTCATAAATCAGCATGCTACCATCAGTAGAAGTATACTAATAATACTTTGTAGAAATATGTTGATAAAATATTCCAGCTGCAATTTTCTCTTGTTGCATGTCACACCAATAACGTTTCAGGCCCTTAGCAACAATGTCAATCTAAAGGATCACATCGCTCACTTCTGTAACAAGCTTGATGCAATAAAATTTATATGGTCCATCTTGAGAGGGGGTGTTAAAATTGTATTATCCTATTTTACTTTATTTAGGTATTCTAAGAAGTTTTACATTATTTTCAAGTCATTGCAAAGTATTCTATTCCTTCTTGTATTCCCTACAGATACAAAAGGGGTTCATTTTTGCTGCAGGTCAAAAATTGCATAGTAGTCCTTGCCATTAGTTTGAGTAAATATTTTTTTCAATTAATCAAGATTTGATAATGTCAATTATACTATCTACCTTGTGTTTCCCAGTGGTAGCATGATGAACCAAGAAGTCTCCAGGCATGTGCACCCGATTGTCAGGGGCAAAGTACATAGCCAAGTTTCATTTCCTTTTAAGTCCTTCATTTCTCTATTGGCATCCTTCCATTTTGGATTACTGAGATCCTCTAATTAGGAGTGATGTCTCTATGGGAAGGAAATGGCATGTCATATTATACAAACTCAAATTAGAGGTTCTACCCTGAAGTTCTAGTGATTTCTTGGAATCAATTCACAGAGTGGCATCTCTTTGTTGAGACTAGTTTTTGTCAAACGATGTCTCTTTGATTAGAGACTATATATATAGCTGGATTATAAAAAACGGTTAGTATGAGGAATGCTATGATGACTAAATGAGACTGAATATCTGTGGTATAGCTGGAGTATATACAACTGTTTATATGAGGAATACCATTGGAAATTGTTCTCATCTTTGAAAGACTAACAGGCTAGAGCTATTGCTCTCTTCTTCTAATGGGACTCTTAGCTAGTCAGTAATTCTGATTCCCTGTATACTAGCTAGTTCTTTTAGTCTTCAAAACTTATTATGTTGCTCAGATTTGTGCCAAAGTTCCAACTTTTTTTGGACGAAATAATATTTCACTGAAAATGACAAGGATGTGGATCTTTACTCTTAATTTAAACTTTGAATTCTTGGAAAAGTCATGGTGATTGAATAGCTTATGATTTGGGCATTGAACAGAAATGTATCCATTCCCACACTCACTTTCTGTAGGAAGGACAATGTGTAACCCATATTCACAAATTTGTCAATGAAAAGGAAGATGTAGAACCCATTTTGTGCAAATTTGATTGGTGCCATATTTTTTTAGTAGTCATATTTTTTGTTGGTAATGATCAAATAAGAGGGCAAGTTGGTGTGGCATCTATTGAAGAGAAAATTGTAGGAAATTATTTAAGATGGTTTGAATATATGCAAAGAAGGCTAGTTAGTAGAACACCATTAAGGAAGTGTGAGCAGATAGTCTTTAGCCTTTTGAAGAGAGGTAGAAGAAGACCAAAAATGACACTTAAATAAGTCATTAATTGAGATCTTTCAGTTTATGGTTTATCATTAATTGATCTATATAGTTGATCCTACTTTGTAGGATAAGGCTGTTGTCGTATATTGTTCTTTATTTATCTGTGTTTTGTTCAGGCCACTCTTTTTAATGAAATTCTTGTGAGAGATTAGTTACACCATTACACATGCGCGCATTTTGTTGTGCCCTATGTGATATTTGTTAGAAATTGGCATCTTGTGTCTGGACTTGTTTGTCTTGCCGTAGTGTCTATGCTTCATAGATTTCCAAGAATGTGAGATCTCTAATGATTCATTCCCATGTTTGAATTATGGATGGGGAAAAATCCTTGGGTAGAACATTGCATCTCCTTATTGTGAGGATATTTGAGAACACTAACACTAAGTGACCACCCATGAATCTGAAAGTCCAAACTTCAGTTGCACTCTCACCCTGGTTGCTCTTCTGCTGGCACTACCTCTACCTCTGATATTAATTGTCTTAAATCAATATGGGCTAATTATTAGTTTTTAATTAAGAACCAATTACTGGTATTTTTTGTAAAAAAAAAGAAGACAAGTCTATGATTTCTCTAAGAATATGATGAATGAACTAAAACATAGTAGTGGAATTTCTAGGTTAAGAATAATGCTCTGATCTTAATCTTATTGAAGAAAAACAGCAGCAAGTTTGCCACAAGAATCCCATGAACTAAGCTACTGAAAGTGAGGACATAAAATAATAAAATATCTTAAATGTTGAACAAATCAGGAGAAACAGAGATAGAAGTAGCAGAAAATCAGGTAATCATAACCACTTTATGAGGCTGAGATACTCCAGATTACCAATAATCCTCTTCAAGTTGAGAGGAGTATATATCTAGCGTGTCTAGCTTGTTGATTAGATCTTCAAATTTTACTTGTGACGGGGCCTTGTTTGATAAATCAGCTACCTGATTTTTGGTTGCAGTGCAAGTCTACTGAAAATTTATCTACTTTGAAATTTTTCTGTCATCTATATCTCACTGTCTTTTCATTAGTTTCACATTCTATTTTGTGGGGGAAATTACACGTGTTATTTTGTTACAAGATTATGATTCTAGATAGTATTTTGCACAGGTGTCTGAAGCTTCTGTCAGTAGAAATCGTAGTACTATCATTGTTCCTGCTGGAAGTTCCACAGATGAAGGGTGGGCCGCGTTCAGGAACATTTTGGTAGAGATCAATGAAGCTTCTAGGCTTTTCATTCTTCCTAACCAGGTTGGCTTCTTTTGTATTTTGGCCTTCTGCTGTGCCTTCGAGATTTCCTAAGATCTCTTAAATCTGTTTTATCTCTGACTGTTTGGGAGCTGTAACAGCAATGTTCCGAGTCTTCAGAACATCTTGTTGGGCTTTCAGATGATGTTGGTGCAGGATTCATATCTGGTCATAGTAGTGAACCTGCCACATCTCCAGAGCTGAATGTGGATAGGTCTGTTGATTTGCCAGCTCAGGATGAACTAGGGAATTTGGGAGTCTCAAAAGTTATCAGGGCCGATCAAAAAAAATTCTTCTTTGATCTTGGGAGCAATAACAGGGGTCATTTCTTAAGAATATCTGAGGTGGATACTATATCTTTCCTTTCTGTTTCTTTATCATTTACCATATATCATAGGGGTTAAGGTCTAATCTTGCTCCAGAAGTTTTAGTGTAAGAGCTGTAGGCATCTGGAAATTTTTTTTGGATCAATATCGCCTTAAAAATGTTAGCAATGTCACCCCTGGTCGTTAAAAATATTAGCGGTCATCGTTAGTTTTTCAACAGTCAATGTTAATTTTTTAATGGTTAGGGTGATGTTGCTCATTTTTTTAAAACGCTTATAGGGCAATATTAATTCATGAAAAACTTCTAGATACCTACAGTTCTTACACAAACTTTTAAGGCAAAATTGGACCTTAACCCTATAGCATGTTTGTTTCAATATATATTCATATGATCAAATTGCAGGTTGCAGGTTCTGATCGTTCATCCATAATTCTGCCTCTGTCAGGACTCAAACAGTTTCATGACATTGTTGGTCACTTCGTGGAAATCACTAAAGATCGAATCGATGGAATGAAAGGTGCTACTGTCCGTACGGTCGATTCCCCTCAAAGATGAATGGTAACTAAGGGGTGTTCAGTCAATAAATAATGCAGTTTCGCCAAAGTTTCATTAGTTATAGAAAATGGGTGTTTTCTGTGCTTTTCCTTTTGATCCTTTTTTCTGTTTAATGTTTTCCTTCCTGATGTTGCTTTTTCATGTCATTCTTCTTCCATTGATGATTTGGGAATAATCCAACCTCTGGTTGATTAGCAGAGAAATTGGAAATGCATGGCATTGGGAATAAGGGAAGAAAATGGACAAAAACTTGTACTTAGCTAGACATATTGTTTCACCCATGTTGTGTTCTGTAATAAGGTGTGTTTGGTTGTTTTTGTCTACCGTACAGATGTTTATTTGGGTTCCAATTGTAAAATAATCTTATGTACAATACCACTATCAAATTGAGATTGCTGCCGCTGTTTCAGACTTATTTCTTGGTTTTTTGTTGTTAATCTTTTCCCCCACTTTCAGGACTTGTGGTCTAGAAAATTTTCTTTTCTTTTTCTTGTCTTGAATGCAATAGAGGGTGTTAGTGATATGCATGCTGACTAATGTTTTTTTATTGGCTAGTTTGATCGATTTTATAGGTTCCTATTAATGAGTTGGCAATTATGTTCAGAATCAACTTTTCCTCTCTCGTTTCGGGTTTTAAGAAGTTGCCATAATTGGGGTAATTCTATTGCATCAGATTTATTTATGACTCTAACAAGTTATTTTTTCGGTTTTAAATATAAATGTTAGTCAAGAGATTTTTTAAAATCTTAAATATAATATCTCAATTTTTTTTTTAAAATCTATAAATTTCCTCTAAACTATTCATGTTATTGGTACATAATAAGGAAGTTTTTATTAAAAGATAGGTATGATGTAAATGATTAAAGAGGGTATTTAAAAAAATTAATATATATTTTTTATAAATAACTAAAGTTTTTAATGTATACTAATTAGTTATTTAACTTTAGAGGAAACATGATGCTATCTTGATCATGGCAACACCTATGAACGTAAAAGGGGATTCTTAGAGAGGCACATGAGCTGAAAAAATAGTCTCAAGGTTAAGCCGAGTGGCCCCCAAAAAATGGAAAAGGCAACAAAAAAGTTAAGGCGACCCTAATAGCCTCTAATTAGATTTGTATGACAATGATGCGAAAAAAAAAAATGGTCTGAGTCTGACAAGATTAAATTGTTTAAATTGGGATTTAGCTTTTAATCGATCTTGTAAAAATTTGAGGCAGTCAACATTATATTAGGCCATGTTTGGCATATGGAAATATTCCCAAAGAAATGGGAATGAGAATGGAAAATGAGCTTTCTGTGGAACTAATTAGTCCAATGAATTTAACAGATTTCTAATCAGTTCATGGAATTAATTTAAAATTTATGATTTTTTTACAGCATTTCCCCTTACAAGGAAAAAAAAAACCACCTCTGCATTTATCGGCCACCCCAGGTGGTAGCCAAACAACGGTCCATTCATAATAACATGTTAGCTATTAACAACACTGCTTTAAATATTCATGAGAATTGATTAACTATTAACAATTTTGTAGAATACTTTCACAATTAACTTGAAAACTTTAATAAATATTTATTTAAATAGGGTATAATCCTTTTTTAAATTTAGAATATAAAATATTTTCATCTCTTTCAACAAATATACTTCCTAAAATTTAAAATTGTAATATCTTTTCTATGAGGCAAGCTCGCTTACTACTTTACCAAACAACTTGTTAGTTAAACATTAATAAATCTTAGTGTAAGCAAATCACAGCACATGATTAGCTATTAATAATAAGCCTTTAAATATTCACATTGGACAGTTAACTTACAAACTTCAATAATGTAAATATAGTGTTTATTAACTTTTGAGTAAAATATATAAAACCCTATGAATTTTAGATCAGTTATATAATATCTTCTTAATTTTTAAAAATTTAAATTTTTATATTTTAATCACTAAACCCTTGCCATTAAAATTAACAATTTTTGTCACTTTCATAATTTTTATACTTTTTAATATAATCACATCATTTAAAATAATAAGATTTGGTACTGGACATATAATTTTAATTTTTTTAAATACTTTAAAAGTATAAATATTTAAATAAAACTTCACCCTTTAAAAGTATTTTTTAAATACTTAAAAAATACTTTATTTATTTGACTGTGTATTATGTCAATAAAAAATATAAACTACTTAAAAATTATATATAAGTTACCAAGTATTATTTTTTAAATAAGATGGTATATAATAAAAAAATATAAAAACCGTTATTTTTAATGGTAAGGAATTGATAATCAAAATAGGAAGTATTAATTTAAATTTTTAAAGGTTATAAAAGTTTTGGGCAAATGACCTAAAGTTTATTGGGGTTTTATGTATTTAAGCACTAAATTTTCATGTAATATTTTACCTTTGTTAATAGATAAAAAGAGACTAACCTTAATTATAGCAAATTTATAACTTTCTCTTGGTAATTATTTTAAAAATGAGTATAATTAAAATATACTTTCACTGGTCCCTATTATAAATTATGAGATTAAAAATATAGTTAAAAATAATTAAAAAGATACTCAAAAAGATTTTAAAAAATAGAAAAATTAAATTGAGATTTTAAATAAATGATTGTGAGCACCTAATCTAAAATTTTAAAATTCAAAGCAAAATAACTAAAATACCCTTCCTCCCTTCTCTCTGTGGCCATCCTCTATCCTCTCACCAATGACTAGAACGCCATCACTTTTCTCCTCTCTCTAAAGCCCAACTTGCCCCTCGAAAATAGTGGAACCAAACCCCATGATAGAGAAACAATAAACCCTTTGGAGTTTCTAGAGAGAGAAAGATAGCAAGCTAAGAAATAAAGCAAAAATAAAGAGGTTGCGGACTTTCACCCATCAAAGAGAAAAAAGCGAGTTAAGTCGCAGATCGTCGTCCATGAGTCAAATCGTAAGGAGGAAGAAGGGACACCTGAAACATCCTTCTTTTCTGACGTCTTAGGGACCAAACGGTAGCATCTGTAACCACTTCTAAGGCTATTAGTGAAATTACTCAATCCGAAATTTTACTTTTAGTGAGTACTGTTTACTGTGTAAATTCTAGGGGAGTGGCCTGACTTCGAAAAATCATAACTAATTCTAGAAAAATCGAAATGAAGTGGTTCAAATTGCTATACGAAGCTAACTTAATGTTATTTTAGGAAAAAATAACTCGTTGACCACTCCTTGATCAGGTCAACATCAGCAAACATATGAAGTTTACTGTTTATCCAGTATTTTCCCCTTATTCCAGCATTTTGGTCCCAATATTTACACTATCCAATCCCTAGCTTCTCTCCATGCTTCTTCAATCCTTCCTCATCTTAAACCTGTGGGATTGGGATTGCATGGAAGGGGTGAAATTTCTGAGAAAATCTCAGTAGCAAACGGAAACCATACAATGTATGTAACTATATGCTTGATGTTACTATGTGTGTGCTTAATGATCATGCTTGCATCATGATAACATATATGCTTCCATGTCCCTTAATTATAACATATGGTCATAGTATAAAAAGAAACAAAGCATTACTTAATCATACATGCTTCACATTATCAAGATAAGAAAACATCACATAAAACATCCAAGCAGTATAAGTATACAAGTAGGTAAGTCTACTACCTGGCGTGAAGCCTTTCCTTCTAGCTCTTAGCCTTGTCTCTAAGGTCCATTCTTTTCATATGTTAGAGCCTATACATAGCATAATAATATATTTATTATTATCCAATATAACTCCACTTCACTCATGCTTAACTAGGGGTAATATCCTTAGTCCGACATTCCTCTAACTTTCTTTCTATCTATAGCTAACTTTATTAATAGAGATATTTCTCTATTCTAACCACTAAGAGCAATCCTTTACTTTATTAGAGCAGGGACTAGATAACTTACTTACCTCATTCCTAAACTCTGCCCAGTCCCTCAGCTCTTTACACTGTTCCTGGATCTACCAGAACTCCTTCATTTCTTTCTCTTTCTCCTTTTCTCTCTTCTTTCTCTTCTTCCTTTGGCTCTTGGCCATGGTGTGCCTTGAAATGAGAGGGGGAAGGGTCTATTTATAGGTGGAGGGAGGTGGAATGGATGGCTCAGATCGAATCATGATGAATGGCCTACATTGCTTAGCTTCCTCAAGAAGCTTTGCCTGCATCATCACGATGACTGTTGGAAATTGTGCCCTAGGGGCCAATCATTGTATCGGGTTATCACATTATTTGCATGTTTACTGTGATGACCATCCTTGGATAACTCGTGATCTTATCCTAAATGTCCCTGGTCGGTCATCTATGCGGGCGCAGAGATGAAATAAGACCAGTATGACTTTGAAGATATATAGAGATATAAATCAAAGTCATAGGCACATGTAAGAGTACAGGGTGCTGGACCGACCCGCAATGAGAGAGCTGCATGGGTCAAGTCATAAGCTTCTCTCATATACAAGCCATGTCACTATGCCCTTTGACCTGAGATCATCATGGATTCCTACATGACAAACGCTCAGCTTTGACCTAGTCAAAAGTCACTTTTGACCGAGTGATCATAAAGGCTATGCTCGGGCTTAGTGGTTTTTCATGCGGAGGAATGTGAATGGTCAAGATGGAATTTGTCCCTCACATTCGTAGAGAGATATTACTGGGCCCCTCGATGAGTGAGTCTGAGAAATGTATGGCCATACTGGAATGGAAGGGTAGTTCCATTTCTATATTCAGACTACTCAGGGATCGAGAAAGTAACGGTCAGGAACAGGAGGATGACGTTCACCATGCCTCATCCTTGACCGAAATATCGTGTGACAAAAGGGACGTGATATGGTTGTATGAAAGGTTACATCGTTTATCGATCCTCATATGTTTTGGGTAGTCGTAATGCCTTGCTAGAGACCGCTTACGACTTGTGGGTCAGTATAGTAACTGGGCCACTGCCAACTTTATATGGGCCTACAGGGTCGCACACAAAACAGCCCAATGCGAGCTATGATGTCCAGATTCATTGAATCTAAGAGATGTCTAAATTCAATGAATAATCTAGGGTGGATATATATTTTATATATATATATAAATTAGTTTATATATATTATATAAATAATATAAGAGATATTTGTAAGATTTAATTTATAAGGATAAATTAAATCTCTATCATTTTTGAATTTGAATTTAAATGGATATGATCTATTTGAATTTGAAATTCAAATTGATAAGATATCTCAAATTTGATTTATGAGAATAAATCAAATATAATTCTGTCTTATCTTTATTTTAAATTAAATAAATAGGTGAATTAAATCTGTGGGACGGATTTAATATAAACCATATTTATTTAATCAGTTTCTTATTAAATTATGCAATATATGATATTGTATTAATTCAGAATTAATAATTCAGAATTAATATAAGATTAATTCTGAAGCCCGGCCCTATTAGAAGCCCGATAGCTTCCATATATTTGACATTAGGAGCTAGGGTTCTACACACAATATAGATCTCTTCACACACATTCAGACGTGAGAAGAGGGGGCAGGGAGAGTGCAAAAGGTTTGCACATAAGAAACTGCCGAGATAGAGATGGTGAGGACGGAATCTCTAGAAAGCCCTAGAGGAACAAGAGGCGCTAGCACGTCGTTCGCGATTGGAACGCTGTTCGTGTGGATACCGGTAGAGGAAGCCGATCTGAGCTGTCGACTTCTACGATACGACCAGACACGAAGCAAGGTCGCGACCAGAACACCCTGAGGTCGCGACCATACGGGCATCTGAACGCCAAAAATCCGAAAAGAGGAGACAGGTCACGACGTGAAGCTGAATACGTCGCGACTACAAACTCCAGAGACGTCCGGTCGCGACTAGAGGCAGAAGAGGTCGCGACTAACAACTCCAGAGGCGACAGATCGCGACTAGAAGCAGAGGAGGTCGCGACTAAAAGCTGAGGAGGTCGCGACTGAAGGTTCCAGAGGCGAGGAGTCGCGACTAGTGGACACTGAGGTCGCGACCAAAGCTTGAAACCGAAGGTAACACTTCTTTCTCCTTGACTTAAACACATTCGGTAGATCCTGGCTGGGAATGGAAAAAATTTTTAAAGTTAATTTCCGCTGCGTGTCTTCCAATTCCCTTCAGTGGTATCAAAGCCATGCCGTTTTGTGTTTAAGTTAGGTTTGATTGTTGATACATGTGATGTATGTTAGACTTCTTAGCTGATTATATGATAACATGCGTGATATGTATGACATATATGGAATCTGTTTATGTATGACATATACGGAATCTAAAAGGAAACTGAAATCGGTGGTGTATGTCAATTGATTTGATCAATTAATATTGATGGGGTCTAAGGAAAAAGAATTAAGATTCTTGATTATTTATCAAAAAAAAAATTCTATTGGGGCGCTGCCCCACACCCCGCCCGCTAACCGGCTAGCGGGACCGCCGTGGCTATTTAATCGTAGCGCAACATAATCGTAATATGTATTGACTTTCCTGATATATGAATGTTTTGAAACATTTATTGCCCTTCAAATAGCATGAATTTTGATTCTTGAATGTTTGGGTATGGTGAACAATATGGCTCTAGATTACAAGTGTTGTAATTTTTCTAAATACGGCCTGCGTGTCGTGCCTTCCTCTAATGACTCTCGTTGTACATTCTCTTCTCATCTCACTCCCCTCGAATGTTAAAACGAGGTTTCCTTATGTACTTTTCCTATTCTAATTAGAGAGCTCCTCTCATTGGCTTGAGGGGACTTAGGATAGGTGAGCCATATTGTATCACGTTTAAGATTATGCATCTTTTGATTAGATCACTGCATGTATGTTTTATATGCATAATACTTGTATGAGATACAACCGCGATACATGCATCTTATAAACCAGATAATTAATTAAACCCTCTAAAAGAAATCTTAAGTCATATGCCGTCAATTAATGAACACTTGTCAAAACCTCGATCGCTCATTTGTAGGTCCACCAAAGTGGGTGCATTTGAGTTATCTTGGGGAGATAAGCAAGAGTAATGGTGCTGCTCTTATGTTTGTTATTGTTTGACTTAATTGAGATTATCAAAACGGTTTTGGGTCTCAAGGCATTAGATGGGATTAAAACATGCCGGATCATATGATGATTGAATCCCATAAATATCTAAGAATTACATTTGATGTAATTGGTAAAGTTGTTACCTACCTAAATAACTTAAAGTTGAGCGTCCAGCCAAAGCGGACTCAAATTTAAGCCAAATATGGATCTTAGCCCACTAATTATTACATTGAGGGTTATTTTATTTAGTGGGAGATTGCTAATTAAATTGCATATTTTAATTGTAGAATCATGACGACTAGTAATACTGCTACATTATCGTTGCGATCTGTCCTTAAGAAGGACAAACTTAATGGGACAAACTTTCTTGACTGGTTCAGGAACTTGAGAATTGTTCTCAAGCAGGAAAGAAAGGTATATGTCCTAGATCAACCCATTCCTGAGGAGCCAGCAGCCAATGCTCCTAGAGCTCAGAGAGATTCTTATGCGAAGCATAAGGAAGACTCTGTTGATGTGGGATGCTTGATGCTTGCCACCATGGTTCCGGAGCTCCAAAGAGATTTGGAACACATGGAGGCTTATGAGATGATTGTGCATCTTAAGGAAATGTTCCAGCAGCAAGCAAGGCAAGAGAGGTATAAGACCACTAAGGCCTTACATTCCTGCAAGATGGCTGAAGGTGCATCAGTGAGTACTCATGTCTTAAAGATGAAAGGGTACATAGATCACCTTGAGAGGCTTGGATTTCCCATAAGTCAGGAGTTAGCTACAGATTTGATCTTGAACTCACTCCCGGAAAGTTATGACCAGTTTGTCATGAACTACAACATGAACAACATGGAGAAATCTATTTCTGAACTGCATGGGATGCTTAAAACTGCTGAGCCGACTGTTAAGAAAAAGCCCAGTACTGTTTTGATGGTTCAGAAAGGAAAGGGTATGAAAAGGGAAGGCAAGGGCAAGGGGAAGGGTCATGGCTCATCTGGTAAGACCAAAGAGTCAGGCAAGCCCGAAACCAAGCCTGCACCAAAGAAGGCAAAGCCTCCAAAGGAAGGAGTTTGCTTCTTCTGCAATGAACCGGGTCATTGGAAGAGGAATTGCAAACTCTACCTTGAAGATCTGAAAAAGAACAAGAAGGATAGCGGGGCTATCGCTTCAGGTATTTATGTTATAGACATTCATCTCTCTACTTCCACTACATGGGTATTAGATACTGCATGTGGTTCTCACATTTGTACAAATGTGCAGGGCCTAAAGGACAGTAGAAAGCTGAAAAAGGGCGAAGTTGACCTACGAGTTGGAAATAGAGCAAAGGTTGCTGCTCTAGCTGTAGGCACTTATGAATTAGTTCTGCCCACTGGGCTTTTGTTAGTTTTGAACAATTGCTATTATGTTCCTGCTTTGAGTAGTAACATTGTTTCTCTTTATTATTTGGATAAGGAAGGTTACACTTCCATTTCTGGGAATGGTAAATGTTCCATTTATCGTAATGATGTTTTCTATGCTCATGATGATTTGCATGTTGATCATTACATATTAAACTTGGAACAACCCAATCATGGAAATATCTATAACATAACCGCCAAAAGGATCAAACCAAATGATTTGAATCCGACGTACCTCTGGCACTGTCGTCTAGGCCACATAAATGAGAAACGCATTTCTAAACTTCATCAAGATGGATTTCTCAACTCATTTGATTTTGAATCATATGATACTTGCGAATCTTGTTTGTTAGGAAAGATGACAAAGTCGCCTTTCACTGGGCACAGTGAGAGGGCCACCGATTTGTTGGGCCTCATACATACAGATGTGTGTGGACCGATGAATACAAATGCCAGAAGAGGTTATTCGTACTTCATTACATTCATAGATGATTTCAGTAGATATGACTACGTCTATCTAATGAAACATAAATCCGAATCTTTTGAAATGTTCAAGATATTTCAAAATGAAGTACAAAACCAGCTTGGCAAAACAATTAAAGCCCTTCGATCTGATCGAGGTGGTGAATATTTGAGCCAAGAGTTTATCGATCATCTTAGGAATTGTGGAATAGTCTCACAATTGACTCCTCCAGGAACACCACAATGGAATGGGGTTTCTGAATGGAGGAATCGAACACTATTGGATATGGTTCGATCCATGATGAGTCGAACAGATCTTCCACCATCCTTTTGGGGCCACGCCCTAGAGACAGCTGCGTTCACACTGAATCGTGTTCCATCTAAGGCAGTTGAAAAGACTCCGTATGAGATATGGACTGGGAGGAAACCTAGTTTGTCTTTTCTCAAGATTTGGGGATGTGAGGTCTATGTTAAGCAACAAGCCTCAGATAAGTTAGCGCCCAAATCTTCAAAGTGCCTTTTTGTGGGATATCCTAAGGAAACCAAGGGATATTATGTCTACAACCCCACTGATAACAAAGTGTTTGTTGTCAGAAATGGTATCTTTCTAGAACGAGAATTTATCTCTAAAAGAACCACTGGGAGCAAGGTACACCTCGAAGAAGTTCGAGAGCCACAAGACGCCACAGAACTAGAGATGGAAAGTAGAGAAGACTCACAAGAAGTTGTTGAGACTCCTCAAGTCACGCAAGGCCCAAGGCGATCTAATAGGGCACGATTTCAGCCTCAGAGATATGGATTTCTGATTTCTGATAGTCGTGATGTGTTGCTCATTGAGCATAATGAGCCCACTACCTATCAAGAAGCTATAGTGGGACCAAACTCTGAGAAATGGCTTAATGCCATGAAGTCTGAGATGCAATCCATGTACGACAATAAGGTATGGACCTTAGTCGACCCGCCTGAAGGTGTAAAAACCGTCGGGTGCAAGTGGGTTTTTAAAGAGAAAATCGACATGGATGGCAATGTAAATGTCTTCAAGGCACGACTGGTTGCAAAAGGATTTACTCAAACTCATGGTATGGACTATGATGAGACCTTTTCCCCAGTTGCAATGGCCAAATCAATCAGAATCCTCCTTGCCATTGCAGCATATTATGACTATGAAATATGGCAGATGGACGTCAAGACAGCCTTCCTTAATGGAAAGATCCTTGAGGATGCGTACATGACACAACCTGAAGGTTTTGTGCGTTCTGAGGACTCTGGTAAGGTGTGCAAGCTTCAAAGGTCCATTTATGGACTGAAGCAAGCATCTCGGAGTTGGAATCATCATTTTGATGAAGTAGTCAAAGAGTTTCGATTTCTTCAAAACATTGATGAACCTTGTGTGTACAAAAAGGTTAGTGGGAGCACAGTTGTGTTTTTGGTACTCTATGTCGATGACATCCTACTCATTGGGAATGACATTCCTACCTTGCAGATTGTCAAGTCTTGGTTAGGAAACTCTTTCTCGATGAAAGACTTGGGTGAAGCCACCTACATCCTAGGAATTAGGATCTATAGAGATAGATCTAAAAGGCTTCTAGGACTGAGTCAGAGCACATATATAGACAAGATACTGCATAGGTTCAGTATGCAGGAATCAAAAAGGGGTTTCATACCCATGTCTCATGGTATTCACCTCAGCAAGGATTTGTGTCCTAGTACACCAGATCAGCGAGGTCGCATGAGTAAGATTCCATATGCCTCGGCCATAGGATCTATCATGTACGCCATGTTATGTACTCGACCGGATGTCTCGTTTGCCTTAAGTATGACTAGCAGATATAAACAGGACCCCAGTGAGGGCCATTGGACTGCTGTCAAGAATATCCTTAAGTACTTAAGAAGGACTAAGGACTTATTCTTGGTCTATGGTGGATTGGATGATGAGCTCTATGTAACTGGTTACACAGATGCAAGTTTTCAAACTGACCAAGATGACCAGAAATCGCAATTTGGATACATATTCCTCCTGAATAATGGAGCAGTAAGCTGGAAGAGCTCTAAGTAGAGCACTGTAGCAGATTCTGCAACGGAAGCTGAGTACATGCAGCATCTGATGCAGCTAAGGAGGCCGTTTGGATCAGGAAGTTCATTACTGAACTAGGGGTGATATCGACCATCTCAGATCCAATAACTTTGTTCTGTGACAATAGTAGTGACATTGCACAGGCCAAAGAGCCTTGGTCACATCAAAGGACCAAGCATATACTTAGGCGATATCATCTCATTAGAGAAATCAATGATAGAGGTGATATAAAAATATGCAAGGTAACAGGAGAAGACAATGATGCCGATCCTCTAACAAAACCGCTTGTCCAGGCAAAACATGAGCGTCATGTTAGGTCAATAGGATTGAGACAAATTAATGATTGTTCCTAGTGCAAGTGGGAGGATGTTGGAAATTGTGCCCTAGGGGCCAATCATTGTATCGGGTTATCACATTATTTGCATGTTTACTGTGATGACCATCCTTGGATAACTCGTGATCTTATCCTAAATGTCCCTGGTCGGTCATCTATGCGGGCGCAGAGATGAAATAAGACCAGTATGACTTTGAAGATATATAGAGATATAAATCAAAGTCATAGGCACATGTAAGAGTACAGGGTGCTGGACCGACCCGCAATGAGAGAGCTGCATGGGTCAAGTCATAAGCTTCTCTCATATACAAGCCATGTCACTATGCCCTTTGACCTGAGATCATCATGGATTCCTACATGACAAACGCTCAGCTTTGACCTAGTCAAAAGTCACTTTTGACCGAGTGATCATAAAGGCTATGCTCGGGCTTAGTGGTTTTTCATGCGGAGGAATGTGAATGGTCAAGATGGAATTTGTCCCTCACATTCGTAGAGAGATATTACTGGGCCCCTCGATGAGTGAGTCTGAGAAATGTATGGCCATACTGGAATGGAAGGGTAGTTCCATTTCTATATTCAGACTACTCAGGGATCGAGAAAGTAACGGTCAGGAACAGGAGGATGACGTTCACCATGCCTCATCCTTGACCGAAATATCGTGTGACAAAAGGGACGTGATATGGTTGTATGAAAGGTTACATCGTTTATCGATCCTCATATGTTTTGGGTAGTCGTAATGCCTTGCTAGAGACCGCTTACGACTTGTGGGTCAGTATAGTAACTGGGCCACTGCCAACTTTATATGGGCCTACAGGGTCGCACACAAAACAGCCCAATGCGAGCTATGATGTCCAGATTCATTGAATCTAAGAGATGTCTAAATTCAATGAATAATCTAGGGTGGATATATATTTTATATATATATATAAATTAGTTTATATATATTATATAAATAATATAAGAGATATTTGTAAGATTTAATTTATAAGGATAAATTAAATCTCTATCATTTTTGAATTTGAATTTAAATGGATATGATCTATTTGAATTTGAAATTCAAATTGATAAGATATCTCAAATTTGATTTATGAGAATAAATCAAATATAATTCTGTCTTATCTTTATTTTAAATTAAATAAATAGGTGAATTAAATCTGTGGGACGGATTTAATATAAACCATATTTATTTAATCAGTTTCTTATTAAATTATGCAATATATGATATTGTATTAATTCAGAATTAATAATTCAGAATTAATATAAGATTAATTCTGAAGCCCGGCCCTATTAGAAGCCCGATAGCTTCCATATATTTGACATTAGGAGCTAGGGTTCTACACACAATATAGATCTCTTCACACACATTCAGACGTGAGAAGAGGGGGCAGGGAGAGTGCAAAAGGTTTGCACATAAGAAACTGCCGAGATAGAGATGGTGAGGACGGAATCTCTAGAAAGCCCTAGAGGAACAAGAGGCGCTAGCACGTCGTTCGCGATTGGAACGCTGTTCGTGTGGATACCGGTAGAGGAAGCCGATCTGAGCTGTCGACTTCTACGATACGACCAGACACGAAGCAAGGTCGCGACCAGAACACCCTGAGGTCGCGACCATACGGGCATCTGAACGCCAAAAATCCGAAAAGAGGAGACAGGTCACGACGTGAAGCTGAATACGTCGCGACTACAAACTCCAGAGACGTCCGGTCGCGACTAGAGGCAGAAGAGGTCGCGACTAACAACTCCAGAGGCGACAGATCGCGACTAGAAGCAGAGGAGGTCGCGACTAAAAGCTGAGGAGGTCGCGACTGAAGGTTCCAGAGGCGAGGAGTCGCGACTAGTGGACACTGAGGTCGCGACCAAAGCTTGAAACCGAAGGTAACACTTCTTTCTCCTTGACTTAAACACATTCGGTAGATCCTGGCTGGGAATGGAAAAAATTTTTAAAGTTAATTTCCGCTGCGTGTCTTCCAATTCCCTTCAATGACATCACCCTCCTTGATGACTCACCATTATGACATCATCCAAGGACACCTCAGGGGGTATGTGGCGCAATGGTGGGGCCCTTGGGACACATCACCAGCTGACTCAGCCTTTCCAGAGAATTCTAGAGTCTTTTCCCTGAATGGACGGTCGAGATTGTGCCACATGTCCTTTTGCTTTTTTTCCTTTTCCTGCAATCATGCCATGTGTCATTAGATTTTCTTCTTTTACTGTAATGTGGCGCCTTGTGGGGCCCATTTATGCCATCTCATGATTCCATATCACTTTCACCAGTTATATCTTTGACCGGGTCACTTTACTTTATTGAAAAAGTATTAAAATAATATTTTAATGTATCTTGGGCCCACATCCCTCTTGGGCTACATTTTTGGACCTTGGATTGCTATCTTTGGTTTCTAACCAAGTCCAAGCACTCTGGTGGCTCGGTTCCTAAGAAACACCTCTTACTTCTTCTGTATGCCCACATGGACTTTTACTATTTTCCCTGAATTTTCACTTTCTTACAGTTTAGTCTATGAACATCATTTGTACACTTCTGGGACTCCTACATTATAGGGTCTAGTAGCCTTCCTTTTTCAGGCTGCATATTGGGCTTCTAGGCCTAAAAATTGGAATATGACAACACTCTTCCAAGGCCTTCCTTGCTCACCACTCTGGCGAATCTCTCGTTCCCCCTTAGCCCGACCTTCGCCAACGAAATGTGAGTTCAGAGTGCGATCCATCCTCCTTCGTGAGTTCAAAGTCTGGTCCATGCTTTGTCGCGAGTTCAAAGTCTGGTCTAGCTTCAATTGCGAGTTCGGAGTTCAATCTAGTCCAACAACCACTGCAAGTTTTTTTATTTTGTCTTTGAAAAAAATGAAATATACTTTTTCATGCTTATAGGGTCCGATTTCTTGTTTTTAATTTGTGGGTGAACTGCAATGGAAGCTTTTTTTTTTTTTTCTGGTGTGATTTTGGTTTGCAATAGTTTGATGGTAGCTTCTGGTTGCAATGGTTTTTAGCTTATTTAGTTGCAATGGTTTGATGGTAGCTTTTGGTTACAATGGTTTGTAATGCTATCTGAGAAAAGAGGGAAAGTAGAGAGTGGAAAGGGGAGAGAAGTGGGAGGATGAATATTTTAAATCATTTTGATGTGAAATTCAAAATTTTAAATTGGATCTCCTCTCAGTATTTATAAGGGCATGCTTGGATTAATTTTTAAAAATAGATTATGATAAGAATATATTCTAAAAAAATAGATTTTAGAAATAACATATTTTGAAAATAGAGATATTTAGATGATTAGTATTAGAATCACTTTTCATATTAGTAAATTATAAAAAAATATGATTTAATTAAAAATAAGAAAGAGGAAAGAGGGTATAGAGGAGAGAGTATAAAGAAGAGAGATGAGAGAGGATATAGGGTGAAAAAGAGAGAGAAGAGAGGGTAGAGAAGAGAGATGAAAGAAGAGAGAGATTGTAAGAAAAAGTATGGGTAAGATAGTAATTGGATATTCTATAAGCTTTTTTACTGTTCTAAAACCTAATTTTAGTAACTTATTCAAAACTATAGTTTTAACGTATAGTTTTGGCCAAAATCATTTCTAGATAAATATGACTGTTTATTTAAAATTTTCCTAAATTAAAGTTTTGTCTAAAAGAAACACACACTAAATGAAAGAGTCTTAATTAAACTTAAAAAATTATAATAAAATCTAGAATCTAATTATAAAGAAATTTTAAGAAATTATTAAATGTTATAACATTTTAAAAGATATATAATTAAATTTTTTAATTATAGTGTGTGTTTAGATAAGATTTTAAAAATGAGTTTATAAAAAAATGGGCTTTTAGACAACTTATAAAAAAGAATTTTTGGAGAAGAACTTATGAAAAAAAGTAGTTTTGAATAAATTAGTGTTTAAATAGTTATTTCCAAAAGTATTTTTATTATTGGTAAATTATGAAAAATGGTATAAGTATTAAATGAGGAGAGATAGGATATAAGAGGAGAGATGAGAGAGGGTATAAGAAAAAGTAGGGATAATATAGTAATTTGTTAGTTTATAAACTCTTTTACTGTTCTATAATCAACTATGACCAGTTTATCTGAAATATTGGTTTTAAACCATAGTTTAGTCTAAAAGTCTATTTGAACAAATACGGCTGTTTATTTTAAAAAATTTTAAAATCTAAATTTTACCAAAACCTAGATTTAAAATTTAGGTTTTGGCTATTTTCAAACACACCCTTAAAATGATAAAATTATCCTAGTATTTAAAAGAGATTATAAATTTTTTCTCCGTACTGAATGACAGTTGCATAACTGCATCCCACCATATCTCAACCCCACAGGGACTAAAACCCACTCAGACAACCCACTATCGCGCGATGGTCGCCTCCTTAGCAACTTTACCTTCCACTGTAGATCTCCCTTCTACCTCCCTCACCCCTCCTCTGCAAGCCTTCCGTAACCATCGTCGGCATTGTTGTTCTTCTGCCCCCACCGTTGACCTTTTTTACTCGGTAATCTTCCTCTCCTTCTTTGCCGTCTTCATCTCCTTCATCTTCACCAATCACCGCCATAGATCTACACAAATGCCGTCTCATTTTCCTCCAAATACCCACCAAATCTACATAATGTTTCTGACTCTAACAAAGAATTCTTCTTCGACGCGAAAAGCTCTAGTTGCTACTCGTCTCCCACTTCGTCACTGTTGAAATTCCTAGTTCCTTTCGATTTGGAGTAGCCCTGGTATCCTCATCTCCAAGTTCTACAATTGATTTTGAGTAGATGTCGGTCTTTGATTGATTTTGGCGTAAAATTTCCATGGGGTTCAATTTTTTGTTGCTAATAGTGTTGCCCATGCTTGTATATGAGGCAGGAGGAGTTAATATTATTTTATCTATTTTTTATACAACTTAAGCACAAAGAAATAATAATAAAGAAATAATAACAGGGACAAAAACCAAATAACTTGGGGGTAATTGTTCCCAACTTAACGGGAACTAAATCTATGTAACCGGCTATACTATAATAACTTAAATATAAAGAAATACAATTAAGGGTAAACAAATAATAACTAGGGGATATTTCTTCCCATCTTAATGGAGACCCAAAACAAGTCAGTGGGTATTATGCCATAACAACTCTAACATAGAAGAATGACAACTTAGATGTAAAAATATAACAACTAGGGATATTTATTCTTAAATTAACGGGGGACAGGAAAATGACAACTATGGGGGTAAAGAAGATATATCAATTGGGAGACATTTGTTCCGAAATTAATGAAGAAGCAACAACAAGTGAGTGAGTAAAAGTATAACAACTTAAATATGAAAGAATGACAATTGTTTGGCGAAAACATAACAACTGGGGGATTGGTTCACAATACCATAAATGAACTCAGAATAAGTCATCCACTAGATGAAAAAATAACAACTTAAAGATGAAGGAATGATAATTCATAGTGAAAGAATAACAACTGATACTGGATAAAAAAATAACAACTTAAAGAAAAAGAAATAATAATTGTAGCAAGTGAAATTAAAAATAACAAAGCAAACATTAAAGAATGACAATTGGGGGTGAAAAAAAATAATAGGGGCAGTCCTGCAATTTTATAATTCAAAAAAGTTAATCACATGTTCCTTAGGATTTCATAATTGTTTGATGATTTCCCATGACATCTCTACAATTAGATTTTTTTTTTTGGCATGAGACTTCATTGCAATTTTTCCATTTAACTTTTAATATTTTCTAGAGTGTGTTTAAATATTTTTCTAAAATAGTTTATGTTCATAAGTTATTCTAAAATTATCACTACTGTCCAAAATTACCATTTATTAAATTCAATTTTAAAATTCAACACAACAATTTCCATTAAAAAATCGTTATTCCCTAATTGTAATACTCAAAACGGGTAAACTTACAACATATTGAAACATGTTTTTTTTTACGAAATTGAGTAAACTCACAAAACCTGGATGGCCAAATTTGGACTGAATTAATGTCCCCATTTAAGTAATTAATAAAAAAAGTATTTCAAGTAAAAAATGTGAAAAATAGGAGAGCATGAAAGAAAACGAAGGACCAGCTCAGCCACAAAAGCTTTAGCAAAGATTTAATGGTTCAAAGAAGTTGGTGCAGAAGAAGAAGGATTATCTTCTTCAATAATATATATACGCGCGCGCGCGCGCACACGAATTACAAGATGGAAAAGGCAACAAACAGAAATCTACAGAAAAAAAATAGAAGAAGTGAGATGATTCAATAATCACTGATCAGAGAAAAAAAAAACCATTAAAACACAGAAAAACAACCAAAACAAAACAACATGGCTACCGGAGGAACAAGATCATCGATTCATGAACTGGTTTTTCTTCTGATCAGCTTCTTCTTCTTCGTTTCTTCTGTAACTCTCGTTCATGGCGAAGATCCTTACCTCTTCTTCACATGGAAAGTCACATATGGAACACTTTCTCCTTTAGGACATCGTCAACAAGTCATCCTCATCAATGGTCTCTTTCCAGGACCAGTCCTAAACACAACCACCAACAACAACATCGTCCTCAACGTGTTCAACCACCTCGATGAACCTCTTCTCATAACCTGGAACGGCGTTCAACAGCGGCGAAACTCGTGGGCCGAGGGAACTCAGGGAACTCAATGCCCTATCCCGCCGGGAACAAACTACACTTACCATTTTCAGATGAAAGATCAGATCGGAAGTTATTATTATTACCCTACTTTAGGGTTACAGAGAGCAGCCGGTGGTTTTGGTGGCATAACGATTAACAGCCGGCCGTTGATTCCAGTGCCGTATGATTGGCCAGAAGATGAGTTCACCGTTCAGATCTTCGATTGGTATACACAGATCCATAAGGATCTGCAGAAGATATTGGATCGTGGTAAAGGACTTCCAACACCAAATGGTGTTTTGATTAATGGCAAAACAGCGATAGGTAATGGAAAAGATAAGCCAATGTTCATGATGAAACCTGGGAAGACATATAAATACAGAATCTGTAACGTTGGTATGAGGGAGACACTCAATTTTAGGATTCAAGATCATCGTATGAAGCTCGTCGAGCTCGAAGGATCTCATCCAATGCAAAACTTTTACGATTCCATCGACGTTCATGTCGGACAATGTTACGCCGTTCTTGTGACTGCCGATAAGGAACCGCGAGATTATATCATGTTGGCTTCCGCCCGAAACATCCACACAAACCCTCATCTCACCGGTAAGGATGCCGCGGCTCTCACTAGCAAGGCCATCATTCGTTACGTCGGCAGTCGTGGTGCTCCGTCGCCGAAACTTCCACCTGCTCCGGAAGGGATGCAATGGTCGATTGATCAGTTCAAGTCGTTCAGATGGAACCTGAGCGCGAACGCCGCAAGGCCGAACATTCAGGGATCGTATAAATACGGTCAGATTCCGATTCAACGGACGATCAAGTTGGCGAACACGGTGGGGAAGGTGGGGAACAAGCTTCGATATGCCATTAATGGAGTTTCACATGTTGATCCTGAAACACCTTTGAAGTTGGCTGAGTACTTTGGAGTTCCAGAAAAAGTGTTCAAGTATAATATAATCGGGGATAACCCACCGGCAAAGATCGGGAAGATCATTGAGGCACCAAATGTCATCAACATTACTTATCGTGAATTTGTTGAGATCGTGTTTGAGAACCATGAAGATACCATGCAATCATTTAACTTGGATGGGTATGCCTTCTTCGCAGTCGGGTACGTACTTTCAGTATTACTCTTCCGATCTGAAATACAGTACTTAGTTACGCTACATAATTTATAGAAAGTGAACCTTACAGCAATGGTTATTGTTGTGTGAGCTCAAGATCACCGGGTTCAAATTTTCAAAATAACTCTATTTGTAAGGTAAAATTATTGTCATGTGATTTAGAAATCATATATTTAAATATTTAAAACATCTATATTTATAAGGTAAGATTATTGTCATATGACTTAGAGATTATATATTTAAATTATCAAAATAATCTTTCTATTTATAAGGTAAGATTATATTTCTATCATGTGGCTAGACATCACATGTTCAAATCCTCCAAGACAACATCTAAACTTCGTATATTTATTTATCTTCAAATACCACCTAGTGACCCTTTATGTATTTGGCCTGCCCACCACTTTAATACTGAGGGAATATTTCATAATAACTTTTGAAGTTAATAACAATTGATTCAATACTTCTGCAAATTTGGTAACAATATTAATTATAATGAATACTTAAAGTAGGATGGGGATCTAAACTTAAGAATTAATTGTGGGAAAACTAACTCAATTAAATATTTTATTGAGCATATCATATTACTCAATATAGACAAGTTAATATCTTATAATACCTAATCTCCATCAAATATTGTTTAATTCAAATTATATTATTGTTAATGTTGTGAATAAAAAATGAACAGAACGGAGCCAGGCGTGTGGACACCAGATAAGAGAAAGAGCTACAACCTTGTTGATGCAGTGAGCAGACACACAATTCCAGTGTTCCCTAACCACTGGACAGCAATTCTCTTAACATTTGACAACGTTGGAATGTGGAACTTAAGGTCAGAAATGGCGGATCATCGCTACTTAGGTCTTCAACTTTACATCAGTATTCTCTCTGGTTCTCAGCAGTTCAGAGATGAATATAGCCTCCCTCAATGGCAGCTTCTTTGTGGCATCGTCAAGAACTTGCCCAGACCAAAAGCCTAGTTCATCTTCTTCTTCATCATCATCACAAAAACCCTAAATCTTCTTCTTCTTCTTCATCGTCATCACCAAAACCCTAGATCATCATCATGAGCTCCATGCAACAACAGCAGCTCAGCTCTTGAGGGTGTGGAAGAAGCTACACTGTTCCTGATCAGTGAGTTTATATTGAATGATGCTATCTTTATTATATAAAATAATGATTAGTTCTATGTAAGGATTTATATTATCCTTGAACATGAGAGAATCTAGTAGTTTGATCCGGATTTCTTTTTATTTTTTCATTTTTTTACATAAATTTGAATCATCGAGATGTATCTAGATTTATTTATGGATCAGAATACGTACATTGAGTTGAATAGAGAGTGTGATTTTTGAAGTATGTAGAGAGTGTGACTGAATTGAATGATCTGTGACCTCAAATTGTCAAGTGTAGCCTCAAATTAAATGCAATATATGATATTAACTCTATCTCAAATTGTTTGGCAAAAAAAGAAAAAGAAAAGAAAAAAGAAAAATAAAACTCTATCTCAAATTGGATAGTTTGGCTTCTTTCTTTATTTAAGTATAATATTAGACTAAAATATACATTTAATCTTTTAAATTTGTATCAAATTTTATTTTAATTCTTGAAGTTTTTAAATTATATTTTTTTAGTTACATAATCTTAACATCGTTAATCTCATTTAACCGAAAATATTAATTCAACAAATTTAAGTGATGATTGTGTAATTAAATACTGACAAAATATGTTTAAATTTTATTTTTTTAATATGACTACCAAGTAAAAAAGGATTTAAAATATAATGAGTTCATGATTTGTCAGCGTTTAATTATACTATTATTATTTAAATTTATGAGTCAATATTTTTTTAAGTTATTTAAAAAATTCTGTTAAGTCAAATTAATTGTGTTAAGATTATGAGACTAAATCTACATTTTATAGGACCAAATGTATACTTTAAGCATAATTTTATTATTGTTTCAAATGCCTTTCAATATTTTACTTTTCTTTCTTACTCATTCAATGTGTTGTGGATTTGTTGATAGAGAGTATCTCACTTTGTTATATTTTGCTATTCTTTTGTTTGAATGAATCAATGTTTAATCCCATCAAACTATTGACAAATCATAATATTTATAAGCCATGGTTGAATAATATGGTTCTTTTCTCAAAAATCATGCACGAACTCATATATATAGCTATTTCATTCATTTAAATTAAATCACTGTAAGTACAATTTCACGCTAAACAAACTTTTTATGCTATTAAAATATTATAATATATATTTAATAAATTTAATTAGATTAATAAAATTAGTTAATATAATATTTTTTTTAAAATATATTAATTATATTCTTTAATTATTTTTCTCTATAGTTATCTATTATTTAATTATTATTAAGAAAGTATAAATAAAAATAATTTAAAAAACTTATAAATATAAGAAATAATTATTATATTTATGATTAAAATAAACTTTTTAATTTAATCCTATATTAAGGATAGTAGGCACGTTATATCTAAAAATTATAAAATTGTGATGGAATTTAATAAATAAAATCACAATTATTTGTGGAACCACGTACATGCATAGGGATCATGAAACTTTTGATCTCCAATGATAATGGAACAACTCAAATATAGTCTGGATATTCGTTAAAAAAAACTCTCTGAAGAAGTTTTTAAAAGTTATTTTTCATTAAAATCACTTTTAATATTTTTTTAAAAAAATATTCTTCAAAAACTATTCGATACACACTTTTAAAAAATATTCTATCTCTGTTTACTTTCAGACAAAAAAGTTCAACTTCACAACACTAGTTAAAAAAAGAAAACTTAGATCAATTTCCTTTTACTAAATTCTCTAATTTCACTTTATTATATATCCAATTTTTTAATATTTTTGGTTAATTTTAAATTCATGTAAAAAAAAAAGTATACATTACTGAAGTTTGATTGGAAAAATTAACCAAGAAGAGTATCTGTTGTAGTAAATGGTTATTAAATTTTTATAAGAAGAAACAGGTATATTTGAATTAGCAATAATGTTGTTGACATTTAAATTCTCTCATTAGATATATAACCCAGGTCACAGAATCCCTCTTTGATTTTGCAGGATGATGTGGTTAATTAGTAGAGTGGAAGTGTATTCATTGAGCATAGCTTCATGGAAGCAAATAGAATTTGGGAATTTTGTGGAACAACAAAAATATTATTTAAAAATAAATAAATCTCACAAATGTAATTGAAGAGCATTTACGTAAATGGTTAGTAAATTCTTACAAAATGAAAAGTATTGATTGATATAGGATGAGGAGGGAGAAATCAGACAGGAGAAACTATAAAAAATATTCATTTTTCAATAATAAATATATCCCTGAAAAAAATTAGCTACTTAGTGATTGGCTATTGCCTATTTGTAATATTCTCTTTCAACTTAATTATTTCACATAATTAAATATTTTTTTATGCCCTTATTCCTACATCTTTCTTATTCTACTTTTATTGCTTATTTTCAATTTTTAATTTTTAAATTTAAATTTGAATCGACTTGCCAATTGCGAAATTTATATTTATTGAGGTTTTGAATATGAACTAAAAATCTCAATGAATTGGGTCATTTTATAATTTTTTTTAAATATATTTAATTCATATTTTAAAATGTCTATATCAAACGCAACTAAAATTCTAAAGGGAATTTTGTAATTTTTTTAGAAATGTTATCCTACCAACTTTTTTAATACACTTTCTTCTGCTATTGATTATTAGCATTTTTTTTATTATTTCTATTTCATGTTAGCATATTAACATATTTTTTTTATGTCATATAATTTTCTTTTTGAGTTATGTGTTTAGGTTTCTAATTAATATTGGGGTGGGGGGATAGAATTTTCTTGAGAGGGGAAGATATTTATTTTATTAAAATTATATAAAATTTTCTTTAGTTAGACAAATACTTTTATATTTAAAAAATTTATATGGTTAGTAACAATGTTTACTGCTACTTGATTGTCGCAATGTTTATGCATATGTATTTTGAATACACATTACCCATGCAACACATAGGGATGTCGGGCTTGTTCATGATCAAAGAGGTATAGAACTGTTATTTCCAGGCATCAATTTAACTATAAGAATTAAATATAGAATATTCTAAAAATTAAATGAAAGATGAACATTAATAATAAATGCTAAAAGATAACAATATATCAAAATTAAAACAAAATATTCCTAAATCTTTCATAATAATACTATATATATCTTAAATATATAAAAATTATAATTAATTATTATTCCATAACCGATCAAGAATATTTGAATTAATAATAATTGTGCTAACATTTAAATCTCTCTCATTAGATTATTAATTAGCATTGGAATTTAGCTTAAAAAATTAAATCTTGAATAAATTTTATTATTGTGCCATTATATATTTAAATATTTAATTAATTAGATACACAATATTTAAAATAAAATATTATATCACCAATCTTTATAATTGAATCCTAAGACTTAGATAAATAATTTATTTTAATATTAAATATAATATTTTAATTTATTTTATTTTTTAAAATTGTAATTTTTTTAAAAATATATTTATATGATTATATATATTAAAAAAATATTTTAAAAAATTAATATCTAATTATTATAAATAATTAATTTTACATACCCAAATTAATAATTTGGGTCGTGTATTAAATAACGGAGCCATCGTTGACAGGGACAGCTTTACCCTGCGAGGTTACTTCTACTCAGTCGACATGCTTTGATTCTCGTTAGTCTGTTCTTGCGAGCGCTATGAAGGGCGACGAGCCATTTCTACCCGAAGAAATCATCAGAAACATTCTCAAACGACTCCCTGTCAAATCCCTAAACAGATTTCAATGTGTTTGCAAACATTGGAAAAACCTAATCAAAACCCCATCTTTCATAGCCGACCAACTCCACCACTCAACTCATCAAAACCCTTGTCTTATTTTCCATCAGATATTCAACCGTAAGCCTTTGCACTTACGTTTGCTCGATTATCACGTGCAAGTTCATCAAGTTCAGAGACCACGTTTGCTTGATTCCTCGACGCGCTACAGTATCATCGGTTCCATCAATGGTTTGCTCTGTTTTTTCTGCAATTCGTAAGTATGGTGTATCCCGTCGTTCCCTTTCATTGTGGAATCCTGCCGCTAGAGAAGTCAGACAGGTGCCTCCTACCAGAAATTCTGATTATTCTGGGCGGAACTTCACAGGATTTGGGTTCAATCCAGTTGTTAATGATTACGTGATAGTGAGAACTTTTTGAAAAGTTGTGCATAGTGAAGTGGTTACTTGAGCAGAAGTGTATTCATTGAGCACAGGTTCATGGAAGGAAATAGAATCTGCGAGCTTTGAGGCTGCAAGTCTTTTTGATCCTAGTGTCACAGCTAATGGAGCCATCTTCTGGTGTGGGATAAAGCGAGAGGAGGTTGAAAATAATGTTCATGTGATAGTTTCATTTGACATAGGAATGGAAGCCTTTGCATTGATACCAAGACCTGCTTTACCCTCTAACTCAAGTTCTATGCTTACTGCGTGTGAGGATAAACTTACTATACTTGCTAACTCTTCAAACGATGGATATTCTGTTATTGATTTGTGGGTGATGGAGGAGAGTATAAATTCAGCTGGGGAGAGATGGAGTTGGAATAAGAAGTATACTAGCAGCCCCGATGCAAGCTCTTTAGATCTTAGGACCATTTGGAGGAATGAAATCATTTGCATTGGCCCTAGATTAACTGAATCTGAGATGGAGAGTGATGAACCAGAAGTTAGTTTACGTCTGATCAATTTCATTACTAATGAATTGAAGGTTTTGCCTTTTCCTTGGTGTGAATTTGCTTGTGGTGTTTTCAACTATGTGGAAAGTCTTGTACCGATTGGGAACATCCAACATGAAGAAGAACCTTGATCTTGAAGGTTAATCATTAAAATGCCTTTAGAGGTGGTATTTAGAATGATGCATCTAGATATGCAATGATACTTGTTTCTTGTTTTATTTTACTGTATCTATTATTTGGGACTTTTTAACAGCCTTATGTGAAAAGATTTCCTATTAACATGTCATCTTTCATCATCATACTTCACCACACCACTCTTTGCACCAAAATTTTTGTTTTAATTTCGTTGTTCTGCAACAAGTATTAATTGCCTGACATCCATTAGTGATGCATATAGAGAGTTGTGATTTGCAATAATCCTGTAATATACATAAACTTTTATTGCAGTTTGTGCAAAAAAACACTTTTATTGCAGCTAGTCTTTTCCTTCCAGCCGTTGATGCATGAACTTGGCTCATATTGGCTCATAACCACTTTGGCCAACAAGACATTATCAGATACAAGTCTTCCTTTCAAAACATGACATAGGTGAGGTGCCATGTATTTTTTTCATATCGGTTACACACTAATGCCTTAGAAATGTTTTCGTAAGAAACATTACAACGACTGATTTATAATAATCTTAGAAAATAAATAGGTAAATAATGTCAATTTAATAATATATATATATATATATTAATTTTGCATTTATGCTCAGGGAAAGATTGTGGTTGAGTGGTTGGAGATGGTAGAATGAGTAAGAGGTTCAGTTTCAAATCCCTGCTCTCTTCAAAGGAAATTTTATTTTTTAGCCTATTTGCACGAAATTATCAAATTGTCCCTCTGCATGTTTTTAAACCATCTCCTCCTTTTCTATTTTTCGTCGACACTAGCGAACAGAGGAGAAGCTTCTCGATATCCCTTGAACTTCCAACCCAGCTACAATTTCGGTCGCTCACCTGCCGTTGTCACCCTTCTTCATTTAGATCTAAGGCAGCTGGAAGCTTTTCTCCCTCCCTTCCTGTTTTGCAGAAGCTTCGCTTGAGGTGAGGGAGAAGAACTGGATTAGCTCGCGCTGTTGGGGGAGAACGGACAAGCTTGTGATGCCGGAAGAGAGCAGATGAGCTTACAATGCCATTGATCACCTGAGGTGAATTCTTGGACTCTATCTTCACCTTCGATTTTCTCTGTTTGCTGGTTTTCAAGAAATGGGTTACTGATTAAGTAGGATTTCTTGGTAGTTTTTGGTTGATCCTATGAAGAGGAGTGAGAGCATGAGATTTTTAGCTTGAAATTGAACCAAATCCGTCGGTATTGGGTCTGTAAGTGGTTGTTATGTTCTGCGGTTTTGGGTCTCGAAAACATTAGCTGGCTGCATTTTGTTTTTAATGGCTTTGATTTTCTGGATAAGAGTTGCTATAAAAAAATGGAAACTTGTATAGTTGCTAGTGCTGTTGTGTTGAGGCTATAGGGTCAGATTTTAAAAGTTAAAAATTAAATCAGAATTGAAGTTAAAGACTTAAGCTTTTGATAGTAAAACTGTCAGAAATCATGAGCTATTGTTGTTGCCTATGTTTAATTCTATCTTGGGTTGCTCTGTGTTGGAGAAATCGAACTCGTAGCTTGTTGAGGGATGTTGAGAGAGTAATTTTAAGTTAGAAAATAATGTCAAAGTAAGAGAAATTGAGGAACCAATAGTTGGAAATTTTAGATTATAAGATGAATGATTTGCGTTGTTTTGGTTAACTATTAGATTTGCTTGGAGGAAATAAAGGTTATTTGTTCTTCTACTTTAAAAATTTGGATGTTGTGGGGTTTCATGATATTGATGGAATTTGTATATAGATTATTTTTTAAAAAAAAAAAACATATGCTTGAATTAGCATATTTATATATTCATGGAAATAGTAGGTAAGAATTGAGTTGATACTCTTTTATATACAAGAATTTAGTTTAATTAAAGTTTCTCAAGCTCTCCGTAGTATTAGAGAAAAGAATCAATATTGCTTAGATATATAAATATTTATTGTTATTGTGGTGATGGTGAAATTTATTAAATTTTCTCTTTCTATTTTAAAGTATTTTAAATTTAGCACTAAGATAAGAATTTAGATGGTCTATATATATAATTAGAATTTAAACTAATATGTTATTTTTAGGATATCAAGGAATTGAGAAGTAAATATAATTGAAAGTTATTTAGTTTGAAAGAGTAAATGTTTGGGAGTGTAGTAGGTGAGTGGATAAAATCTCATTAAAATATATTTTTGATAATATTTTAGTACTTGATATATTTTATTTAAAGTATCAATTTTTAAACATGATTTGCTAAAAGCATATTTATATGAATTAACAGTTTTGATTTTTCTTTCGATGGGCTTATTATATTATCATATTTATGTATAGAAATTGATAAGGAAAGTTTTGAAAAGATAATTTATAGATTTTATATTGACTTGATTTTTTTACTATGGATTTTTATTATTTGAAGCGTTTTATTTCATATAAACTGAAAGAAAATTTTTGAGATTTTATTTTGATATTCATGCTGAGGTTTATGGTTATGAAATATTCTTGGTAAAATTTTAGTATTGAAAAGTATTGTTTTTATTTAATGTTAAATTGACACCACGTATGCTTGAAAATATTTTTGAGAGGACTGAATACAGAACGCTGGTTACTAACAGTAGTACTGTTAGTTTTTAGTGTATTATGGTTAACCTCGAGCTCACTTGTTATTCGTGGGTTTTGTACCTGCGTTTGTTATTCATAAGTCTCGTATCTGCGCTTGTTATTCTTGGGTCTTGTATTTGCACTTGATTTTGTGGCTTCTTGCCACGTCGGAATAGTTACTTATCCTCATGGACTGTGTGTCCATACTTATTTTCTTGGCTTCTAGCCACACTGGATTAGTTACCCCCGTGGATTATGTGTCTGCGTTTGTTATTTGTTTTATTAAAGTCCTACAGAAAAATAATATTGAAGATTACCATTTTACACTGATTTTCTTAAATAAGTTGTTTTATATTATATTAGATTGATTTGATTGATATTTTTGTATGCTGTCATTTTTGTTATAATTCTATAATTTGGAAATTGAAATTTATCATCAAATTTTATTATTCAAAGTTTAAATATGTTTAAACTATTTTTTCTATATTCATTTTATTTCTATTAATGGAATGTTATTCACTGATAGATTATTTTGACTTTAGATAATACTGTTGACTTTACATCTCCAGCAAAATAGAGAAAACTCTCATGGCTAATCAAAATTCGTAGGTGCTCCATAGTGTAGGTAGAATTCATGTCATCTCTTGTCTTTTTTAGATATATAAATAATTATATATGTTATGATATTTATCATTTTAAAAAGTACAAATATATTTGTATATGATAAATAATAAAATGGTTTATGTATATTTAAAATTATTATTATAGTAATTATGATGTCTAAAAATTTATAGAATGTGAGTTCTTATTCTGTATCAGTCATCTCTATATTTTTAAGGCGATTAGACCTGGATCCTCACTTTTAGGGTGAGAATGATATTTGTTTTCTTGGAAGTTCTATGGAGATGCTCATAATGACAAAAGGGATGAGCGTAGATTCCAATGTTTGAAGTAGAAAAGCAATTCTGGTGTCATCAAAGGTAATATAAATGCTTTTCATTCAAAAAAAAAAATATTATTATCTCATGTTTGAGATATTTTAAGAAAACAATTGTCAATTTATATTATTATCTCATATCAAAAGCAATCTCATGGGGGGAGGGAAGTTGTCTTGTGATTGCATATATTTTTGTAACAGGGCCTCTGATTACACATTCTCCAGCATATCAGCCTATAATAAAGATAAGAGCCAAATAAATGTTCCAGGGAACAACTAAACTAAAGAGGCATAAACCTTGTGCTTATTCAAAATAGCATTAGTGGCGCAATTTCCATATATATATCAACAAAATGGTGTTTTAATGGCAAATTCACTGCCCACACAACTTTCCAACATAATCCACATTGCCATGATGGAATTTCTAGTCCATATCAATGAATAGGGGTGTTTATGGTATGCAATCGGGATGGACTGGTTCAGCCAGCCCCAAATATATATATTTAATTTATTCATATTAATATATATATATATGTGTATATTATTATGACCTTTTTTTAAGATAATATAAAAAGTGAATATTAATAAATATATTTAAATTTTTAAAATTTTTCGTTTATATTAAATTTTTTTAAAAAAATTATAGTTGAAACCGAGATGCTTTCACGATAGAATAGGATACAGGACAAAAATCTCATCTCGTCCAGCGAATACCACAATGCATGAATAAGAGAGATAAGTTCCATTTAACTGAGAGTTTAACAACACTTTAATTATTCAAGGTAGATGCAGTCCCTCGCTGCATGGGCCGTTAAAGAAGTACTTAATCTAAAATGCTTAATCTCTTTGCCTATTTTTCATGTTAATCAGCATTACATTGTTGTGGCTAATGGGACTTCAAGGCATTTTAACTGATTTTATTCAAAAACCAGCATGCAAATTATTACATTAGGAGCAAATTGTCATTTTCTCCAGGTTTAGATAAAGCAAATATCCAAGTCCTGCATACCTTTGATTAATTCGAATCGAGCCCAATCAAATCATAAGGATAATAATTCTCTTAGAGCCTGTTTGAATTAACTTTTAGAAAATAGATTATGAGAATAGATTTTAAAAATAGAGATGTTTAGATGATTAGTAGTAGAATTATTATTTATATTGATAAATTACTAAAAAGTGTATGATTTGATTAAAGTATGGGAGAGGAGAGAGGAGAAAGGGTAGAGAAAAAATAGGAGAGAGGAGAGAGTGTAGAGAAGAGAGAGGACAAAGAAGAGAGAGGAGAGAGGAGAGAGGGTATAAGAAAAAGTATGGGTAAAATAATAATTGGATAGTTTATAAGTTCTTTTACTGTTTCAAAAGCTATTTTCAGTAGCTTATCTAAAATCATAGTTTCAGCCAAAATTAATTTTAGACAAAAATAGCTGTTTGTGTGAAATTTTTCTAAATTGAGATTTTACCCCAAAATTGATTTTCTAACCTAGGATCCAAACACACACTTAGGGTGTGTTTGGATTAGCTTTTGGAGAATAGATTTTGGGAAGAATATATTTTGAGAAAAAAGTGATTTTAAAAATTGGAGATGTTTGGATGATTAATAGCAGAATCATTTTTTCATAGACAATTACTAAAAAAGACATAAACTAATATGATAATTATATAAAGAATAAATTTAATTTTAAATTTTTTATTAAAATGATTACAAAATAATACATATACATATGTATTTGAATAAAGTAAAAATTTATAATATTTATCTAAATTTTAATTTTTTTCTACTGAAAACTTCATTAGAGAACCAATCTAGATGACCATAAAAAAATATAGAAGATTATAATTTTTATTGGCAAATTTATCTTTTTCCTAACATTTTCAAATAAGAAATTAAATTAGATTTTATTTGTTTTAGCTTTTTTTAATTAATAAAATTTAAATTATTAGTTAATAAAAAACTCACCATGGCAAAGAGGTACCAAAAAGCTACAAAGAGATCAATTATTCTCAAACTATGGTTTTGGACTTCAAACTATGGTTTGAGTTCTAAAATTGATTTTTAAAAAAAAATCTTGTTTGGCCCATATCTCACAAAATCATGATTTGGCTCCATAATCTATTCTCAAAAGTGATCCCAAACACATACTTAGCAAATATTAAACGCAAACACATACTTTCAGCCTAAACTTAATACAACCCCACACTAGTGCTAATTGCTAATTGATTACAGTGTGACTTAAAAAAAAGTAAAATATATCCAGTATGTCAAATTAATTTTAGATAAACAATTAGTACTATAAAATATTTAAATTAATTTTAGAATTATAAATGGCACTCTAAAGTATTTAAATTGGTACAATACCGTCATTTCACTGATAAAAACACAATTTTTTGTCTGATATATATAATATAAGCCTTTTATTTCAATACATTATTATTTAAAAGGTTATATGTATTATATTATTTAAAAAATAATACTGAATAGACTTTAAAATTGACATTATATAGAATTTATATGTAAAGATCGAGAAATTTTATGATTTATTTAATACAATTTATTAAAATAATATTGCACGTATTACCTTTTAAACAATAATATGTTAAAATAAAAAAATTATATTACATATATAAAATAAAAATTTGTGTTTTTGTTAGCAAAAAGGTAAAATTGTCACAATTTAAATACTTTAAGGTATTAACTGTACCTTTAAAATTAATCTGTATATGAAATATTTTATAATACTAATTATACTTTTAAAATTAGTTTATGATACTGATTGTACCTTTATACTAAAAGCAATATGTGGGATTTGTGGTTTAAACTATTTTTTTGTTAAGTATAAGTTTCTTTTTGTAAAGTATTACTTCTTTCATTAAATTAACTCCTATTAATTCAAAAGCTTAAACGTCAACCAATTACTTGGGGAATATATTTTTTTTGATACAAATTACTAGGGGATTATAATCATTAATAACATTGCATAACCCGTTTGGCCCAAAAAAAAACAAAAGAAAACATTGTAAACCCCATTTCTCTACTCCGGCCACCAATAATATGCCGAATTGGGGTGTACTTAATTTGATGGCATGTGACTTCACAAAATAGTTGAAGTCTGAAAAAAAACAACACATAAATTAATTAACAATAACAAGAACTTCAAAAACAATATTAAGATAATGGAACAACAAAAATGTTATTTAAAAAAATTAAATCTCACTTGTTGAAGAGTTTTTATTTCCGTTGAAAGTACTAATTTAATGAGGAGTATTTATGTAAATTATTACTCCTCTAGTTTTTAATATAATATCTAGTTGATTTTATTAAAAAAATTAAATAAATTAATTATGATTAAATATAACTTTTAAAGATGAATTCATATTTTATATTTTTTAATCTATCTAAAATTAGTCAATTAATTTTTATGTTAGTTATACTTATATAATTTATTTAGTTTAATTAATTTATTTAAAAAAATTAACTATTTCTTATATTAAAAATATGAGGAGTATTAAATTCTTACAAAATAAAAGGGATATTCGAATCAGTAATAAATGTGTTGACATTTAAATCTCTCATTAGATTATTAATTAGTGATTAGAAATTAACTAAAATATTGTGGGTTGATTTGATGAAACTCTTGTGAAGAATAAATTATTTAAAAACTCTTTTGAAGAATAACTTATAAAAAAAATAATTATGAACAAAATTAATAGTTTGATAGTTATTATTAGAATAAATTTTATAATTGGTAAATTATCATAAAAGTATAAGATAAAAAAATAAAAAATAAATAAATATTGGTCACTATTTATCATCATCCTCATGAGTGACAATGATGCCAACTGCCCAGCGACTATTAGTTTTGGCAGTTATACCTAAAAGGAAGTGAATTTGGTAATATTAAGAAAAATTAAAAATTCTCATAAATTAAATAAGTTAAGAACAATTTGAACGAGTATAGCTTAAAGAAGAAATTAACACAGTAGATTTATTCTAATTCATCCTTCACCACTTTACATACATTAAATCCTCATATTTCTCTGAGAGTTTTACTATATATTCCAAAATTAACTGGGCTATTGGTGCTTCAGTAAATTAACCTTAAGAATCTCTCTCACTTTCTTATAAGATGTAAGGTGATAACCCCTCCCAGAGTCCCACACTCTTGAATCACTCAGAAAAAAATTGAGAAATTACAAGACCCTCTTAATAGAGGAAATGTGATAAATTCTAAAGTATAAGAATTTCTCTCTCAAAAAAATCTTCTATTCACACTAAGTGAAACAGGATATAATAGAGTATTTAGAGAATGAATCGAATTCTTCAATAAATTTGTTAATCACATGTCGTTGAGCTTCTTAACTTCGTATTTAATCTATTCTCTATTTATATCTCTAGCTCATTAATGATCCATTAGACACAAATTGAATGAAATTGTCAAAGAGACAAAATTGTTGTTGGTGAGAACAATTGATAGTCATATTTAATGCTCTTATGATAGACTTTTGGTTTTTTTGCTAATCCCTCGTTGATGATTACTTCATCTCAAAAATAGACTAGGCAACCGTTGTATTATAGATAGATAAAGAGTTTAATCATATAATAATTTAAAAGCATATATAAAGATAAAACAAGACTGATTGATTCAAAGTTTTATTTGAAAATTATTTTTGGATAAAAGTTTAATTTATCGAAGAGGTTGTCAAAAATATGCCTTATTGAATAAGATTTCAATAAGTTTAAGATAAAATTTCAATAGAATAATTTCCTCATCTTATCAATAAATGCCATATTTAAATAAATCTTTGAAAAATATTATAAGTTAGATTAGACTTGAATTTATTTCACTGTATCTAATTTATCAAAGTGTTATTTGAAGAATCCCTTTATCGAATAACTTATTGATAAATTTTTTATAAAATAATTTATAATTTTCAAGCTTAACATTCTAAAAACAAATAATTTCAAATCTCTTTGAGTCTGTAACTTTAGGGAGTCTGCCAAGTAAGTCATTTGAGAGTTTAGATTTTAAAGAATTAATTTATTGAATTATTAATTTGATAAGGGAATTTATAATACTTCGATAAATTAAATCTTTAAAATTTGAACTCTTAATGGCCTTGATATTTATAAAAAAACTCATCGATAAATTGATAAGTTACTTAAAACAAAAAAAATATTTAATTTATTTCATTTATGGAATGCCTTATCCATAAACAAATTTATCGATTAATGCTTCAATAAATTTATTTTAGAAACAATTTTCTCAGAGCTTATTTATCGAAGCCTTTATCGAGCCAACCATTCTTTGATAAATATTTTGATAATTTTATTCATATAACTTTTGAGTCAGACTCTTATTTATCAATATTTCTTCGATAAACAACCTTATCAAATAAATTTTAAAAATTATAGTTTCAAAACAAATACTCAAACTTTTCTTAAAACAATTCTATTATTTATTTATCAAAGTCTTTATGGATAAGTAGACTTATTGAATATGGCTTCAATATATGCATTTCAGAAGTCACTTTTTTTCACAAATTTTTTTCTCATTTATCAAAGAGTTTATCAATCAAAGCATTTATCGATGAGCTTATCGATAAACGCTCTTATTAGAAACAATTAAATTAAAATTATTTTCAATTGTTATCATCAAAATATTGGAATCTAAAAGCGACGATATCGACAATCGTGAAGGACGCTACTGCTCCCATCATTGCCAATGCTATCGACAACCTCAGGCACATTAGGAGCTACATGATCTGATAGCGTAACTCACCAACAATCTCCTCTCTTTGGTCCTTCCGTTCGCTTCCTCTCCTCCTCCGTCTTCTTCCTATCTATTCGCCTCCTTTCCTTATTCTTTTTCCTCATCTAGATTTGAACACGATGACATATCATCAATGTGATTCTTCTTTAAAGGAGTAGTGATAGACCAACGACTAAACAAGAAAGTGAGAGTAGAAAGAGGAGAGAAGAGTGTTAAAAAATGGTAGGGCAAAATTATTATTGAATAGCCTAAATTTTTTTTCTCAATAAAATTATTCTTAAAAATTTATTTAAAATTATAATTTATTCTATAAATTTTTATTAATATTTAAAAACTGTTTATTTATCTTTTGGTCTAAATCTGAAAAATACTTCTAAAACTAAGGTTTCAGCGGATCGAAACACGCATTACATCTGAAATGAATTTGATTGCGGCACTACTATATATTTAAATATTTAATTAATTAGATACAGAATATTTAAAAGAAAAAAATTAATTAAAATTACAAAATAAAGGAGATTTTTTTTTTCTAAAAAAAATAATTTATGTACATACTGGAATCCCTCGTTCATTGATAGGGACGGCTTTAGTTTACCCTGCGACTTTCCTTCTTCTCAGTCGACATCTGAGGCTTTGATTCTCATTCTCATTTTTTGAAAGATCTGTTCTTTTCAGAGGTATGAAGCATTCGTTAGTGGATGGGGACACTCCATTTCTTCCCCAAGATATCATCAGAAGCGTTCTCAAACGACTCCCAGTCAAATCCCTAATCAGATTTCAATGTGTTTGCAAACATTGGGAAAACCTAATTAAAACCCCATCTTTCATAGCTGACCACCTCCACTACTCCACTCATCAAAACCCTTCTCTTCTTTTCCATCAGATATTCAACCGTCAGCCTTTGCACTTGAGTTTGCTCGATTGTCACAAGCAAGTTCACCAAGTTCAGAGACCACGTTTGATTGATTCCTCGAAGCGTTATAGTATCATCGGTTCCATCAATGGTTTGCTCTGTTTTTCTGCGATTCGCAAGTGTGGTGTATCCCACCATTCCTTTTCATTGTGGAATCCTGCCACTCGAGAAGTCAAACAGGTACCTGCTATCAGAGCTTTTGATTCTTTTGAGTGTAACTTCATAGGATTTGGGTTCAATCCAATTGTTAATGATTATGTGATAGTGGCAACTTTTAAGAAAGTTGTGCATGATCATGTGGTTACTGGAGCAGAAGTGTATTCATTGAGCACAGGTTCATGGAAGGAAATAGAACTTGCGAACTTTGAGGCTGCTAGTCTTTCTGATCCTAGTGTCGCAACTAGTGGAGTTATCTTTTGGCATGGGAGAAAGCGAGACACGGACGAAAATAAAGCCCGTGTGATTGTTTCATTTGACATAGGAATGGAAGCCATTACATTGATACCAAGGCCTGCTTTACCCTCTCACTCAAGTTCTAAGCTTACTGTGTATGAGGATAAACTTGCTATGCTTGCTAGTTATGAAATTGGAGACTCTTCAAACTATGGATATTCTGTTATTGATTTGTGGGTGATGGAGGAGAGTATAAATTCATCTGGGGAGAGATGGAGGTGGACGAAGAAATATACTAGCAGCCCCTATGCAAGCCGTTTAGCTCTTAGGACCATTTTGAGGAATGAAATCATTTGCATTGGCCCTAGATTAACTGAATCTGAGATGGAGAGTGATGAACCAGAAGTTAGTTTACGTCTGATCAATCTCATTACTAATGAATTGAAGGTGTTGCCTTTTCCTTGGTGTGAATTTGCTTGTGGTGTTTTCAACTATGTGGAAAGTCTTGTACCGATTGGGAACATCCAACATGAAGAAGAACCTTGATCTTGAAGGTTAATTATTAAAATGCCTTTAGAGATGTTATTTAGAATGATGAATCTAGATATCTAATGCTAGATGTTTCTTGTTTTATTTTACTGTATCTATCATTTGGGACTTTTTAACAATCTTATGTGAAAAGATTTCCTGTAAAATGTCATCTTTCATCATCATATTTCACCTCCGCCACACTTTGCACCAAAATTGTTGTTTTAATTTCATGGTTTTGCAACAAGTATTAATTGATTGACATCCGTTAGTGCTGCATATAGAGAATTGTGATTTGCAATATACATCAAGCAATCATGAAAGATAACTGTGGTTGTTTGAACAACATTGGATGATTCTAGGGTTTGGATTCCATTAGCTTTCTGCTTGAGATCAATATATATGTTACTGTCAAAATATACTACTAAAAATATGAAATGATTATTTCTATCAACTTATTAGTTGTGACTTTGAACCAAAGAACATCACAATCAAGAAAGATGTAGTAAAACAATTATTGAGAGAATGACAGTTGTTGCTAGTTTGTTTCATTAGTGATGTAATTTGTAGATTCATAGACAAGAGGCATGATCAGGAATGAGTTTGATGGCAGTCACATATCAAGCTTACGATTCTTATATCGGGGTTATTTTACATATTTAGGGTCCCTTGTATATTGCAGAGTAAAACTTAGTTTTGAAAATAATGATGATAACAATGTCAATATGTTCATATATTAGAATTTAATGGGAAAAAAATATAACCCTAGTTTTATTTTTCCTTGTGATTTTCAGATAATCAACTAAACTTGATATCATCAGCTTAGTGAAGTTGGGTCTAGAATTTGACTGAGGAGAAGAATATGAGCTTTGTTCAGTTGATTTATGACAGACTGTTGAAGAGAAAGCATTTTTGGAAGACTTTGAAGTTTCTGTTATGTGGAATGGCTGTGCATGATAGCAACCCACATCCCTTGCTGGTCTATTATAGGAAGAGACGTTCCCTTTAGATAAATATATATTTTATATGCTTTATTTGTAATTCAGTGTGGCAGTTGTTGTTGTTGTTGTTTTCAGTTCTAGGATAAGGTAGTTTTATTCAGTTATGCTATCAGACTATAATTATCCTATCATGTATTCAATTAAAGGCGGAATGAAAGTATTATGCAGAATCCTCTTCCTCTCTCTCTCTCTCTAAAATTGCACATCCTGGTTTGGAGATTTCTTTATCCTTCTCAGTCTCTCTTCTCCTTCTTCCCCTACCTTGTTCTTTATCTATCTTTCCTTTAAATCTTCTGATTGTTGATATTTCAAGCGGTTGCATCTTGATCCTTTATCCTCTCCATGTTTGGTATGAATGATTTGAAGGAGAGGAGAGGAGAGGAGAGGAGCCAAAATTCTTGTTTGGGTATGTAAATTTTTTAGGAGGGGAGGGTTTAAAATTTTCCCTCCCCTCCAAAATTAGGGGAATTTGAAAGAGAGGAGTAATATTTTTATTTTATACTATTAATATATCTATAATTTTTTTAATCTTATAATATTATTCATATATTATATTTTATTAAAATATTTTATAAAATAATATAAAGTAAATTTGTCTATATAAAAATATTATCCCTCTCTTTCCTCATCAAATCAAACAAGATAATATAAAAATTCCTCTCCTCCTCCCCTTTAATGTTAATTCAAATAAAATAATAATAAAATTATCGATCTTCCCTTTTGTTATTTTCCCTCTATTAAAATTTCTCCTCTCCCTTTCTTTTTGTTGAGCCAAACACATCTAATGTTAATCTAAACAAAATAATAATAAAATCCTTCATCTTCCTTTTCTTCCCTATTCTTCTATTAAAATCCCTCCTCTCCCCTTCTTGAGCAAAACACACTTTTAAGCACCAGCTTGATTATTGATCCTTTGTAATGCAAGTTTGGGTTTATTTTCTGCAATTCGCGTGTCTTTATTGCTTTTTTTTCACAAAAGAAATCGCTTGCACGCAAGTAGTTATTCAACACTAAATATTGATATTTTGAAAATTTGAACCTTGTATTTTTTTATAAGTAAATTTTAAGAAAGTGGTTACATTCATCTATAATATAAAGATTGGATAATTAATTTATGATTCACAGGGACTCACTTAGATAGGATGTGTTTTGTTTCATTACATACTTGCAGAAACAACTTGAGAGATATAGTGGACCAACAAAGCCTATGTTCCACAAAAGGCCTAAAACCTATTAAGAGGATGGAGGGGAATAAGAAGGGGATGGAAAGGTGGGGGATTTCACAAGTAAATTGGGTTCATGTAGTGTCATGTAGTGTCATTGAAATAGAGCAATGGGTTCATATATTCTTGAATTTGAGTTAATAGTATTAACAATGAGTTAAAAAGGATGTTCCATATATACACTCACACTCACAACCTACCTCTATTTACAGTATTTGTCCTTTCATAAAAGATGATTTATACACCCTAATACCAAATTTTTCTAAGCAAATGTTACATTAATCTTGCATGTCAACTCGTACTAGGAATATGAATAGGCATTTTAGAATTCAGATTATATATGTAGTAATAGTGGCTCTATGAAAAGCTAAATTAAAATTGCTAAAAAATGAAAGTCAAGTGCTTTGTGCAGGTATGAGGTGGTGGATTCATAAGGTCAAGGTAGAACCAGATAATGCCTGAAAACAAGAAGCTAAAACAATTCCATGACCATATAACACGTTTATAAACTAATAACCAACATGCATATAAGCCTAAAAAAACTTGCATCAATCAGTCACAACCATGACCCAAAAGCTGAAAAGTAGATAAACAAAGCCTGCCAATTATATTATTTGGAACAAACATGACAACAATTTAGACATGGCAACCTTCAAGTGACATCAACTTATCAAATACAAACAGGAAACAAGAAACACATCTTGCATCCTCATTATCTCACCTTAGCACCAGCAACTACATTACGTCCCCTCTGATCAGCTGTATTGCTGACCCTTACATCATTTACAGAGCAAAGAAAAGCATTTGGCTGCAGAAAATTTTAAGTTGTAGTGAAATTCTAGCTCTCATAGTTAAAAAAGAAGTCAACAAAATTTTACCCATAAATATAAAATATAGACTATATAAAATAGTCAAAGAAACGTTATTAAAAATATAAATAGAACAATAAAAGAAAAGGTAACATGTACCTGACATAAAACCTCTCCATTAAACATTGCTGAGAGAGTTGGAAATGACTAACTCTGTTCGAGGAAGCTTTGTTACGTAAGCAGAATGCAAAGAGAAACATTATTAAACAGCTTAATATCGAAATACTTTTGCATTGTCAAAATATATTGGCAAAAAATATTACTTTCTACGGAATACACATTGATGAACTTCTCTAAAATATAAGGTGCCAGATGTTATCTTCTTACAAAAAGCAAAAGTGAAAACCAAGCGCACTCCATTGATCTTTCCCGCAAGCTTTCTGTAAACCACACTTTGTCACTCGGCGCAACATTTTCATTTCACAACCAACAGATTTCCACTTCCAGTCATACTCGATTTCCAATGCTCCTATCCAAGATTAAGAAAATCTTAAAGTTCCAATGAAATTGAATCAAAGAAACAGAATATTTACTGTAGAGAAAATTTTGCCAAAATAAAGAGACGTAAGATGACGACTAGAAAGAGATTTCAAAAACCCAAAAGCACAAAGTCAGGAAGAAGTAGATCTGATGTGTCAAAACGATGATATGTTACTCTCAACTTCCGACTATCAATTTTCGAAGATGGGAAGGAAAGAACTCCGTTGGTTCAAAAACCCAAATTTTACCTAAATGAAGAGACGCAAGATGACAAGTGTGGTTATATATTCATTCCCTATTGTTTTGAGTTTTATTCTCTTACTTCAAGGTTATTTGGTCTTGTCACCTAAATTTATAAAAGACAGATTGTGTCTCCTGCCTAATCTGTTCTTTTAAATATTTATATGCCCATATTGTCTTTTTCAAATTCATATGGTTATTTATTGTCTTTTTCCCAAACAAAAACAAAACTTAAAAAAGCAATATTAAGATAATGGAACAACATAAATATTGAGTTAGATAAGAGTTTAGAAAATGACTTATGAAAAAAAGAGAGTTTTTGAATAGCTTTTAAATGACTTTTAAGAAAAATTTATAGAAAAAAAAGAGATTTTAAATAAATAAGTATTTGAATAGTTATTATCAGAAATATTTTTATAATTGATAAATTACCAGAAAACGTATAATTTTATTAAAAATAAGAAAGATGAGAAAGGGTGGAGAAAATATAGGAAAGAGGAGAGAGAATGGAGAAGAGATATGAGAGAGGATAGAGGAGAGAGAGTGTTAGAAAAATAAAAAATAAAATAGTAATTGGGTAGTGAAGAAGTTGCTTTACTGTTTTAGAAGTTATTCTCAATAGTTTATATAAAATTTTAATTTTAAACTATAATTTAATCTAAAAAATTAAATATAATTATTTATTTTAATTTTTTTAAATTAAAATTTGGATTAAAAATCCTTTGTAAACCTTAATTTTACAGTTAACCAAATACACATTATAAAAATAGTTTAACACAAATATTGATCTCACACCACTAATTGAAGTGAATTTTATGCAAATAGTCATTAAATTGAGTTAATACAATATTTATTATCTTAAATTTATATATATTTTAGTTTTAATTTCTTAAATTTTAAAATATAAGTTTTTATTCCTTAATTTTATTTTATTTAAAATATGAGTTCATATAGTTTAATAAAAATTTAGATTATTTTATTTTTTAAAAAAATTAAAATTTATAGTTTAAAATTTAAAAGATTAAAACTAAAATTTAACTTAAAATATTAAAGATTATATTTTCAATTTTACAAAATAAAATAGAAATATTTGCGTTAAAATGAGTTGACATTTAAATCTCTCCAATCCCTTATTAGTATTAATTAGTGATGAGAAATTAATTTGGATATCAGGAAAATCCATCTTGGAATGGAACGGCTTTGCCCTGCGAGGTTCCTTCTTCTCCGGCGGCATTTGGCGCGTTGATTCTCATTCTCTGAGAGATCTGTTCTTGCGAGCGCTATGGAGGGCGACACGCCATTTCTTACCCAAGAAATCATCACAAACATTCTCAAACAACTCCCTGTCAAATCCCTAATCAGATTTCAATGTGTTTGCAAACGTTGGAGAAACCTAATCAAGAACCCGTCTTTCATAGCAGACCACCTTCAACACCCCACTCATCAAAACCCTTGTCTTATTTTACGACAGACTATATCGGTAAGGCTCTGCAATTACGTTTGATCGATTGTCACATGCAAGTTCATCAAGTTCAGAGCCCACCTTTCATTGATTCCTCAACGTGCTTTAGAATCGTCGGTTCCGTCAATGGTTTGCTCTGGTTTACAATTCATCTGTATCATGTATACCACCCTTCCATTTTATTGTGGAATCCTGCCACTAGAGAAGTCAGACAGGTGCCTCCTAGCAGAACTTCTGATTATTTTGGTTGCAACTTCACGGGATTTGGCTTCAGTCCAATTGTTAATGATTACGTGATAGTGAAAAATTTTATGGAAGTTAGAGTATGATGATTTGGTTACTAGAGCAGAAGTGTATTCATTGCGCACAGGTTCACGGAAGGAAATAGAATATGGGAACTTTGTGTCTGCAAATTCTTTTGATTGTGTTGTCGCGGCTAATGGAGCTATCTTCTGGGATGGCATGAAGCGAGAGAAGGTAAAGATAGAGTTCGTGTGATAGTTTCATTTGACATAGGAATGGAAGCCTTTACATGATCCCATTTCCTGCTTTACCCTCTGACTCAAGCTCTAAGCTTACCGTGTATGAGGACGAACTTACTATACTTGCTGGCTCTTCAAACTATAGATATTCTGTGATTGAGTTGTGAGTAATGGAGGAGGGTGTAAGTTCATCTGGGGAGAGATGGAGTAAGAAATTTCTTAGCAGCCCCTATGCATGCTGTTTATATCTTCAGACCATTTGGAGGAATGAAATCATTTGCATTGCTACTAGATCATTCATTTCATCTGAAATAGAGAGTGATAAACCACAAGTTGGTTTATATCTGATCAATCTCATCAGTAATGAATTGAAAGTTCTTTCTTTTCCTTGGTATATCGTAGCTTGTGATGTTTTCAACTATGTGGAAATTTTTCAACATGAAGAAGAACCTTGGTCTTGAAGGTTAATTATTAAAATTCCTTATGTTTTTTTGAATGATGAATGTAGATATCTGATGCTAGATGTTTCTTGTTTTATTTTACTGATCTATAATATCATGTTGTTCTTTAATTGCTCATTTATTTATTTGGGACGTTTTACAGGATTCCTGATCAGAATTCAATCTTACATGCAAATATTTCAACGTGTCATCTTTCACCATCATAATTAGTGATGCATCAAAATTGCTGTTTTCATGGTTTTGCAACAGGTATTAATTGCTTGACTTCCATTAGTAATGCATATTGAGAGGTGTGATTTACAATATACTCCTACAATATACGTCAAGCACTCATAAAAGATAATTGTGGTTGTTAGAACAACATGGAATGATTCTAGTGTTTGGACTCCATTATCTTTCTGCTTGAGATCAATATATTTCACTGTCAAAATATGAAATGATTATTTCTATGAACTTATTAGTTGTGACTTTGAACCAAAGAAGATTACAATCAATAAAGATGAGATAAAACAATTCTTGACAGCACGACAGTAATTGCCAAATTGTTTCATTAGTGATTTAATTTATAGATTTGTAGACAAAAAATGATCAGGAATAAGTTTGATGGCAGTCACATATCAAGCTTACCTTCCTTATATCAGGGTTATTTTATCTTTGTGATTACTGTGACCAGGAAGTTATATTTAGGGTCTCTTGTATATTGCAGGGTAAAACATATTTTTGAAAATTTTCACCTTTACTAATTTATCTCAGAAGTACTTGTTTGCCTGACTTTTCGTGATTTTACAAGTATTTTTTTATTTATTAGCTTCATTATATATATGTTGTCAATAATGACTTGGAGAATTCAAGCTGCGAATGTCATAGGCTTTAAACTGTCTGCTTAATTTGGTGTTGTTCAAGTTTTAAAGTTAGAGGTTGCAATTTACTGAGACAAGTGCTGAAGAATGGTATAAAATGATAAAAACGATTGTTTTATACTTTAATTACAAGTTTAATCATAATCAAAATGTATAAATATAATGAAATTCTACTGTTGTAATTGTTTAAATAGAAAGAGTCAGAAAATTAGGATAATGTGAAAGCACATGGATCCTAGATACAAGTTTGTTGCAACTTAATTTTGACCTGAAGACAATTTTTTTTTCCTTGCAGGATGAATTTTTTTATCCTCTTCATAACAACAGCAATAGAACTCCCTGAAATTCTGTCAAGGCCTTTGAAAAATCAACTTTTAATGCAGCTAACTTGTGTTATTTCCTTCCAGTCCTTGATGTCTGAACTTGGTTCATAAGGTCACTTGCTAGCAAGACATTATCAGATATAAGCTTTCCTTTCAAAACAGCACATCGGTGAGGTGCAATGCATTTTTTCATATTGGTTACACAAAACCTTAGAAATGATATCGTAAGAAACATTACAATGGCTGATTGGTCTTTAGATTCTTGATAGTTGGAGGTTTATCCCTTTTAGGAATTAGAATGATATTTGTTTTGTTTGAAGTTTATTGGTTGACATACCAATGACAGCAAGGGAGATAGCCGGAAAACGATAAAAGGTTCTGTATAATATTCTTAGTTGTATTGCTTCAATGTTGTGTTACATATATACATATTTGGGATCCTAAAACAGTGTGTAATATGGGATCAATAAAATCAAATCATAACATAATCAATAAAATCATAATCTCCTACAATCTCTCCTTCTCAATCCCTATGATCTCTTATTTAATACTCAAGACTCCCCCTCAAGTTAGAGTATAGATCTTTATCATGTCCAACTTGTCAACCAGATATTCGAATTTATCTCAGGTCAACTCTTTGTGAGCACATCTGCTATCTGTTCTTTTGAAGGAATATATTTGAGATCAATTGTCTTTGCATCAATTTTCTCTCGTATGAGTTCCTATCAATCTCTACATATTTTGTTCTGTCATACTGGATTAGATTGTGTGACATGTTGATAGTTGCCATGTTGTCTGAGTGTAATTTGTTAGGTAGTTTCATCGGCATCCTCAATTCTTATATACGCGCTTTACCCACAGACCTTCACAGATTTCAAGAGTTATAGCTTTGAACTCAGTTTCAGTGCTACTTCTAGCAACCATACTTTGCTTTTTGCTACGCCAAGTAACTAGATTTTCCCATATATAGGTAACATAACCTGAGGTAGACCTCCTATCATCTTGATCACCTGCCCAGTTAACATCTGTTAACTTCTCTACACTTTTATCAGATTTTTTAAATAAGAGGCCTAACCCAGTAGAGCCCGTCAAGTGTCTAAGAATTCTATAAATTTCATTCAAGTGTTTTTGTTTGGAGTCATGGGAATGTTGGCTCATCACGCTTACAGCATAAACAATGTCTGGTCGAATATGAGATAAGTAGATTAATTTTCCTACCATGAGCTGGTATCTCCCCATATATACAACTTTTCCTAGGTCTTTATTATCGGTCATTTTATCAGCCCACATTAGAGTATTACTTGGTCTGCAGCAGAGCATGCCTATTTTTCCTAAGAGATCTAGTATATACTTTTTCTATGAGATATTGATCCCTTTTTCAGATATGGCGACCTCCATTCAGGAAATGCTTCATTCTTACTAGGTCTTTAACCTAGAATTCTTTATTTAGTGCTTTCTAGATCCTGTCATCTCTGCTGGATCATCACCTGTGAAAACAATGTCATCAACATATACTGCTAATACCACAATTTTCCCATTTAGATGCCTGAAGAATAGGGTGTGATCATTTTGTCCTTATGTATAGTTTTGAGCTTTGAATACCTCGGTAAACCTCTCAAACTAAGTTCGAGGAGATTATTTTGAGTCGTATAATGATTTTTTTAGTCTGCATACTTGATTCTTCTTTCTTCTAGGGAATCCGGAAGGCATTTTCATGTATATTTCTTCCTTCAATTCCCCATTTAAGAAAGCATTTTTGACATCTATCTGGTGTAAATGCCAGTCTAGATTAGCAGCCATGGAGAATAAAATCCTAATGGTATTCAGCTTGGCCATTGATGCAAATGTCTCAGTGTAGTTCTTGCCATAAACTTAAGTGAAACCCTTCGTCACTAATCTTGCTTTATAATTATTAAGGCTTTCACAATATTTTGGGGTGAACACTTATTTGCGGCCTACTGCTTTCTTCCCTTTAGGCAGCTCAACTATTTCCCATGTTTTGTTACTTTCTAGAGCCTTTATTTCTGCCATCACTGCTTTTTACAATCAGGGCTATCAAGAGCCTCATGTATACTTTCTAGTATCCTGACTTGATCAAGATAGGATACGAAGGCATAATGTTTTGATGATAAAGTTTGATAAGAGACACCTTTCTTTAGAGTGTCTAGTGTAGGACCGTTGCTTTATTACTGCAATTAGGAGATCAAGGTCCTCATTTTGCATTCCATGGTCAAGATCTGTCCCTAGTTCAGATTCTTGGGTTGTGTCAGTTGTTTGTGGTATATTACCTGTCATGTTCATGTTTCTACGAGTGTAGACTGGACCCTATCTATTGGCGTCTCCCCTTTAACTAGTATTTTCCTTACTTTCCTTAGGCTTCTCATGTGTTGTTTCTTCAAGTATATAGATTTGATCTAGTTCATGTTGGGAGTTTGTGGGCTCACTATCGGTTTGGGTAGTCTGAGGTTCACTCCAATTCTTCCCTTGAACCGAGGACGAGGTATAGAAGGGAACAAACTCATGGAAGGTGACATCACAAGTGATATAGATGCATTTGGAGACTGGATCAAAATATCGGTACCCCTTTTGGTTCCCAACAGGCCCTAGGTAAATGCATCTGACAGCTTTAGGGTCGAGTTTATAGGTATGGTGTAGGTGAACAAAGGTAGTACAACTAAAAACTCTTAAAGGTAGGGTATTTTTGAGGTAGGGTAAGTTAAAATATTGGTGGAGAACCTAGAGCGGTGTTTGAAAGGACAAAAGTTTGCAAGACATTTAGTTAATTAGGAAGGTAGTATTGAGAATGACAGCATCCCAATAGTAGGTGAGAACATAACTACTAAAAAGAATAGCCCAAGCAGTTTTGAGGATATGTCTATTTTTCTTGTTGGGGGCTATAAGGACAAGAACTCTTATGAGTAATACCCTGGGTTTTGAGAAAATTTGAGAGTGAATGATTAAAGTATTCAGTACTATTATCATTATGAAGAGTTCCAATTTTGGTGTCGAACTGTGTATGAATCATATGATAAAAATCAATAAATGTTTGACAAACCTCGGTTTTGTACTTTAAGAAAAACATCCAACTCACACAGGTGTGGTTATCAATAAGAGTCATAAACCATTTTGAGTGAGTGCGATTGGAAATATGAGATGGACCCTATAAGTTACTAAGGATAATGGAGGAAGGTTTTGAAGGGCGATAAGAGACATTGGGAAAAGAAGTGCGATGATGTTTTAGCAATTCACATGAAGCGTAATAAAATTTAAAATTTTTATTTGAACAAATAGATGAAAACGTCTTACACATATAATTAAAATTGGGATGTTCAAATCTTTGGTAGCATAACTTTAGTTCACTAGTTCTAGGGAGAGACACTTTATTATATGGGGGAGGTACTGGTTGATAACAATCATTTAGGTAATAAAGTCCATCAAACTCTTTAGCTACAACAATCGTCGTTCCCATGAACAGATTCTGAAATACACAATGAGTGCCAAAGAAATTAATATGGCAACATTCTCGTGTAGTTAATTGGTTCACAAATAACAAATTACATCTCAACTTTGGAACATGCAGGACATCATGAAGTGTGGGTGTGTAGTAAAGATGTTAATGGTCCCACGACCAGCTACAAGAGAATTAGAGCCATCAACGATTTTTAATTTTGAGGTGTGACATAGCAGGAATATAATTTGAGAATAAGGAGACATCATCGGTCATATGATTTGAAGCACCCGAATCAATGATCGAACAGGGACTAGGATTCTCACCTTTAATGGTAGCAAGGGCTTTAAATAAATTATCTTGTTGGACTATACTAGCAATAGGTTGTTGTTGATGGGACTGGTTTACAAGAGCAATTTATCGGTCCCAAATAATAATGGGTCTAGTGCATGTTCTGGGTTAGGATGGTTTAGGCCTGCAGAAAATGAATGAGCTGGGCATTGGGCTCCTGTGAACCGGACCTAGACTTGTGTGAATGCTACCATGAGGTGGGCCTACAGGAACTGGGCTTGCATCTTCTAGACCATGTGCTTTAGCTAGGTGTCCCTTTGATCTCCGTGGCTTGGGCTTCCAATCAGGGGGATTCACGTGGAGGTCCCAACATTTATCCTTTGTGTAATCAACCTTCTTGCAATGATCACACATTAGGCGATCTCTCTTGTGCCTAGAATCAGAACCATGGATTGCGAGGGCAGAAGACTCAAATAGTGGGCAAGGAGTTCCATGGTCAAGAAGCATGACATAATGTCAAGACTCCTCGTCCAGTAGCAAGGCGAATGCTTTAGGGATAGACAGTAGTGGGACACGGCTGAGGAGGCGACTTCGAACATCATCGTAGATGGAGTTAAGGCCTACTAGGAATTCGAATAATCATTCTTCCACGGCCCGACGGTATTCTACATCATCTTTAGGGTCTCTATATATGATGTTGCAACAGGTTTAGTTCCTACCACAATGCCCTTTTTTCAAGGTAGTATGCGTTAACGATCATGAGTTATGTTTGATGGTCCAGAGACGAGCTTGCAAGTCGAATAGCAGTAAGCCATTTGGGCGTTTCCCCTAGGCATCTTTCACAGCAGCCCAAATGGCTTTGGTAGAGGTGAGGAACATAAAGCTTCATCAGACTGCAAGAATCAGAGTTTAGAAGCCACTAGACGACCAAGGCGTGTCTGATTTCCACCATCGATCAGCTGATCGCTATGTATGAAATCAAGTTTATCCCGTCCGTCAAGAGCAATGAGCATGGATTGGCTCCAATCTAAGTAATTGTCGCCGGTAAGACTCTGGCACGATGAGGATGGACAACCTTTTAAGGCTGGTGACTTTGGGACGTGACCCACCGTCGAATGAGACATTGCCGTTGTACTCAATAGTGGAAGAGTGGACAGAACTTCAGCTCTGATACCATAGTGGTTGACATACCAATGACAGCAAAGGAGATAGCCAGAAAACGATGAGAGGTTCTGTATAATATTCTTACATGTATTGCTTCACTGCTGTGTTACATATATACACATTTGGGATCCCAAAACAGTGTGTACTCCAGGATTAATAAAATAAAATCATAACATAATCAATAAAATCATAATATCCTATAATCTCTTTTTCTCAATCCCTATGATCTATCTCATTTAATGCTAATATTTACAACAAAGTTCTATGGACAAAAGGACTGAACCATGTCGATGATATCTGAAAGAATTAGATTCCAAAGCCTTTGTTTATTTCAGAAGGCTCAATTGGTTGAAGTAGAAAAGAAATATTAGTTGAACTTTATGAAGGCATCGGCAGATTCATAAGATGGTTAAATTAAAGATCATATCAGCACGAGAGAGTGCTGGAATTTTAGAAGTGGGATGTGAAATAATTAGAAGCCATAGAAGATACCTCAAGTTAGTTCTAAGTTTTCATGATGTCATGAGTGTCTATATCGTAAGTTTTTGTGATGTTGAATACAATTTGTATGATATAGTTTACTAAGTTTTTTGTGATGTTGAATACAATTTGTATATGGTTTACTAAGGTTCAATATCAACTTTTATATCGTACAAATAATCTTGCTCTAAGTGCTAGGATTTGGAAGAAAATGTCTGTTGTAGGAACTTACAAGTGCCAAAACCATTTTTTTTATGATTCAAAATCCATGAGCTCGCATCTTTCTCCATTTTTAATATATTTATAGATAAATTTATACCATATCTCATGTTATAGATATTGTAAGAAAAACAAATGGTTTAATAATATCTTTTTATTCAATTTCCTCAAAATGCGACAAAAATGATTCATACGCGAAACGAAATGAAGCTTTGTAGTACACGGGTATCATGGTCAAGATATACATGCATTCACATCTCAAGATGTACCCAGAATGATGATAACAATTTCTAGATATGTCCATATATTAGACTAAACTTGACAACATCAGCATGGTGGACATAGCAGAACAGTGACGGTTGGTCTAGAATTTGATTAAGGAGAAGAATATTAGATTTGTTGAGTTGATTCTTGACAGACTATAGGAGGGAGGGAAAATCAGTGAGAGAGTATGGAGAAGAGGTTAGAGTAGTTGGCTTCTATGGCACAAGTTGTGGCATTTTGAAGGCTTTAGATTCATCTTACAAGTGAGGATTTGTTTTAGTCTGTTTTGTGGAGTGGCTGTTGTGGGAAGTTTTTTTCCTAAACATAGATATCCTCATATTAGAAGTAACTCTATCTAAAATATTATCAGGCACTAAATGTGAGCAAATACCTTTTAGTAGAGATTTAAATCTTAGTTCCTCACATTGTGTAAGACTACAATTGGTTACATCTTGATCCTTGATCCTCTCTTCAGCACCAACTTGATTATTTATAAGACTGAGATGTTCACAGAATGTGACCAAGACACCTTTGCCCCCATCCTAGAAAATATCCCGAGACCACATTCTTGTCCATTGTCCCATGTCCCATCTTGTCTCTATCCCAATCAGGGAAGGGATCCGGTTACTATAAGGGGCAAAAGAGGAGCCCAATGCAAGTATAGAACAACCAGACTTTGGTGGACAATATAAGGATTGCAGGAAGCAAACCCTACGCAAGGTCACACACAACACAAGGGCAAGTATAGTCTTTGCTGCTGAGGGAAAGCGCGGTTATGAGCTTCAAGCGGCGACAGAAAAAGCCAGGGTTCCACAAGGGCTAAAACCCACCAAAAGCGTCTCGAGGCTGCAATGCTAGAGTTGCAAACAGAGATCGGAGGGGGTTAAGAAGGGTGAAGGAACTTGTTATATTTTCAAATGTTGAATTTACAATGTAATGCTGTCTTCATTAAACGCTTGAAATGGTTTGTTCCTCTATTCTATTCTTGCTCACTTTAAAGGATTGTTCTTTCAGGTGCATTATATCTTTATTACTAAAAAAGGAAAATATTGAAATAAATAGGTAGCAGGTTACAAAAGGAAGTAAATAATGACCGAATACCAGCACCTTGCCTTGAACAACCCTAATCGAGTGAAACGACTTGAACCAATAACCCGCTCACTACCCAGAAAAAGGAGTACCGTGTCTACTTTAAACCCCAACAACGCTGAAATTGAAGCCCGTACTTTCTAGTGCGACACCATATGTAAATGCATCTCCCAAACATGCCATCAATCTTGGAAGTATAAAGACGGAAACAAACCGTTTAATTCCCTGTCCACCGAATGTCCACGAACAGATTATTCATTCAACATACGCAAAGTCCACAATCGTATAACATAACGAAATATAACTAGAAATAAAGGAGAAATCAAGCTACTTAAAAAGCTATATTTCAATATTTTCCCACCTTTCTTCTAGCTCTCTTACAAGTAAAAAAAAGCAACGAGGCTCCGCACCAGAGTAGATCTAGATTTTACAAGATAGGAAATAACAAACCACATAAAAAGGTAAGAAAAGGAGAAAAAGATAAAGCCCCAAAAAAGAGAAAAGAAAAGGCCACAAGATATACCATCACTTGGACATGAAACCTAAAACCCAAAAACCCTAGGAACAAGAAAACCTGTTAGGAGCTAACCACTGTAATCAAAACCCAGCGAAAAAGGGGTTGACACTAGCCTTCTATGAACTACTTCTCTGCCTTTGACAAGCTCCAAAATATACAGACCTTTCATCTCCCACTTGTCAGCCAATTTTCAAGACAAAGCAAGACATTGAATCAAGCGGCAGCTGGTAGCTTTAGTATTTTACGCTAAGAAACAGTACATGCTGCAGAAAAACCAAACTGACACCACCATCATTAAATATGGCAGAGGTTAGCAACCTTTGGCAACCCCATTGGCTACAATCTTCTTCTCAGCTACAACTGGTTTGGCACCCTTTGGGACATCTCCAGCATTTGTAACAGATCCATTCTCCACTGGTCTGTGGTCATCACTACCTTTCTCAGCTTGGTTAGACTCCTTGAGCAATCCAGCGGCAACATCAGGTTTTTGAATCGCAACATCCACGTTTACTTCAACTTTGTCATCAGCAGGCTTCCCTTCCCAAACCTGCATTAATTAGGTTTCCAATAGCTTCATAAGTTCATAATTTCAGAATTATCCTAAACTATGAATCTAAAAGTACAACATAGAAAGCATTAAAATATTCAAAAGGCTCTTGCCTGCTTGGGGAATTGCTGCTTTGCTTTCTTCTCCAAAATTGTCTTTTGACGGCCCTCATAGAACCCAAAATCATCCAAAATGCAAGTCTTGCTGACATACTCCTTAAAAATTTTGACCATTTTATTCCCTGGTTCCAGCATCACCTGCAGACAAACACGTTGCTAAGATAACCACGAAAAAAACTATAGATTTAAGGCAACCAAATGAACATAAGATGATGAGCCTGACTGATTACCTCTTGAGTATCCCTACTGTTAGTGACTGGTTTGTTCTCATTGTTGTCCAAGGTGATGTGCCTTAACAAATTGTTTGGAATATCCTTAACAATGTGCCACTTAAGAGGAAAACAACCATTCCATTTGTCTTGTTGCCAATACTCAACACTCTGGTCAAAATCAACAGGACCAATCATCTCAGCAAGGCCAACAAATTGCCCACTGGTATTAACCTGCATAGAAATTTAGCAAGTGAGATAACAGCTACTTAATAACAGGAAATACAGTATAATAAACACAAGGATAAAGAAACTAACCGAGAAGAGAAGGAATACAGGACAGCCACCAGGCTTCAGCTGGGCCTCCTGATATGCTGCATCAAGCTTCTTGTTGCCATTTTGTGTGCTGGCCCACACATTATACTTGATGCTTTTATGAATATCATCTTCACTGTAAGACTTAATGATGAAAAACTTGGCATCCGAAAATTCTTCTGGAAAATCAGCTTTATTATATTGGTCACGGACTGGAACAGCACTTATCTCATCCTTCTCATCATTGTTGATTAAATTTGCTGGCAGATTCTGCCCTTTAACCGCTAAGGCAGTCGGAGCAAAGCCCTTCTGGTTCTTGCTGCCCTTGGCCCTAGGTCCCCTGTTGAGTTCATTCAAACCGTCCATGTTCTCATTACCATACCCAAAGTAGCCACCAGTTCGTCCCCGACTTTTGTACTTGTTGTCAACAGCCAGCCAAGCTCGTCCATTTGTCCGAGAATCATATCCATGTGTTCCATATCCCATACCAGATCTGACTGTGTTCCCGTACTGACCATATAATTTGTTTGGATACATTCTATTTATGAAGCCATGAGTGGCTCCCATGGCAGGCATTGGCCTCGGATGGTGCAAACCCTACGAAATACAAGCCAGTCATTAAAATCATATACAACAAATATTAGGCCTAATAAGCAAGAAAGAACAATCCCATCAGTTCAAATCACTCTAGTAATTGCCCAGGAAACAAATTAAGAGACACACAAGACATTAGAAAAACTACAAATAAAGACTATTAACAGACAAGTACAATTGAATGTAATAAGCTACCAACGCACCATAAATTGAGAGCCAGGGCGATAAGTCTGATTCCTTGATGCGTTCATGTTATTTCCACCTGATACTGAGGAAGTGAGTGCTGTGCTAGCAACGGGCCTTGGCTGTCCATCTGAAAATAGTGGGGCATCTAACCATGGTATAGGTGAGTGCAATCCATCAAAACCAAATCGTGGATCCTGGTAACCTGAAGTAGGAATACGACCAGGCATGTTACCTCTTCCATATGAAACATTGGAATTAAAAGATGAGACTTGATAGGCTGATTTCCCAGGGTTAGCACCATTATTTCCCTTCACAATCGGATTGTTGATGCCATTGGAATTCCCATTAGTTGCTTCCACGGCAATAGGCTTTTGGTCAGCAGCTACAGTGGTGGAAACGTCACCCTGAATTGGGGCAACAGGAGTAGGCATGAATTGCCCGCTGGTAGGAGTCATTGGCTGAAAATAGGGAGGATACTGATAATGTTGAGGCCCATACAACTGACCATCATTTCCCATTGTTGGAACTGGTGAGCCAGCTGGTGAATAAGGGCTATAGGGTGCATATCCAAAACCATGATGATACATAAGTGACCCATTATCCCCATAAACTCCCTGCAAGAGGGGAAAATACAAGTAAGGCAAACATTGTCTACAAAGATAATCATACATAAAAAAAAAACTCATGAGCTGAAGCATATAGGAAATTACAGAAGTCATCTCAACCCCATCTTGATTCATATATCTCGAATAATCATCCCATTCATTTCCAGTCCCTTCATAACCTACAAGTAGGTTGAGCACATGAATGTTAGCGTACACCAGAAAACAATAATGAACTTCTCCAATACTACATATCAATAAATCAATAAAGTGATAAATTTCCGTATCAACTAACCTCCATAATAATAGGCAGTAGACGGGTAACCATTTGGAAGGTAACACATGGTGGGATCAATAAAATCTTGTAATAATGGTGTTATAGAGCGTTCACATGATGGGATCTGACCATTTGCAGTATTGCCAGCATCAACGGATCCATACTGGTTGCCAGTGGCCTACACAAGATTTGAAAAAACTCACCGTTAAAGGTACAATTTCCCAGATATCAACTTATTTTCATCTTCGATAGTTGAAAAGTTCAGAAAACTTGTAGTATCACAAATCCGTTGAATCATAATAGAAAAACCTCTTCTACAGCAGAAGGGGCAACTCAAATATTGACAAAGTATCAAATAAACAGAAAACAAATAGCAATTACCTTCTTGGTTGGTTCTGGAATTTCCAAGGCCTTTGGTTGAGTGTCTAATGACAACTTCTGCAGTAAATCTGTTGCTTCTGTTTGAAAGAGTAAAGGGCGACAAAATTTTGAAAATAAAACCAGTAAACACAGCTCAAGAGCACCGAATAAATATTATTTCGTAACAACCAATCCAGGAACAATTTCCAGAACAAAGCCATCTCAACCAAAATTCAAGCAGATTCACCGACATATAACTTCACTCTGAACAAATCTAAGAAACTAACCAACACCCCAGAGCCTAATAACACCACAAGCCAGCGGTTGTCACCAAATAGATCATGTTCTTCAAAATAAATAAATCAAAGCAGAAACAAACAACACATACTAGCACCGAACCACTCCGATCCAAAACAAAGGCCGGTCGAAAAACCAGATCAAGCGAGAAAAACACAACAGAACACAAAAATTGCAGACTCAAAACAACTAAATCAAGAATCAATTCGAGGATACGATCTGCGGAAGGAGCAACGGTGGCCATGAGATATGAATCAATCGGCAAGATCCTGTTCCGACGGTGATGGGAAAGAAACTCGAACAATAATACAAATATATGTAAAAATAGAAAACAAAAACCCCAAATCCAAATAAAGATACGAGGGTTTTAAAACAAAGACTGAGAGAAGGAGAAGAGAGAGAAGTAAGAGAGGATTTGAGAAAACCCTAAAAGGAGTGAGAAACAGAGAAAACGGGTCACACACGCACAGCCGCCAAGGGTTTGGGTTCTGGGGAAGAGAGGGTTTTGTTCATCCAAAAGCGGTGATTCAAATAGCACCTCGCTCTCTTTCGGCACTCGCATTATCTCACCCGCGGGTCACGTAATGATTTCATTACCGACATCTCGTGGGGTGCATTTACCACGTGGAGAGGTTCCATTGTGCTGATTTAAAATTGATTTTCACGTTCTGTTTTGTTATTGGTCTGTCACGAATGTGTTTCACTGAGATTGGGTAATCACAGGCTTTGGGCAAAAGTTGAAAACCCTAAATATAAAATGACACGGATGTCCCTATCCGCCCAACACATGGGATAAGTCGTAAAGACTCCTTCGGCTTATATCTTCGCCTTGCCTCTTTGGAAGATTTTGAAAAATATTCCAACTTCAACGTTTGCAATTAGATTGGTTTCTTCCACGGTAATTATTGGAATATAAGATACTAGATCATTTGAAAAAAAATAAAAATATAAAAAAAATTAAATTTACTTATAAATTGATGATTAAATTTAATTTATGTAATTATTAATTATCAATTAAATATAAAGATTGAGTGTGTGTTTGGATTAATAACGAGAATGATATAAATAAAATTAATTCATAAAATAGATCTTTTTTAATTATAATTTATAAAATTCATTTATAATAATTAATTATCGAAAGCCCTTTTAAATAGTTTATCGTAGAACCAATATTTTAGTTCAAAAATAAATTTTAACATTATCGTGGTATCTGGATATTTTTAACAAGATCAAAATTTTGTCATATATAATTGATTATAAACTCAATTCAAACAAGTATTTAATTATAAGAGTCAAACAAATTATAAATTTAATTTTTCTAATTATCAATTGAATATAGAGATTGAATATAAACATTATGATGTTTTTTTTTCAAAAATGGTCAGAAGACAATTGATTCTTAATCCCATATACATGGAGATATGTCTGTGTATTATGTATTTATTTTTTTATTTTATTATTATTATTATTATATATAAGCTACTTTCATCTTTCATTTGTATAACAAGTGGCGCATTCTCATATGCTACATATGAGCTTATATATATTAGCTCCTATCTTAGTCATCAGTTACCCATATACTCAATCTGAATCTTCAAGCTCTCATTCTTTCAAAAAGTTTCAACCCACGTTTCCATTGCACATACAAACAAATGATCATTTGATATATTGGGCTTCAAATTCAAAAGGACAAGAGACAAGAATCCAACGTAGACATTACATTTCTGGAATTATTAACCATTTCCATCAATGGATATATATGTCATCCACTGGCTAAAATAGACAAATTGCGGATGCAGTTAGTTAATTGCTCTTAGAAATGCACTTTTTTTATTAGAGGTTTTATGTATAAAATGGGTTTTGGTTCTAGCCTTGCTGTAAATGCCTGGGGTGTCCTTTGGCGGGGTCTGAGAAACATCATCGTTGAAAGTGACCGTTATGAGCTGCTTCATAGGCTTCGAGTCCAGCTACCTTTTGATCACCCGGAGCAGGAGCATGCATGCTGTTGGAAACTTAGCATTTGCTGGCAAGAAGCTGGGAAGTTGATATTGTGTAATGGATCATGAAGTTAGTCTTTTTGTTGAAGATCTTGTTGGAGAAGCCCGACACGTGGTGGTTTTATCCCCTCTTCCCGACAGGATTCGTATGATGGTTAATAATGACCAAGCAGCTATGTCCCTCAATGGGAGCTTATGTAGCTAGTTACTGATGTTTGGTTTGCTGCCATGTCCATCCAAAAAAAAAAAACCCTTTTCTTCCTTTCCAAACTGAAATAACTAACGTTCTCTGTCCATCCAAAAAAAAAACCCTTTTCTTCCTTTCCAAACTGAAATAACTAACGTTCTCTGATTTTCCCTTGATCTATTGCATCAAGTCTTTGTCAAATTGTACCCCAACTATATTAACTTATTTTTTCCAGTCTTATAATTGTTGGTTGTTTATAAAAAAAAACCAATTATATACTTTTTTAATATTATAAAAGCAAGCTATGAGGTTTAAAAAGAAGATCCAAAGGATCAAAATATATTTTAAATCAAATAATAATAGCTTCAAGTACTCTTGAGGGCATATCAAGATTAGAATTGTGTCCAGATATGCTTCATGAGCATTCATATGTGTTTTTTTAATAATAGTTTGTAGTGTAAGTCCTATATTTAGGATTAGAAGATATTATTTATCAAGTTTATTAACATAATTTATAATTTATATCATAATATTCTTCAATTTTAAAAGATGATAATAATTAGTAATATAATAACTCGTGAATAGCAAAAGTATAATGCTAGGATATGCAAAGAAGTACGTATGTTTGGAAGAATGGCATAAGATATAAATATTAGAATAATTTAAATTCCCCCCCCCCACTATATATTGTAAGAAAGAACAATTTAACTTATAATTAAATTCATCTTAATTTAAATAGTTTACTAATAAATATATTAGAATTAAACTTGTGAATAAAATATCATATAAACCATTTTGGTAATATATAAAATATCAAATATTATTATTTATAAAATTTATTTATAAATTTAATGATAAAGTTGATCTATGACAATTAATTTTATGAAGTCTTTTGAACAGCCTACAACAAAATTAAAAGTTTTAACTCAGATATACTTTAACACTATGGAAATTCTTGCGTCATTTTCAACAAAACCAAAGTTCTATCATATATAATTGATTAGAAATTCAATTTAAACAAGCAATTAATTATAAGAGTTAAACATATTTACAAGTTGATGAATTATATATTTAATTTTTGTAATTATCAATTAATATAAAGATTGAATGTAGATATTATGATTTTTTCAAAAAATGGTCAAAAGAAAATTGATTATTGATCCACATGCATGAAGATGTGTGGGTATTATTTATTATATATATAAATAAATAAAGGTGCTTTCATGTTTCATTTATGTAACAAGTGTTTCGTTCTTATATTCTACAAATAAGCTATATAACTCATTTTTTCATCATGATTATTTAAATTACTGTGTATATGTTATCTATATTCTCTCTAAAGGAGATATATCTAACATTTATTAATGTCATAAAATTGAAAAAAAATTAAATAATTATATGCTCTTGTTTTAATAAACCAGGTAAGCTAAAACTTCTAAACAAGCTAAAAGGATCAAAACCCAATTTAAGTTGAATAATTTTTTTAATAATAACAGCTCCAAGCACTAACAAGGAAGTGATTTGAGGTGTATTTAGCAGTTAACATATTTAGTGATGCAATTTTTTTCTGATGTTTTAACAATGGATCAATCCTACCCAAGCTAACAAAATATTAACATTCATCATCTCCTTCAACCTCTCCTTGATATGCCGATTCTACTCCATTAGCTCCACCATCTCCATGACATCAAATTCTTTACGGCATCCCAAATAAATTCAAGCATAATTCAAATTATCGCCCTTACAAATAACTAGTGAATATGATTAAAAGGCTTATCAGGATGATAGATCATAATATTTTATATTTTGTTGTTCATTTCTTACTTTCTCATCTTACTGATGAGTTGTATTGCTTGTTGGCATTGCAAAAACAATTCAAGAAAATAACCATATGAATACCTTCATATTAATCCCCACTATATCTACCCTCCATCACTCACACACACGCACACATATATATAAATAGATATTTTTAATTAGGATTCTAGACATTGAAAGGGTAAACTAAGTGTCTTGTAGATATTTTTATATATAAGCTATATTAGCTCTTATATAAATTATTATTGTTCAAATTATCATGTATATGCTATCTATATATTTCCTAATAAGGAGCGATATATAAAGTTTCCTCAATGGTATAAAATCACACTAGTTTTGTAATTCTATGCTTTTATTTAAGCCTATTTAAGCCAAATGATGCCAACAACAAAAATTTTGTCCAATTTACTTCATGAGCATTCCAATATACCTTTTCAAACTTCATATTTATTGCTATGGTATTCACTCAAGTTAATTAACCTATATTTAAATGTTGTTAAACTATATGCATTTTAATTTAAAGTTAAGGTGCAAAGTATTTTCTTAGACTTAGTACCCTAAAGTAATTTGTTGTGCAATTTTACCCATGAAGTATTTAAAATGATGTAATATTATCTAAACTAACAAAAACTTTTAACTTTGACTATTAAAATGTTGAGTTAGTTATGATTTGACTAAAATAAATATGCATGGCATTTAATATAAGTAGATGGATTAGAGATTTTCTTATAGATATAATCAAGTTCATTTTTGTTCATTCTTTATTTCGATAGCTTATAGTCCTTCACCCTCTCCACCACACCTCACCCCACCCCATCGCTAGTGATTACCCCTTATGTGATGTCAAGTACGACGGCCAACAATAGCAACTCTGACAACTAATATTTTACAGTTTAACAATCTTCAACTTTTCATTGGACCCCCCATCAATCTAGTGCCTAGATATAGGAAAATGATGGCGATAATGATCTTTTCAACCTACCGTCGGTAATTTTCTGTCCCACTATCAGTGAGTTTCTTATCCAACTATATCGCTAACGATTTTTTAGAAGAACCAAAATGGCCTTGAAATCAAAGAAATTGCCAAGGGATTTCTCATTCAACTCCACTATTTGTGAGCAAAAAAGAAGATAACCTCGGTTTTTTGTTAAAAATCTTCAACCCATTTATTTATGTTAAATGTCATATAAGATTATTTTAGTCAAACATCTAATTAGTTCATTATTTTAATAGTCAAAGTTAAATGTTCTTGTTAGTTTGGATGATATTGCACAATTTTAAATACTTCATGAATAAAATTGTACTATAAATTACTTTAGGGCAATAGGCATATATGAGAAAATACTTTAAAGTATTGGGCGCATCTTAACCCTTTAATTTATAGATTGTATAACCATATTTCATTGACTTTAAAAAACGATAAAAATTAGTAATATACCTCATGAATCACAAGAGTAGAATGCTAGTATGCATGAAAGCACGTACGTTTGGAAGAATATACATAAGATGTAAAGGTTAGAACAATATTTTTTCCCCAATATATATTGTAAGAAAGAGCAATTTATCTTTTAATCAAATTCATCTTAATTTAAATAGTGTACCGATAGATCTAATAGAATTAAACTTATTAGTAAAATATCATATAAACTGTTCTGGTATTATATAAAATATACTATCTTTTTGTCTTGTAAATTTTTGTATTTTCAAAAATCATTTTATTGGGTTTAATAATTATTTGAATTGAATTTGAGTCTTCTAATCTAAACAACTTATTTTTAAATCAGTTATTTGTAAATATTTTTAGAATTTATCTTTATTATATATTATTTGGCCTACATTTATATAAACATGCACACTTTAGGGAATTGACAAGCCTGAGATTTTCTCTTGCAAATTTTTTATAATAAATTAAAATTAAAAATTAGCATCCTAAAATAAAATATTTACCTGTGTGAAAATTGAAATCAATAAATTTGAGTCAATTGGAATAAATAACCTTTACTGGAGTATCACCTTATATGAATCATTTAAACTATAAGATTTTTTATTTTAGTCAAAGAAAAAATATAAGAGTGTAATTCAAAATTAATAATTCAATTTGATTAATTTGTCAGAGGGCCGGTTTAATTATAAATTAAAATTGATTAATGAAATAAATTTCAGAAATATAATTACACTCAGTCAATCTCTATTAATTTGAATTCAATGACTAATCTTATTCAAATTAATAATTAATAAATTAATCAATAATGAATTAAAATTGATTGGTTATGTTTTAACGAATAATTAAAAATTATTCCTATATTGCGAAAAGATGGCCTAAAAAATTCCAAAAGCATTTTCACACATGCATATGTTATGATTTAACTCATTCAAAAAGTTATTATTCCCATGACTTCGGAACTTTGAGATTCTTTCGTGGCGTTCTATGAAAAATAGATCGGCGGTGATTGGATATATAGATAGAAACAAATTCAATTTACTCTCAAGTTCAAATTTTGTGAATTAAAAGAAAAAAAAAGAAAATTTGTCGAGAATCCTTTGTTAAAATCTTTCTTATGAGAATCTTAAAATTAGGGTGTTGATACTTTATATATAAAATTTATAAAATATCAATATTTTTATATATAAAAATATATTAAATTTTTTTACGTATATAATTTTTAATGGGAGACTTTTTTTTTTTCAAATTTTCTATTAAAAATTATGTTGATAAAATTACCTTTTATTTGGAAACAATGATAATCTAACACTTTCCCGATAAATTTTAAATTTAAATTATTTTTTTAATTGGAAAGGCACGTTAAAATTAGAAAAGTCTTAAAATATTATTACTTAAATATTAAAATTAAAAATCAATTTATTTATTATATCTTATAAAATAAATAATAATATAATAATTTTTAATTTAAGATTTTAAAATTTAAACGATTTTTTTTTTGTTTTCAAATTAAAATTTGAGAATTACATAACAAATAAATAAAAAAAGGGAAAAAAACCTCCTTAGCTAAATAATCTCCACATTGATTAATTTCCTTAGGTACATATCAGACTTCAATGTTACATCTTTAGGTTATCTTTGGTATGAATTTTGGACAACTGGAAATGGGATTGAGATAGGTATTGTGAATGGGATATAGGAATACGGTCCTTTAAAATTATATTTGATATGGAATAATATTTATAGGTAATATTTATATTAATTTTATTTTATAATAAATATAAATTATGAAAATACTATAATATTTTTATTATTAAAAAAAAAAAGGCCCTACTCTCTAACTCCATTGTTGATCTCGAAAACTTCATCTTCCCTTCAGTACACCCACCGCCGTTCAATAGCCACACCACACATCACTCAATGGATTAAACAAAAATTACTCATCACAAATCAAATCAAGTAAGTTTATTTAATGATTTAAAGTAGAAGAAAAGAAATAGAAAAGAACAAACAGATCTAGGTTAACAAAAATGGGTGTGAAAACAGAGAAAGCAGTAGCTGAAGATAGAGACGGTGGTGAGGTTGGAATAAAATTGAGAGTGGAGAGAACAAGAGAATGTTGGGATTGAAGATGAAGATAGTGGCGAAGCAGAATGTGAGAGCATAACTACGATGGAGGGTGAGAAAATGACAGGAAGGGAGAGTGATGACTGCAGACGTTGAAGAAAGAGACGATGGTGAGGCTGGAGAACAAGTAGCAGCAGCAGGGGTAAAGAACGACGACGGTGAGAAGACAACAGTTAGAAGATTCGATAATATTGAATAGAGGTATTTTGGCCTGAGAAAGTTTCAATCCCAGGATTGAATTTCTAATACCACCTTCCCCGATGTGTATATGGGTTTCACCCGTCCCACATCCTAAGCACTCCCTCATTCCTCCTTACCTCCCAATGCTTCCAACCAAACAAGGCCTTAATTTCTGACATCATTTGGTCATTGATCCACCATCCACCGTTAATTATTTTTGCTTTTTTCAAAACATAATTTATAATTGATTTAAAAATAACCCTATGAAATATTTCAAAATCATTTTACTTAAATGCACAAGATTAATTGGAAATTTGGAATGGTATGCCTTGGCTTTCTCTTAAGCTTTAGATCGTGATATTTCCTGTTCATCCATGTTAGTTGAACTATGGAAGTGTTCCATAGTTCAACTAACATGGAACAATGGAAGTGTTCCATGGTTTTTCCTTCTTCATAAAAGTGTGAAATGCCCATTCCCAAGATCACAAAATATAACCTCAATTGTTAGTTTTTGGGTATATCTTGGATGATCTCTTATCCACTGAGATATCCATATGCAACTGGAGCACTTTGTTTGGATTATGGTATATTTACACAGTAAACTCACAAAAAAGGAAGAGCACTAAGAAGTACTACAGAAAATGAAGGAAGAACAGTGGAGGAGAAGAAAAGGAGAACTATTTTTTCTTTGTCTGTAGAGCAAGATCCACACACCACTAGAATATGAATATGATCACCATCTCCATCTATGTCTTATGTACTTGTGTACATGATAGGAGGAGTGGGATACTTATATAACTACCCACTTCCTCATTTTCCTCCTTTCAAATAAAATTGTTCTCTCCACATTTGCTCCTCATGAACCTAGGCCTAATCCACTATAGATAGATTGGCCTATTTTCTAACATCTTCCACTCACACTTGGTGGATTAAATGTCATGAGTCCAATCTCATTCTTTCATATTAGGTGCTTTTTCATGACCGCTACTTCTGGGCGTTTGTACTAGAAATCCATTTTACAGATACCAGCACAAAGCAACCTTTTAGTGCAGCTCGATCAGAATAAATTATAGTACCTTGAATGTCTTAGATTTATCCATATACACTTTTTATAGCTAATATAATCCCTCTTGAGTTAGCATATAACTCAATCCTAATCCCTCCTTACCTCCCAATGCTTCCAACCAAACAAGGCTTTAATTTCTGACATCATTTGGTCCTTGATCCACTATCCATCATTAATTATTTTTGTTTTTTTTAAAACATAATTTATAATTGATTTAAAAATAACCCTATGAAATATTTCAAAATCATTTGACTTAAATGCACAAGATTAATTGGAAATTTGGAATGGTATGCCTTGGCTTTCTCTTAAGCTTTAGATTGTGATATTTCCTATTCATCCATGTTAGTTGAAACTATGGAAGTGTTCCATGGTTTTTCCTTTTTCATAAAAGTGTGCAATGCCAAGATCTCAAAATATAACCATAATTGTTAGTTTTCGAGCATACTTTGGATGTTCTCTTATCCACTAAGATACTCATACGCAACCGAAATATCTTGTTTGGACTCTGGTTTGTTTACCCAACAAACTCATTAAAGAAGGAAGAGTACTAAGAAGCACTGCAGAAAACGAAGGAAGAATAGAGAAAAAAAAAGAGCACTCTTTTTTATTTGTCAACAGAGTAAGAGCCACACACCACTTGAATATGAATCTGATCACCCTCTCCCTCTATGTCTTATGTACAAGTGTATATGATGGGAAGAGTGGGATACCTATATAACTGCCCACTCCCTTATTTTTCTACTTTTAAATAAAATTATTCCCTCAACATTTACTCCTCATAGACCTAGGCTTAATTCACCATGAGGGGACTTATCATTTCCTAACGTCAATAATTATCAAAAGTGACCATGTATGAGGTTTTACCGATGTATACCTTGACTTAAGTACTTAGAGGATTACATTTGCTTACACAATGCATCATTCTGTGATGTTCAAACTTGGCGCTAGCCTTCGGTGCATGCTCTACATATGATTAGGGGTGTTCCAACTTGTCCTGGCCCAGGTCATATTAGAAGAGGATGGGAATGTCTTGACGTCGTCCGTTTCGAGATATATTTTTTTCTTTAAAAAAATCAGTATTTTTTTTAACATTTTCTCCTTTAGTTAAATTAATATATTACTCTTCTTTGTAACAAAAAAAAAAAAATATATTACTCTTCTTTTTTCTTCACAGTCCCCTCTCAACGCCAAACTCTCCACGTACATGAGCCGCTCATTCCTTTCTTTCTTTTTAATACTCTTCCTTAATTCCTAGCATGTGGCATAATTCTTGTGTGCTTAACTTCTCAAACTATAATAGTAATCAAATTGGGCTTCTTACAAAGATATACCTACAAGATCACAAGTCTAGATAGAAAAAAGAAATTTTACAATCGACAAATATGACCCAAACTTAATTTGCCCGGTTCAATGGTTCAATTTTCCTAAAAAAAACCTTTATAGGACATCTCAAATCTATCTCATTTCATTTGAGACGATGACTCTCTTGAGATAAGGCTGACATACGACAAAATCTGTCTCATCCTTATTCATTAATCATTAAGATGAATTTATCCCGATCTCGTCCTATTCTATAAATATACTTATCGTCCTATCCTATAAACATACTTAACATGATGTCAACGCTATGAGTCTTCTATTTAGTTCTTAAGAGATTCTCCTTTTCTAAATTTTTGTAAGGTAGTTAAATGGTACTATAGGGTAATGCCTAATTGAGGGGCAAGACACTCCTTTGCTTCCATTACCTCTATTTTTTTTGTTACACATTACTTCTCTTTATGAATGTGTACACTTGGAGTTACTTGAGACGCAATGGATCATGCCTTCTTTCTTGACTATCAAGGCCATTCCTTTTCACAATTTTCCACATCAATGAAAACTAAGGATATTTTGGTACTAATTTTAACTTGCGTCATTAAATGTTTTAGTATTAGCCTTTGTAAAACCCATAAAAATTCAAACAAACTTAAGAACTTACTTCTTACATTATAATTTCTTTCAATAAAAAATGCAAGAGAAGTATGACTTCTCACATTAAAATAATTTCAACTTGCATTTAGTGTCTTTTGCTTTAACAATCTCTTGAATAATTCCTTTTTCTAGAAATCCTTCTCTCAAGGGTTTTCAAGCATTTTTTGAATGTAAATCATTTTAGCTTTTCAAGATAGGTATATGAAAAACATAATTACTCAAAGGTAGTAAAATTCCCCATATTATAGGTCTATATTCTCACAAATGAGACTTATTAGCTGCTAGTACGGCAAGATACCAATAGATAAATCTATAACAGGTTTATAAAATTTTTTGGAATCGTTTGACATAAATACGCAAGAATGATTTGGAAGGGAATTGTAATTTCATAAATTGATTTACCTCTAATATCATATCAACTACAAAATATCAAATTTCCCTTGCCAATCAATCTCATCAAGAATGACTCTACTAATTGAACAAATAAAAAAACTTAACAGTTACTATTGGAAAAAGAAAAATTATTCCCCGTAGAATTAGCCAACGCTTCAAATTTCAATCCAAATGAAGTGAAAAAAAATTAAACACTCAAATCAAACAAAACCAACTAAATTATAATCGTATGACTCTGATCTCCTCGTAGACGAAATTATACAAAACATTCAATTTATGATAAACCAAACCAACCATCAATTATTAAACATAGATCCATAATTTAAAATTGCAAATCCGCATTTATTAAATTTGCATAATTTCTTACTTAATAAGTAGTCACAAGTCTACTAATTTCAATTTGTGGAGAATGTACGAAGCATGTTAATTTAACGGATGAAATCTTGTTTCCAAATAGGGCCAAAAAAAAAATCCCAGAATTTTCTTCTTGGGTGAAACAATGGCATGAAATTACAGAACCTGACAATGAAATTATCATTGTGAACTGCAATAATGGTTCAAGATTTCTCCATGTTTTATAATCAAAGTCCCGCTAAAAGTGGATTATGCCAATCTACTTCAGTCAAAGTTTCCTAATGAAGAAAATACTAAAGTTTGAACATGTTACAACATGTATGTTGAATTCCTGCTTCACTTGCATGATGAAATCCTTAAAAAAATAAAAAATAATCAACTTCATGGGTGTAATAAAGCCAAAAAGGATCTCTCCCACCCACCCTATTATTTTGAGCTTAACCTTAAACCAAACAAAAATTCTTAAATCGTCACATGCTCCTGATGGATGCAAAAATTTGTCTAAATCCAATAGGAAAGTGATCATAAGAAAAGAGAACTACAATCCAACAGATTTCTCCAACTTCTGAATCTGGTTAAGGAAAATCCAGGTCATCTGCACAAGTAAACAGGAAGGTATCAGGAAGATACTCTAGAGTGAAGACAAATCAAATAATCACTATCAATATATTATTATATAGTACTTCCTTCGGTACTTAATATAAGAGCTAAATAATTAATTTACGGATATTAAATAATTTAGTTAATTAGTTATTTGTAACAAATGTATATTGGTTTTCTTAACCTGCCCCTTTTAATCATGTGCATTGTAACTATCTCTTGGATGAAACTCTCTTATTATGTGTAATCAATAGGGATACTTTGAGGAAAAATTATAAATTTGGGATGCAAAGTGGATTGAGGTCCCCATATTTAGCACCAAAATAAACCCCTTGTCTAACTTTTATATTTAGGACCAGAGGTAGTATAAAATCTATTGAATGTGCATTATTCATAAGTCATGAATAGTACAATACACGGGAGGCCCACATCTGGTTAGTTGAGAGAAAACTAGAAAGAAAACCAACGTAGAAATAAAGCGAGCAAACAGAAGTTATTACCATGACATGAGGAGCAATTCTGACACAATAAACAGGAAATCCAGTATAAAATTTCAAAGGTCCTCCTGATTTCAGGGTTTTGACAGCACAATCTAGGGAACCTGTATATGGATATTTTCCCTCGGCATCAGGTTGCATTTTCTGTATCTGGGTCTTCACATAATCAAATGGCAAACTGCAAGCTGATGCAAAAAATCCTGAAACAGTACTTGCACCTGTACAAGATGTTACAAGATATTAGTCCTTAGGCAATATAAATTTTTCACATAGAAGAAAATGAGAAAACGATGAAGGAGAACCCTTTTTTTCTAATTCAGACTACCATCAATCATAATAAAAGGAATCATACTAAAATTTGTGATACACACACATGTGGACAAGCACACATATTAACTACTCTCCTCAGTATCAGTGGTATATATCTTAATTCCATCAAAAGCATTTAGCATGGTATCTCCAAAGGACGGATATATCAAGTGTTGAAGTGTCAGAGCCAGTATTCATGATATCTAACTTGGTACTGAGGACCTATGAGGCCTACTTTTTCCATCTTTTGAGTTCTTTCTACAGCATTTTCGTCATTAGACGCTTTAGTAATTCTTGCTTCCAAATATATAATATTCGAGAAAAGAGCCTAACCATTTAATCATTGCATTGTTTTTAGTTTTCAACAAGCATAAGTTAATTTCATATTCAGCATTCAATTACCATTACATTGACTACACTAATATCTCTTCAACAAGGAGAGGGCCATAACAATATGATATTCAGTCTCATCTTAGCTGTACTAACTCCTATCTTTAGAATATCTTTCTTCTGTTCTTATGCTGGGATATAGCATGGCTGTACATTGTCACAGAAATATTCTTTTTTGCTAATTTAGTTGAACCATGCCAGCAGTGGCATAATCCTTCAAAGGGTAAGAGCGCACTTATTTACACAAGATGTCTTTTAGAATCTGCATCTATCATCTTGAGCACAAACAAGATAAGGAGAGACATATAAATAAAAAAAGATAAATCCCAAAGTCTCTGTGCAAACAACAAATCTGTCAAGAAAAGCCAAACGAATCATTAAAGTTTATATTTAGAAACCTCACCAGGTAAAATTGAAAACTGAACTGTTACTATTCGTGATAAGGGATGGAACTATTAATCTTATAAATAGTAGAACATTGATTGAAGAGAATAGTATATCATTCTAAGGATGAAAATGTCTACCAGAAAGGGATGTTCTACGCTAGATATGACACGTTTGAGAAGGAGATGACAAAAGAGGCCCAACAAATCATCCAAAAGATAACCGTTAATCTTCCTTCCCAACATTTGGAGTCACGTTACTTCACTTTTAACATTTTAAGTAGAGTGGAATTCAGTTGCTAATATGAGAGCATACAATAATAATAACAAACATGTCAGCTAGAAATAATTACACCATTGATGCAAAGTGGTTACTCACCAACTACAGTAGCGGTTTCACCTACACCAAGGGAATCCCTGAAAAACTCAACACTTTGATCATAAGAGGCAAGCATTCCCATGTTCAATGCCATGGCTCTTACAACAGTAGGGCCAGCACCTTTCCAAAGTGACAAAACCCCTTCATCAGTAACAATACGAGAAAGCGCATGGAAGGCATTTGTGTAATTTCGGCGCTGAGCAACTGGTAAAGTTGCATCAGCCTGCATACGAATGAGTGCCAAATCTGCTGGGCTACCAACAGATGCTCCAATAGCACCAGCAGTCAGTCCACACAGAGCTTTCTGATACAATGGCAGGGGCTTCCCTTCATTAGCCTCTTGTGCTTTTTTGGTCAACACTCTATAAAGCAACACAACCATCAGGTAAGATGATGATAATAATGGAACTTAAAGGAGTAAAACTGCATATAATGTTGTATCGTATGATGCAGTCCTGAGAAGTCAGAAGGATAAACGATAGCAGACATATCATAAGAAAATATTCAGAAAGATGATCATTACAGTATAAGATCATACTACACAAGGTGCCTTCTAGTTATAAAAGTTATTCATTGCAGAAACAATGTAAGCTTATAAAGTCGTTAGCAGGCAAAGCTACAGAAAAACTCATTTCGAATGAAACAGTGATTTACTCACCTGAATGATCCAAGTCGAGCGGTTGTGTATGTAGCCTGTCTGAGTAATCCAGCGGATAGACCCTACAAATCATGATTCAATTTAGATAGCAGTCAAAGTACACCTTTGTGAAAGGTAAATGGAAAATCTACAATTCCGAAGTTGGATAATCCAGTGCATAGACACTGTTGGAAACACTTTATAGGATAGTTAACTATCAAGAAAACTCGCTTTTTCCCCTTATGTCAAACGCCAGAAGCCATAGAATAGGCTGTAAACCATATCATTTCCAAAGGCATCTTTATGGACAAAAGCATCCAACATCAGAATAATTAACTTAGAAATTGTCCTCTATAAAAGTATCAAGTATGCAATAAGAAAATGGCAGGTTTCAATAGCCAGATCCAGGGCCGAATTCAGTGATGCCCAAGTAAGGATCAATTATTGCCGAAGCACGGTCCAAAAAAATGGAAAGAATTGCAAAACGCCAGTCACATCCAGAGATCAAGAACAAAAGTTGAAAATACTCAAAATTTGCAAAGAAGCAAACCTTGTAAAATGCAGCAACACCCTCATTCTTAAGCATGTTAGATGTCACCTGTACGGCCGATCCTTGTCCCAGTTGAATCCTCACCTACCCCAAACCAAATCCAGTTAGGAAAAACAACTAAATCAAAAACATACCCACAAAAAGGGGGGAAAAGCGCAAAGAGAAAGCCAAAATATAATCAACAGAAATCACAGATCACAGGTCTAAATTTCCACACACCATAATCCAAATGCAAAATGTCCTAAATCATATCTGAGGAGAGAAGGAGTAAGAAAAACCCCTTGATTCATCAGTAGAATCGCACCAAAAGAGATTGCAAAGGCGAATGCTTTACCTTGACCATATCGATAGGTTGAATAACACAGGTAGCGAGCATGCCGGAGGCGCCGCCATTGACGAAAGGCTTCACAGTAGACCATACACCAGCTGGCTTGGGCTTGTTGTCTCCCATCTCCGAGATTCCGAGTTTCAACGAAGAAACAATGGAAATTTGCTGCTCAGTGAAGCCAGGAACTAGGAGAGGGAGGCAACGAGGTTAACAAACAGGATCCTCTGAGTGTCTACCTACCTATATGGAAAAAAAAGAATTTCATTATATGACGAACAATTTAAGCTAATATCAAATTAGGAACAAAAAAATTTTGAAATTATATTATCGGTCAAAGGACTAAATTAAAAGTATGTTTTAAGGGACAAACGATAAAAATACTGTTCATTTGTCTTGGTTACAATGTCTAAACTACTAAACTAATTTAAATAAATAAAATTAATTAGTTAATTATAACAAATATAATATAATATCTATAAAATATCTATATATAACATAATATCATATATCAGTTTATAAATTATATAAATTAATTTAAGAAAAAATTAATATATTAAGAGCAAATTTAATCCTCAAGTAGTAACTCTTATATTAAGAATTTAATATTGGGGAAAATGACATATAAGTCATATAGAAGGAATCAAATACTAAAAAAGTCTTAGAAAATGACATAATTAATGTTAAATCCTATAAGACTTTAGATTATTTTTTTAATTGTGAAAAGACATAATTACCCCTCTACATTCCTTATGTTAAGTAAGTATCTTCTTTCACTTCCTCGTGTCTAAAATACCTTTTCCCCGTAGCATTCCATTATGTAGAATGAAATGTGTTCCTCCAACTCACTCTCACACTTTCTCCATCCCACAAAAACTCCCATAACAATAATCTTCTTCCTCATCTTTGTTCTTTTTCCCTATTCCAATATCTAAAACCCTCCTTCCACGGTCACTCAGAATCCCCAAATTTTTTATCCCTTGCTCCGCGTCTGACATCCATACCTTATTCAAATCTGCCGTCAAATGAATTGTCGAGAAGCTCTGCAGCCTCGTTACATTGAGGGTAGCCATTCTTCTAAACCTGAAGGTGATTATGCTTTAAACAATTCAACATGAGAGATATTTATTCTTTTGTCGCAATAGTTGCCTAAGTATCGAATTGGGCATCCAATTAACTCAAGTTGGAGTAAACTTAAGAACACATTTCCTCAACTAGTATGCTGATTGATATTCACTATGAAGTGCATGCATGCTTATGGGATTATTTGGACAAGTACATTCTATTTTAGCATCCAACATTCCTCTTATATATGGCCTCAACAATAGTCATAACATTGGTATTGACTATGTATTGTGCTCCTTGCTATAATCAAACTAATATTTTGGTTTACATTGGAACATGCTCTATAATTGGATCATTGACAGTAAGTGACGCTAATAGATACCATGTCAATATTGAAAGAAATAACATTTTTGTGATTTTGGTCATGTGTTGCTTACTGCCTTTTATTTTGTCATTTTTGAAATATTATTTCATAACATGAGTGTAAAAGCAATTGTCATTACAATAGAACTTACATTAGAGAGGATAAATGAGGATGTATACTACTAGACATTAATTTTTATAGTGGTTGATATTACTTGTATAATTATGCAATTAAATTATTTTAATGTGGTCAGTATCTTGCATTTTGCAGTATCCCTTTCCCATTTAAAAAAAAAAATACTTGCATCATTTTGCATTACGACACCAATACTTGCATGGTTGCAACACTTAATTAAAGGGTTCATTTTCTTCTCTTGAATTCATAACCTTATTATGGAATAATGCAAAAGATCTTTTGTCTTTCAATCTATGACAATTCTTCAAAAACATTATTACTATATTCATTTTATTAATAAACTTATTGAAAGTTCAATATTAGAAGAATTGCTGAAGTTGATTTCTACTTCTTATTATTCATTTTTGTGCATAGTAATTCACTGTTCTACCTAGTTACCATCTTGATTCCCTTTAATCATGTGTAGACACAATGTGATTGAATTTTTTGTGTAATAAAGTACTAATATCTTTTGAAACATCATTAGTGCTTAGCTCATGGTTCTATCGAATGGGCTTCCTAATTAGACTTATAGGGATCATATAGCTCTGTTTTTTGCCAATGTTATTCTCTTCTTTTCATTTCTGTTTTCCTTTACCTTGGTTGTTGTTGGCTATTTAGAAGGCAGGGTGAGAACCTTATCCTTTGATTATGTGGTTTCTTCTTTCATAAATGAATCCTTCTATCCAAACCAACAAAAAAAATTCTCCCCTATCAAAAGATAAACATAAAAAACTAATTACTCAATTTTGATTTTAATGTATGCATGAAGGGTCATGTACTTATTTAAAGCATATAAAATTAGTATATTTATTTTGCCAATCTATTGAATTATACGTGCTATATATTTTTCCTGATATTTCCACAGTACCAATTCATCATTATATAAATATATTTTTTATGTTACCCTATAATTTTATTTTTAGAGTTAGTTAGCAGGTAAGCATGTTCTCTAATTTTTTATTCGTGAATTTTCTCAGGCTTATTTTTTATTTGGAGATGAGGAGTACTTATTTATATTTCAAGAAGCTTCTGCTACTGCCATGTATTATCTTTACAATGACCCTTGGTATTGATGTGGCTTTACATGCCTCCTTATAATTACAGTTGACTTTTCTCTTATAATTCTTTGAAACTCTCATGCTTGTTTGTAATGCCTCCCTATTATGTTCATATAGGGGGATAGTTTGGCAATGATGGAGGAAGTCATGCATAGATTGGTGGTCAAGTGAGAACAATATCTATAAAGGAAGGCACAGCATATAATGAGTTCAAAATAGTTTGTGGACAATTGCTACAGATTAACTGCCCAAGAGAAAATATATGCTAGTTTTCTGTGTAAATCTGAGTTGAAAAAGGGTGTTAGTTTGTATAGTTTTCTATATAAATACATAGCACACTAATTTTTACTTTGTAAATAGATGTATAAAGTGATAATCTCTTTTTTTTAACCTTCATTAAGGTCCACATTTTGGATGATAGGGTGGATCTTGATCAAGGTGACTATGTGTATTATACTCCTTTTAACTATTATAACTGTAAAGTGTATATATATGAAGTTATATTCTCCCTAGAGTAATGTTGGAAACCTTTGTGACCAAGTTGTTATTTTTTCTCTTTAAAAGTTATGTTCGGTTTGCAGTAATTTATTGTGTGTTTACTTCAGTGTAGTAAGAAAATATGAACATTAGAAAGGTTACTTTAAAGTGTGAATGACATATCATGATCTGATATGAAAGGCAATGTAAGTTGTTATTATAGTATGCGATAGTTGTTAATATAAGTTTTAGAGTTGTTAATATTATATGTCTGGTGCAGATTGTCATTACTGATTGCGAGTTTGTTTGGAAATCATATATTCTATTATGTTCATATCGGAAGACAATTTGAAAATGATGGTGAAGGTCTGTTATAACTTAGGAATTTATCAAATTTTAAAAAATTAATATATCCAAGGATAAATATATATTCATGGTAGAAAATTTCAAATAGTTATGGGTAACAGAGTGGTCAAGGATTGAGGTTGAAAATCAGAGGTCCTGTGTTCAAGCCTTGGTAACTGCAAAAGAGGAAGTTTTATTTTTTTCTAGCGCGTGAAATTATAAAAGTACCCCTCCCACTTATTCTGTTGAAATTGTACCTCTTTCGCCATTCTTCTGATTTTCTTCAGCCACGTCACAGGCGGAGTATCGAGAGCATAAAGCAGAAACCCTTAAACCATCGATGCCGTGTATGCAAACTTTGCTTCTGCCTGTGTCTTTGGCGTGTTGTTCCATCATCTTCAGTAGCCATCACCCTTCTCTGGGGCTTTATTAGTTCCAGTTTGGATTCAGTTGATCGGGGGACAGAGAGAGCGAGAGTGAGAGTTGAGAGAATAGAGTATAGTGGCGCAGTGGAATATGATCAGAGGGTGTGAGCGTTCATGCAAACTCAGACTTCAACTAAGGTGAGTCTCTTAAGTCCATTTCCGTTCTCATTTTCTTCGATCTCTAAAGTTTGTGGGTTGTTCAAAGTCGAAGCTTTGCGAGAGAAAAGTTTTGATCTTGTAAGATTAAGCAAGGATTAAACCTTTTTCACTTAAAATCTAACTTAAATCATGAGTCTTGGTTGCTGCATGTATGTGTTCTGTTACGTGGTTAAGCTTTTCAAAAATAGAACTATATTATCTCAGAGTGTGCATCTTTGAATTCTCTGAAATTGAAGTAAAGATGAGTAGAAGTGCTTGATAATATAGTAAATTGAAGGTCGTAAGTGTTTGGGTTGTTTTGGGTTTGATTTTTGGGTTAAGAAGTTGCTATTTTGATTATATAATTACAGAAGTTTGTTGTAGTGTGGGGTGGTGTCATCCATAAATTTTTCAGATTAAATGTACAGCTATATGGGTTTTGTGGCAAAGGATAAAAGAAAGCTGAAAATACACTGAAACCTACTGTTTTGAACTGAAATTTTTGAAGAGAGAGGTCTCTCGTCCTTGTGTTGGGAATACTTAAGCTTTGCCTTAGACTGTTCTAATATATATATAATGTGCTTCTGTTTGGGATGTTTTTAAAGGCTAAAAACAAATTTAAAAACTTATTGCTAGTAAAAATGAGTATATGTATGCATATCGGTATGTGTGACTTCTCAGCATCTAAAAAAAAAAGGGCCAAAAGAGTAGAATAGAGTTTAAGTGGTAGCATTACATTGTTTTTAGGAAAGTCAGAGGGAGGGTGCGGTATAATTCTGTAACTTTGGGTTTTATGACTTTGGAAGCTTCTTGTGTTGGTCATAGAGCAAATCTGAAAAGTAAAATGACTAAAGCTTTTATAGATAATATATTTACTATGATAAATGGATAGAATAAAATTCCAATCCAAGGTTTTTTTTCCTCTTCCCATATTGAGCTAGTAGGAGTTTAGTTTTGTTGAATTTAATCATTCCAATGAGTTTAGAAGAGGATTTTGTGTGGGATGATGGCCCTACGTGTGTTCCAATGACATTATTTTGAATCCATTAAAATTGAAAGGGCAAGGTTGAGGCTTAGGTGACAAATAAAAGTAGTAGTGACGAGAAATTAATAGGTTCAATTATTCTAATGAGAGTAGCAATTTGATTGATGATGAAACTTAAAATTTAGTATATTGAGTGTTAATTATAAGGAATTTGAGGATTTTGTATAATTGGAGGATTTAATGATTTATCTTTGTCACAATGTTGATTAGAATGTTAATATATTATTTCGGGATATTAGGGAATTCAAAGTGATTTTTATCGAAAGTTATTAGCTAAAATGGGTAGAGGTTCTGGAGTGTAACAGGTGAGTGAATAACTGTTCCCTAAAAGTTTACATTTTTAAATACATTGTTATTTTATTGAAAATGTTGAATTTCAAATATGGTTTACGAAAAGTAAGGTTTACGAAAGTATGGTTTAAATCGTTGGAAATTATTTTCTTTTGATTGATTTACAAAGGAACTATGATTATGTATGAAAATGGATGAATAAGTTTTTGAAAAGAGTTTGGTAAAAGTTGTATTGAACTGATGTTATTCATAAAATATATTCTTATGCGAATTTCATATGTTTTCACAGTAATTTGATTTCAAAGGTACATGCTGGGGTTTTTGGAAAGTTAAAGTGATTTTACCAATGGTTATGGCATTGAAACGACTGAGATTATTTCATGTGAAATAAACCCTACGCATGATGAAAATATTTTAGGGCGGAATATAGAATGCTGGTTGCTAACAGCATTACTGTTAGTCCTTGGTGCACCTTGGTTACTCAAGCTTGACAGTTAGTGGCCTTGAGCCACCAGAATTATTTCGTGGGATTTATTCTCGCGACAGTTAGTGGCCTTGAGCCACCAGAATTATGTCGTGGGATTCATTCTCGCGACAGTTAGTAGCTTCGAGCCACCAGAATGGTTATTTACCCTCGTGGACTATGTGTCCACATCTGTATTAGTGGCTTCGAGCCACCAGAATGGTTAGTTACCCTCGTGGACTGTGTGTCCACGTCTATTTTTGTTCTGTTGAAGTCCTACAGAAAAGATTATGGTTTTGAAAGGATTATTTTACAACGATTGATTTGAAATTGTTATTTCAAATTGTTTTTCTGAAACAATAATGTCTACAGAAAGATTATAATTTTGAAAGAGTTGTTTTTAAACAATTTATTTGAAGTGGTTATTTTAGATTGTTGTTTTCCCTGAAATACAAATGTTTATGGAAAGGTTTGTATCATATTACGAAATGTTATGAAGTATATTTTCAACATGATTATGCATCGTTTATTTCCGCATTCTTTTAAATCATGTTTTTGGGACGTTATTCACGAGTAGATTACTTGGCTTCAGATAGTGTAGGTGGTCCTAATCCTCCCGTTGAGCAATAAAGAGCCTCGCTACTAATCCGAAGCGTCATTTTTGACAATTACTATTTTAATGTAATTACTTCTCTTAAGAATTTATATTATTTTGAAAATGGCAAAAGCTCAACATAGTTCTTAGAAAAGATTCTGTTTATTTTTGGAAAACATTATGGATGCTTTGAGTGTTGCATTTGAGGTTTTAGGCTTTCAGAATGTGAAACTATTCATATTATGTGCCGGTCATAATCCAAATTTCAGGACGTGACAAGGTCAAACATATGTTGGTGGTTAAGTAACAACAATATCCATAAAGGAAGGCATAACATATGATGAGTTCAAAGCATTACTAGCATGACTTGTTAGGTGATATTAATCAAATTCTCAAATAAAAATATCATGTGTAGTTGTTTTTGTTGTAAAAGAAAACATGTCCTGATTTTATTGGAGAACTTGAGAGTAAACACTTGAAGCTCTATTTTATAGTTATGTGTTTATTTTGTTTTCATTGGTTAAGTTGTTATTCTTTCACTACGGGGTTGTTATTTATAAGTGTTAGAGTTGTTATTTTTGCTGTCATGGATAAGTTATTTTTCAGTTGTCAAGTTTTTATTCCTGCACTATAGGGTTCTTATTTCCTACCGATAGAGTTGTTATTTTTGTTGACATTGGGTAGTTTCTATTTACAAGTAGTTGTTATGCTTTCATTATGGGGTTATTATGTTTTACTGCTGGAGTTGTTATTCCTTCAATATGGAGCTGTTATTTTTAAGTGCTGGAGTTGTTATTTTTGCTATCGTTGGTAAGTTATTTTTCAATGGTTAAATTGTTATGCCCTCACTACGGGGTTGTTATTCCTTCACTACAGAGTTGTTATTCCTTCAATATGGAGTTGTAAAGGAATATCAACTTAATCACATTTATTCCCATATATTTAGGAGACCCAAAAGGCATTGACCACGCCATCCCAACACTTATAATGAACCAAATAAATATGAATTTGGGTGAAAAATAACAATTCTATCACTAAGTAATAACAAGTCCATGGTGAAGGAATAACAATTTAGGCACATTTCTACCTGACCCCTGTAATAAGAAAAAAAAATAGAACTCTATATAGGAAAATAACAACTCCCACAACAACAAATAACAACTTCCCATGGAAAAATAACAACTTATACATATTTATTCCCAACAGCATTCAAATGAGAATACAACTTCATATATATATAATTTATAATTCACAAAAAAAAAGAGAGAGTGCACAATACATTTACACAAGTATGATTGTATTGTGTATGATATTGTATATATGATTGTGAGATACCAGTATGATTGCATGGTGTATGATATTGTATATATGATTGTGAGATACAAGTATGATTGCATTAGACTAAAATTTTTGTCTTTATATTTCCCTTTTGCATAAAGCACCAGTGTGACAACAACTAAAATAGGCTTCAAGATCACAAGCTTTCCAGATTATCATGTCATCAATAATAACAACATGCACCAGATACAAATTATTAACAACTCAACTACTCATATTAACAACTATCTCATACTACAATAATAACTTTGTTCCCCTCCCATGTCAGGCAATGTTCTATCATTCACATTTTACAATAACATTTCTAAGCTCATTCTTTCTTTATACACTCAAGTAAAACAACTCCAACTAGTTATGAGTTCTAATAAAATAGCTTCAAAAGCATAAATATCCATCTTATTCTGATTCCAAAGCTCATTTCTTGAGAATGTAAGGCCATAAGCCCATAATCAATGTCTTACCATGAAGGTGGCCTAGTCTTGAGATAGGTTGAATAATGACGAGGATCATCATTATCTTTTAGTTCCAAATCATGTTCTAAATTTAGTTGAATCTCAACATGCACAAGTAAACATTTTCTATACTTGGCCAGCATAGGTAGTCCCTCTTACCAAACAAATTATCATAATAATTGTATTGTACAATCCAACAAAGGAAAATGAACTTCATATTACTTAAAGTGAGTGCCTATGAGCATATCACAGCATATCAAACAAAGCCACAATCCAAAACCGTACTAATTGATGAGGATATAGGAAAAGAGAATGCAAGGAATTACAATGAATTAATGTAATTTATACTCTATTGCTATTATTTTTAAAATTTTGAAAAGGAACGTACCTTGATATGATCAATAGTTGACATAGTTTTTAAATTTGAAACAATAATGGCAATTTCCAAAATCAAGAAGTAGGATAAGACAGCTTCTAACATAAGACAAAACCCATACCAACAATTTCAATAGGTTTGTGGGGAGAATAAATGGTCATCAAGAAGATGGATAAAACACAGCAAGCAAAATGATAAGAAAGTACCATTTCAAACATATATAACGAGGCAGACTTTGTACATGTCCATATTCTAAAGATTCTCAGTAGTAAAGTGAGCATTGAATTAATGTAAGAGAAAGTGCAAGATTCAACTTCTCCTAAGAAATATATTAAACATTACGAACATTTCCTTGGCCTCTGAACAGAATTACAATAATAATGAATATGTTTTTGAAAACATTACCTTGACACCGAGAACTCCAGTATGCAAGAGACCTTCCAAAATACTCATATTAAGTGCATTTTAGGGATTATACCTCCCCAGAAACCTGTCAATGCCAAACTTTTTCAGAATCTCCATTGATTGTACTTTTTCAGAAACTCCATCACTTGTATGTCAAAGTATAGTTTGTCAATCATACCAACATCAACATAGAGTTTCTTCTTAGTAGCCTCAAGTTGTAACAAGAAATCGAGCACAATGTTAAGGAAAGAGAAATCACAAAAATTTAACAGTTAATCACCATGGATTTAAATTCAATAGCACAAAAAATAGCTTTACTAGATATTAGAATATTAAACACCCCAACGATGTAAATTAACGCATCTAGAAGGAATTATGCCCTCCTCTCTTTGATATAAATGGGTAAATCATAAAACAAGCGATGACATGTTTTTACTGCCATGAATGTTCTTGTTAAATATTTTAAAAATCAAAACATAAGAGACATATAATTGTTCAAAGATACCTTAAATTCTAGTGTTTCCTTAGACACTAATGTCAAGTGATTATTTAGATGTATGTCAACTACTATTGTTACACCACCTTTAGAAACATAGTAAGAGTACTAAGCTATACATATTAATGATACAATGGGAAAAAAGTCAAGAAACAGTAACAATAATAGTCACATTCTAGATAACCACTACCCATCAAGAACACATAAAAAATCATTAGAGAAGACCATTAAATAGACATTCTACCTCTAATATAGAGAAATCCAACACTTTTATAACATAGTAGTGACAAATGATGAAGTAAAACTCAAAGGTTGAACTAGTCAAAATACCTAAAAAGGGAATATCATAAGTTCACTCTACACTTCAAAAAAAATAATTCATGATTTTGGTCAAAAGCAAGATATCCTGTCAAAATAGCTAAAAAGGAGTGTATATGAATAAATAAAAAAGATAAGAGAAGATGAATAGAAAGTAGACCTTCTTCAACTGAAGTAAGTGGACCATGTAGGAATTTTGTAAGAAAAAGAAGGTTACGAAGGAGACGAGAAGTGCTAATAGAGGCAAAACCTTCTAGAGAAGATAATCAATTTCTATCGATGACGATGAACTCTGAAGCAGTTAAGCAATAATAGCTTTACTTTATTTGGTTATATGGTTTGAACAGGAAGCGGTGAAACAGGGACAACATATTCTTTAGATAGAATAAGGGTAGTTATATATTTTTGTAATTGGAAAAAATTTATGTGAAGTCCCATGGGACTTCACATTAATTATACCATTTTCTATGATTGTTTTTAACATTTAATGCCTTCCACGAGACCTATATGTCATTTTTCTAAAGTATTATTAACAAATTCCCCTTAATAAATTGTCAAGTAAGAGTCATTAAAATGATATGTTAGTTTATAGGCCTTTTTGGATAGGCTTTTAGAAAATATCTTATATAAAAAAAAACTTTTGGACAGTTTTTGGAAAAGTGCTTCTAAAGAAGAACTTACGGAAAAAATAGCTCTAAATAAATGAGTAATTGGATAGCTATTATCATAATAATTTTTGCGATTGGTAAATTACCAGAAGGGTATGAGATAAAAAAATAATTAAACTAGCTACGATCACTATTCACGTGTCACAATTAAGGTCATTGCCCTTACTCCACTATCATCCCTCCTCTACAATCATCGTCGCAGTAGATCTAGATGGAAGTGAAGAAGAAGACTAGAAGAAGTCAACGGTAGCTCTGCGACAATGATAGATGATTATCCAGTGATCTAGGCGGCGACGATATGGACGAAAGTGAAAAAGACTATGTGACCCACGACGATGGATAAATAGCAGGAGGCGAAGAGCAGATTCTGGAGAAGGGGAGAAAAGAGAGAGTGTGGGAAAAAATGGTGGTAAAATAATAATTAAGTAATTCATAAGTGGTGGAAAAAATAGCTCTAAATAAATGAGTATTTAGATAGCTATTACTATAATGACTTTTGTGATTGGTAAATTACCAAAAGGGTATGAGATAAAAAAATAATTAAACCAGCTACGATCACTATTCACATGTCACAATTAAAGCCATCGCCCTTCCTCCACTATCATCCCTCCTCCACCATCATCGTCGCAGTAGATCTAGATGGAAGTGAAGAAGAAGACTAGAAGAAGTCGACGGTAGCTCTGCGACAATGATCAATGGTTATCCAGCGATCCATGCTACAATGATATGGACAAAAGTGAAGAAGACCCATGCAACCCACGACGACGGATAAACAGCAGGAGGCGACGGGTAGATTTTGGAGAAAGGGACAAAAGAGAGAGTGTGGGAAAAATGGTGGTAAAATAATAATTAAACAATTCATAAGTTATTTTATTGTTCTAGAAGTTATTCCCAATAGTTTATTCAAAATTATAGTTTTAAATTATAGTTTGGTCTATAAATTATTTGGACAAATATAAATATTTATTTTAAAATTTTTTCAAACCAAAATTTAAACCAGAAACCCTTTTAAAACCTAGGTTTTGAAGCTATTCAAACAAGCACTAGGATTTTTTATAGGTTAACAAGGTTTGAATATACAAAAGGTATTATCAACAAGTTTCCTTAATAAATTGACAAGTAATAGTTCCTAAAATGGTAAGTTATGGTCTTAGCAAGTCTACTTCATGATGTAATAGGTCAACAAAATTGAATATACAACATGTATTGTAACCAATTCCCCTTAATGAATTAGTAAGAGTTGCTAAAATGACATGTTAAATTAGGATTTTTAATTAACAAGTCCACTTTATGTTGTTAGAAGTTAATAAAGTATTGTTAAGAAGTTCCTCTTAATGAAATAACAAGACAAGTTCATGGTTTGAAAACTTGGAACATTTTGCATAATATAACTAAGAAACATGACTGGCTCATGGCTTAGTGGTTTACATATGCCCCTTGATGACTCAAGGGCCATTGGTTCAAACTCTCCATTTATCATTTTTGAGCATTTTATTTCATTGTGGGTAACGTTAATCTGCCCTCCGGTGCTGATGACTTTAGAATCAGCGAACAGCCATTGGCTCTAATGTGTGGTAGGTCATTTTTTTAAATAAATGATGGGTATTTTGTTATTTGATCATTAAAATATAATTTTAATTTAGTCTTTTAACTTATAGTGTAATTTAAATTTTTTTATTGTAAAATTTTTTTGAGCCTAATTTAATGTTAAATTGATACAGAGATCCTCTAATGAAAATTTCTCTATAATATATTAATATATAATATTTACTCGGCTAGATTTCCTTGTATTCACATTTCACAATGAATATGAGGCGCCATAACAGAATATTTATAAAATAATATTCATTAAATTCTTTTATTACATATTAACTAGTACTTTTTTTTATAAAATGATCAAGGATAAATGATCATAATGAATCAAAATATAAGCGTCTAATTTAAACAAAATAAATTATAGAGAGCTGATTTAAAATTGAGAAACAGACTTATGAATTAATTTTTTTAAAACAAAAAAGAGTGGGAGAAAAGTGTGTGATTCACACTTATGATAGCTACATGGTTCAGATATTATTTATAGGAGACTTACGAGATCATTTATCATAAAAATCAAACTTATATTCTTGTGGGATATAAATATATTTCATATTATCTTTGTCAATCATGGTTGATATATTTTATTTATTCTTCAAGTTGTACGTTATGTTAATTTTTTTGTTTGCAACTGTATGTTACATTTTTTCAGGGTTGACTTCTTCCGTTATTCCAAAGATAGAGACGTTAATTAATAATAATGGAATGGATCATTACATTAAAGCATCTTTAATTTTAATTAATTATTGTTTAAGTGAATTAATTACAATATGTCACATTATTCATGTGGCTTTTTATTATTTTTATATTGATATTAATTTGTTTAATTATTCATGATAGGATTAAGGATGAATTGTCTCAGAAATTATCATGCATGCAGAAGCAATGGCACCCCAAAAGATTTTTTTTTTAATTTAATGTTGCCATAAAGTTTTTTAAATAATAACAATATTACCCCACTTGTTATGTAGATTAAGTTTGATTGTTAATTGATCAAATTTCCTAAGTTGACAAGTCTACATGTCATCCCTTCATTTTTTTTATTAAAGTGCAAATTTATTTAAGGATTCAATATTATCCCATAAGTTTCCTAATCATAGTAATATCACAACCATTGTTATCTAGATCAAATTTTACTGTTAATTGATTAAATTATTGAGCTGGCATAATATCCACTTTATTCTAGAATAACATTTATTTTACGTAACAATTTTTAGAATAATATTAATTTTACGTGACAAATTTCTACACAAAATTGTACCTTAACCCTTTTTCTATGACATTATAATGATTTGGAAATTGTTTTAGCAATTTGGTATTATGGCTGGTTGGATATCATGTTTATGAAATTTATATTATTTCAGTGTCAGATTGCTACGTTGATAAGTTGATTGTGAACATTTTGTAAATTTTATACATCAAGTTCTTTAAATTATTTCTTACATTGTTTGATTGCCATGTTGACCACATGGGAGATATCAAAAATTACAGACTATCTTTACATTCAACACTCTCCTCATGGCTTCCTACCTTTTAATATTAAAACTAAATAACTAATTTATAAAGATTAAAAAATTAATTAAATTAATTATTTATTAAAAAAAATTATTTTAGATTTCCTCAAATACTCTCATTAATCATTTACATTCAAACCACCTCTTAATGAAAACTCTTTTATTATGTGCAATTAATAAAAATAATTTAGAGAAAAAGTGATAAATTTAGAAAATAAATTAGATTGAAGTCTTACCTTTAAAACTAAAATAAACCTACTAATTAGCTCATATATTTAAAATTATAGAAATATAAATAATGAATGTAAAAGATTAATTTTCTCAAAATGTCTATGTTCATAATATAGTTTGAATAATTATTTTGTAAACAGTCCTTCCATTATCTGAAAGCAAAGTGAGCTACTAACACCGATTGAACATAAGCTTCCGGTGGCTCATTTATGTGAAGGAATGGAAAACAGAATAAATAAATAAATAAAAGAGAAAGGGAAAAACTTCCTTCAGGGGAAAAAAAAAAAGGAATTGTGGCAAACGGCGTCGTTTCATGAGCTGCTCTTGTGATTTCTTGGCGTCTCTTCAGCTATGCGCTGTTCACATGACCTGTATAATAAGTTTCCAAAAGCTTCCCGCTGATTAGTTCCATAGCTTCTGCGTCCAGGTAGTTTTATTTCATCAGGAAGAAATATAAAAGAAAATCAAATGGATCCAGGGAATTTCTTGGTAACACTTAAAACTTGTGGGTCCAGCTAAATTTCTTGGGACATCACTGCAGATCTGGGAAAAGAAAAGCTAATACTAGCTAATCTTACCTAATCTTAATACTTCTTCCATTTCCTTTTATAAGGATATGCAAATTACTTAACAAAGATTAAGAAATTTGATTAAAATTAGTTAAACACCAAAATGGATCTAGGATAAGATCATTTATTTATAGTGGAATGGTACATACAAAGGACCTGTTTGGTTTCTATGGAAACCATGGTTTTAGAAGCCCTTTTAGGCAAAACCTTAGTTTGAGAAAATTTTAAAATAAATAGTTATATTTATTCAAAAGTGCTTTTGGACCAAACTATAGTTTAAAACTAAGGTTTTGGATAAACTACTGAGACTAGTTTTTAGAATAGTAAAAGAGCTTATAGACTAACTATTTATTATTTTACTCATATTTTTTCTTGTACTCTCTCTCCTCTTCTCTCTCTTCCTCCATCGTCATCTTCTTCTTCCTCCTCCTGGATGAGAGGGATGAGAGAGAGGGGGGGAGAGAGATAATTTTTTTATCTCATACCTTTTTTAGTAATTTACCAATCACAAAAATCCTTCTGCTAATAACCATTCAAACATTTATTTATCTAGAACCACGTTTTTTTCATAAACTCTTATCCAGAAGCCATTTTTTAAAAGCTGCCCAAAAGCTCTTTTTTTCATAAGCCCTTTTCTAAAAATCTATCCAAACACACACAAAGTCTTATGGTGTAAGATCTCACTAAATCCCTTAAGGTCTCGAGTTCATGCCCAAAGGAGACACATATACTGGGAGGCAACCATGAATCTCAAACTAAATTAGTCAATTACTTGGATATCTGGTAATAGGTTGTAAAAAAAACGCGGGATATCGGTTGATAGTATAAAAAAAACTATTGAGGGTAGTTCTAGATCTGGTCCAAGACGAACTATTATAGGGAATTTATTAAAACCTTTGAATTCGGAATATGGTAAAGTAGCTCCTAGTTGGGGAACTACTCCTTCGATGAGTTTTGCGATGGCCCTATTTGCGATATATCTATCTATTATTTTAGAGATTTATAGTTCTTCCATTTTCCTGGATGGAATTTCTATGAATTAGATTTATAAGAACCAACTAACTAGTTTTTCAATACAAAGTCAAGCATCTGGGTCTTCGATTTTTAGCCCATTCTATTTTGGTTTAGAATATCTTTTTCAAAATTACCCTCAATGAAATTCATTCAAGAAGGTTGTGTAGTTAGTTAGGAGTTTGTTTAATGGGTGAGGGAATATGAAAGCAAAAGAACATTTAAGGATAAAATAATGTTTTAGACAAAGGACCTTATACTAAAGACCATGAGGAAGGGTCTATTAATGCCATTCCTTGAAGATACGTTTCACGATGAATATTCTCCACAATGTTGTCACCACATCTATGATTTTCCCTTTCTTATAATACTAAGGACTCAAGCAAGTTTTAACACATTATTGGCACTACCATCAAACGACGGTCAATTCCAGAGAATCATCAACTAAGCCTAGACAGAACCACAGATATGTGAATGACAGTACAAAGAATCATCAGTGAGAATTGTTATTCGATTAGAAATCACATAAAGTAGTTCATAAGGAAATTCATAATCACAACCAGAGGGTAGGTTTATACTGATATTGTGCTTCCACTGTGCTCTATGTTCATACATAAATTTATATGATTAAAGTTTTACACATGTTATCAGCATGTTATGATCTTATCCTAGTATACTGTGAAACAATGATTTTCAAAATGTGTATGTCTCTGATAGTTGTTTCCGATACACAAACTAGTTTTTTTGAATGACCAATGTCTCCAGATGATGGAACTGGAGACATCGGTGATGATCTGAGAGAACAGAAAGGTTTTTGGCAAATGTGGGATTCAGATCAACGTTCGGCTTCTATGACTATTGACAATAGATAAGTTGCAATTTACTTCATATAGATTTTGCTATCAACTGGTTAACCTTCTCTTGATTATTGTGGTATTCATTAAAATTGGAGATGGACCAAACATGAATGTTCAGTACACGTAATGTTTCCAGAAATCCACATCAGATTCTAAGGGTTAAAATAAACAAAGCGTACCTGCTTCACCATACTTTCTCCCTTATCTCCCAGAAGAAATACATCCAAGTCTTGCTCAGCTGAGATTGTAGTTTTGTTCCTTTTCACTTCCTCTATCCCTTCAATAAAGGTAGATCCAACATTTGTGATTCTATTGCTTGGTGATATTTTTCTTGTTCAGACGATTTGACTTTAGTAGCATCCTCCACATTACTGCTTCTGACAGCTAAGGGGAAATTATGAAACAAGGCAGTTTAAGACAAGTCAAAAATCAGTACACAGCTATAAGCTGAGAGTGCGGCAGAATGAGGGAAATACTAAAGCTAGCCGCATATAGAACACAGATCCATTTCTGTTTCTAGGGAAGATTAATTCTTTTAGTGGTGCTACCAAAATACTTTACCAAAATTATTGTCAAGGTGAACATTTTATACAAATCCAGTTAAAGTTTAGATTCATGTAAATGGAATGCACAGAATAGTTGTTGAGAATTGAAACTATCATAGGTGCTGACAGCATTCAGCTGCCAATACTGGCTCTTTAGCAATCCAAATTACAATTTGAACAACTTCCATGAACATGTCACTTTGGGGAATATTGCTTCAACTTCTAATGCCTAATGAACAAAGGATTTTCAAGTCTCAAAGATAAGAGATGATTCTTCTAGGTACTTTAGGAACTAAGTGGACAATATAAACATAAATCCTACATTCAAACAAATAAATGATGTCTGTTAAGCACCAACTACAAGTGATATTCCCCTAAAACGAACATAGCAAAAGAAAGATATCTTTTTAAGTTTCATTTGACAAAAATCAAGAATTCCTTCTGGGATAACGTAATTTTGTATAATTTCTTCTCACAAATAAAGGAATCCTATGAGTGGCATTACCATCAGAACTGCAGTTTCCCAAAACAAAAAATACACCAACATAGCACGGTTCAAGGGGATAATATCCTAAAACAACAACATACAACCAAGTTGCAGAGCAGAATCTCAAGTATCATTAAACAGATTCTAGTTGTATCTATATGCCATATGGTAATCATGATAAACTTCAGTATTCATGGACAAGGATGGCAAGGATTCTGACATAATATATAAGTTTTGTCAAAAGTGAATTTCAGGAACTGAGGCAATACTTAGGCCAAAAAAAAAAGGAAATGAAGAAATATGACCACTTGTACCTTTAACATCACATTCTGTCAACTCAATGATCCAGTTAGCCAGACATGGTACAATTACCAAAAGAGATGCTATTCACCCAGCAACTGAGAAGCAAAATCACAATTAGCTGGCCCAAGACATCCTTTACCAATAATCTCGGCAAGAACATGATCCCTTGCTAAAATGATGGAAACGGGTCCGATCCCGAATAATGATATATTTGTCAAAAATGTTTGAAACATGCTTCATGAAATCATGGCAATCACAACATATTCTAAGATTCTTGATGATCCTTATGGTTTTTCTATCGTGATGATTAACAAGCATATAAGCCACTGCCAGTTTCTCACTATGATAACTCAGAATATGTTCCTTTTCTTCTTCTGGAATGTCATGCAGCACAGAGGATGTATTAGGACTGTTAGTCTGTAACCTCCAACTTTTACAGTATCTATAACAGAAACTAGTAATTTTCTAATCTCCTCCCATTGTGGATAAGAACAATCTCCAGATACAAATTCATGAATTTCTTGATCAATGTTGATCAAACTATGGCCAGGCTCCTTGATAATTTTATTCTCCTTCATTGAGTTCCTCAAGCCAGCCTTCTCAGTCCATTTACCAACTCCGCCATACACGTTTGATAAAAGCACATAAGCACCATCATGATTTGGGTCTAGCTTGAGGATTCGATTTCTAGCCTTCTCAGCTAACTGTGTTTAACACATGATCCAAGAAGAGTTCTCCAAATAACAGAATTTGGCTTGATTGGCATTTCCTCCACTAACTTAAAAGCTTCAAGGAGGAGACCGGTACGGCCTAAAAGGTCAGCCATGCAACCATAGTGCTCAAGCATTGGTTCAATGTGGTACTCATTCCTCATGCTTTCAAAAATCTTCCAACCTTCCTCCACAAGACCATTATGACTACAAGCCAGTAAAGCACCAACAAATACAACACTATCAGGCTTCAAATGATACTTTTTCATCTCATAAAATGCATTTAAAGGCTCTCTATCATAGCCATGCACTGCCAATCCAGTTATAAATGTAGTCCACGTACTAACATTCTTAAGAAGCATTTCATTGAACATTTTGACCGAACGATCAATGCACCCACATCTTGAATACATGTCAATAAGAGAAGTACCCAATGAAAATGTTAGAGGCAATCCAATCCTGGCAATAAATTCATTAACCCAAATCCCCAATTCCAACGCACCCACAATAGAAATCGCTGATATAACACTTAGCATAATAACCCCATCCGGTTTGACATCCTCCTCGAGTTGCATTCGCTGAAAAAGGGCCAAAGATTCGAACACAAAATCATTCTTGACAAGGCAAGAAATCATAGAGGACCAAGAGATCAAATCTTTCTGTGGAATTTCATCAACAGCTTGAGTGCCATGTCAACAAAGCCACAACATCCATAAAACTTAATCAACGCATTCTGGACATAAATGTCAGATCAAAACCCAGCTTCACAATAAGAGAGGAAAGCTCAAAACCCCTTTTCAATGGAGAACATGCCTTGAGGACAAATGGGAAAGTGAAGCTGTCAGTTCGAACACCAGCTCGATGAATTCGAGAGAAAAGGGAGCAGGATCGGTGGAAAGACCATCGTGGAAGTACTCTGAGGACACAGTTATAGGTGATTGTGTCAAATACGGGATATTGAAGCAAGAGAGAATGAGCATAGAATGCTGCGTCGCGGAGAGAATTTGCCGAAGCCAAACAACACTGAAGAAGATTACGAAGAAAGGAAGAATTTTCATGTTGACCCACTTTGATCAGTCAAGCATGAAGCTTGTACACATTATTCATAGGCGATTAGACATGAACTTCCTTCCAAGCTTCTTTCTCCTTTAGGTGAAAGCCCTCACTCAACAAGAAACTACTATAATACCGAAACCAGTTTGGGTCGAGATCTTTATAGGCAACGGTTTATAAAATTTTCCATCATTTTTCAACTCACTTCTAATTTAATTAAATTAAAAAAATTAATTATTTATAATAATTATATTTTAATTTTATTACAAAATTATTTAATATTATATGTATTGGAGTTAACTTTTGACGAAGACTCTTTAATGTATATCCAATCATGTAAAAATATTTGTAAGAAAGAATATAAATATAAAAAATAAAATAGATAGAAATTTTATACATAAGATTAAAATAAAGTATTTATTTAGCTTTTATAATTAAAACGAAATAAAATATAATTTAAAAAATTATTTTTATTTTAAACTTTTTACAAGTTTTTTAAAATAATTCTTTGAAAACTAAAAATAAAAAAATTAAATCTAGATAGTTTAATAGAGGCTTTCTTTTATCAAATATATTTTTAATTTTTTTACTACAATTACAAATGTTATAAATTAAATTTGAACAGTTTCTAATTTAAATATTTATTTTCTTAATTAATGGTCTAATAATTTTAAAAAATATAAAATTTAAACTGTTTAAACATTAATATAGTAATTAGAAAAAAGAGAAAATCCTTCTATATTTTAGGGTATGCATGCATTAAATTACACAAAAAAAAACTTTGCTCTTTATCTCTGACATAAAAAATGAAATAGAAAAGGTTGGGAAATTTCAAAAATTAACTTTTAGAAAAGAGAAGAAAAGTTTTTAAATGAATTTGTAAAGTGAAACTATTCCATTGAAATTTTAGTAGTATAAAAATATTTATTATAATATAATAATATTTTCATAAAATATTTAAGTCACAATATATCATTTAAATTAATTTTAAAACCTTTAAAAATATATATATATTTAATATTTGATAGTATCTAATAATTTAAAGTAAAAAATAAAAGAAAAATATAAATATGATAAATACATAAAACATGGGACAATTATTTTATAATTAAGATATCTCTCTCCCATGAGTCTTTTAACAACGTGGGATTTTTGAAGCTTAACTTTTCAACTCCACTGCATGTTAATTTTCTTTTACATCTTTCAAAAATAATTTCCTTAAAAGAAAATTCAAGAATATGATTTACAACAAGATAGCTAGTTGGTATTGCAGCAAACTCGGTATCATCCTTCAACCTATCCAAGATCCCTTTGTTCTGGCGATGGTGCTCGCGGGAAGGCACGGGGCTTCCTGGAGATCCTTCATAAGAATTAAAATGTCCTGCAAATAAATAAAAATCATCAGAAAAAATATTTTGCAAGTGCCTATATCTTTTATCATTTTTAATTATTTATCTCTCTATATTAAATTATTTAATTTTATTATATTAATATTATTAATCATTTTAACTATACTTTTATTCTGTTAATATCGTTAACTCTTATATAGAGTTAAGAATGTTAGCAAAGTAAAATTAATGGATTAATAAAAAATTATATAAGTATCAACTTAAAAATTAAGAAAAATATAGGTACTGCAAAATAGTATTTCTAAAATCAATGTGAATATAGAATTTATAAGTGAAACAATTTATAAGTTGTGAAAAATACAACACTTAGTCTTGTGATACATGGCACCATTATGAAAAGAGTTCCATATGCTAGTATTATTGGTAGCCTGATATATGCGATAATGTATACAAAACTAAATATTTGATATGCTGTAGGGCTGATTAGTATATTCTAGTCAAACCTCGATGAGAAACATTGGAAAGTAGTAAAGATGATTTTGAGATACTTAAAAGGCACAACTAACTATGCGTTGTGTTATTAAGAAAGCGATCTACGCCTAATCGGATATTTTGATGCTGATGTAGGTAATGATGAAGAAGAAAGAAGATAAACTTTAGGATACACGTTCTTGTTTAACAATGGAGTAGCCATATGTTGGAATAGCAAGAAGCAGACGTGCATTGCTTTGTACTCTATAGAAGCTAAGTTTGTGGCATGCATTGCAGTAGCAAAAGGCTATTTAACTGAAGAGATTTATTGAACACCTAAAATTTAGGAATGAGAGTACCAATCTGGTGTTGATACACTGTGACAATACTGTAGCCATAGCCTACACCAAAGATTCTAAGTATCAAAGCAAGACCAAATACAGAAAATTATATAGTACAGAAAATTATAACTTTGTGAGAGATTATATAGTACAGAAAATTATAACTGTACGATACATTTTAACTAAATGTATAGTTGCAGACTGATATATAAAATATAAATAAATATTTTAAATAGTTTTATTATTTTATTAGAATTAATATTTGATATTTTGTGATATTAGGATTAGATATCATAATATCTATATTATGATATATTAGTATTAGATACTTAATTAGGATTAAGATTTTCCATTACTTATAAATAAATTTTATAAGGTCATCACCAGTCTTATTGGGATATGTTTTGATTATAATGTGAACCTTTGAGTATTTAGTATTGTTTCAGTTTCTCTTCTATTCTCTTTCTCTTCTTCTCTTTTTCCTTTTCTTTCTACAATTATGTAACAGTGGTATCAGAGCAGTCTTTCCTCGGTTACTCATAATAATAGGATGAGCATGGATATAAATCGGTGCCTTCAGAATATAGCAAGGAATCTTGACAGGATGAGTATAGATACATAACGGCGTTTTCAGGATATGGCAAGAAAACTTGACAAGATGAGTACCCTTATATAGAAAACTCAGCCAGTAAAAAAAGATGTGGCAGAGTCACATAAAATATTACAAAACGAAATGGATGTTTCAGGTGATTAAGAAGAGTACCCGACAGCTGAAGAAGATGAGTTTTCCCTTTTGGCATCCATTGATGAGCAAAAAAATATATAAGAAAGTTCCAAGAACTCTAACCAGACTCAAGATTCTAATGCGGTGCAAATAATAGTTCAAGAAAGGTTGAAAATTCAGCCTATCATTCTTTAAGATGCAAGAAGTTTAACACGTTCAAAGAAGATCAATTTTCAGAACATAATTGATAGTTTACAGGAACCTTAACACCGATAATACTTGCGATCTCAAATCTCCTAGTCCAGATTTGGTTCAATGGAAAATTGATTTAAATGCTTCTTTGCTCTAGTTTAGTATCATTCTTAGTACTTGACCCTTGGAGACAAGGGTCTTTTGGGGAGGGAGTATTGATATGTAAAATATAAATAAATAATTTAAGTAGTTTTATTATTTTATTATAATTAATATTAGATATTCTGCGATATTAGGATTAGATATCATAATATATATTATGATATATTAGGATTATATATTATAATATATATCATGATTAGATATTATGATATATTAGTATTAGATATTTAATTAGGATTAGGATTTCCCATCACTTATAAATAAATGTGATCATCAATCTTATTGGGATATGTTTTGATTATGATGTGAATCTTTGAGTATTCAGTATAGTTTCAGTTTCTCTTCTATTCTATTCTTTCTATTTTCCTTTTCTTTCTACAATTACGTAACATAGACCCAATGACTAAGCCAATAGGCAAAGAAACATTTGAGAAACATGTAAAAGCTATTGGCATGCGAAAAATATAAAGTTGCATACTTTATATAATATTTTTATTAATGATATTATATCATTTATTATTACTAATATGTCTGAGTGAAAGTATACATTGTTTAGTATGTCGTACAAGTTGAAAATTGTAGCTCTCTCACACGAGTAACCACCTTTGATGCTAGAGAAACGTTCAAAGATGAGACATGTATTTACTAGTAAAGCAGCAAGAGTGTTGATATGGTAGAAAAGAAATACAATAAATGTTGCCTTGACTTAAAAAGTGCAGTAAGTCGATATGAGATCCATGAGTAAGGATATGGATCGAATTATGGATACCCACATCCATGAAACATGTAGCCAGATAATAAATTATTCAAAATTGATGTCATATTATGTGAATAAATTTGAAGAGTTTTGGTTTAGATACTTTGAGTGTATAAACTTGAGTCTGTACTGTGTGATTGATAGAATCAAAACAATGTACACTCTTAAAGGATAAGTGGAACACCGTAACATGTGATTCATACCACATGTGCTAAAGAACCGCATATGGAAAGCAAATAAATAAATCCCAGCTTCATTGTTATGTGAATTCCATAAATGTATCATTCTTTCATTAATGTCCTTTGACTTTGACAATATTATGGATGTATGTTTCAACGATTGCTACTTTAGTATGTCCTATGGTCAAATTATATATGAACCAAAGGTATTATGCTAGGAAAGTGGTTGATTCATATCAAAATGATATATGGGCGAAAGAAATATGGTCAAAATATACACATCTATGCTAGTGTCTGTGACTGATCCCTTGTAATATTATTTTGTTAATTTCATAAGTATGGATACTATGTATAAGTGGAGGCTATCTGAGTTATACGCTAACTCAAGAGAGATTAGATTAGCCATAAGAAAAGTATATATGGATAAATTTATGACATTCAAGGCACTATAATTTATTCTGATCGAGCTGCACTAAAGGGTTGCTTTGTACTAGTCTTTGTAAAAAAGATTTCTAATACAAACGCCCGGAAGGAGACGTCAAGCTTATGCGGTCACAGTAAAATACCTAGTATAAAAAAAGGAAGAGAATGAGCTTGGACCTAAGATATCTAATCCACCAAGTGTAAGTTAGAGATGTTAGGAAATTGGCCAATCTACCTATGGTGGATTAGGTCTAGATCTATGAGAAACAAATGTGGAGGGAACATTTTTATTTTTGAAAGGAGAAAAATAAGGGATATGGGAGTTATGGAGATCCCACTTCCCATGCATGTATTTTTCTCATACATGAATAAGGCAATAGAGAGAGTGGTTGAATTATTTTTTTCGGTGGACTATAATCTGGCTCTCGTGTGTGAGACTGATTCATTTTCTTCTCAGTTCCTCTCCTCTCTGAATCTGATCTTTGCTTTTCTTCTCATTCAGTGGTTTTACTGTGTAAACGTATCAGAGTCCATATAAGGTGCTCTGGTTGCGTGTGGCTATCTATGTGAACAAGAGAAGGTCCAAGGTACGCACGAAATCTTTCAATCATAGCTTATATTATTCATATAGTTTAGATAGTTTAAATTAATTTTACCATGAGCATAATCACCATGTCCATGAATCTCCTTCTTCTTGTTGTTGATTGTGACTCCATGGTCATTGGTCAACATCTTGCACTTGGTCTTCCTCCTGAGAAGAACTCAGAACGCCATGAAGAAGCTTTCCATGATGCCCAGCAATGGTAGATGTCGTGTGATTATTCTTAGGGTTTGCATATTTCATTGAGCTCTTCATCACTTTCTTTTCTCTTACTCACCTTATTGCTTTCTCTTCCTCTATAAATTATACATATATACATATATATATATATATATATATATGAATATAAGCAACGACGGAGTCTATATATAATGACTAATCCTCTCACATTATAGACTTTTTAAAAATGCTTGATGTTTCAATTGATGTGAATCTAAAACTACCTCTAGAAGATATATCTCAAATGAGTACAATAATATTCGAATACGATCTAGTTAGATAACTATATTATAAATCAAATGGATAAGCAAATAGACATAAGTTTTATCCCTTTTTAATTATAGCACTTTTTTAGTCTTAAAATAAAATGTAAGAGTTAGTTAAAAAATATATTTTAATTTTAAATATAATATTTTTTTAATACTATTCTTTTTATATCACTAGGTATCCTATTCTAAATATAATATTTTAATATATTTTATCTTCCATTTTTAGTTTAATTTTTTTCATTCTTTTCCTATTAGTTACACACATTAGAGAAAATTTTTAATATAAATAATTAAAAAAGAGATATTTGAGGGAAAATAATACATAATTTTTTTAAAAATAATTTAACTAATTTATTGAATATGTGTGAATAAGTTATCTCTAACTTTTATTTTTAGAATCAAATGGAGTATTCCATAAATATAAGAGTTACTAAATTACACATATTAATATGATTTTTCACTAAGAGATAATTTTCAATACAAACAATTAAAAAATATATTTTAGAAAACTAACATATATTTTTTATAAATAAATATTTTTTTAAAAATTCTATAAATTAATTATTTAACTTTTATCTTAGCATTAGATTATTAACTAATAATCTAAATTTAAGCTGAACATGTCCTAAGTAAAATTAATAAATTAATATTGTTTCTGTAAATGTTCTTAAATTTTTTTTTTGTACAAAAACGTTCTTGAACTTGAAAAATATATTATGTCCTTAATAACTCTGGACCTAATTTAGCCAAATTTTTGTGTATGAATTTTGTTTTTAAATAAATTTTTAACCATTGGCCCAAAAAGGAAAAAATATTTTTTCCACAAAACTTCTTATGAACCAATCCACCGTCCGAGTCACACCCGTTTATACCGTCATGTCATGTGGCCATGTTGTCTGTGTGGGGAATGCCGCTGGGTCGGTGCATGGGCTCGCGCGCACTGATATATATATATATATATATATATATATATATGTATGTATGTATTCTGAAGGCTTCTATTTTGTTACGTGTCTTCTTGCCATACTTCATTGGCACGTGATGAACACGTGTTCGTGCTTTGTCATAAAGTTGTCTATAAATTAAACTTTAACGGTGGTATAAAAGAAAAATATATTAAAAAAATTATTATTATCAAGTTGTTAGTAATAGATTAAATATTATCAATAAAAAATCTTATTTTAAAATTTATTATTTTCTAAAATATATTTTTCTTATTTTTCCTCGTATATACAGAAACACAGTGCGGATTTTAATTTTAGCCAGAAATTAAAACGGTGAAATTTCGGGATCAGCGTTAGATTGTACTTTACTTTTATATACTTATTATTCTTATTATGGCCTTCAACTGTTCTAACCTTCTGTGCATAATTTACAAAAATTAATTAATTTAATTATATTAAAAAATTAATTAATACATTATATTTTTTAAAATATTTTAATTATTATTTTTAATTTTTTCTCTCTCTTAATATTTAATTATTATTAAGAGAGTATTAATAGGGATAATTTAAAAAAATTGATAAATATTAAATAGATCTTATATTACAGATTAAAATCAACCCTCTAATTAAATCATATATTAAAGATTGAATAAATAATTAGAAGTAGTGGTAAGGAAGTGTCACGAATATATGAGAAAAAAGAATAAAAATAATATTTTATTGATCATTAATATAAAATATATTTAATTAATTTAATTAAATTAAATAATTTAGTTAATTTAATTAATATATTATTTTTTCTCTAAAATAATTAAATTATCTTCTTTAAATCCCTTTCTCTACCTTTTATTTAACTATTATTAAAAAAATATTAATAAAAATAATTTTAAAAAAAATTAATAAATATATATATATAATATATTTTATATTTATAATTAAATTAACTTATTAATTAGATCATATATTAAAAAATAAAAAAAAAATTCTTCACTCGCTTCTCAATTTGTAATATAGACTCTCAATTTACAATGAAATTGCACAAACTATAAATAAAATAAGAGTAACTTTTATTTTGGAGGAGTGTATGTATTATATATGTTGACTTTCCCCTTCATTACATAATGTAGACAGTACACCACACTACAATTTTGACATAGGCATGAAAAGAGTGTATAATCCGATCCGTGCTTCGTAGGAGACATATGGTAGCAAATATATCTAATTAATTAATATTTAGTTCTATTTTAACTTATTTGATAATGGACAGTTATTTAATAACTCTGTATTTTATTTATTAGTTTAATTACTTTTATTTATTTAGCGTTATATACTTTCAAACTCTCACTTTGACGGGGAGACTTTAATATTAAATTAATAGATAATTATTCCTCTTAGTTTTTTCCGTTCTCTCCTTCTTATATTTCCTCTTCTCTTCTGATATCTTTGTTCTACGTCAAGATATTTATGTCAAAATTATTCATTGAAACATTCATTAATTTGAAAAAAAAAACAGAGAGGAAAAATGCCGAAATATGATAATCCCAAAATGACAAAAGGTATCTCAAAATAACATAATTTCTATGAAGTTCTTAGAAACTATTTTGGAATTAATTTTTTTTAATGAAATTGCTTAATTATCCAATAAAATTAATTATCACTACTTTAAATGTTGTTATTTGAAAAACTGTTATTCTTATTGTCATTACTCTATTTGTTGTTGTCATTTGATAAAAAATGTTAATTTCTCTAATATTTAATTAAAAGAGCTAATTAATTAATTTAGATAAATTAATTAATTATGATCAAATCAAATACGTTAAGATAAATTTATATGATATACTCTTTAATCTACAGAAATATCAATTAACTAATTCTTTTATTAAAGATTGAAATAAATACTTATTAAATTGTTATTAACTATTTTTTAAAAACATTTAGATAATTTTTGCTATAAAATTTAGTGTGTGTTTGTATAGGATTTTAAAAACGGGTTTATAAAAAAAAGACTTTTGGGTAGCTTATAGAAAAGGGCTTTTGAAGAAGAGTTTATAAAAAAAATTGATTTTGAATAAATGAGTATCTGAATTGTTATTTCTATAAGTACTTTTATTATTAATAAATTACAAATAAAAGTATGAGTATTAAATGAGGAGAGATAAGATATAATAGGAAAGATGAGAGATAGTTTAAGAAAAGAAAAGAGAGAATGTGTAAAAAAAATATGAGATATGAGAGATAGTGTAAGAAAAAGTAGAAGAGAGAATGTAAGAAAAATTAGGGGTAATATAATAATTGGTTAGTTCATAACTTTTTTTTACTATTCTATAAACTACTTTGACCAGCTTATCTGAAACTTTAGTTTTAAATTATGATTTAATCCAAAAACCCGTTTAAATAAATATGACTATTTATTTTAAAAATTTTCTAAATTTAAATTTTATCTAAAATAATTTTTAAAATTATAGTTTCGAAGGTTAACAAATAGGCCCTTAATGTCGGACTAATCTAGAGAAATTTTGTGTCTTGTAGAAAAAGCAAAATTTAAACATTCTTCCACAGAATAGAAAAACATACAATCTAAATATAACACATCAACATCATACCCAATTTCTATAAGACAACGAAATACATATATTAGCTATAATGAATATTGATATGACTACTTGTTGCGGTGATGGTGATTTCCGGGAAGCTTCTCCTTTATCTTCTCCATTATTCCTTTCTTCTGGTGGTCTTTCTCTCCGCCGGCAATTTGAGTGCCACGGTCTGTAGTTAGCGTTTCATCGGTGGGTTCAGCGGTTGTGTTGGTTTTAACCATCGATTGTCCGGTGATGTCGTCGGCTGCCACAACATGTTCGGTGCCACCGACACCGGTAGTGTCTCCGACGGTGTCCATTTCCTTCTGAATTGGGTCATGACTTACCGGAACTGCACCATATTGGTTCTGGAAGTGTGCCATTTTCCTTAACGCTTGTTTATGAATTGAGAGTTTCAATATTTATATATAGGCAAAGGATATTAGTACATTTAAATATCTTATATTTATGTATTCTAATTAATAAAAAATAAAATTATATAATCAACTCTACAAATAAGTGATATAAAAATATTTAGATAAAGGGTTTATTTGAATTATATATGAAGAAAAATGACACACGGGTTTGATTACTTAAATAGGTTTTATTTTTATTATCAAAATATTTTTTAATTTTATTATTTTCCGTTTTGAAATTAAATATTTTAAAGAAATGCTTACTATTTAATACATTAAAAATTATAAACATTTCAGTATAGGTTCTTGAGAAAAAAGAATTTCTTAATAGTGCTTTTGCCTCATCAATCCACCTTCTATACCATATTATGGACATGTGTGACTTGTGATGGCGGCAATTGCCACGTATATCATTCTACTTTGCCACGTTGCAACAGAGTAAGCCTTCAGAGTTAAGGATATGGGATACTAGACAAACATGCATTGAACTAAAATCTAATTCTTCTATGTGTGTGCAGAGTTGGCTACCGCAGCCCTTTGCTTTGCTTGGTGCCTTGCTAAAAAAAAATTATATTTTATAACTTAAAGTCCAACTTTACAAGTTAAAAGTTATAATTAATTTGAGATAGATATAAACAAATTGGGTATAAGCTGAGTTGGGATATTCAAGTCGTAATACTATGTTCATAGAAAAAAATATATAATTATAAATTTCTAAAATAATATCATATTTATATGTATTCAAGAGTTAAATAATATACATAAACTACTAAGAACAAAGCAATAAAAAGATAATAATTAAAATTTTAAAATTTATTGTATAAAAAAATCTTCAAATATAAGTAGTTTGTAATTACAACTTTATATTAATATTCCCAATATTGATAAAGATAAAATATCTAATAAAATAACAAATAATTGTAATTTGTAGTGTAACCATATGATGATTAGTAAAATTAAAAAAAATTAATATAGTTATAAATATTAAAAGATATAACTTACTACTTAACTATTTATATTTTTAAAATGACTCTCTAGTCACTAGTATCTATCATATTCTCTCTTTCAAATGTAGCATCTAAGGGAAAAGAGTAAAAAAAATAAAAGAAGAGGTGCTCATGGGTAGGGTAGACCTATGTCCAGATGAAAAAAGCATAGGCTGTATTTGTAGTTCGATACCTAACCCTACCCTATATTTATTGGGTTAAACAAAACTTTTTTATTGCGGGTTTGGATAGACATACTAGACCGCAGACTTTATGTATACTCCTACTTCTCACAAATAGAGAAAAAGTTAATACATGACTATAGTTTTCAATATAATATTATAGGTTCAAATTAGATCATATATATATATATATATATATATAATATTGTGGGAAGAGATAAAACACATATTGATGATCTCTATGCTTCAGTTGAATTAAACTCTAGTTAGGGTCAAAATAAATTTTTTATCTAGCTATTATCTATATTTAGATTGAGAAAAAAATGAGTAAGGAAAGAAAATTAGAAAAAAAATAGGTTTTCTTAGGTTTGGATAACACGAAGAAATTCTCTGCTGGAGAGTTCATTTTCTAGTAAAGCCCTTCCATTTCCATTCAACTTCAGCTATTTCATTTTTTATATCATGTTTTTGGTATAATACATAATTTAATTATTTCCTTTTATTATATTTAATTTCAAAAAATTATCCAGTTTTATCTTTTACCTTGACAAATAACAATTTCTCCAAACATGGATATACAATTTCACCACATAATTTAATTTTTAATTATTTGAAGAAGTTAATGTGAATATGATTTTTTCATTATAATATTATTATAATATATTTTTATATAAGTCCAAGGTACTTTATACATTGAATTATTTATTTATTTATTTATTTATTTTTCTTTCTTTTTATTTTCTCTCTTCCATCTAAAAGAGGTGATAATATTTTCTTTTATTTATTTTCTCTCCTCTCATTTCATTTTTTCCCTCATAAATTATCTAAATAAAGTATTATATTTAAGATTGAAAGTAATACTATTATTTTATAATTGGATTCAGCCTTGATCTAATAATTACAGTTCGACTAATGACATTTAAACAAACGTCTCAATATTGATTCGCTTTTCAGTACTATTACGATCACACCACACCCTAAAATACACATATTCACGAGTTTACTAGCTCAGAATTAAAGAGAAGATCCAGCAACGCTATATCAGTTTTCTTATAAAGATGGTTAAGTAGAAGTAGGTGGTGAATGGAAAGAATGGAAAATAGACAAGGAGTAGAAGAAAAGGAGAAAGAGGAGGAGAAAGAGGTCCGTCAAGGAGAAAGTAGAATAAAATAATTAACTATTTATATAGTTAATATATAATCTAATTAATAATTATAAAATTAATTTTAATTTTAAATATAATATTTAATATTTATATTTATTAATTTTTTAAAATTATTATAAATTTTTAATAATAATTATATAAAATATAGATAGATAGAATTATAAAAAAAATAAAATATTTTAGACTAAATATATTTTATTAATTATTTTTTTTGGACAAAGGTACAATATTAAATGGGTGCCTGACACTATTAAATTTGGTGGGGTGTAAAAATATACATAAAAATTATAAAAAGGGGCAAAAGTACCACCTCTAAAATGTCCGTTAACTTATATTTTGTAGGTGGCATCACGTTTTATTTTTAGTTACCTATTTAATTTATTAATTTATTAGAATTCTATTCTACTTTATATTGTATAACTTAGGACAGTGATTAAATCTTTTAACATGAAATTTTTATATATATTAAAATTTAAATTTAAAATCTCATTTAAATAATATTAAATTATTTATTATTCAAACTAAACACTGTAATATCTATTATTCACTCCATCTTCTCACACCAACGAACCACCCTCTCACCTCTCTCTCTCTCCTGCACCGATGATAGAAATCTTTTTTCCTACCTTGCTTTGCACTCTGTTGAGATGACGCTTTTGATTCGTATCTTAATGTAAGCATTATTCAGTTAAAAAAAAATTAATCAATTCAATTTCTAAATTTACTGAAAGAATAAACATCAGTTGTAGAATCATATATAGTCCCCCTCCAAGGTTCAGAAAAATAAATTACATGGAAGGAGAATATCATCGGGGGACAACGACAACGATAAGCTCTAGAGCGAGCCCGTGAGTTCAAAAACAATCTTATATTGAAAACTTGGATTTATTCCTCCATCTACAAGCTCCATTAATTAGTTCTTAGTTTCATGGGTGGGTCGCAGGTGAGAGAAGCAAGAGAGAGGGAGGGAGAGAGGTGTGGGAGAGAAGAGAGAGATAGGTGGTGGGACTTACAAAATACCAGTTAACAGACATTTTGGGTCGGAGGCGGTGTTTTTGCCCTTGTTTATAACTTTTTATGTATATTTTTTTATACTATTTAATATATCTTATTGTCATAATAATTTCTTTTAATATATATATATATATATCTTATTTAAAATTGGACTGAAGATTTTAAAATATTTAGTGGGTACTATTTAAATAATTGTATGTTGATAATTTAATTAATTTTTTTAATTTAATTAAATTACTTAAATATATTTTATATTAAAAATTAGTTTAATAGTTGATAATTAAGTTACAATAACAGAATAAGGAGATCAAGAATATGAACAAGGAGAAAGTTAAGAGAAAATAGTGGAGAGATAGGCAATTATTAGGCAATTAGACACTAAAAGAAGATTAAGGAGAAGGAGACATATAAGAACAAAGAACATGAGATGGTGGAGGAGAAGGACCGATGGAAAAAAAAATGTAGAAGACAAGGAAGAAGGAAAGGAGGTTAAGAGAGAGAAGAAGTAGGAGAAAACGAAGAGTGGAAGTAGAAGATAAGGGGGAAATGAGAGTGAGAAGAAAAGAGTAGGAAAATAGGGGGGAAGAAGGTGAAGTAGAAAATGTGGAGGAAGAGAAAACATGAAGGAGGAGACCAACAGGAAGGAAGGAGATTAGAAGATGAAGTAAAAGAAGAAATAGAAGAAAACGAATAATTGCATGAAGTAAATGGAAAAAGAATGAGATGAAGAGGGGAAAAAATTAAGGAGAAAGAGGTAAAGTAGCTGAAGGAGTAGATGAGGATAAAGGAGAGAGGAGGGGAAGATAGAGAAGTAAGATATAAGAGTTGATGAAGAGGAGAGGAGGGCAGCAATAGTGAGTAACGGCAGCAGAAGATGAAGTAGTTGATAAGTTACAAGAAGTCGAATCAGGAAGAGAAGACAATGAGGAGGATAAGGATGCCAACAAGAAAAGGTTAGGTGGGAGGAGGAGGTAGAGGGAGGGAAACATAAGTTAAACAAAAGAACAGGAAGTAACTAAAGAAGAAGATGAAGATAATGAGAATGATGAGGAAGAAGAAGGGAAAAGGAGATGATTGAGATGAGCCAGGAATCCTAAATTTGGCTGACAGCTCCAAAACCAATACCTCCAATTAGAACAACCCTACCAAAAAGGAATAAGGAGGCAATGAATCCAAATTCATCGGAGCTAAGCAACCCGTTGAATTGAGGCTACGGAGAAAGACAAGCATAGAAGACTAGGGCGGTGGAGAGAGATTGAAGAATAAAGAGAAGGCTAAAAGGCATTGGAAGAGAGAGAGGGGGGGCTCCAAAGTAACCAAACAAAGGGTGCCCACCTCTAAAAAGGAAGAGTTTTTTGAATGCAAACTTGCACACTAGGGATTTTATATTTAAATAATACTCTTCAACTTCTTAATATATAAATTAATTAATTTATATATATTAATAAAATAAAATAAAATAAAACAATTGATTATAATTAATATAAGAATTAATTGATTAATTTAGATAGATTAAATAGTATATAAATTCATCTTAATGAATTAAATTTAATTATAATTAATTAATTTTTTTAAAATTTAATATATTTTATATTAAAAATTGAAAAAAATAACTAACTAAGCCATGTTGCCATTGAATGCGGGGAAGCGCCCAAATATGCAAATCTTCTGGTAACCTACAAAAGCTTTTATTCGTAGACCTCCTCCACCACTTGCTAATTTGGTGATGAAATAGCTTGCACATTGAGACTTTGATCCTGGCTGATGGTTGTTTCAATGTTGTCATGTTGTTTTTTAGCTTCTTTTGCTTGTTGCTATTTACTTTGGCATGTAGAACTCCGGTGGTTTATTTAATGAAATTATTAGTGGGCAGAAAAAGAAAAAATAAAATATATTTTGATTTAGATGTATTTATAAGCCACATCCAATATATTTTATTCAAATAAAATAATTTTAAAATTTTTTAACTATAATATTATAAAATTTAATAATTTAATAATTTTATGATTATTTAATATATATTACAGAAAACAAAATTAATATAAATAAATGAATGGTTATATTATATATTTATACAATTTTTTTATTTTATAAATTGAATTGAAATAATATTTTTATCTTATAAATAAGATTAGAGGAATTTTAATTAATAATTTTATTTTTTTTCTAAATTTTTTTTATTTATATGAATAAAAAGGGATTTTTAAAAAAAATTATTATGTTAGATATTATAAAATCTATAACCAATGATACTGTTTAAAGAATTTGACAAGAAGGCTGTTTGGCTGCCAGAATCGGAGTCCGCCCAAGGCGGAAGGCACCCCTGCTTCACTTGTATGAACTCGCCATCTCAAAGCTCCGACCACCTTTGCAGCTGTCGGGAATGACTCTACGACGGCTGCGAATGTCAGCTAAGTTTCTTCGACCTTGCAGTTCTACGATTTTGTATTTAAACTATCATCTTCTTATTCGTTCCAAGCACTATACTTGGAAAACATTCAGTCTCATCAGCTTCTCTGATACCTTAAACTTTCGCTACACTCAATGCGTCTTCTACTCGTCGTCTGGGTCTGAATCTTATGATTATTTAACTCAATTTCTACCTTTTGGGAACTCCGATTCCGTTTTTTCAAGCACAATTTGTCCTAGGGAACGGCGAAAAGCAGTGGTGGGATTATCCAAGATCATTAAGAATGAGAAGGGTTTTGTGTTGAAGGGATTTAAACGAGATTTTTGTCCATTTGTTCTTGTGAGGATTATGAAATTGTTGGAGACTCGGGAAGCTGCATTTGCATTCTTCAAACTAGCATTTGGGGATAATGATTCTGAGGAGACTGTTCGATTGTGTTGCATTGCTGCTGGTATTTTAGCTGCACAAAATCTTAGGTATTTTGCTCAAGACATGGTTTCGTGGGTAATTGCAAGGATGGGAGCTAGCAGAAGCAAACAACTTGTGCCGTTTATGTGGAAGATTCACTCCCACTATGAGTCTGATTTTTCTGTCCTGGATACCCTTATGAGGAGCTTTTTGAATGCGGAAATGAGTTCAGAGGCATTGGAAATTTTGCATAAAATGAGGGATGTGGGGGTTGTGCCAAGTGCATCTGCAATAACCATTCTTATTAAGTTGTTACTTAGAATTGGTGATTATGGTAGTGTGTGGAAGCTACTTAAAGATATGCTCCGTGGAGGGCCGTATCCTAGCAATATCACATTTAACATGATGATTTATGGGTTTTGTAAACAAGGCTGGCTTGTAGTTGGAGAAAGTTTGATACATTTGATGCAAAAGTTTAGGTGCAATCCAGATGTTGTTACATATAATATTCTTATTAATGCATACTGTGTAAGTGGGAAGACTTCAGTTGCAGTGGATTGGCTGCAATTCATGGTTAAATGTGGTTGCAAACCAAGCATTGTAACATTTAATACCATTGTTCATTCCTTTTGTAGGGAGGGAAATGTGACTGAGGCAAGGAAGTTTTTTGATACATTTCAAGATATTAATGTTACTCCAAATACTGTAATGTACAACACGCTGCTGGATGGATATGTCAAGGCAAGGGAAATTGGTCAAGCAAGCAAGCTTTATGAAGAAATGAGGAGTAAAGACATCTGTCCTGACTGTGTGACTTTTAATATTTTGGTTGCAGGCCATTATAAGTATGGGAGAAAAGAGGATGCGAATAGATTGTTGATAGATTTATCTCTACAAGGAATCCTTCCAGATTATTCATTATATGACGTAACAATATCATGCCTGTGTTGGGCAGGAAGACTTGATGAGGCTGCAAAACTATTAGAAGATCTGCTTGAAAAGGGAATAACTCTTAGTGTAGTTGCCTTTAACACTTTAATTGGAGCCTATAGCAGGGCTGGGTTAGAAGACAAGGCATTTGAATCCTATAAAACTATGATTAAATGTGGTTTGACTCCTTCACCCTCCACATTTAGTTCTTTGCTTATGGGTTTGTGTTGGAAAGGGAGGATGCTAGAAGCTAGGACGCTTTTCTGTAGGATGTCAAAGAAGGGCCTTGCCCCCAACAAAGTGGCTTATACAGTTCTTTTGGATGGATACTTTAAGATGGGTGATCTCTATGGGGCTAAGTCTATCTGGATTGAAATGAAAGAAAGAGGTGTATATCCAGATGCTGTTGCCTTTTCAGCCTTAATTGATGGGCTCTCAAAGGCAGGTTTGGTTGAGGAGGCCTACGAAGTGTTCTTAGAAATGTTGGCCAAAGGTTTTGTTCCTAATAATTTTGCATACAATTCTTTAATTCATGGGTTTTGTAACTGTGGGGAAATGGATGTAGCAGTGAGATTGGAAAAAGAGATGAGGTTAAAAGGTCTTCTTCCTGATACCTTTACCTTGAATATAATTATTGGTGGGTTTTGTAAACAGGGCCGAATGAAGCGTGCACTTGATGCATTTTTTGACATGTTTTGGATTGGTTTGACCCCAGATATTGTCACATTCAACACAATAATTGGAGGTTACTGTAAGGTATTTGACATGGCTATCGCTGATGAGTTTGTTAAAAAAATGTGCAATTGTGGGTTTGACCCAGACATCACAACATATAATATACGCTTGCACGGTTACTGCAGTAGTAGAAGAATGAACAAAGCAATTAACATTCTGAATGAGCTTGTTGAAGCGGGTATTGTTCCCAACACAGTGACATACAACACCATGATTAGCAGTATGTGTGGTGATATATTAGATCATGCTATGATTTTAACTGCAAAGTTACTTAAGATGGCTTTTTTGCCAAATGTGGTAACTGTCAATATATTGTTGTCTCACTTTTGTAAACAAGGGATGCCTGAGAGGGCTTTACTGTGGGGTCAAAAGTTGAGAGAAATCTGCTTTGATTTTGATGAAATTACCTATAGAATACTGGACCAAGCTTACTGTATCATGCAAGAAGATTTTGAACGTGTGAGGGAAACATCAACATATGAAAAGAGCCTTTTCTTGGATTTTCTAATGTACATTACATTTGACTATTTTTCTAGAAATAGAGCTTATAATATGGACAGTGAGAATAGTCTAAAGCTCATTGAAAGTCAGTTCAGTGTTTTATGAACTTGATTAAACTTGAACATTCAAAATCTGCCAAATTTTTTGTGTATTGTTAACAAGAACAATTAGTACTCATTCATGGGCTACGTAGCCTTTTATGTCATAAGCGCTTGCAAAACTTCACATGGCACAACCTGGAGGAAGATCAGATAGGGTTGAATAGTCAAAATCTTCCAAAAGTTCTGTGTATTGATTACATCAAGGATAAGTACTTGTTCGCTACTTTGCATTTTACGCAAAAAGTGCTTGCAAAACTTGACTTGGCACAAGCTGGAAATCATATAGGGTTGGTTAACCTTTTTTCTAAAGTGAACGTGGATCCCACAAATCATTGCAACCATTTTGGAGCCAATTATATGTAAGCTCTTCATTCAGATAAAAGCGTGCACTTTATCCTTTTGAAGCATGCGAGGGAATCATGTTTCTGTCAATGACTTGAGGATGTTATCATTCCAAAATGTGGTGAACTGGATGAAGAATTGGCAATGAATATGCATGGTAAGTACTACAGTCTACTTACAAAAATTCTTGTATGTTGGTTCTTGCTTTTGTCACCCTGTGCTTTTAGTATCTTGCTGAGTCTGTAAATGTATAATAATATAATTGCTATGGGGATAATTATTGTTAGTCTCATTTGATCTTTTATTTTTCTGGTAAACAAAATGGTTATCATTTTCCATTTTGGTAGTCTTTTATGAAAGAAACAGTATTTGGGCTTGATGTTGTTGCTTTGTACAATATTCATTTGCAAAGATTATGATGGTCAAGTTAGAGATATTAATTAAATGATGAAACCAACCCTAGTCTCTTAACTAACATTTCAACCTTTCGGGATCAAGTAATTCTAGAATATGCCTGTTTGGGAAACAACAATCACTTAAAAAAAGCTCTTTTGCTCTTTACGAGACAAACTTTTATTACCAAGTAGTTAGGACTTAAGAGTTTGATACCTGCAGGCCCCTTCATAAGTAAATTGGATTTCTGTAGAAGTTATATTTGGAATAGACTTCGTTCATGCTTCAACTTATAGACCAAAGGTTTTTAGCATGAGAGAGTGCATTATAGATATTAACAAAACCAATGTTGAGCTTTGACGTAACAATTTAAGCTTTTGGTAAAATGGTTTATAATAGATTACATTACTTAGTGGTTATAATTTTATGGTGAATTGTAGGTGATATATTTGTATAAGAAATTTGCCATGAACAGTCCTCTATTTTGGCTGAGAAGAAGCGTCTATAATTTTGAGTGTCTTAAACAACTGAAGTTTCAAGTAATCAGGAAGGAGGTGGAAATAGGTACTTGAGTGCGCATACGTCATAGCCTTATCCCCAACAAAAGTGGAACCAAGGATGAGCATCACATTCACGAAAAAAATGGGAACAAATTTGTTACATGAAAACAACACTCATAAATACTACTCCTAATCATATTCATAAAGTAATGCTGAAAGAAAGACTACAGGAAATATTCTCCTGAAGTTAGATAAATCCAGAGAAACTGCAGATCATTACAAATAAAACAGCCTTTCAATCAGTAGATGTATTACTAATAAAGCCATTGGAGGCAGCTGATAGTCATGTGCCATACAAAATGAATATATTCTCTAGAGGGCCTCCAGCTGAGCCAATTTTTCAGAGCAGCTTGTGACTCAACACTGTAGTGATTTGAGAGAGCATGTGGTTCTTTTGTGTTATAGATCTTCTTGTTTAGGTACTACGTTTCCTTTTTAATATAGGGGTACAATTCCTCAGTTTATCCTTTTCACTGTCTTTATTATAAAAGAAATTCTATAGAAGTAAAAGTGAAAAATTAACGGGTGGTCAGTGGTCTTTCTCTTGGAATTGCAGATTAGTTTCTCAACAATTGGTGACATGCTTGATATCATACTTAAAAGGGGAAGTTGCATAATTATCTCAGAATCCAAGGAAAAGAAACTAGCTGCACATGCAGAGGATGACATATTTAGAAGGGAGAATTCTTGCTATATCCTTAGTTCTCTTCTTGATGTTTTATTACTGGAGAAAGACATCACAAAGAGGTTAGAAAATAATTGCTATTTCTGGATCAAAGAAATAGCGTATTTAATTGCGTTAACTTTTCACTTTGATGATTACAGGCATATGCTTATAACCATAGCCTCATCATCATCCTCATCAAAGAAACCTGCCGAGAATCACCCTCACCATCCCCCCTCTTGATTTCCACAACCAAAACTCTCGCAGAGGAAAGGAATGGGGTTGACCTTGGAGCTAAATTTGAAGTGTGAATGTTTCCTTTTTGTAAGAGATTCAGATATTGTGAGTCAACTGCATTGGACCAGAAGAAGCTTCATGTATATAGGGGTGGCAGACTTTTGTTCAGTGTGCAGCATACTTTTCATGTCTTCTTTCGCATTCATACACCATGTTAAGCCCCGTCTATTATTGCATTTTTATAGTTCTGATTAATTTAGCTCTATTTATTAATAAATATCTTGTCAAAGTCTGATGCACAAGCATTGAGTGGTATTATAGTTGATTAAAAGAATTTGTATTTATCTTGTCTATTTTTTAGATATTATTTTATGTTGTTACCGATGGTATTATTGTAGGAATAGAGGTAGATTTAATGAAATTTTATTTGCATGGATTCTGTATACTGATCATTTGCTAATTTTTAATATATTTTATTGTTTCCACTTTCAAGTGAGTGATGTGTGTCTAATCTTGGATAAGAATTTGACAATCTTAAAGGGACTTGTTTGAGCATTTGCATATTTATGTAGTTCTATTAGTGGTGTAGGACTCTTCAACATGTTTCAATATTTTCCTGATTTACGTATATCAACTTCTCAGCGAACTTCCAATTGTAGTTGAAAAAGTGGCTGAATTGATTGGTTGGATTAAATTATGAAGTTGTTTTTTGATTAGCATATTTTTCCTTGTGGGAATATGATAAAGTTTTATATAATATTGCTTCAGCTACTCAAGGAAAACCAAATCTACTTGGTTAATAAGTTATATTACATTACTTCAGATAAGGTTTTATAATTTTGCTGTAAATTTTTAAATCAGATCCTTCCTTTGTATGCAGCAAAGCTACAACTTCTACTCCATACATTATTTACTTTGGAGAAATGCTAATTGTTTAAGAAGTTTTCCAGTAAGTTACTGCTTCTGCTGCATTCAACACCTCTTTTTGGTGGTGGTGTGCTTATTTTGTCTAACCTGGGCATAATTCACCTCTAATTCATACTGTCTATGTGCTTAACATCTAGTAATGTTTGTTTCTTAACAATTTAGTCATATTTCTAGAAATTCTGAATGCAAGTTTATTGCTAGGTTTCAATCATTAAACGCTATGTGCCTTCTAGCAACAATGGGGGGATGTGCATTTTTAGAATCTTTCAGTTATTCTAAATCTTCTTACCTTTTAGCATTCATTATAAAAGGAAAGGTTACTTTGGTCATCTCCATTTCAACCATACTTTGAATGCATGATTTTAATTTGTCATAAGCATATTTACATTCTGTGCAATACAGGGAGAGGAATCCTAGTTGACAGAAAAGAAAGATATAGCAATACGCTACATTTACAAATAAACATATATTCACATAAGACACTATTACTTATATGTGAATCAAAATGTTTTACTTTTCTCTTGACATATGAGTTTCCCCCAGTAGCGTCAACTGAAATGGACTTCATTTTTCTTTTAGGATCAGCTGATCTAGTCCATGTTTCAGTATATATTGCTCTTTCACTGTATGTGCTCTACTCTTTGCGGAACCTTAGCAAAGCTTCGTTTGCAATGGGTCTCTGTTCTGTTTGCCTATTTTCTTATTTTTTTTATAAAAAGTCAAATAATATTATTAAGGTAAAAAGATTAGTTTATACAGAGTAAATATAAGGATAACATAGCAGCCTCGTATAATAATTAAAATTACTAGTCCTGATAGAAACGAAAGTAAAAGACTTGAACATAATAAGAACATCCTGTGAAACAATTGTTCCATAAAATTCTGGTCCACGTTACCTTACCAGTAGCAAAATTCATTATTATGTTTATCCATGTTCTTGTTTTTGTGGCAAACAGTACTTATTCTTGCAGGTAAGAACCTGATAGATCTTGCTGCTGTTGACTGGTTCAAGGTAAGAAAAATAGAATGGATCACGTATGATCTTTCAATCAGGTAATTAAACAAGCAATCTTGTTTCTTGATGAATTATTGCACCTCTTCCTTGGCTCCCAAATGGTCCTTTTTAGAGGTTCTGTTTTATAGCCTTGCAATGTTTTACTGGGGGCATTTAATATTTAAACACCGAGTAATGCAACACTATTCTTTATGGCTTTTGTATGCGATGCACAATGCAGTACCATCCATATATGGTTTGTGTTTTTATTTTGCATTTTTTATGTCATCATTACCATTATTCCATGGCTTTGTCTTGTTCTTGAAACTAGTTTCCCAGTTTTACTTTTGTTTCATATGATAAAGGATAAAACCTAACTAGTTCTTTTTATACGGTCTCAGAGAATAAGTCTTGCGGTTCAAAACATTATCTTTTCCAACCTTTTTATAAGAAAACAGGTGACTCATGTTTTTAATATTTGTAAAACTATCTGCTAGTTAATTTAGTTATATGCTGAGTAATAATTTCAACAGTGTTTTCCATGTTAGTGTTTTAAGATTGAAATGATACTTGGTTGCAATGCAATACATTGAAGAAATAAAAGCCCCATGGCCTACTCTCTTTGCTTACGTATGTAAAGCATCTATTTGCAGATGAAGAAAGTCTTGAATCAGAGGATGTCCTTTTAAGCTTGGTCAAAGCCCAGCAGGTCAACATTTACACTTTGAAGGCAGCATGCAATAGATTGAACTGGCCAAGGCAGCGCGATTCTTTCAAACTCGAGGGCGGATGGTTCATTTAGAAACCATAAGGGTTTACGTTGGGTTAATGCAACGGAAGGTAAGAAAAGGTAAGGAAGATTATAGGTATAAAGGTAGGGGAGAAAAGATAATATTTTTTGTTTGGTGTAAAGGTAAGGGAGGAGAGATAGTATTTTTTGTTTGGTTTAGAAGGGGAGGGGAGGGAAGTTAATTAAAAGTTGATAAATATATCCTTATCTTTTTATTTAAATTTATTTTGTCTTTATTTACAATATTCATATTAAAATTATTTCTTAATTTATGAATCATATTTTTTATCTCATTTATATATATGATAATTAAAAAAATGATAAAATTTTAACATTAGATCTCAATAATTTTTATAATTTTTTTATATATATTAATATAATATATAAATTATTTATCATGTTTATTAGGCTTTATCAACCAAAGTAAAAATTATAAGTGAGAAGAATTAAAAAAAAAGATTTTAGCTCATAATATTAAAATAATATAAGGGGTAATTTAATTAAAAATAGGTGAAATTTTTCTCTTCTGTTGTAAAACCCTCACTTTTGGAGGGGAGATAAATATAGAAAGACAAAATTTTTTACCTCATCTATTTTCTATTTTTCTTAACTAAACACACTTATATCTCTCTTCCTCCCCCTTTCCCTCCAAAATCCACCCAATCAATGCCTAAAGATGAATGAATTTTGAGTTACTGCTGTAAGCCGGACCCATATCTTCCAGCTTATAGCTCATTGCTGGATGCTGGACCTAGAGTTGTGCACAAAGCCTGTAGCTCGCTATGCCCTGCCCAGCCTGATAAATTTAGGGCAGGGTTGGGTATCGGGTTGCAAAATACAGTCTTTGTATTTTTTGGGCTGGGCACCGGGCATAGGGGTTGCCCTGCCCTATCCTGTCCATGAGCACCCCTTCTTTTATTTTTTTAATTTTTCTCTATCTTAGAAGGGAGAATATGATATCTACTAGTGACTATAAGGTAATTTTAGAAATATAAGTAGTTAAGTAGGTAAGTTGTATATTTTAATATTTATAATTATACTAATTTTTTCTTCTTTTTTAACTTTGTTAATTATCATATGATTACATTACAAATTATAATTATTTATTTTATTTTTTTAGATGTTTTATCTTTGTCAATATTGGGGAGATTGATATAAAGTTATAATTATAAACTATTTAGATTTCAACGCTTATTTTTTATATGCAATGGATCTCAAGATTTTAATTATTATCTTTGTTCTTTTATTCTTAGTAGATTATAGATATTATTTAACTCTTAAAGACACATGAATATGGTATTATTTTAGAAGTTTATAATTGCAGATTTTTGTTCACAACATGAGTATCACATCACGGTTTGGATATGCTCAGTTCACCCATGCCCAGCCCGCTCATGCCCAATCCAAAATTGTTAAGGCTTTTACTGGGCAGGGCCAGGTATCAGGCTGTAAAATACAGCCCATGCATTTTTTGGGTAAGGCATCGGGTAGGGGATGCCTTACCCTGTACCTCTTGTTGTAGGGCTTGTGCTCTCTCATTCCATTGTTTCAAGGCTTGGAGTAAATTTATTGTCTCTGTCTTTCTATCTACTGCAAAATGTTAAAACTTAATGTTAACTTTTCTTGTTATGTAGTTGATAAACACTTTAGTGTAAATGAATTAATAACCATCTTCTTCCTTCTTTCTCCTTCTGAGTCTTTGATCCACCAATGTCTTTGATGTATCCATCACTCTAACTCGTTATAAATGTCTAATATGAGTTTTCATTTATCCCACTAATTAATTTAAAAAAAAAAATTAACATATCTCACAATGTTAATATTCATTTTTAGATTTGAAGGATAATGAATCTTTTGATGTCTCAAGTTTACCATAGTTGTTGCTTCTTGATTTGATCCTTGATGTTTATATTTTATAAAGGTTTGTATACATATAATCCTAAACGTACATGCAGTTTAACTGTTAGCTCAGGGATAATAACATCTTTATGGATTGCAAAAAATGAAATTGTTGACTTGATGAGATCAAATGAGAATATAAAATTTAGAGAACCTAATATATAATCGAAACTATTTGAATTACGTCGAGTCTTTCAAATGGTAGTGTTTGGTCCATTGGGCTTCGGCTTGTATGGTGGATTTAACTCTTGGAACTTGTGTAGAGTAAGGTGGGTTTTATGTTTATTTGGATAGGATTAAGGGTTATTTTTAGAAATATCCCAAATCTAGATTTTAAATTTAGATTTAGGTAAAATTTAAATTTTGAAAAATTTTAAAATAAATAGTTATATTTATTTAAATAGATTTTTAGACTAAACCATGATTTAAAACTAAGGTTTCAGATAAGCTGGTCAGAGTAGCTTATGGAATAGTAAAAGAGCTTATGAACTAACTAATTACTATATTACATCTACCTTTTCTTATACTCTCTCTCCTCTCTCATCATTTAATATTCATACATTTTTTTATAATTTCTCAATAAAAAAATATTTCTAGAAATAATTATCCAAACACTCATTTATTCAAAATCATTTTTTTTCTCATAAACTCTTCTCTAAAAATCATTTTTAATAGCTATCTAAAACCTCTTTTTTTCATAATTTTTTTTTTCAAACTCTTATCTAAACGGCCCTATAAGTATTTACTAAATAGCTATAAATATTCACAAGTTTTCTTTGGCTCATCATTGTGAAAGTCTTAAAAATATAACAATATCACTCCAATTGTTAAAAAATATTAACTGTTAAAAAATTAATATTAATTATTATATTTTTTAACAGTCAAAACAATATTTTTTCCTTTTTAATATTTTTAATGTGATATTAAGTCAAAAATATTTTTAAATACCCACCACTCTTTCACGAATATTTCTAGGATAAAAATAACCCTTAATCTTATTTGGATGTAAAAGCACATGTTTTCTGGTGTGTGCAATTTTGAGATTAATAATATATTACATCTATCACAAATAACCTTATAATCTAGCGGCAGAAAAGCTCTTTTGAAAGTGAAACTTAGATATTTTATTCCAACTTTTCTCACAAAAAAATGAAGGATTTTGAGAGAAAATTCTCCTTCCAAATTTTCTATCAATATTTTAACTTTTTTAATACTTTAATATTTGCAAGTCACCTTCTTATATTTACAATTGAAACCCTTAGATTTATAAATGAATCTCCATAATTTTTTGTATTATTTTTCAAATTGACTTAGCCAACTTCCCATATTTACAACCTAAACCCCTTACATTTACAAATGAATCTCCGTAATTTTTTTGCATTAGTTTTTCAAATTGATTTATAGATCATAAACTTTGAAATTTACAACTTAACAAGAAAAAGAAAATTCAAGTTAATTTATAAATCTAAGATATTGACTTATAAATTTATATATACAGTTTGAATATGAATTAAAATATTATTCATAATCACATGTAAATCTAAGAGGTTTGAATTGTAAATCTTAGGCTTAACTGGCAAACATGGAAAAATTGATTGAGAAAACTTGTTTTTTTATTTTTTAAATATACTGTTTTGACTAGCGGATGAAGGTTTGAACAAGATCTGTTAATATTCGTTGGTTTGTGGGTTCTGGTAGTTCTATTCCTTTAAATCACCCTAAGTGGTGGGCAATGCAAGTCTCTCCAAACAATGCTTCTCACCTTAGCAATGTCCTTGGAATGAGTGAAAATGGAATGTCCCTCACATTAAAAGACTATACTCCCCACATATTGCGGCTGATATCATCAACACTCCTCTGCCTAATTTGGACTGGAAATGCCTCAGGCATTTATTCAGTCAAAAAAGGGTTTCAACTACTTTCTAGTTCTGATATTTCCATTGCTGATGGTGACCCAGTTTGGAAATTCCTGTGGAGTATTTCTCTTCCATTTAAGCAGCTGTTATTCTTAGGAAGCATCATCTCAATGTCTGGTCAAATGTGTATTTGGCTACACTTGTGAAGAGACCATCAGTCATGTCTTCATTACCTGTCCTTATGCCAAAGCTATATGGTATGGTTGCTTCTCAATTAAATTGGGGAACTTAAGCAATTATGACTTCAGGAGGTGGCTCAATACAGACTCCTCAGAGGAATTATTACCTTGATCAATACTTTGTGGTTCAAAAGAAATATGAATCTTCATCAAGGCAAATATGATCCTCCTGAAAAGTCATCAGGGAAATCATTGGTCAAATTAAATTCACCTCTATTGCTTGTGTGAATTCCCCTGCACACACTGTAGGAAATGCGTCAATTCCAACCCTTTCTTTTAATGATGCCTTCGATCATATGGGCTGAGTCATCCTCAAGGAAAATTCGTTGAATACTGAGAGGGAAGGAATCTGTCATATTCTCATGTGTGTTCATGGTGCTGTTCTTCATCAGCTTTTATGCAGGAAAAGGAGCTCTGCTCTTCACTTCTTTCACTACTTTTGTCTAAGGGCATGTCTCCTTTGGATTAGAAGCTTTATCAGAACTGATAATTCTGCGAGTCTGCGGCTATTATACATTGGATGTGTTGGAAGCAACTTAATTAAGGAAAAAGCTCGATCTCAACATTCTGGTGTGGTAGTGATAAAGGATATTCTGTCATTATTAAGCTCTCATCCTAGCTATAATATCTTTTCTAAGCCTTTTGACATTTCCTTTTATCGCTATCTTCCTTTCATCAGTGCTACATCTTTTGTTTACTTTTGAGTCAAGACCTTGTTTTGTTAATGATCATCTTGTCTGTTCCAAAAAAAAAAAGAAGATTTGTTAATAAAAAAATTGATATTTTTTCACACGTAGGAAATGGCACTGAAAAATCGAAGAATTTCGCTGTATTTTAATAGTGAGAAAATTGTATTAGAGGTATGTATACATTTTTTAAATTTTTAATATTACTTTAAAAATTCACAAAATATAGTAATATTGTCTTGAATCCTAACCGTTATCCAAAGTTAAGTTTAATAGTTAGTTAACAAATATATTGATATACATGACATATGACATCCACATTATTTTTTATTTTCAGTTAAGATACAAATTTGCCTTAGAAGTTTTCATTCAGAAGAGCTAGGTATCCAGAAGTTTTTCTTGGGTTCAACATTGCCTAACTATTATTCAAATTCAATTTAACAATTTAACTGTTATTTTAATCAAATATATTGAACGACTAGTTTGTATGCAATCGTCCACTTCATTTTTTAAAATCAAATTTATAAATAAAAAAATTAAAAAAAATGCATTACTATAACTTGTTTTGTTAATATAGTATTATCCTCAAGAGATTATATTTTATTTTAAAAATAACATGTTATTTTTTGAGAAGTTGCTAGAGTATAGTTTGTTGAAAATAATACTTTTATAATGATAGAGTTTAGAAGGATATATTTTTTTTAATTTTTCTTTATTTATAAATATAACTTGGAAAAAAACTATAAAGTAAATGATATATGTACTAATTGATTTAGTATATTTGATTAAAATAATAGTTAGGAGATATTGAACAAAAAAAATTCAGATATCTAGTGCTCATAGGTAAAATCTTTAGAAATAAATTTATATCTTAACTCAAAATAAAAGATAATATTGATATCACGTTAAATATCACATTAATATATTAGTAATTAATATTTAAATTTAACTTTATATAACTGTTAAAGATGATATTATTATGGTTTGTAAACTTTTAAGACGATTTTATTTTAAAATTTTTTTTGAACAATTAACGTTTTTAGGTAAAAATGTCCTTTAACTTTTTTATTAAATTCATAGGAATTGTTTAGAAAATAAAATCCTTATTTAGAATCTATTCATAATTTTTCTATAAAATATTTTTTAAATAAATATTCAGCTAGCACTGAACCATTTTAAAATACATTAAATATCTTAAAATATTTTGACAGTATAATTTTACCCCAAATACTAATATATTTAAATAGGTTCAATTCTAGCTCAACTAACAAGGTTAAGAAAGGATTTTATAAAAGCATTTTATTTTAATAATAATGTTACTAGTATTTTTTTTTAAAAAAATATTTTTATAAAATTATAGAGATGAATATTTTAAATAAAAATAAGGTTGAGCAACAAAAACAAGATGCAGGATTGCAGGCAAATATGAAAGAGCAAAGTTTATATTTAAGAAAAAACCCCACCCATATGAATTAAACCAAGCCGTACCCTAAACGGCGTGGAGAAGGCGGCGGCGGATAGCACGACGGAGAGAGTATCGGCGTTCGGGGTTATGGAATTCGACACATGGGAATGATAGCGCTGACATAGTGACATGTATATAGTAGCAAATCCAGGGAATTCACTTCTTTTTTCTTAGTAACTAAGCAAAGTCCTTGAAAGAGGTGTGTGTGAAATTTCCGTTGGCTCTTTTTCTGGTTTCCTGTATGATATTTCTTTTTCAGCTGAAAAATAAACTAAAAGAGAAGTTGAAGCTACCTTATTCCGTCTTGTTTTCAACCATAATTCTATCGCTCATTATCTGTCGTGTATTATTCTGCCTATTTCTCGATTCAGTTTTCCAGTTCTGATGAAATAATGTGATAAAGGGGCAAAAAAAAGATCTTGCTTTTCATGAGCTACAGAAGCTGGACCAAGAAGACCAATCCTTTGTTGCATGATATTCGCATTGGTCCTGCAACCTTGTGGCGTTTATCTATGCACGTAATCTTCAGCACTTGCAGATTATATTGCACTGGTACAGCAATTTCATTGAATTCCTTTATAACGAAGTACTCTCGCTCTGGCCAAATTGAGAATGCTCGGAGGGTGTTTGATCAAATGCATGAAAGAAGCATTGCTTCTTGGAATGCCATCATTTCTGGGTACTTCCAGAACAATCAGCCTCATGAAGCCCAATTTCTATTTGAAAGGATGCCCGAGAGGAATACAATTTCTTGGAATGGTATGATTTCTGGATACGTCAAAAATGGGATGATTAATGAAGCGAGTAAAATATTTAATATGATGCCTGAGCGAAATGTTGTTTCCTGGACTGCAATGGTTAGAGGCTACGTGCAACAGGGTTTGATTGTAGAGGCAGAATCACTTTTTTGGCAAATGCCTGAAAAGAATGTGGTGTCATGGACAGTAATGTTGGGCGGATTGCTACAAGAAGGTCGGCTTGAGGATGCACGCAAGCTATTTGATACCATGCCTGTAAAAGATGTAGTGACCTGGACTAACATGATAGGAGGATATTGTGAACAAGGCCGATTGGTCGAAGCTCGCCAACTGTTTGATGAAATGCCAAAAGGAAAGAATATTATTACTTGGACAACAATGATTTCGGGGTATGCACGTTATCAACAGGTGGACATAGCTAGGAAACTCTTTGAAGTGATGCCTGAGAAAAATGAGGTGTCTTGGACAGCAATGCTAATGGGTTACACTCACTGTGGGCGAATTGAAGATGCTTCAGAGCTTTTTGATGCTATGCCATTGAAGTCAATTGTTGCTTGTAATGAAATGATAATGGGTCTCGGTCTTAGTGGGGAGATGGCCAAAGCAAGACAGGTTTTCGAACAAATGAAGGAGAGGGATGACGGAACATGGAATGCGATAATTAAAGTTTATGAGCGAAAAGGATTTGAGTTGGAAGCCCTAGACATGTTTATACGGATGCAAAGAGAAGGGGTTGGGCTGAGCTTCCCTTCTTTGATCAGTATCCTTTCTGTTTGTGCTAATCTTGCTAGTCTTGATTATGGTAGAGAGGTTCATGCTCAGTTAGTCAAATCCCAATTTGATCATGACTTATATGTTGCCTCAGTTTTGATTACCATGTATGTTAAATGTGGTGATCTTGTGAAAGCAAACCTGGTTTTCAAAATGTTTCCTTTTAAGGATGTTGTTATGTGGAACTCTATGATTACAGGTTATGCTCAGCATGGTTTGGGACAAGAAGCCTTAAATGTTTTCCAGGAAATGTGTTCCTCCGGAGTTTCACCGGATAATGTAACCTTTGTGGGAGTTCTTTCTGCTTGTGGTTACAGTGGAAAGGTGAAACAAGGGCTCGAATTCTTCGAAGCAATGAAAAACAAATATCAAGTAGAGCCAGGTATAGAACACTACGCTTGCATGGTCGATTTACTCGGCAGAGCGGGAAAGGTAAACGATGCAATGAAGGTAATAGAAAGCATGCCAATGGAAGCAGACGCCATTATTTGGGGTGCATTGCTTGGTGCATGCAGAATCCATATGGATATTGATGTGGCCGAAGTAGCTGCACAGAAACTATCACAGCTTGAACCTAAAAATTCTGGGCCTTATATCTTGCTTTCAAATCTCTATGCAACTAGAGGGAGATGGGGCCACGTTGAAACCCTAAGGGAGAAAATAAGAGCTGTGAATGTGAGCAAATCACCTGGGTGTAGTTGGATCGAGGTGGAGAAGGAGGTTCATATGTTCACTGGGGGAGATAGCAAAGGCCATCCTGAGCAGCACTCTATAATGAAATTGTTGGAAAAGTTAGGTGGATTGATAATGGAAGCTGGTTATTGCCCTGATAGAAGCTTTGTGCTTCATGATGTGGATGAGGAAGAAAAGACTCAAAGCTTAGGTTATCATAGTGAAAAATTGGCAGTAGCATTTGGACTTTTGAAAGTGCCTCTAGGTATGCCAATCAGGGTAATGAAAAATTTGCGTGTTTGTGGTGATTGCCATTCTGCAATCAAGTTAATAGCAAAAGTAACTGGAAGGGAGATTATTTTGAGGGATGCTAATAGATTTCATCACTTCAAGGATGGTTATTGTTCTTGCAAAGATTATTGGTGATTGCTGGAAAGTAGATTTCTAATATCTTTTTAACCATTTTCAATTCAACTTGTCCAATTACATCAACTGTCATCAATTTTTATACGGCTTTCATCTTAGATTGAGCTTTGACCATTGTATCTCTTTCTTCAATTCTTCAATTCTTCAATTCTTCAATTCGAATTTGAGAATGCAGTAGGGTAGAGGGTGGGCTACAGCCCCTGAAAGGATCCCTGCACGGCTCGAATTTGGATTACTATAGAGTCCTCGAGAAAGAGGCTAACATGGGACAACGGGTGCACTAGGTAGCAAAAACAAAAAAAACGGCAACGGTATCATCATCTATGCCTAGAAGTTTTTTTTAAAAAAATAGTTGTCCTACACGCTACTCCTTTTTATCTTTTTTTATACGATATAAATAATTGAATTATGTAAATTATGTAAAGTAAAATGTCGGTTAAAATTCATTAAAGATAATAAATAAGTAAAAAATGTAATTTATTTTTTAAAATTACTCTATTTAGAGAGAGAGAGAGAGTGATATCATTAATGCAAGGAAACTAACCAATAATTAATAGAGCAAAAATGGAAAATGATATGAATTAAAATTTTAGATAAATAAATCTCTTATAATATGATAGATTAAAGTTCAAATTTTTACTAGCAGAAGTTTCCACATTTAGTATCCGACAATATCTTGAATATGATTATCACAAATAGAAGAATATTTATATCTAACAAAACAGAATTTTAGACAAGTTATTAGTATCTCTTATACATAATAATTGTTGTTCTCTTATGTATAGAACAACAGAAAGTAGATCCCAAAAACACTATGGTCAGAAATTTTATCGTATAATTATAAACACTCTCTTATTCGCTTGCAATTGTAATTGTATGTCATAAATGTTGTAAGGACTTTTTCTTTAGACAAACAAGTATAATTGGATTTGGATAATAAGAATAGAGATTTTTATTTTTGAAATATTAACAACAAAAGATAAATCACTCCCAACTAGATTGTTAAACAACAATTGTAGTTGCAATGACTTTATCCTTTTTTGACTTTGCTTGCTTGATTGACAATATCTTCACAAATAGCATCAAAGAATATTCCTTAGAATACTTAACAAATGAGGAAAGAATATTCCTCGGCATTATGATAATAATAATAATAAAAATTATAGTCAATTAACATCATCAAAACATGTGAAACCTTGGAGTTAACACTTTGTTTTTGAAAAAGGATCAAGTTTTAAATTTCTTTAACGTCATGCCGAAAAGAAAAGGTATTTTCGATTTAAGTCTAAATTCTTTATCCTCTTCTATCTTCTCTATTACGGCTTTTGGTTTTCCCTAACCTTAAATTTCTGTTTGATTTTTCTGGACTTGAGGATTTTTTGTTTCGATTTTTATTTTGAGTTTCTGGGTTTATAGTTTATGCTCCTTTACTCGTTTATATTGGTTTTGATTTATGGGTTCTTAAGTTTGATCATTCGGGGATCTATGGCGGCATCCCATATATACATCAACAAAAGATCTATGGGCCTGTTTTGAAACATATACAAATTTTAATTTAAAAAAATTTAAAATAAATAATTATATTTATTTTTTAAATTAAATTATAATTTAAAATTATAATTTTAAATAAATTATTGAAACTAATTTTTAAAATAATAAACGAATTCATAGAGTATCTAATTATTATTTTATTTTTATTTTTTTATATTATATTCTCTCTCTTTTCTCTCTTCTCTACCCTCTTTTATTTTTTTTCTTTTTTTTTACCATCTATCCTCTCTCTTCCCTCCCTCCCTCTAAAATATCTGACTTCCAGAACATTATTACTCCCTCCAAAATTTCCGAATGCCCACATACAGTTTTTCCGCAAAAACTTCCGGGGCAAAAATGATATACTTTTTTTGTTACATGCAAAAATGATATTTAACAAAGGAAATGTGACGCACGTGGATGCCTACTATTTGGATCCGTTAGGTTAGGACGATCTGGCCACATTGCTGTTTAGAATACTAAGGGTACGTAGGAGTAAGATGGAAAAATTATTGATGGAAATAAAAATAAAATCGATTATTTTATAATTTAAGATAAAATAATTTAAAATATTTTTTTATAATTTAAAAATAATTAAAATTATCTAAAAAATTTATAATTGAGATAAAATAGTTTAAAAAAATTTAATTCTATTTTTTTATCTTAATTTTTAAATTTTTTAATAAAACTAAAATAATATAAGAAAATAGAAGTGTATGACGCCTATAGTATACAATAAGATAAGTATAAGATTTTACTTTTACTTTCTTACTCCCTCCTCCTTTCAAACAAACATATAATAAGAGAGAACAACAGCATTAACAAGACACAACAGTATTATTATTGATAATACATTAATAATAATTAAGATAAACACAAAATACATTAATAACTAAGATAAACACAAAGTATATATATAAAGACAAAGTAGCACACCCACCCAACAAAAATCACCTAACATTCACATTATATAATATTTTTGGATTTAGGATCTTTCATTCTAAAATATAAAATTTGTGAAAACTTAAAAAAGACCCATCACGATGTCTATCTCTTTTTAGTCATGGAAAGTTGGCAGGTCTGATGTGGACTGGATTTAGAATCTTTCATTATACAATTTTTGTATAGTTAATTAAAGAGAAAAGGTAAGTTTAATATTAATTAACTTTTTTCCAACCAAATAAAGAGATACACATACAATGGCATATGGACCCCACCAATTAAATAGGACCCACCACTATACCTCTCTTTTTAATTACACAAAGTTGACACGTCTCTAATGCAGACTTTGAATTCTTATTATCTCTCTCTTCAAACTCCGATAATTTTACAATAAATTAAAAAACCCTAATCATCTTTTACTGAGCTTGGAGAAGATTCTAAACCAAATTAAAAAAAAAACCTAATCATCCTCCTTACTCCTTAATATTATCAATAATCAATACAACATATTATTGCCACCAGAAGCCATGATCATAGGTTGATTCCAATTAGGGTTGAAGAAGCCACAATCATTGATCATTTCAGTCTCATTATGATCATCATCAAAGATATAATTATTGGATGAATTATTGTTTATGTAACTTATGATCTCATTGAGAGATTCCAATCTGTTGGTCAACTCAGCCATTTGAGTCCTCAGGATTGCATTTTCTGACTCCATGTTCAGATAATGTTGGTTGGTGATGCTCAAGTTCTTCATGATCTCTTCATTCTCCTTCCTCAGATCTCCCACTTGCCTCAACACATCATCCAGATGTTGCTGCTTCTTCATCCTCGATCGCCGCGCTGACTCCCGATTCGACAGCATCCTCTTCCTCTTCTTCTGGTCCATAATAACATCACCAGAACCAGCACCAGGAGAATCCATTATTGGTGTATTTGCAAAAACAAGGGTTTATTCAACTTGAATGAATGATGCAGCAAGAAGATCTATGAGAGAGAGAGATAATATATATATAAATGCTACAAAAACTAGGGTTTCAGATGATGAATATGGTATTGAAAGGAAACTGAGAAATTAAATTAAGAGATGTGGGGGATTTATGGAGTTCGTGAGAAAACGTAGAACCAGTAGAGGAAAACAACAGAGAAAGATTGAACCAAGTGGATCCTGCGAGAGACAGAAGAGTTTGTCATGAGGAAGATTTCACAGATTACTGGAGACATATTGATGCAAAGCTTGAATCAAGCATCAATAACAGTAACTGCATAGCATCAAGGAATGAATCAATTCTCAAGAAGATGATGAAGAAGAAGGTGTAAGGTTGAAGAAATCAAGGAGTTATATAAACAAACAGGGAAGATATTTTAGAGAGACGAGGGAATTAGAAGAGACTATGCGCTGAGATGATAAAGAGAAGAAGGAGAGAAGAAGAAGATAGAGATGGATTCACCAAATCTGAGAGATAGAGATGAGAAGCAAAAAGGAAAGAGGTATTGATGGGAATGAGGGGTGGGATTTATAGGAAAAGAATGATCGCCCATGGTAATAGAATAATAATTAATTAATTAATTAATTAAAAATTGGAAAATTATTAAAGTTAAAAGACAATAATGATGAATAAATTAATTAATTGGGGTTGGCTCTGGGATAAGTATCCACTAGTTGGTATAGATATAGAGAAAATTCTTACCTCTTAATGAAAATCCATTAATCAATTATTTAAATAAAAGAAAAAGTGATAGGTACATTTGGAAATTAAAAAAAAACAAAAGAATGAATAAATTAATGAATGGAGGAAGGAACCTGGAAAGAGCCCCACAACGGTCAGATCGATGACAGGGGCTGGTTCCTGTGCATGTGCACGCGCATGTTACCAACATTTTACAATTCATAAATGACAGCTCATTGTGTTTGGATTCTTTCACGTTTGGGATAGCTTTAAATATTACTATTTTATTACATGCATTAACTTGTCTAGGTACATTGTACAGAATTTTAAAAAAAAATAAATATTACTCCTTTTAGTTGTACCCATTACTCGGTAGATGTTTAGTTAATTATTTTATTGATATATTAAATAAATTATTTAATTATTGTTAAAATTAAAATTTTAAAATAAATTTATATTATATATTTTTAATTTATTTAAAATTATTAATTAATTTTTATATTAATTATAATTTATTTATTTATTTTAATCTATTTAAAAATTAGAGAAAAAGATAAAGAAAGCATATTTTAATTTTACAAAAATAAATTGAGCATATTAATAGTAAAAAGGACAAATTAGGCGGGGGGTCTAATATGATATTTGTAAATTTATGTGTAAATATTAAATTAGCCTTCATTTTATCAATAGTATTTGTAAATTTGACAATACGATTTATAACTTTGTCAATGGTATTTGTAATTTTGATAATAATATTTATCACTCCTATAATGGTATTTACAACTTTACCAATAGTATTTATAAGTCTAACAATGATATTTATAACTCTCATAATAGTATTTATAATTTTGACAATGGTCTTTACAACTTTGACAATGATATTTGTAACTTTGACAATAGTGTTTATAATTTTATCAATGGTATTTACAACTCCTATAATGGTATTTACAACTTTACTAATAGTATTTGTAACTCTCATAATAGTATTTATAACTTTCCTAATAGTATTTGCAACTCCCACAATGGAGAAGAAACAACTTTGTCAATGGGATTAACTTTGTCAATGATATTTGTAACTCCTACAATGGGATTTATAATTTTATCAATAGTATTTATAATTCCCGCAATAATATTTGTAACTTCCACAACAGAGAAAAAGTAACTTTGTCAATAGGATTAACAATTTTGTCAATGGTATTTGTAACTCCTACAATAGTATTTGTAACTTTGCCAATGATATTTATAAATTTGTCAATAGTATTTATAACTTATGCTAGTATTTATCACTTCCACAATAAGATTTACAATTTTACCAATGGTATTTATATTTCCCACAATGGAAAAGAATAAATTTTACTAATATGATTAACAACTTTACTAATAGGAATTGCTTTCGGGTTTGTAACTTTAATTTGTAACTCCTCTAATGAAATTTATAACTTTAACAATAAGATTTATAACTTTTTCTAAAATATTTACAACAAATATGTAATGAAGTAATTGCAATTATAAAGATGAGCTTCTTTCGAATGATGTGTCTTCCATTTGCAAAAATATATCATATTCAACTCAAAAAAAATTCATAGTAATCCTCTTTTCCTTTTGTAGAAACACATTAAATACAACTCAATAAGTAGATCCAAGCATAGACAAAAATTGTTAGGGTCATTGATAACATAACTTGTTGCATATTTGAATTATTTGCAAAATGTAGGAGATAAAAAGAATCGAAGATCTTAAGTATTATATTTTTACTATCTAAATGACGCAATTAGATTCTCACTAAAATAAGATAAAATTATGACTAAAATATAGACACATGTTTCCCTTCAATTTGACACCCTTTCTCAAAAACCCAATACCCAAATTTCAAAGCCAAATGCTATAGTTACCATTACAACTAGCTCTACAAGAACACAAGGTTATGGGTTAAAGGTGCAAAAATTATATCAGTTGCTTCTCAGAAAAACGAAACTTATTACACAAAAAGTGAAATAAAATGTAATATTAAACAAACATTGATCTAAACACTCCAATTCAATCCCAAAATCCTTATAAAGATTGAGGAAAGAACTTCAGATGAAGGTAAAAAGGTATAGGAAGAAAAAATTCGTTCATGTTTTATTTGTTTGTAATAATCATCTTTTAGTATCTTAGTATAGTTTCCCATGCGTGCAAGAGGTCTCCTGCCAATTTGCAAATACTATTGCCAAAGTTGTAAATACTATTGTCAAAGTTACAAATATCATTATCAAAGTTATAAACGTCATTGTCAAAATTACAAATACTATTATGGGAATTGCAAATATCATTGTCAGACTTATAAATACTATTAATAAAGTTGTAAATACCATTATAGGAATGGTAAATACTATTGTCAGAGTTGTAAATATTATTGATAAAGTTGTAAATCGTATTGTCAAATTTACAAATACTATTGGCAAAGTGAATGTTAATTTGATCTTTATATATAAATTTATAAATGATAAATTGTTCCTCTTATCCAATCTATTCTTTCAATATTGAGATACTAAATTTATCTTTATAAAATTAAAATGTTTTTTTTATCTTTTTCCCTAAAAATTAATTAATTTTTATTTAATTTTTATATTAAAAACAGAAGAAAAAAAAAATATGAATTCTTTTCCTGTAGTTATTATATGCCACCTTCTAATAGAGATATCGATATGAATTCTTTCACACCTGGGATGGCTTAAATATCAATACTGTATTACATACATTTACTTATTAGGTACGCTGAACAAAGTTTAAAAATATATTATTTTCTCTTATTTTAAATATTATAATTTGATAAATAATTTATAAATAATAAAAAATTAGTTAAGTTAATTTTATTTATAAAAAAGAAGTATGAATAGTTTCCTTAAAATACGGTACCACTTAACATTTGCATTCAAAATATCCTTATATATAGAAGCCTCTCTTTAATATTCACAATATTATATTAAAAAAATTATAAATTTTAAGTTAATTTTTTATATTTAAAATTAAAATAAAATGTTCTGTTATACATTTGAAACCAGTGGTAGTTATATAGATTGAGTGTAAGAGACTTTGTATTAATTTTTTCAGTTAGTATCCTTGTTCATTTTTACTCTTTAATTCAATTTAGGTCCCTATAATTTTAAATGGTGGCTTTTATCCCTTTAATTTATTCTTTTTTAAAATGTTAGTCCTATAATTTTATAAGGATTTGGGTTTAAATTTAAAGGCATTAATTTCATTAATATTGTTAAGTATAAAAATTAAAATCAAGTATATATAAGAACTAAAACTAAAATTTATTAAAAATATAAAGACTAAAATTAAAATTTAATTAAAGTATAAATAAAATAATTCCTAGTTTTCCCTTTTTTAGGGAAAATCTCTCATTTAATTAGCAAGTTTTTTTTTGTTAAAAGGACTAGTTTAACTATTTTGAATAGCTATAATTTTTTTTAATTGTATATAACATATTTTAAACTGTACCAAAGTCATTTATATAAAGTTAATGAAAAATTATATCTACTAAAAATGATTATACCCTCTCAAATTGATGAAGTCAAATTTAAAAGTAAGAAAACAGAGTATGAATTCAAGTGTTGGGAATCATATTTTATTATTGAAAATCAAATTTTTTCCACTCAAAATCGATGTTGTTAGATTGTCACTACATTTCGATTTCTTTATCCTCTATCACACATTTAAATTGATTTTTTTTATTTATTATTTTAATAAATTTTAGTTCTAATTCCTATATTTTGAACAAATTTTATTTTTAGTTTCTATATTTTTAATAAATTTTGATTTTAATCTCAATACTTAACAATATCAATAAATTTAATATCGTTAAACTCATATAAATCCTTATAAAATTATACATAATTATATAATAATAGTTTGGATGAAATAAACTATAGAAACTAAAACTATAATTTAAAATTATAAAAATTAAAATTAAAATTTGATTAAATAATAATAATAAATTATAGTAATTAATATAATTTTATTTAGCCAAATAGTTGCACTAGAAAAAAAATCATTGTGATCTTTTTGAGGTTATATTAAGAATATTTGAATCCTAAATTTCTACTCATATATGTCATATCACTTGGATCACCTACGTTTAATCACCTACTTTAACCATAGGCAATAAAATATATTAATATACATCTATCTTTCATATTAATATTAACATTAATAATAAAATTAAATAATTCAATCTAATATGTAGCTTCTTTTATATCCATCTAATTTTAATATAAAATTTAATTAAAGAATTTATTTTAATTTAAAATATAAAATTTATTTTTTATATTTATTATTTTTTTTAATTTTTTTATTGTTATTCTATTAATAATAATTAAGTAAGAGAGGGAGGGAGGGAGAGAATTAAGAAAGATAATTATAATATTTTAAAAAAATAATATATTAATTAATTTAAATAATTTTTTTAATTTTATTAAATTAATTAAATAAATTTTATATTAAATATTATTGGAGTAGCATTTATTTTGTCTTTGTTCAATAGAATAATGGATTGAACAGAGAAAATAGAAAAAGTCAATTTACGTTAGAGGATCGATATGTTAGCCTATGGTTGGTGGGCTATCATTTTTCAGGCGTTAAGTAAATTATTCATGGAGGGGTGCTAGATGTAATTTACCATAACAACTCAACCTAACACATTATGATAAATAAATTTAATATCATATAAGATTCAACCATATTAACCTTTTAAGGGAACTACTTTAAAACCTTTCGATCTTATTTATTAAAACTAAAAAAATTAAAAAAATATAATAAAATATAGTGAACTAGTCGACCCAAGACTTTTTGATCTGATTAATTCTGATATATATAATCTCTTTAATAAGGATCAGTGTAGGGTATACTTAAATATCTGAAAATAGAAATAAAATATTATAATTTAAGAGTAAAAAAGTGTATAGTAAAAACATACTTTAAAAAAATAAAATAATTATAGAGTATTCGTAATTAATAAGACAATAATCTTTTAGTAGAGTAGACACTAATAAGAGGTAAACATATGATAGTATTCATGGTAATAGGTTGTAGTAGGTGAAGTCTTGATAAGTCGCCAACCACTTTTGCATGTAGGCTAATTAATTAGGATCCGGAGATTTAAATGAAAAAGTATGTTGAGAGTTACAAGGACAAGAATTTTTGGGGGAGTCTACTTAAAATAAAAAAACTCTGGAATTCTTCCAATGCAGTTGATGATGAATCTGGTAAGGACATAATTTGAGGACTTGGTGGAAATAGTCCAAGAGGAAGACTCTTGTAGATTTCATCTATGCTTAATTTGTTTAGTTCAGTTAAAGGTCTGACCTAATTTTTTTCATTATCCTTATTTCATATTTTGGCCCGGCTGCATAGGTGTTTCAGAAATCAACATGATTTTTTACGGATTTCTACATTGACATATTGATCTGACCTCCTATAAATAGTAAAGAAATTGAAAAATCTGTGTTTGGTTTTTTAGAAGCAATCCGCCAATTATTTTATGTGAGTAGCTTGATAAGTTGTCCTCTCAATAGTGAAGTTGAGCAAATAGTTTAAAAAGAGTGACAAGAGGACTGCATGCATTGGCTGAGTCACAAATATAGTAGTAAATATGATATACAAGGAATCCTATAGCACAGTTGTGGATGGATGAGAGAGCCTAGAGATACCAAAGTAATTCTTCTGGAACAGGACCTTTGATAAGGGCTATTTTGGTGTATGGAATGTTTATGTCAAAATGTTGAGGGTCATGATGGATTTGGGTTTTAACTAATAGGAGATGAACCCAATAAAACAGAGTTTGTTAAGTTAGGTTGGTGTGATTAGTAGGACCTTTAGGTCTGGGTCCTAGAGAAAAATTGGTGGCTTTGATTCTGAAAGATATTTTTAGTTTTGGCTGAGTTGTTTATGAAATGGTAAGGATGAAGAAGAGTGGTTTATTGTGTAAAAGAAGCATTAGGTGAAAGATGAACGGTGCCGAGTAAGTAAATGAAATTCGGTGGACTTTTGTTTCCACACAAGAGACTTACGAGTAATTTTTTTTTCTTCATATTTCTGTTGTCTTTCTTCGCTATAATGATGTAAAACCAGTTTACCTAACATGATAGTTATGTTTGCTATGGTCGGTGGGTTTTTTTATTTCATTTTTTGTTTCTTTTTCCAATAATTAGTAATTCATTCACAAGGGGACACAAATTACGCAATTGATACTATGTTTGCATATAATTTTTGGTTATTGTTTAAAATATTTGATAAATTATAGTATTGGTTTTAAATGATTTTTTTACCAGAAATTCGTTTGAAATGATTACACTATTTTAAATTATTTTTCTTAATATTATAACTATGTTATTTACTTTGCATGTTAAACTCATGGTGTTAAAACCAACTAGGCTGAATTAAAAAGTTATTAGCTAAAATGATAAACGATTTTATTTGTGTAAGGAAGATAACATAAGTTTAAATCTTTAGACATCTACCTATTGAGATAGACAAAAATTATTTGTGCTTTAAGTCTTAAAGAGTAATACCTTGATCAAATTAAAAAAATAACCCATTTGATCATCTCAATGAACTAATTTCTTGATCCATGAAATCAAGAGTTTTAGACAAATTAATTAAATTAGATTTTATTTTTTTTTCCTAGAACATAAAATGATTGCTTTGATTTTAAGAAAATATAGCGGTTTATCATATTTATATTTTAATAAATCTGTTTATTAGATTATATATGATTTATATATAAATATTCTATTTATCTACGAATTGATACATTTTTATTTAAATATTACTCTTTTTAAAATTATAAATAAATATTTTTTTATATTTTAATTAAATTATATTATTTAAATTATGATTCGATTAACTCTAGTTCAATCATAATTTGATTATTGATCTTTAAATTGCTTTAATAACCGATCCACTTTTTAATAGTTTAGTTAGGCCTATATAACTAATTAGGCATACAACATTTAAATAAACACAATAATTATATGGAATTCACTTGAGTCAGTGGTGTATTCAAGGGAAATAAATGGAACCTACCTTAGTAATAAATAAATGACACGCTGGCACACCCTCTTAATAATACAATATATATTTAAAATTATTTTTCCAAATTTTTTAAAAAAAAATCGTCAAATTAATATTAAATTTAAATAAATTTTTTTTGGTCTAAGATCCAATTAATTAACAATGTGAACCTATCTCAAATTTTCATAGTCTACTTTTAGAAAATAGATAAATAAAATAACTGTAGGTGAAATTGGAGTCCAGTTAAATGATTCACTTATATATTATATCTATCTTTAAGAGATTTTTTTTTTGGGCCAGCTATATCTTTAAGATAATTGTTTCACTGTAGCAGATAACAATTATTTATTTATTTTTTAGGCCTATCATTCTGATTACTTATTTTATTTATAAAAAAAATGATAACATAAGTAAAAAAATTCAAGGATAAATTATTCAAAGAAGAATTATCATACAGCATATTATTAAAAGATTTTTACATTCTAAAATACAAAATTCAAAGCTTTGCAACATTTAGAATTATAAAAAAATAAATCAACCTATCTAAAATTCAAAACTAGTCAAAGACTAGTTTACCAATTCCTTAGTCTAAATAGTTGGCCTAAATTAGATTTTAATACTACAGTTTAAAATCAATGTCCCTCTTATCTTTTTTTCCTTCTTACTTGTTATTAGGCTTTGTTTATATAAACAAAATAATACTAATAAAAAAACTTTTAAAAATAGTAAAAGAATTTACTATTTTTATAAATTCTTCCTTCAATATCCTTACCCAATCCTCATTCTTTTCCCAATTTCACTGAAACATAAACAAGCTTTCTTTGAGCATATTTCATGTTCAAATATAGTGCTACAACATAAAGACTAAAATGGTTAACAAATTCAATACATTCTCATATATATATATATATATATATATATATAGGATGCTCAAAAGAGCCAAGTGTAAAGCGTACTTATGATACTATATGACATCATAAGAAAAGTATAGTAAATTAGGATCTCCTTTTCTTAAAAAAATAATAGGTGATTTAGGTTTTAAATTTATAGGCTCATTAAAATTAGAGTATATATTTACATTTAAATAGTATTTATAGAGATATTTAAGGTTATTAATAATAAAAATTTTATATTAATAATGAGATTTAGATTTACGATCTTATAGATTACGAGTTAACTCTTTATTAATTGGATTAATATTTATTTATTTTTAGTGGATGAAGATTTCTCAAGTTCCCATCCATACAATTTTTTTGTATTATAATTTTACAAATATATACTCTATTCCTCTCCTTTTTATAAGAATTTATATTAACAACTTTTATAAATTAAAAAATATAGTTAAAATTAGTTATTTCTTATATAATTTTAAATTTGTTCTCAATAAAAATTACTCTCTTTGTTCCTTTTTTTATAAGATGTTTCTAATCATTTTACACGTACTAATATCAAGTACATATTAAAATTACATAGCCCCATACCCTTAATCACTTGTAGCAAAATTTCTTGGCCATTCTTAGCCTTCCTTTGCATCTAAGCATCATCCTTTTCTGATTCAGCCACATTTTTCACAACCCATAATATCAAACCATGTAGGGGTGTGTAAGAACGCTATAAATATCTTATTCATATATATATTTTAATTTTAATTTTTTATAAAAGTATTTAATTATTGGTATTGCAATAACGCTATAAATATCTGACCCCTACATATTTTAATCTTTATTTTTTATATAAGCATTTGATTATTGGTATTATAATAACATTATAAATATTCGACCCCTACATATTTTAATCTTTCTTTTTTATATATGCAATAGATTTTAAAACCTTAATTATCATCTTTTTATTACCTTATTATTAAAGGATTATGTATATTATTTAACTCTTGAACACATAAATATGATATTATTTTATAAATTTATAATTATATATTTTTTCTCATAACATGAACATGATATCATGATTTAGGCATGTTTAGCCCGCCTATTCTCAACTCAAAATAGTTAAGACTTTTATCGGGTACAGCTAGGTATTGAGTTATAAAATACAACCCATACTTCTTTTAGGCAATGCACTGGGCAAGAGGCTACTATGCCCAACTCTACCTATACACTCTTAAAACCATACGTCTCCTGTGACTCAGTCACATCTATTATCACTTTACACTACTTTTCTCCAATTTTACAAACTAGATATGACTCCTCAGTTTTTATAATATAAAATTTATTTAATCAAACTAAAAAATTTAGTTAATATAATATATTTTCTCTAAAATACTCTAATCATATTTCTTAACCCCCCCTCTCTCTTATTGACTATTGTTTAAGGAGTATCAATGGGTATAATTTAGAAAATAATTGATAAATATAGAAAATGAGTCTTATATTTAGAACTAAGATTAATTCTTCAATTAAATCTTATATTAAGAATTGAATAAATATTATACAAGAAAAAAGTCTATCAATCTAGACTAACAATTAAAAATATTGTCATAAGTTATACTACCTCCCCATTACTAAATTTAAGAACTAATTAATTTTTTTTAGATATACTAAGGAAGTCAAATAAATTAATCAGTTAATTATAACTAATATAAGATATAATTAACTAATTTATGTAAAGTATATCATATGAATTCGTCTTGAGATGATACATTTAATTATAATTAATTAATTTATTCTATTTTTTTAATTTACCTAAAAAAATTAATTAGTTATTATATTTAGGAAAGCGAGAGCATATATATTTATCTCTACATGCTTGTCAATTTTTTTAAAAATTCTCTTAGCCAACACTAATACTATTCATGTCCTTAATATAAGAACTAATTGATTAATTTAAATAAATTATAAAATTAAATAAATTAGTTAATTATAATTAAATCTAAACTCTTAAGACGAATTTATATTATAAACTTCTTAATCTACCAAAATTAGTCTACTAACTGTTAGATTAGTTATAATTAACTTATTTATTTAATTTTTTTTAATATATCAAAATTAATTAATTAACTATTATATTAAATATAGAAAGGAGTAGTTAAAATCAAAATGTCCTAAAACCCATTTCAAAAACGAGATGCTTCCTTTCAAAACCAATTAAGGTTTCTCGTTACTATTATGTTTATTGTATATTTATTAAAATTGTGTTTCTCTTAGTTGAATTATGTTTTGGCAAAATGTCTAAAGTTGAATGTGCATTTTCCCCAATATTAAGCCAATTTTTGACAAATTAACTAGGGAGCAAATCATCCTTGGCTAAATAAAACAAAATAAATATTTAATACAATACATTACATTCCATGTCTAACATGAAGAAACAATAATAGGCCAAAACTGCTAGAATTGCCACAAGACAATCCTATATTCTCACCACCCCTTGGTAAAAATGCTAAAAAAACATGGGGAAAAAGAACAAATATCCTCACACCACAAATTGCCTAACCATTTTATCTTTCAAACTCAAATCTCACTATTGACAACTTACAATATACACCTTTTTTTTTTGGCACAAAAGTTTCCCTTACCAATCAAAATTATGACTCTGTATTCTCAAAACTGAAGCCAAGGGGGTATGAAAAGAAACATGCAGGAATGAAGAATGATGGAAACCATCTTATGGCAAAGAATGGAGAACAAATATTAAGAACACCAAACCAATTCAATAGAGATTCTGTAAACTCCCAAATGCTGTGATGCATTCATTCTATGAAGAAAGGATCGATTGTAATGCAAGCTGTTGCTGTGGCTGCAAAGAAGAAAAAGTTGCAGCGAGAGCAGAAGGTAAAGTTTGCTGAAGCTGTTTGAGGAGATGTTTCATACGACCCGCAGTTTGTTCAGTCGCAAGATCTTTACCGGCACATAACACCTATTATGCAGAATAACAATTAATATGTTATCCAAAAGAACGAAAGAAGGAAAAATAATGTAATGGTCATAAATCTTGTTCACTGTACACAAAATAGCTCATATATGCTTCAAACATTAACTTAAACCAAGCCCTGAGTTGCATGTCAATATGCAACTTTTATTTACAATGCTATGTACCAGTTTAAAGACAAATGAACATCCATCACGCACATTAGAAGTTAAGACAAAGAGATATATAGAAAAAGTCTGACAATACACTTCCACAAGCATTGGGTTTCCATTGGTCCGCCACAAAAAAGTCAGGTTCACAATTCTTTCATTTCTTAAAGAGCTCCAAGTCCTTTAAAATATCTCCTTTAAAATATCTAAAATGTTTTATATCAACATCAACTTCAATTATGAAATTCAATTTGAAGTATAACCAGTAAATTCAGGAGATAACAATTACCTAACAAGTAACCATTTTTTATGTATAAATCTTTATAATCTTTTTTAGCTCTGTTCATTCTATCTGTTATCAGGAGGTGCAACACATGCCAGTCTTAGGTTGAGATACAAAAATATTGTAGAGCTACAGTTTATGTTCTAACGTGGCTAACTAATTTTATCATTGAAGCCTTTCCACTCCTTTCACTTCAATAAAATTTCTCTTGCCAAAAGATAGAGCACTATGTGCCAAATTCATGATGGCCGCCTAATCTCAGCAATAACCGACCGACCGACCAAACAAACAAACAAAAGCTAACCTCAGCAAATACAGCAACGATTTTAGGAAGATACTGGTTGTTCGGACCCAAAAGGTCCCCGTCAGATCTGTGAATAAACATTACAAAGCACAATAAGAAAATTGAAAAGATACATACATAGGCGCACTGCATAAGAAAACAAGAAAGTTGGGGTTTCTGACCTCTCAACCATTGAACAGAGTTGATCATGCACAGCTTTGGCCTCAATCAAATCACCTTTTATTGGCAAACAGTTCAACCATGCAGGAACCACCTGCCAACAAGTTCATTTAGAAAAGATATTCAGAAGTTGCCTAAAATAAAACTCTTAAAAAACCCATTGACAGAATTTCCCATTACAGTGACACAATTAACAAGCACAAGCACAAACTGGGGTTACTGCACAAAGATGTAGCTACCTGGGCAGCATCAATACTGTCACGATGAAATTGACAAATTTTTCCCAAAGCAGAAACAGCATTGTCATATGCCATTACATTGTCCTGTTGCAAAGCATTCGGATGCTGAATCACAGCATTTAACCTTGAAAGAGCCTCTACAATATGCCACAAACAGAAAACGTTACTCAAAATAACTTTTAACAATTGAATAACTATATCAAGAAGCAGTACCTCCAACCAGAGGTTTAAACACAGATCCTCCAAACTCTGCACAAACACCAAGGCCATAGACAGCAGCCTACAAAAAGAAAGAGATCACGTAGAATCAGATAATTCAGGCCAAAATAACAATATTAAGAGACATAAACTAATGTAGCACCTCTAATGCTGACCTGTCTTACATCAGGATTATCATCATTACAAGCCTCCAACAAGAATGGAAGATAAGTTTCATAATACCTGCTCAGATGGCATTCAGAACAATCAAATTAATTAGTTGTTTGCAAATTATCACAGAATACTGAAGGGAACAGCTTCAAAGGAAAAGGGAACTTGCTTTAGAGCTGCTTCACGACACTGTTCTGCCACATCATCAAAGATGCAAATTGCAATCCTTCTCTCTTCTGGTGTTTTATCCCTCCCCTATCCCAAACATAAAAATAATTCAGAATATTGAAATAAATGCCTTATCCATATGAAAGTCATTTGTATAAGCAGAACTCACAAGGAAAAAAAAAATTTACAAATAGTGCAATAAAAAACAAAATGGTAGAAATCCACGTGACAGGAGTCTATGAGAAGTCCAATCTGTTGAAGAATGAATGCAAAAAATTCTAATCACTTCTTTTCACGAACAAATGAAAGACCAATTCCACAAAGAAACATTTGCAGGACAATACACGCCAGATAAAATATGTACTCTCAAAGATAATATGTGTGCAACAAAAAATGTGCTTCATTTAACCAACACGAATGAAACTTTAACTTCAAATTATAGGGTGTCCTCAATTCACAGGCTAACTACTAGAAATACACAAACATATAAACCAATTAGGCAGAGAGAAGGCATTAAAAAGGAGGAGCATGATGTGCCCTGAAGTACAAAGACTTATTTCCATTTATCTCTGCAATTATATGTTGATAAATTTCATATGTAATTCAAACAATGAAGACAAAGAACGGAGGAAAAGATAAATAGACCATCCAGATTGTCAGCTACAAGTCGAACCAAGATAATGTTTCTTTCATATCAAAGGATTGATCACTAAATGGACTCATGATATATCTAATCACAATCACAATAGGCATGCACATCCATTACAGCCAATCTCCAACAGTTTACAAGTTTAAAGGGCAAACGTCGCATCTTCCCAACATTAAATGCATAAGACGAACAAGATAAGGAACACCAAATGAGGACGAAAGGCCAAGTGATTAAATAATATCAGAATAGCATTAAATAAGGTTGGTAACTTCCAGAAAAAAACATACCCACATAGGTGTCAGATATGATGACAATTCATCAAAGAAAGGCAAGAAGGAAGCTTTAAAGGTTTTGATCAAAGTTCCCAATATCTCACCCACCTGGTAAAATACACAAATTGCATTAAAAGGATAGTCGGGAAACTGATCCATAATCTTGAGCACATCAATAGAAGATCAGTGATTACGATAAACCTATATATTTTAATTGACATCAAAAGACTAACTTGATCAAAAACTTCTTCCTCTTGCTCATTTTCTTCTTTAATCAGTTCCCCCTCCTCAGCATCAAAATCTTCAGCTTTAGCCCTCTCTGCTCTCTCTCTCTTTCTACTTGAACTTGCTGTAATCACCTGTTTTATCTCATCAACGACGGATTTGACCTGGCTTTCATTCAAAAGCATCCCAGAGATCTAAAGAGGAAACATTAGATCAGAACACATCCCAAATGGATTTTTACTAAATATAGTAAGCAATAGGCAAGACAGATGGCAGAAAGAGAGTAAATTATTACTAAAATGTCCAAGAACAATCACTAATTACTCATACATAAGACATAATGATACATTCAAAATATAGTCGGGAAAACAGCCACTTCAGAGATTATAATAATTACAGTTAAAGTGATATTGGAGGTATTTTTAGATAGTCCTTATTTAGCATCCTCAGAAAACATCCCTAAAGGTGGCAGCCTTTTAAAAACACAGAAAGAAAATCATTTGCAAAGTTATGGCGCCTGAGCTGCTAAATAGTACCACAGCCAAAAGGCACATCCCACAATGTGGCCAAAATAGAGTAACAGCAACAAGGGTGAAAAAATTGAAGCTAACAATAAAAACAACCTATGATGCATGCTCAGAAAAAGTTTGCAGGATGTTATATCCTATATAAGAGAAAACTACCAAAACAAAACACCAAACCACAACATCTAAAAGCAGCCAGATCATGTTGAAATATGTCAACTCTATTAAGATTTATGGCAGATGGCTGGAATACGTCCTTTCCATTTATTGTTTATATCTTTGGGACCAGCAATTATCTCTGAATCCTTAAATATTTGCCAGTGCATCAGCTTTCAGTACTTCCCTTGATTGTAATTAACAATATCTTAGGCCCCATACATTGCACGGTTCCCAAGGCCAGAAGCTACACCGCCCTGGGAATGATGCAGCTTCCAGAAGCTTTATATATTTATTTGATTTTATACATATATTGATGATTAATATAGATGTCATGGAAATTTACTCTCTTGTAAGACATACAATGATGAATTGGAAACCAGAATGGTGAAAATGACTACAACATACTGCTTTCTAGAGATCAAAGTTTGTGAAACTGTAGTAAGAACAAGTAATCTCTCGTCAATCAACCAGAAGTAATCAAGCTGTTTTGTTTTGTTCATATAAGCCCATTGAACATAGAATCCTACATAGCTAACATCACTTTTAGCTCTTTCTTTTAGAAGTGTGCCTCTCTACAGCAAATTTCTCCCCATGTAATATATCAATTTCTCTTGCAAGTCAATTGCAGAATAGGAAGAAACCAATCTAGTTCTCTCTTTTATGCCCATATATTATGGAACCTTCCCCAGCTAGCCCCAAATGTACATTAACTAACATCAGCAAGGTTCTTCATTGATTGTCCTCATCAATTAATATGATAAGAAAATTCTAAAATGCATATTCAATGGTCATAAGTTCATCTAATGCAAAATTAAGATGCATACACAAACGAAATACTTAAACACAAGCTATACAATTGTGTCATTGGAAGATAAAACCAACCTGTAAGCATTCATTTATCGAGTCCAACATACTCGCACAGATCTCTGTATCTGGCTCCTGCAGGGAATTTGAAATGCAAGAATTTCAGCACTTGAACTATCAATGTGGACACTGCTTAGACAAGCAAAGACCACCCACATATTATTAAGATTAGTTATATCATCAAATCATTGCCAGAGCCCAATTCTGGGACGCAAAGATAACAAAGAATGTAGGTCACACTCACTACAAGCTGCTTCCGCTAAAATGAATGCAAAGATCATGCAATTCAAATAAGCTTCAAAGCACCAGACATTTATTCACCCAAGCTTCTCTTTTCATTTGGAAAAAGAAATAAATAGGAAAAGGCCAAAATCATCAGGAAGCGCAAGGTTAGATCCAATGACATGAGAATGAGAACTTATTAACAGCCTCTCAGTACTAATTTCAAATTAGGCAAAACCAAGATTGGATGAAATGGAGCTGTAATTACCTTATGCAATGCTTCCGCCAGAGCTGGTATAATACTGTCTGTCAAAAACTTTAAATAGGACGCATCCCGTCCTTGAGATTGCCCTTTCTCTATGGCTAACTTTGCAGAACGTAGTAGCTCGGGCATTGCTAAAAAATGTGTATAGGGAAAATGAGTCAAATGACACAAAACTATCACTGCACAAGAAAAAGTATCCATTGGCAACAAACTACATACAGATAATTTAATACCTGAAACAGCTGCTTTTCTAACCTCCTCATGGAAGTAAAATTTAAGGAGCGGAACTAAAGTTCCTGCAACCTACACGCACATAAATCATCAAGAAAAAGAAAATGATCAGTAAACCTTTAGCAAACCTTAGCATAAGAAGGAATTTTATAGCCCTCAGAATCTGACCTGATCAATCCATGGAAAGAATCCTTCCTTTAGCTCATCAGCATAGCAACAAAGCATGTTACAAGCTGTAGCTTTCTCCTCCAGGACACTAGTTTTGATTCCAATTCTTTTGTCCCCGAGAGTGATGGTCTCCATACTGAAATATATAAAATAAAACTTAGATGAGAGGTGAAATTGTATAGATTTGTGCGCTGCCAATTTCAGTCAAATAATCATGAAGTAAAATCGACTAAAATATTTGCTTTTTCTATCCAGTGCAGATAAGGAACTGTACTGGGAAAGTGTTTAAATTCAAGTTTAAACATATGATCCTAAAAGGAAACCAAAGAAAAACGAGTCATCAGAAGATCAATAAAGCAGCAAGTATCAAAAGAGCCCTAAGGTCCAAACAACAAAAATTACAGCAAAATAACAAGAGATAGTTAATACATTATGACCTGCAACTGACATTATTCTTAAAATGTAATGAAAATGACAAAAACTGAGACCTTTCATCATCAGAATCTTCAATATCATTGTCTGAGTCTGCTGATGTAATGGTTACGTCAGGCTTAAGTGAAGCAGACTGAAGTAATGGAGGCATGACAAACTGCATATAAGGTAGGAAATCTTGTCCCAGACACTTGCAGAGTCTAGCCCATGCCTGCAACAAATTAAGTGAATGTAACTAAGTAGAGTCTGATAGGTATTATCTATGCTATGCATCAATTTAATATTAAAATACATACCTGAAGCATGTAACTTGTTGTTGGATCATCAGTCTCCATTTGAGATACTTGCAAAGACATAAGCACCTCCATGACCTAAAAGAAACATGTTTTACAAATTCATACAAAGTGAAATTCAATCATCCCAGTTGTTATCATTCAAGATAACAACCTATCACTAACACACAAGCAAGAAGATATGTACATATAGATGATATTCCATTTCAAATTCATTTTAAAAAAAATAACTTTCTAGTTTTCCATTTTAAACATTTTTTTCTGCGTAACGGTAAGTGTATAAGGGGTATAGAAAAAGGTATAAATTTTAAAAACACTAAAAAAGTATTGTTTAGCTGCAAAGTTACAGCATATCAATTTCAAAGACTTCTACAGGAAATTAAGAAAAACTAAAATAAGAGAAACATAATGGAGCACCTGCTTAGCATCATCCCTGAACTTCTCCTTACCAACAGCCATTCCAACCAGACTAATACACTCCATAGACTTGGCACGAAGCATGCGATTAGACTTGTCAGTTGCATTAACCAATATAGCCTTCAGGTATGGCATGACTGCGTCATAGTACTTCTGGAAGTGCTCCTAATCACATGATGGTTTTAATGTGGTTATGATTTACTGCAAGAAATCAAAACTATTGAATAAAACAGGTTATACAAAGATACCTGGGATGAATCTGCAACTGATGCCAAAGCAGTCAAGGCACCCTCTTGCACCATTTGCTTCCCATTCTGCCAAACATTTTGAATATAATTAAGGGAAGGAGAAAGATGACCACATGAAGATTCAGAAAAATGATCACATCAGCATTCCATAGAACAATATTTCTGTTACAACACCTGAAGAAGCACCAGCAGTTTGCTAACTACTCCATCCAAGTAAGGCGTTAAAATGTCAGGAGTACAGTTCTCGCTGAAATTGAGAACAGCTGAAGCAGCATGAGCCTGCACAGACGATAGCAAGAAAAGATAAATTCATAACTATGTTGCACAGACACTTTATAAATAGAGCTCCATGTCCATGTCCAACATATATAGGTCATTCATTTTACACGTGACAGTATGTGACACTTCAAAATTTGTCATGGCATCATGTCTGTTCTGTATCATGCCCATGTCCATGTCAGTGCCTTTGCTTCCAAGCATAATATAACATGATAAATCAGTTGAACAATGAAAAGAATAATCCTATGATCCATGAATAGAGGAATCCTACGAGTTCTATTGAGAGGAAGAACATGGCTTCAACATATGATATAACCCTGATATAAAAGCAAAACAATATAGATGTTCAGTCTGCCAATCTTTTCCCTCCCTATGTATATACCCAAGAACAAAATAACACTGCAAAAACCTACTAAAACTTAAAATAAACAGGCAATTCAAACTGAAGTAGATTACTTCTTCCCAAGTACTATTCCTATGATGCAGGTAATTAAATTAACCGATCATATAGTTTCTGACACAATATAGTTTACACTCATTTACTCGTTATTGCTAAATTAACCTATTAACCATCAAGTGGATTCACATCTCAATTTTAATCAAATTAATCACCTAAACATCAAAAAACAAACACCTCCATTGTTCATTATCATGTCAACTATATCTTGAAAATCTTCATAGCGTCCTGAGACCCTTGATGAGATTACATATGCAGTTTCAATTTTAAAACACGATATAGATCTCAAGAATAGCTATAAAAGACAATAAAGATGTTCAAAATACATGTCACATACTTTTGACCAATAGGCATTGGCATAGTGATCTTGGAGTCTTATTTAGGGCAAAATGATCCAAGTTTTAATCCCAGCCGCAGTCAAAATTAACTAGGAAAACAGTGATACATACTTTCAATAAGAAAGTTGATCATCATTTAGACGTTTAACTCATCTTATAAGGTAAAATTAAGACCCAAAAAATCATCACAAGATCGTGAAGTGGTAGAACAAATCACAAAAGATTTAACAATACACATTGAACAAGAGGGTACCCTGATTACCAGTCAAACAAACCAAGCATCCCAATTCAAGAACGAATTCGTTACTTCAAAATTTTATGCCCCTAATATCCAATTATTTCATAATTTTAAAGCCATCATTGCTTAATCCTGCATATAAATAAAATCAAATGCTCATTGGAAAAATAGTATGGACACCGGTTAAAAGGGGTAGAGGAAGGCCAAAGAGAACGCTCAAAGAGGTCATTGAACAAGATCTCTTGGTCAATAACCTATCTAAGGATTTAGTTTTCGATAGAGCACAATGGCGTCGTATGATCCATGTAACCGACCCTATTTAATGGGATAAGGCTTGTTGTTGTTGTTGCTCATTAGAAAAATAAAACTATTTTTGCATAATCAAATACTTCAAGGGTAGCCAGTAACCTGTACACGAGGATTCTGAAAGTCATCCATAGCAGCAGCTAGTGCTGGCAACACCTGTTGATGGTATTGGGTCTGTAAATCTGGACCCAAATCAGTAGACAATTGCCCAATTGCATTAATAGCAGCCCACCTCACACGGGGGTGTTGATCTTGGAAGGAGTTCAATACCATTGCCACCACTTGCTCCAAATTTTTAGTCATGACCTGAAGCAATTAGAAAGTTGGGGTATATCATAAGGAGAAACATAAAACAAATTTGCACCTCAAATACATATGAGACCCAAAAAAGTGGAGAAAAAGTACTCTGTTTATATCCTTAGACTATAGAAACGTGATAGTGAACCCAATTTTACACCAGGAAAAGTTCAATTTTAAAGAACTATGTAACGGATAAAATCCAAAAGCATAGGAACAATAAGTAAAAAGTGAAAAGAATAGAAGTTGCAGTTGCAACAGACTGCGAGTAGAGGAGGAAATCTATAGCAGGCAAACAAGATAGCGGCCATGTAAAACCTATAACGTAAGGAATGCAGACATTTTCACTACCTTTACACAACCCTCCGCTATCTGAGCCAGAGCAATCAATGCAGCATGACGATTTTGCCACTCAGCAGCAGCCAAGTAAGCAGGTAATTGTTCAGATGCAACAGGAACAATCGTATTGCCACCCAATGATATAGACAACCTATCCAAGCACTCTTGGCCAACACTGTAATTGCTTGTTTCGCCAGCATCCTCATCTTCAGTCTCTGCACTATGCCACGCCGAATCATCTTCAATATCCAAAAGCATCTTCATTAATATAGCAAACAATCTGCTAATGAACTGCGGCAACTTCCTCATCATCCCCGGCGCCCGCTCCCTGGCCTCTGCTAGTGTGATAACGAACTCAACTGCCAAATGCCTTGTCCCTTCTTCCAATGAATCTGCCTCTGCTATCTGCAACATTGCCCCGACTACATCGACCAATTGCCTCCTCAAGAATCTGGGCTCGGTTCCAGCCAATTCGATCAGTAATTCAAGCGCCTCCTGGGCTGTAGCTTCCTGCCCGCTATTCAACGCTTCGGTCAAAGTACGCATCATTGCAGGTAATAAATCCTGAAACCTATCACGATCAGTAGAACTCGACAGACACTGGATAAAATTGATCACCGCATTCAATGCAGCAATCCTGACGTCAGAATTGGCCGTCGATGATGTCAAACACTGCAAGAACACAGCATGTAGATGCTTGATATGAGGAGTAAGGGAATCCCCGATGTACTGAGACAACTGGGCAAAGATCAAAAACGCAGATTCCTGCAGTCTGGGTGAGTCCGATGATACACACTGAAACATAAACGGCAATAATTCGGGCCAACCATTATCGGGAAGAATCCCAGAAGCAAGTTCAGAAATAGTATCGCATAATTTCTTAGAAATAGATTTCGGTTGGTCAATTTGAATACAGGCAAGAAGAATAGATTTAAGCGATGATTGAGTAGAAGCAGTAAGACGAGGCCATAGATAAGAATCATCGCGAGTAAGCTGCTTGCGAAGGAGAATTGCAGACATGGCACGAGCCTCAGGAAGCTGGGAAAACTGAAGCAGATGGGCGAGTTTCAGGGAAAGAGAATCAGGATCGGTCTGTTTACAGAGATTGAAAAGAAGCTCAGCTTGAGACCGCTGTTCATTGGAAGACGACATAAGGTGTGATATTAGGGTCTCGAAAGGACCAAGATCGGGACCAAGAATGGCGGCCACCTGAGCTTGCTGGAGCAGGGATGACTCGGAATTCATGGCGGCTTACTCAGGTAGGGAGCGAGTTAGGGTTTTGATGATGAAGATTAAAGACTCTGACTCTCTCTATGTACCCGCCTCCCTCTCTCTCTCTATAACCGAAGAGAGGCAAGGTTTTATACTGACGCAGAGAGCGAATTACAGTGAGTGAGGAAGCGAGGGCAAGAGAGTGATGAGAGGGAGAAGAAGGAAAAGGGTAGAAAGATGATAAAAAGCCAAAAGACGGAGGGTGAGGTGGAAGGGAAGGAGGGAGAGGACTAATTAGGGCAAGCAAGTTGTAAATGTGAAAGAATGTTTCTAAGACTAGAAGAAGGCTTTTCATGATCTATGCTTCATGTTGTCTTAGCTGTGTCTTGTTTTCTTTGTCATCATTAATGTTTGCTACTCTTTTTTTTTCTTCTGCTGCCGTTTTATAACCGCACCTTAGGGCCTATTTAGCATAGCATTTCAGAATCAATTTTGGAGCAAAATTTCAGTTTAAAAAAATTTCACCCAAACATCAATTTTTGTCTAGAATTGATTTTGGAACAAAACCTCGGTTTATAAAATTTTTTGCCAAACAGCCATTTTCATCCAAAATTGATTTTGGGCAAAACCTCGGTTTGAAACCATGGTTTTGAAGAAGCTATTTTTCAATAGATTTTAGAACTGTAAAAGAGCTTATAGATTATCTAATTACTATTTTACCCCTATTTTTTCTTATACTCTCACTCCTCTCTCCTCTCTCTCTCTCTCCTCTCTCTCTCTCTTCTCTCTCTCCTCTCTCTCCTCTCTCTCCTCTCTCTCCTCTCTCTCTCCTCTCTCCTCTCTCTCCTCTCTCCTCTCTCTCTCCTCTCTCATACTTTAATCAAATCATACCCTTTTTAGTAATTTATTAATATAAAAAGTGATTATACTATTAATCATCCAAACATCTCTATTTGCAAAATCTATTCTTCTCATAATCTATTCTTTCCAAAATCTATTCTCCATAATCTATTCTTCCTAAAATCTATTCTTTCCAGAATCTATTCTCCCAGAATCTATTCCCCAGAATCTATTCTCCAAAAGCTAATCCAAACATACCCTTAGTGTTATGGCAATAGAAGTTTTTAGAAAAAAAATCTAAAAAAAAAAGAGTTTTTAAATAAATTTTAAAAAAGAGTTTATGAGAAAGAGTATATAAAAAAATAATTTTAAATAAATAAATATTTAGATAGTTATTATAAAAAAATTATTATTAATAAATTACTAAAAATAGTATGATTTTATTAAAAATAAGAGAGATGAGAGAAGAAAAAAGGTAAAAGAGGAAGATAAGACAGTAAGAAAGATATAAAATAGAGGAGATAGTGTAAAAAAAGATATAAAAGAGAAGAGATGAAAGAGTGTAAAAAAAATAAAAATAAAATAATAATTAGATATTCTATAAACTCTTTACCGTTTTAAAAATTATTTTCTTGTAAAATCTTAATTTTAAAATATAATTTTATCTAAAAATTTATTAAATAAATATAACTATTTATTTTTTAAAAAAAATAAATTAAGATTTGTGTTAAAATTTCTTTTAAAATTAAGATTTTATTTTTATTAGGCATTATAAATCATTAGTATATTACTCCTCGTTAAAAATAGAGTCGTTAAATTTATCTTAAATTTATAAATTTTTCAACTAAATCCCTCTTTAAAAAACAAATTTTAAGGAGGGTCATCTACAAAACACTAAATATCAACTACTAATAAAAGATAAAATAGAACAAAAAATAATTAATGAGATTATGATGTTTGATAATAAGAATAAAAAATATATTAGAATTGGTGCTTTATGAAAAGGACAAGGGGGAGTATATGCTTAAAACTGATAATTGTTATTTTTTAATTATTAATATAAAATTTAATTAGAGAGTTAATATTTATTATAAATAAAATATCTAATTTATATATTTAATAATTATTTTTTAAATTATCTCTATTATTATTCTTTTTTTTAACAATAATCAAGTAAAAGAGAGAAAGAATTAAGAAAAATAATTAAGATATTTTAAAAAATATTATATTAATTAATTTAATTAATTTTATAATTTAATCAAATTAATTAGATAGATTTCACATTAATAAATATGAGTGTAAAATTACAGAAAAATTAATCCGTCAAACCTTATAATTTCATTTAATTTTTTAATCAAATTTGTAGCTTTTTTTTTTATTATTATTGAGTACTTAAAGTTTCCCAAGTTCTATTGGTCCATATGATCATAGGGCCTGTTTGGCATAGCGTTTTAGAATCAATTTTGAAGCAAAACCTCGGTTTGAAAAAATTTCACACAAACATCAATTTTTGTCCAGAATTGATTTTGGAACAAAACCTCGGTTTACAAAATTTTTTGCCAAACAGCCATTTTCATCCAAAATTGATTTTGGGCAAAACCTCGGTTTGAAACCATGGTTTTGAAGAAGCTATTTTTCAATAGATTTTGGAACTGTAAAAGAGCTTATAGATTATCTAATTACTATTTTACCCCTATTTTTTTCTTATACTCTCACTCCTCTCTCCTCTCTCTCTCCTCTCTCACCTCTCTCTCTCCTCTCTCCTCTCTCTCCTCTCTCTCTCCTCTCTCCTCTCTCTCCCTCTTCTCTCTCTCCTCTCTCCTCTATCTCTCCTCTCTCCTCTCTCCTCTCTCTCTATCCTCTCTCCTCTCTCTCCTCTCTCCTCTCTCTCTCCTCTCTCCTCTCTCTATCCTCTCTCTCCTCTATCTCTCCTCCCTCTCCTCTCTCCTCTCTCTCTCCTCTCTCATACTTTAATCAAATCATACCCTTTTTAGTAATTTATTAATATAAAAAGTGATTCTACTATTAATCATCCAAACATCTCTATTTGCAAAATCTATTCTTCTCATAATCTATTCTTCCCAAAATCTATTCTCCATAATCTATTCTTCCTAAAATCTATTCTTTCCAGAATCTATTCTCTCAGAATCTATTCTCCCCAGAATCTATTCTCCAAAAGCTAATCCAAACACACCCATAATCGATTAATTATAGCTTATATGGATAACTCAGCCACATGTAATTGCACAAAATACAAAAATAAAAAAGAGCTTCTTAAAAAATATGGAATAAAATTTATTTATTTTCCATATAAAAATAAAAAATATTATCAAGCTTATCGTTGTCCACTTGCATGTATATATAATATGTAATTTATTTACATCAATGTGACAAAATCAATACATATTTATGCTAGGTGAGCATTGTCATCTAGTACTAATGTTATTTCTCTTATAAATTATAAATATAAGGATCAATACTTATAATTAAAAAAACTATAAGGATTTAATAAAAAATTATATGGACCTAATAAAAATAAGTAAAATTAAAGGGACTTAAACATTAATTTTCTCTAAAATTACTATAAATATGTGATACTAATTTGAAATAAATCGTATTATTCATGTTTTATGAATAATATTATTTATAAAACATATATGAATATAAACTTGTTACTCGGATAATGCCTCAAATTAGAATAGACACCTCTAATATATTTTACATTTAAAAGCAATGCTATGAATATCAAATTGGATTGGCGAGATTGAAATGAACTGGCGAACTGGATCATAATATCCATATTCAAATATTTCCAACAATTAAATTGATTGAAACGTTAAAAAGTAAAAAATAAGTATATGTGTAACTAAAATTAGTAGTTTTTGTATAATTATTAATATATGATGATGATGATGATGTTTTTTTGGGAGGCATGCCGCCATGCCTAAAGGCCTCTTTTGCTTATTTTACTAATTTAAAGTATTGCTCATGAAAATTAGATTGGATTGGCCATTTCAAGGTGAATTGGAAATGAGAATCTTATCTTATCCTGATACATTCTAAACCATCATTTTCTTTAATCAGAAAGTAGCCATCCCAAACTTTTTAAAAAGTTCTAATTTATAATTTTTGGAAATATGTAAAATAAATTGTGAATTTTTAAAGTTGATTTACCCTCACATTTATAACTTTTGAGCAGTCTTAAAAATTGGACACTTTCAAGGGTCAAATGATAACATTTTGAGTGATTCTTTTTACATTAGAAATTAGACATATCAACTTTCTAAAGAGCCCTAATTTATAATTTTTAGAAGTGTACGGAATTAATTATGAATTTGTTCTAAGTTAGACCATACTCCCTATGGCATTGGTCACGGTGAACGTCACAAAATTGATTAAATTAGACATGATTTTGGCCCCCGAAATAGAAGAGAAAGGTGGGTTTTCTCGGTGGCTTCATTTTGCTGTGGTAAGGCATGCAAGATTCGACCATTAGGAGGAGTATTTTGGAGCTTCCTAAGATCAAAGTAAGGGATCTAACATTGATTTCTCTATTCTACTCTTGTATCTTCAGATTTGAGATAGTTGAAAGTTAGGGCTCTTCAGGGTTTCAAATTTAGTCAAGTTCGGAACGTTTAATTTGATTTTAAATGAACTCTTAGGATTAGATTAAGTGTTTAATCAATCTAGTTTTATTGGATATTAAATTATTTGAATTTTGGAATTAAGGTTTGATGTTAGAGTTGAATCTTTGATTAATAATTGTCATGTGATAATTTAATATGAGGTTTGATGATTGAATTATGTTAATGAGTTAAAATTAAGGTTTAATCCGTTTAGATAATTAATTTGGATTCATTTTTACAAATGGGTATTTTTAGGTTGGAATCTTAAGTTGAAGAATGGGAACTTTTAATAGTAAATTGCTATAATTAGGTGTTGGTTAATAATTCTAATGAATCAATTGAGATATTAAGATATAGAAATTGATGTTGGAATGATTTAAATGAGCTTATGGAGAGAGTTGGGTCACTTGTGGGATAGAACCCTTGGTTTTGTCATTAACCACTATATTAGCATGTATTCTAATGTGTGGTTCCATCAACTAATTATATAGATTAACCTGTGTGTGGTTTGAGCACGGGTTGAAGTTAGTGGTAACTCTATTTTAGTCGGAGGTAATCATTTTCTATTTATTATATATACTAATATAATATTTATGAGTTTTTTTTAAAATATTAATTTGAGTAAGATTTTGATATGCGTATATTACAAATTATAATGAGATATTTGGTATATAGTTAGATATGGAGTTTACTCATTTTTATCATGTGATAAAGCTATCATTAGTGCATGATGGTTGAGTTTTTTTTAGTCCCACTAGTTCTATGAGGAATTGCTCCACTTGTTTAATGAGAGAATGCAATACTTCCACTAGTTCTCATTGAAGGTTTATGATACTTTTGGGTAAAGATTTATGAAATGATAATTCAGTTATTGGTGTGTGATGGGCTTGTGGTAGAGATATGATATTCTGGGCTTCGATCCCCTAAGGCCTAGTTGTTATGTTTTGTTATTAACTAGGTATTTGTTTTTATAACTATGTTACCCATAGTCTATGAATTTAATTGATAAATAGATTAAATATGTGATTATTTAGAACGTGTTTGATTATTAAAAAATATTATTTTATTATAGTTCCAATCACAGCACTTAGAGAGACATCATAACTTCTAAATACCTAAATGTATATCTAATAATAATAGACGGCTCACCCTACCTAATATTAATATCGTTAGGAATAAGAGAAACTTCACCATGTTTTGGGATCATAGGTGAACCCAACCCCTTTTAAAAAATTTCTATACTAAAAAAATGTTAGAATGGTTATATTCTTTTTAACATAGTTTGCATATGAAAGAGTTTTAATTTATATCTTTGTAAATAGGTTAAATCCTTTTCAACCATGATAACTTCTTTTTTAAAAGTAATTTTTTTTTCTATTCTATACCAAAAAAAATGTTAGAATGGTTATATCCTTTTTTAACATAGTTTGCATGTGAAAGAGTTTTAGTTGATGTTTATGTAAATAGGTTAAATCTTTTTTCAACCATAATAACTTCTTTTTAAATTAGTTTCACTTAAAAATAAGAGAGACTTCGCCCTATCTTTAAATTGTAAATGAATTTAATTATTTTTAAAAAATTTATGTACCAAAAAATATGTTAGAATGGTTATATTCTTTTTAACATAGTTTGCACATGAAAAAGTTTTGATTGATGTCTCTATAAATAGGTTAAATCCTTTTTCAACCATGATAACTTATTTTTTAAAAGTAAAATTTTTTTCATGGTTAAAATCATCTTGAAGGCATTGCAGCTTGCACAGGAATCGCAAACACACTCCCCTGGCACTATCGAGCTTCAATCAATAGGATTTCCTTGACAATTCGAATCCTTAGCGACACCCCCGGTGCTCCCTGCAACGCATACTTAGCGACGGCGTCAGCAGCAATATTCGAATCCCTTGAGCAACCGGAAGTGGACCCTATCCAATCCCTCTCCACCATCTGATGGTCGTTATTCAGGTGGCGGTCGTCATGAATCCAACGTCCTACCTCCTCGCAATCAGTCAATCACTCTCCAACTCCACCCACCGGATCCCCGAGTCCCATGCCACTTTTAAACCCCACCATATTGCCCGAACCTCAGCCACAATGCTGTTACCAGGAACATTTCAAGTTATTTTGATAGTTTAAGGAAGTGCTATGAACACTAGTTTGAATTGGCTAGTTTGAAGTGAGTTGGCAAACTGAATCATAATTCAGAAACATTAAAAAAATAAAAAGGAAATGAAATGGACAATTATTTTGTAGAATAATTATATATTTAATATGATATGAAAAAATTTTAGGAGCCGTTTAATTTCTCAAGGAAACTTTCAGTTATTTTATTAATTTAATGTAATTATCGCTATGAGCGTTAGATTGGATTGCCTAGTTCAAAATGAGATGAATATTTTCTAAAATTCCTAAGATGATAAGGATTATTGGAGGCAAACATCCCCAAGCTCCAACCCTCCTTGAATACGTGACTTCTAAATATTTTTACACTTTTAACACAACACTATGAAAATTATATTCAATTTTATAGTTTAGCATGAACTAGTAAATTGGATATTAATTTTGGTCATAATATCCTTCAGATTAAAATCTTTATCTATATAATTAAAATGGATAGTCGTAATAGAAGTACTATACATAGCATGATATTTTTTGTTGCTGACAAATACTCCCATAATGTAAAAGTCATTTCAAGTTATTTTAATTGCTTAATGTAGGGCTTATAAACACTTTGAAGGGAGTTGGTAGGGGTGTTCACGGGACGGGACGGGACCGGGACAACCCCGTCCTGGTCCCGTCCCGAGATAGGACACGGGACGCAAAATGCGTCCCGTGTCTCGTCCCGTCCCGACTATGTCCCGGTCCCTTTCGGGACCGGGACGGGTCGGGACAGGTTCGGGAATTCCCAAACCCAATTTAAAAAAAAAATAAAATATTAGATATTTTATGTACATCCTATATATTAGTAACATATAATCAAAATACAAAAAATAATATAAGAAATTAAATTCTCCTTATTATGATTAACAATTTAAAATAATAAATACCATTAATTATATTACAAATACTATTACTTTTTTAATTTTTTCACTTCACCAACTGAAGTTACTGCTTTATCTGTAAAGAAATAAATACATATAAGGAAGAGAAAAATACAATCATTTAATAAATAATATGATATAACTAATACTATTTTCTATTTTTATTTTTTATAAAAAATAAATAAAATAAAAATATTTTTTTTTAAATTATTCGGGATGGGACGGGAATCCCGAGGGTCAGGCCGAGACCCGTCCCGTCCCGTCCCGACCCTCTTCTTTGCCCCGTTCCGGGATGTCCCGTCCCGACCCTTCACGGGACGGGACGGACCCGTCCCGAATTGCCCGGGACCAGGTCGGGACAACCCGGGACGGGACAAAATGAACACCCTTAGGAGCTGGGATACTGGATCACGTCTCATATTGAAATATTCTAAAGCAGAAAGTATATTTTAAGTCATTGGATTGTAAGTGGGCCTAATCACTTTCTTAAAATTTCATAAAAAAGAAATGCTATGATTATTTTTTTTTTTAATAACTAGTCAATTTTTTTTAGTAGAAGCTAAATGGTATCCCCTAGTCAATAGTTTAGATATTAGTCCTCCTGAAATGTAGAGACTAATGAAGTGGGTTTTACCTCTAATAATAAAATATTTTTCATGTGCACGGCCTGATTCGAACCTAGAACATCATATTTAAGGAATCTATCATTTACCAATTGTACCGACTTTGTTGATAAATATACATACTTTCTGTCGAAACATAATTTCTTTTTTAACACCCAAAACACAGACCTAAACACTGAGGGAATTAAATTCTAAGCAGTCATTAGTAATAAAGGATGCAAAATATGAAGGATAAGAATATAATAGTAATATGGAAATCAACCTCTCATTTTCTAGAGCATCTGCCAATTTGTTTTACTTTTTAGGAACATATATGATCTTTAATTCCCATGCTAAATCTAGAAGCATCTGTATCTGTGATACTAAGAGGCTATATATATTTGATCTCAAATTAGTCAGCATGTACACAACATTCTTAGCATATCCTTTTAAATCTTAAATCCCAAATAAACTTATAACTTTTGTAAACAGCTCATTGTTCTGCTTATAGCCCTCCACAAATGCCCAATTTACTTATAAATCTAACAACCCAACTGTCTAAATATTTTTTAATAATTCTACTATAACCTGCTAACAATAACAACCCCATTAACATTTTATTTTAGTCATCCCAAAGGTGAATATTGCCAATTAGTTGAAATTAGAATTATTACATTGTTAGTTAAGTATTCATATTGATCTTGCACAAAACTCCTCATGTTTGCATGATAACTAAGCAAGGATCCAAATGTTTGACATAATCTTCATTAAATATAACTTGGTTCCTCTACATCTATCACTTTCATATTAAAACTCCCCAAATTAACCCCCAATTGTTAATAATAACCAATCTCAATTTTCTTTTGAGATTTAAAATAAATCAATCTCTCAAAACGAGCACTAAAAAAAAGGCAGCGTAGTGTCTGGGATGAATCAAACGCAACCAAAGTGGCTTAGCAAAGACGCATAAATTAAAAAACAACAAAACAGTCCAAACCCAATTCATATTTTCTGAGCCCATCGAGATTGAACCAATGGGCCTTAAAAGTGTTGAAATATGGTATCTTGAAATGGCTTTTTGTAGCAATAGTTGAAGGAAAAAGAGTTAAAAGAGAGATGATACATATAATAAAAATATATATTTATATCTTAAAAATATATAAATTTAATTTTTATTATTGTTGTGAGAGCTCTTTTAATAAACAATCTCATAAATCTTCTATAAGTACTCTCTAAGTCTTAAAGTATGCCCTAACCTTAGTAGAAGACAAATGCTAAACCTACTTAAACTTTTTTGTATAAAAAGAAAAGTTGAAAGAAAAAGAAATCTATAAATATTGAATATATATAGTTTTCGAAAAAACTAATTAGTTGTATCTTATATTTTTATCTTATTTTAAATAGGCTTTATAATTTTTTATTTGGTTCTTACAATTTTTTCATTTATAGACATTAGTCTCTAAGCTCATAATCTATTAAATTAAGACTTATGTAGATGCAAATTAAGTAATATATTACTTGTCACAATACAAAATAAAAATATTTTTTGAAAAATAGAATTATAGAATAAAATTTATTTATTATTAACATAAAAATAAAAAACTATTACATTCACAATTCTCTCCTTTTTTATAATCAAAAGATAATATTTTGTTTTGTATAAATTTTTTTGAAAAGGGTTTAGGCTTACACCACTATCTAAGGATAAGGTAAAGTCTCCCTTCCTCCTAAATGATATAAATGTCAGGTAGAATGAATCGTCTGTTATCTTTAGGCATAAATTTAGGCACCGAGGAGCTAGAATACTTCTCTAAGTGCTATGACTGAAACTATAATAAAATAGATATCTTATAAATTGAATACACTTTAAATAATTATATATCTTATTTTTTTGTTGGTTAAATTTATAAATGATAGGTAATTAAAAGACAATATTATTGTAAAGATAAAACAAATAAAAGAAAACATGGTCTTAGTCTACTAAAGTATGCAGGGTCTGGCCCAAAACATTTCAACAAAGCACCAAGCCCATTGCGTGTTAAAAGGAAACAGAAGTGATAACAAAACAATAAAAAAAGATTACGCATTGTACCAAAAAGAAAGGTCGGCCATTATAAGGCTTTCTAGATAATTTTGTAAGTCTTTTATAAATATTCTTTAAACTCTATGATTGTGCTTTGATTTTGGTAGAGGACTGATGCCAAACATATCTAAATCTTTTTGTATAAAAAAAATTTGCAACCGCTAGAGTCGAGCTTAAGTAGATGTTTAGATAGCCTTAAAACTATGGTTTTAAAAAGGCTTTTAGCTTAAATTATAATTTAAGAAAATTTTTATCCTAACACCCTTCAAAACTCCATAAACTTTTGTGGAAAAGCAGTTGGTTCAAACCTAGAATTCAGATAAACTGATAGAAACTAGCTTCTGCATGGGAGGAAGAGATTATGGGATGCCCAATTACTATTTTGTCTTTACTTTTTCTGATATCTCCTCTTTCCTCTTTCCACTATCATTCAATTGCTCTGTCGTTGGTCCTTCTGTCACTAGGAGTTCCATCACTGGGTAGTTCATCATTAGGTGCGATGTCGCTGCGTGTGCCGTCGTTAGGTGGTCCTTCAATAAGTCTTCGGTCAAGCATTGTTAGGTCTTTTGCCGAGCTTCATTGGTCCTTTAGTGGTCCTCTGTCAAGCATCGCTAGTCTGTCGTGTTCATATTTAGAAGAGAAAGAGGAAGAAGGAGAGGAGTTTGATGGAGAGAAAAAAGGAGAGGAGACGAAAAGAGAGAAGATCGCTTGGAAGTGAAAATGCTATTGTTAGGAATAAAGAGGAAGAAAAGGAAAAAGATGAACAGCGACATAATATATATTTTTTTTACATCATACCGTTTCTAAAAATTTATCCTTCACAAAAGTCTTTTTAATAATAATTAAATAAATATTCATTTATTCAGAATTATTTTTTTATATAAATTTTTTTTTAGAAAAATTTATCTAAAATCACTTTTAAATTATTATTTGTAATAAACTCTTATCAAACGTGTCCTACTAGAAAGAAGAGGGAGCGTCTTTGATGTGTTCATGATAGGGCAAAGGCCACGATTTGATTTGCACTATCCCTTCTATACATAATAGTCATTCTGGAACGTCCAACGCTCTAAGAAAGTCAGGCTACCAACACCTTTGTAGCGCCTTCCCCAGTAAGTAATGCCACCACAAAGCAGCGGTGGATCCAATGTCTCACGACGTCTACATCCTTCAAGATGTTGAAAGAGACTATGGTGCCATAGACCATAGATAGGATAGTTGGGTCTAACACAATTCTTTGCTTATGGGGCCCAGATGGTTAAGATGATAGGAACTGACCCTAAGCTAACCAGCTGCTATAAAAAAAACCTCATGGAAATAGAAATGGAATTGAATTCCATGCTTTTGACTTGTTTGGTACAACAAAGGAGACATGGAAATTGCCTCCACATGGAAGCCAGTTCCATCAAAATTGAGGGAAATGGCTTCCATCATGTAACCCATACCAAACATAAATATTAAATAAAAATAATGTCTGTATTCCATTTACATACCAAACACTTTTAAACTACATATCCATTTCTATATCTATATCCATTTTCATTTTCATTTTCATCAAAATCAATGCCAACATAACAAGAGAAACACTTCAAAGCACAGAAAAAAAAAAGATAGTGCTGGAATACAAACACCTGCAAAAACCAAAAATCAGAAAGAAGATTCAGGACCCATGACCTCTCTAATTTCTTTTCCTACACATGACGTCTCTAATTGTATCTAAGTTGCAATCTTGTTGACATCTAAGAACCCACTTTGCTTTGTAAATGTCAAAAGCAAGTAGAAAGAAGCTGGAATTTTTCATCCACCTGGAAATTACTTGTCCTTGAATGAAAAACTATCTTTTTCTCCTGGTAATATGCTCAAAGCTTGATTGTGTAACCTAGGAAGTTCTGTGGGTTTATTTCTTGTTGATAAAAGTTGTGAGAGCAACAACTTTGGAAATGTCCTATTACTTGACCATTGAAACATAATCTGAGGATTCTTTCATAGTGACTAAGAAATTCTGCAGAAAATCCAGATGCAAGAGTAATGATTCCACGTGTATGCAGGACCTCTTCTAGATTAAGCATAACTTGAAAACGCAATCCAAAAGAATTAAATATGCTTAATAAGAGATTGAAGCTTAGATGGGTGCATCCTCTATCTATAATCTGTAATTTGTAATTGAATTTCATTTGCATTACTTGCAACTAGATTTATGAGGCTGGAGAGATAAAAGCTGAACTGATTATTGAATTTGTGGAAGCACTAACTCAAAATTCAGTAGTCTGTTTATAATTAAACTAATATATTTTAAATTGTATATATATTGATCTTAAACAAGGAAGAAAAAAAATAAAAGTTAACATAAATTAACTTTTTGTCAAAGAAATAGATATTTCAATGGCTTAGAAAATTGGTGACTGATGTTCAAAATGCAAATACATATATATATATATATATATATATAAGATATCAAATTAAGTTTAATTTTATTCTTTTTATCGATATCTTCTTAGAACTGGGATATGATTTTTTGACTGGTTTTCAAGATATTTGATTTGGGATTTTAACTTTGTAAGGAACCAATCCAAAAATTGATACACTGATTTTCAGACGTTGGCAAAAAGGGAAAAAAAAAGATACACCAATTTTGTAGTCAAATTAGCTTGTTTGGTCTAGTTGTAAATTACCTTGATTTTGCTAATAATGCCCCTACAAAAACAGAAAATTAATCAGTGGTCCTTACATTTCACATAATTTATAATAAAATTCTTATAGCTTTGTTTTATTAAGTTTTTATAGTTTCCTCAATTAGATAAAACTATAAAGACCTATATATTATAAATCAGATAAAACTATAAGGACATATAAATTAATTTTCCCTTAATAAAAAAACATCAAGTACTAATGTGCTTTAGATACAGAATCATAATATGCCTTGCTATAAAAAAAGGAGGGGTTAATTAAAAAAAAACCCTTGTGTCTCTTTGTAATTAATAGGAACATATCAGCAAATGGTAGTCACATTTTTTTACACCTCATATGAAGATAGTAACTACAAACATATGGTAAAAAATCATCTGAAATCAGAAATCTGCCATGGCTTCAAATTGTTATGGCAGAGAATTGAATCTGTTCTCCTTTTGATTAGAAGATTATAGCGTATAGACCCTATAAAAATTTACAGCTTCCAGCTTAATTTATTTTTTAAAAAACAAAAAAGAATTCCTATGGGAATTAATGGACTGAATGACCCAATATTCTAATGTCTTTTTTCCTATTCACATAAAAGAACAAATTAAATTATGAATCTTCTGTGCTTACCAGAAGAAAACTTAAGAATCCTCTTCAGTCAGTTATGAAGTATAAATAACTGGTATCACTGATGTTCCTCGAAATAACGGTAAGGTTTCTGATCTCGAGTCATGGTCAGGACTTTCAGATGACATCCCTATGGTTGTTGTCTCACTAAACAAACTTCGTGGTGTTGAAACTCTTCGGCTCAACCCGGTAGGGGTTCTTGGGGATAATGATGATTTAGAGAGGCAGCTACTTCTTGGAGACAGATTAACTCGCTCCAGAGCTCGGAACTGAAGCTCACTCGGGTAATCCCTCACGCAACCGATGCGAGGTCCAGCTCCGGTAGTCCATTTGCAAGATAACTGTCTTCCCAGTTGGTATGATTTCATTCCCTTGTGGGAGTTAATCCTTTTAAGTATTGAATCGGCTGGAATGGTTTCTCCATCTGTGTCTTCTTGCTTCTGAACCATGTGATTTAGCTCTGATACAAAAGCTTGTCCACCTTCTTGAACTTCTTTAGGAGACTCCATTTGGAAACTCTCACAAATTTGGCCCCTCTCTGGGATCTCAAGGTTGCTTAGTTCTCTTCCAAAAATAGAAAGCTTTGTTCTAGGTGCTGCCACTGTTGTAGAAGCGCTCTCTTTTTGCGATAAATTGGCTTTATCTTCTACTAAATCTCCGTCTTCGTCAATGATCTCTTCAACCTCCAAGCAACTCGTATTCTCAGTCATGTCATTTATAGAAGATGAGTGGTTTCTAAGATGCTTCTTCCTTCTCTCTGACTCTAATTCATCATCTTCAACTGCATTCATCTGCACGTTGCACATAACAGTACCATAAGACAGTTCTGTATTTTTACATGTTTTATAAAGATCAAAGTCATTATAATAGAATGTGAAACGTGATTTATCTCTTGATACCTTGACATCTGAGAGTTGCACATTGTTCTCCTGAAGGAATGAAATAAACTCCTTAAAGTTCTCTTCAGTTGGACGATAATGGCCACTGTGAGGCCAAACTGCCTGTTGAAAACAAATAACATTATCATTTTTAGTGATACAAATAAAATAGTGAAAATGAGTATATACAAAAAATTCGCCCTAGGAAGATATACTTTCTAATTTTCAATCCCTTGATTTATTCCTCTGCATGAGTCAATTCCTCATTTGGTAACTTGTTACACGTCAGTCTCTTTGCTGGACTAAATTGTATACTTATCAATATTTTTTTTTACAAAAAAAAGTGTGAGTTAGATATCGAGAGTTCACCAAGGTTAAGACATGCTTCCAACTCAAAGGCCACTAAAAAATTTGAGGGACTAATTCCTATAGAAGAATAAATACAAAAACTAAAATTTAAGGAGGTAGGTCTTATAAAAGCCAAACAAATATTTGTTCTTGGATAGTTATGAGCCTTCTACTAAATCTATATACCTTTAAGACACCATATTCAACGATTAATCTCCCAGCAGCTGATGTGGCTCCTCCAGCTAAGAAGCTAGAATGCTGAAAAGAACCTTTATTCTTCTTGCCAACATATAAGCTCTTTGATGTGCTTAGGACAAAAATCCATTTGACATGCCCACCTTCACCATTAGTGTGAAGGAGCTCTCCAGATTGCTTGTAGAAGAACCTTCCATCCTTAACAACAACTTCATAAGTCAACCTTTCCATCTGCAAAACGGAAGAACAAAAGTAATGAATATAAATTCAAATGAAAGGTTGCTTGAGTAAATATGCGTGATAAGTGGATGTTTGTGTAGATGTAGGAAAGCTTACCGGACCCAGATATTTAATACACTGGTGTTGAAGTTTAGATCGAGGGCACTTCTCAAGATTTACTTCCTTTCCTTGTCCTATATCTAGCCTGCAAAAGCCAAAGGAGAAGTTTAATGCCAAAAAATAGAGTAATAGACTAAGTTGTGACCCCCAAGAAAGATATTTTACAAAGAATATTACCAGTAGAAGAAAGGTTCCCTGCTCTGACACTGGAGCCACTTATCATAATAGAAGTTTAGATTATGTCCATAGCGGTGACGGGGATCGATCTGTTCCACACATGAGAATTTCAGAGGATATTATTTCTGAAAGATCCAGACATAGGTTTGTAAACAAAGAAATAGTAACATCGTGCATTGTACTAACCGCTTCCAGCCAATGCTGTAGAGCAAGCTTTTGACCTTTTTCATCTTTTGATAGACCTTTTCCAACCTACAACAACAAAGAAACGATTATGGTCCTTTTTATCCAGTCTAAGCATTGATATGGTATAACAACGGGGGGAAAACTTCCAAAGCATCAGGATATGAAAAGTACCTTGGCAGCTTTGGTTCTAGCTCTCGACCAGCGTGAAGTGGCAGTTTCAGGTTTCTCAATGTCAAAGAATGAGATTGAGCTGCGCTTGAGTTCAGCAAAGTCCAGGAGCTTCCACCTAAGAATGAAACAAGGGTCCAGATTAATGGAAACAAAAAAAGATATTTTATGAAGAAGAGCAGATATTTTATTGCCAGATTAGTAAGTACCAGCTTTGTTCCACAAGAATTGCACAATCTGCTAGCTTTCTTCTGGTACGAAAGCTCTTATATACTTTCTGCAACTTAACAGCAGCCATGTGTTTTGGGTTGCTCAAATCCAAAGTTTGTGAATTGATGTTTTCCTCTTTACACTCTAATCTAGGAGAGTGATCAAGATCATCCATCTCTTTTCTGTTTTGGCTAATTCTTGAGGTAGGCATGATTTTCTCACTGTCAAATGACAGCATCTTAGCTGTAATAATTCTCTCCATATCTTTCCTCTTGAAGCTCACTGATTTCTCTATTGTCATTTTTCCAGAACCAAGACATTTCCTTATTGTCGGTTCTGAATCACAATGTTTGAAACTAACAGACCGAACTAGAGTCTTGACTTCTTTGCCAAAACTGATGGATCTTGCCATACAAGAGTCTAAGCCATCATCCACGTCATTGTACTTTGCAAATGAACATGAAAAGGAAATCGCCATACAGCAATAAAACAAATCTGTATAGATTAATGCCGTCCAAGATCCTGTGAAGAGATGAAAGTTTAAAAAATCATCAAAATTGCAATAACATATAATGCATTTTCCAGTAGTCATGATCATCTGCAGATATGAAGTGTCTAAGGAATAACTAATGCAATATGATATTCCTGACTCTGCAAGCTGTGGGAACTCAGCATTCTTCATAATTCAACAAGTCCATCAAAGAACTTAGAACACGAATCCATCAATACTCAGTATAAGTAAATATTTGGGGAGAACGATAAAAATGTGCAACAGGAACTTCTTCAAAAATAGATGCATTTTCACTGGCAAAAAACGTAAGCCATTCTCATCAAACTGATCAACAAAATTTGAAATGGGATGTTAGAAATAACTCTGGATCTGCAAAAGCCATCAGTGAAAGATTCATTTTCTATCAAGAAATAATCTCCCAGAACAATTCTATATTCCCATTGTACTCTAAACAAATGCTTCACCAAGAAACCAAATAACTCTCCAAATAAAGATAAATAACAAATCACCGAAAACCCCAGTTAGAGATGAAAATATGGATCCTGGGAATTTTCACCAAATCGTAAAATCTCACCAAAAAGAAAAATCAGATACATTGCAACATAGCACAACCGTTCTCCCTAATCTGGACTCAAATACTCCGGATAATCCGAATAGCATTACGACATTCAGTAACGGAGCACGGAAATGAACACCTTTGTAGCAATTCCAATAATCAGAGAAACAAAAAGCAAATGAACAGAGAGAAGACAGTACCCGAAGATTCGAGAACCCAGAAATTGAAAGAATGAGAATCGTTTTCGTATCAATTTGGAAAGGAGCTTTGGGAAGAAGCTGAGAATGGTAATGCCGTGAGAAACACTAGCTCGCAGTAGAAATGATGAGCGTTTCACTATGCTTATTCGCTCTTATAAATAGAAAGGATGGGCCGTTACAGAGCGAGACCGTGTCAATACACGTAGGAAAGCGAGAGAGAGAGAGAGAGAGAGAGAGAGAGTCGGACCATGTGGAACAGGAAGGGGACAAGTTTCTTGGCGAGTTAACAGCTAACCCATATTTGCACCTACTTTTTTCTTCATTTCCAAAGATAAAACATATCGGTGCATCAGTTTCAAGTGTCAGTTCCATCAAGATCCATGCGTTTGTTGCACAGAACTTTGGAGGCTTACAGTGAGTACGCGGCTTTTACTAATACATATTACAAACACTGGTTTATAATGCATGCTCTCCCTATGATTTGAAATATACTCCTCTTACAAATATACCTCAATTGGGTAGTTTAAAAAGTTGGTTTAAAATTAATTTAAAGCAATCAATAATACTAATTAATTTTAATTATAAATATATAACATATTTTCACATTTATCAATTTTCCCTCTAAATTTTCCCTATTAATACTTTCTTAACTATTATAGTGTAAGGGAGAGAGGACGTGAGTTAAAGAAAATAATTATTATATTTTAGAAAAAATATATCATATAAATTAAATTAACTAAATTTTTTAATCTAATCAAATTATTTAAATACTCGTCCAATCTTTAATATAGAATATATTTAATTAATTTGAGTAGATTAAAAAAGTTACTTAAATTGGTTAATATGAGGTACTTTTTTTAAAATACCCACAATCATCTTCCTTAACCTATTCCCTTCCTCTCTTACTTAATTATTGTTAACAGAGTATTAATAAGATAATTTAGAAAAAAATTGATAAATATATAAAATATATATTATATTTACAATTAATATTAACTCTTTAATGAGATAATATATTAAGGACAAGAATAGTATTATATTAAATATCAAAATAATAAATATATAATTTTTTTTAAATATATCTTTATTTAAGGAGACCATTAGGGCTGAGTAATGGGTAGGGTGGGCTGACCCGATGGTCAGCTCGTGCCCCGCCCATTTATTTTTTTATGGGCACAGGCTAACCCATGCCCGTGTCTTAACCCGTTTAAGCCCGTATTAAACGAGCTGGGCTGAACCCGTTTGAATTCTAATAGGCATAGGCAGCCCGTTTATAAAAAATAAAAATATTTTTGTTATTTAAATCCATTTAAAGTTTTAATAATAATGAAAATAAAATAACAATATTACACACATGATATGATTGTTCATCCTGAAATAAAAAAATAAAATATCATAATAATAGCTACAAATTTATAATCACACAGTCTACAATGCTTACATAATGTAATAATTTATAATCTTAATTATTCAATTTGATTATGATTATACATAATCTACATTATATTTATTTGTGATGGTTGTAGATATAATTACACATACCTCTACAAAATAAATTTAAAAAAGTATATTAGTATGTAATAAAAACAAATATAATATAATAATTAATAAAAAATATATGGATGGGCTGCGGGCTGCCCAATGATCAGCCCGTAGCTCACCCATATAATTTACTATTTGAGCCCGTTTAAACCCCCCGTTACGGACCTATTTTGGGCGGGTTTAAACGAGCTCAAATAGTATCGTGTTGCGAGCGGGTTCACGGGCTCCGGGCTAATTGCTCACCCCTAGAGAGCATGAGTGATAAGAAAAATGAGTGGCCGAAAGAAAAGATAAGAGAGGATGGATGGAAAAAATGAGAGATAATATATCATAAGAAACTAAATAAATGATTAATTTTTTACTAAAATGTGATAATTAATAGAGAGACATATAATTAATATGAAAAATTGAATTAAAATTTTTAGGTAAATATAAAGGGTAACTTATAAAAAGGACCAATCAATATTTATATCTCAAGAATTGTACAATTCTGGACTTAATATTTTTTCAATCCAATTTATAAGGTAGAAAGAATTTTTTTATTTACAATTCATATTATTAAATATTTAATATATATGAATATTTTATCCCTCATTTATAAGGCATGACTCATCTTTTAAGCAAATGGGTAAGAATTTGATTATTAACTCTTCTGAACAAATTTAATTGAGAATTTACACTAAATTTTTTATAACTCAAAATATTCTCAAATTACTTTGAGTTTGAGACTAATATCTGTCAGGTTAAGAATATTAAGGTTAAAGCCCTCTTAATAAATGGATTTCCAAAAATTTTAACTTATAATATTTTTCTAGAGATGAGGCTAATTATTATCTTAATTAACAAATTATTATTTAACTTACACTAATTATTTATTGAAATTATAAAATAATAGTTAAAATATCATTCATATATTCCTTAACATACTTCATCTAATCTTAGATATACGTTATATGTAACTAATTTACGTGCATTAATAAAAATAATTAAAAATATTAAATTTATCGTAAAATTTAAGTATACTAGATTCTAACTAGAAACAAATTAGGACAGACGTGTGTATGACTGTGTGCTTTGGTGGGGCCCGCTTATGTGGGCATATGTGTGTCAATGTCCGTATGTACGTATATTCTTGGAATAATTTCAAACAAATTAAAATAAAATAATTAATTATTTTTTAATTTTATTTTCATACTGAGTATCCAATCTAAATTGGAATCCTCTCGATGATAATATTTAATAACATGTTTTCTTAGTAACAGTAAATTGCTGTTTGCTACTAAAGATTTGGAGGTAAAAAAAAAGGAGGACTGGTAAAACTTTTATGAGTTCTTATTTAAAAAAATTAAAGAAATTTAGTTATAGAATTTTAATAAAAAGGGAATGTAAGATAAAACAGTAAAAAATATTAATTAAAAATTTTTAACTTTATTTTTTAAATTTAAATAAAAAAAATATTCTACAAATTTTAATAAATGCTCTAAACTATGTAATTTTTTTATTAAATAGAAAACTCTTATAAAAAGGATAAAAAAAAATTAAGCAGACATTATAAGATAGATCTTCTTAAGGTTTCTTGTTCAGAGCTATACTTTGTAAGTTTGGAGTTGTTGGAGCCACCTAACGCTGCTCATTTGGTATTTATCATTGTGATGAATACTAAATATTTATTACTGTGAAGAAATCTGGACGATTTAAATTTAAGTTGAATGATCTAAATTTAAAATTTTCAATAATAAATTTATTTTTAAGTAAAATGATAATTTTAAAATTATTTTTATTTTAAATTTTAAACATATTAAAATAAAAATATTTAAAATATAAAAATTATATTATATAAAATTTAGACAGTCTAAAATTAATGTAGACAATCTAGATTAGTGAGGAGCATTATACTCATCAAAATAATCAGCATGACATGTGCTCTAGGCCTTGGCCTACTTCACCTCTTTTTTATTTTCTATTTCTTTTTATTTTTAATTTGATTGTCGTTCTTATTTTCATATTCATGTAATATTATGTTCTTTTTGTCATGTTTCTCAACCTTTCTCATTTACTCTCTAAAGTATGAGTTGGGTTTTAGGTTTGTGATCATTCTATCTTTTAATGAAGTTCTACCTTTTATTTTACCAAAAAAAAAGTTTTATCTTTTATTAAAAAAAAATCCAATCCCAGAGTGTAACCAAATTGATGAAGAATGTATGAAAAGATTTCCCACGACTCATGATAACGTCATCATTGCCAACCTTTAACCTTTTTAATTAGTCCAACTCTAGCTACTCGTGGTCAAATACCCCTAACAATAGCTTTATTAAATAAATTAATTAAATGTGAAAAATAAACAAATTTGATGTAATTTTTTTAATTTTTTAAAAATATCCTTATTAATTAAATTGAAATGAGATCATGGGATTGATAATGAAGTGGTAAAAAAAAGGCACCTCAAACAAAGAGCCATGCATATTTCATTAACTTTTATAAAGAATTTTATATTATAGTAGAGATGATAAATAGAATTAAAATTTAGAAAAAGTGATAGATAATAACTTTAAATGGACTTGTGGGTTGATGTGAGTTTAATATATTTCTAGTAATTAGAGATTAAATTTTTAAGAATATTATGATTAATTTTTTTTGCTTATAAATAAATTTTAAATGTACTAAATGAATATAAAAATATCAATTTTATTATTGTTAAAGACATCAATCATAAAAAGCTTTCTTCAAATTTGATTGATATATGAAAGCTTTTATATAAACTGACAACTGAGGATCTCATAAAAAGTTAATATTAAATAAAAAAATTAAATATTAAATATAGAAAAATGAATACCCAATTTAGAAATTTAAGTTTAAGTTGTCAGATTTAGGAATTTTTAACTCTTAAATGTTTTTTTAAATATTACATTCCATAGAGTTAAGTCTGATTTTCTCTATAAATTTTCTCTCTCTAGTTCTTGTCTTACCACCTAGCCTGTATTATAAGCATGTTGCCTTAATATCATTTTGTTTTTCACAAAAAAATAGGGAAATATTTTTATTCAAAAAAAAAAGAAGCAATACCTCATTAAAAATTTGAAGTAATAATTATAATTATTTTAAACTAAAAATCAAAACTTCACAAAGTGTGAATTAATTAAGACCCCAATAGGGCAATACCTTGAGCTAAGCAGCCAGATTTCTAAAGCAAGAAATTTATTAAATATTAAAAATTAAAAAAAAAAAAAAAACACTAAGTTGGCCAAGTACAACTTTAATGCAAAACCAACCTTCAAGACTTTCTTTTACACACGCGCACGTACCTAATACGTTCAAGATTTTATTATTTTAATTTAATTAATAAATATGGTATCCTCCGACTTTAAATTCCAAAAAGGTGAATCGGTGATGGTTTTATTTTATTTTATTTTTATAAAATTGATCTTTATGTAAAAAAAAAAAAATCGGTGGGCATAGCATTGCATAAAATTTAAGTACTTCATCCGTTATCAAATACAACTAACAGATTAGATTAGAACAATTATTTGTTATCAAATATTCATACAACAAATATTGCAATTTTTCATAATTTTTTTTCAAAATGGCAATCATTAATAATCATAAGGATATTTATTTTGTTTTAATGAATAGTAATAATAATTAGCCCAACTAAATATTTTTATTAAAAGTAAAATAGGAATTATAAAAAATTTTAGACACTACATTATTGCTTTGTTTCACTTATACTTTACTAATTTTATATTTTTTATACTATAAATTAGTCGATACTTTTTTTATTTTATTATTAAATATATAAGTAATTGAGGAATTTAATTTTAGGATTAATAGATGTCTTTTTTAATATAAATGTTGTATTGAGACACTAACTCTCTGATGTTATTAATTTTATACTATTTACTATCTTATTTATAAAACCATTTAATGAACTGAATAAATTAAATTTAGAATATTAATTAAAATTAATTAAAGTTGTCGTAATATTTTAAAATTATGCTTTATTAAAGTCTTTAACCTCTATTCTAAAGTCAAATATATTTATTTCAAGTAGGTTGAAGGGGATTATAATTATGACGGGCATATTATTTTTTTAAAAAAAAATTAGAAGGAAAGCTTCATAGGTTTTGTAAAAACACACGTCAACGGATTCTTAGGTATGACTTGTCCAAAACGTTTCAACTAGACCAACGGGGCTAGTTCTCGAGGTTTGATTAGTTAACTCAAGTTGGGTTTTCTTGACATTAATGAATCCCTAAAATAATGACTATTCAGCGCTTAGATCAACCGAATAATACAATAGGTTAAGTGGTGGAAACATCGCTTGAATATATTTTATTATAGTTTAATTCAGATTAGTCCTCTTTATAATTTTTTAAAAAGTTGGTCAAGATATAAAAGAGTATTTTCTTCGTTTCTAAGATATATTTACTGGTTATGTTATGCTCTCTTTTAAAAGATATACTTTGTAAATATATAAAATTTTATTTTTTTTTATTCTTAATTAATTATATTTTTTTATCTATTTTTTCAATTATTTTTTCCTATCTCCGTTTTTACTTCTTCTCTCTCCAACTCAACTTTTCTTGGGTACTTTTAAAAGAAAAAAATTACAATTTTTTATATATTAATTATACTTAATTAATTTTAATCACTATTTCAAATAACATAATTCAACTATTTGCATTTTATAATAAGAAATGGAGTATTGAATGTTACGGGCAAAAGAAAGTCATGAACTGAACACAACTTTTTCACAACATAAACAATAATAAATTTTAGATATGATAAATTTTTATTCTCCTGAGCTTAATTTTTTTTTCATTCTCCTCATGCATAATTTTTATTTTAGTTGCTTAAATTTAATATATATAATAAATAATTTATATATTATATTAATATACATAAGAATTATAAAATTAATGAGAGATAATATTAAAATTTTATCAATTTTTTTAATTTATTATATAAATAAATGAGATAATTTTTTTAAGATTTATAAATTAAGAAATAATAATTTTAATATAGATATTATAAATAAAAAATAAATAAATTTAAATAAAAAATAATAATATATTTATTAATTTTTAATTAATTTATCTCTCTTATTTTTTAAATTAAATAAAAAATATCATTTTTCTCTTTTATATTCATATATATAATATTATTTACTCCCTCCTATTTTTTTTTTAAATTAACTCTCAAGTTTAATCAAACAAATCCTAAAAGTAAATGAATAGATAACTGTGCCTGCCAAGACAGAGTAGAAGGGAAATTAATAGTCGGTGCTTACTATGTCTGTAGGAGCGCGTTGGCCTTTCGTAGTTGTTGAGCCTCCCCAGTTGGCCTACTGACAGACAGTAAAAGCACACAAAACCGAAATTAAATTCAACTTTCTTTTAACGATATTAACAGCAAAAATTCAAAGCTTCTTGCTTTAAGCAACATTAAAAATTGGGGGAAATAAAATCCAATACTAACATATTCTCAAGCACAAGACACCACCCTTGCCGGTTTCACACCTATTCTCAATTTCCAATAACATATGTAAAGACTATTGAGTACTATAACTTTCTACCAACGTTGATTTTGATTTAACAGTGAGAGATCCTATTAAAACTTTTTAAATTTTAAATTTAAGTACTATATAAAATGTTATATTAAAATAGATAATCATAAATTCCCAAATTGAATTAAATTATGTAAAAAAATATATCGAATAGTAATTGATAATAAAAAAATATAATTAAATTAAATTATATAAAATATGCATATATATAACTTTGAAAACATTAACATTTGGCATTAATTTATGAGTAAATTGAATATTTATATATAAATCACATATAATATAATAAAATAATTTTTTAAAGCGCAATATGATGAACCTTTTATTTTCATTTATAACTTAAAATGATGTTTTTTTTAACTCAATAATAGGAAAAAAATATAAAATTTAACTTGTTCTAATTTTTTAACTAAATTAATTAAGGAACTGATTTATTAGTTTGATGAATCAATCTAACTTAAATTTTAATCCCATGCTTTGACAACCACAGTCCTTCTATATAATAAGAAGCAAGATGAAAAGGTATTCATGAGTTAAATAAATATTAAGTTGACAGACAATATATGCTTTTGCCACCTTTTTGTTCTGTTTTTTCAAGACAAAAAGAAGATATATAGGTTTGTAATTTCTATGGACGATCACTTTTTGACTACACTTTCCCAACTATTGAAAGCATTCCTTCTTGTTATTGGCCCCTAACACATCACAAAGTTGAAGTCAAACAGATCTTCAACGTACGAGAAGACTACGAGGAAGTTTCCCCCAAGTGTATGTGTATGTGTATGTGTGTGTGTGTGTGTGTGTCACCACTTGGAATTTTAAAAATAGTTTTTTGGTTAAGGTTGGTGTGGTGGATAAATGCACAGCTCATATCCATCTTTACTAGTCGGCAGCAAAATTTTTAATCAAAGAATTATTTTTTTTTTGTAATTTTTTTTTAAAAAATAGTTGGGTTCACTTACAATTCAAAGGCAGTATAAAATCTCCCTTCCTCCTAAACGATACTAATATTAGGTAGGGTAAGCTGTCAATTACCCTCAGGCGTAAATTTAGGTATCTAGGAGTTAGGATACTTTCCTAAGCGTCGTGACTGGAATCACAACAAAGTGATACTCTCTAGGGATCAAACACGTTCTAAATAGTTATATATCTCCCCCTTTCACCAACTGAACCCACGAACGATAGATTAATCAAAGTATTAAACTAAAGGCCTACTCCTTGCTCATTGCCTATGACCATGGCTAAATATAGTCACCACTGCTAACTATTTTTACCAACTAGTTGTTTGTTGAAATAGTAAGTTATATCATCCTTATAAAAAAGAGAATATAAATTTAAATTTTGAAAAATATATTTATTAGAAAAGATAAAAATCCTTCTCATTTTAATTCTTGAAAGAAAATATATTCTTGATTAAATTAAAAAAAAAAAAGCTTTTACATAAAAGCTAATTGCGGTCAAATTCAATAATTAATATAGGACCTTGACTCAATCACCAGTTTTGCCAAAAGAGAAAAAGAAACTCATTCTTCATCCCTAGAACATAATTATCTCATTTAAAACGTCAATGTATAAATGCATGAAATACTATGCAACATGAAGAGACCTATGACATTTTAAAATCTTGAAATTTTAAAATGTTAATTAAGCAAATTAGTTTTTGACTAACGTTTTATCAAAATATCATTTGACAAAAAAAAAAACAAATTCATAAAGTTGGAAATTTTGAAAGCCTCATTTAAAAATCCTAAAGGCTAAGTTGTAAATCCTAAAGACTCTTTTTCAACTAAGTCATGCCCCATGAGTTTTCATCATGGTATCCAAGTTGTTGGTTACAAGTCACTCTACTATACTGAAGGTCTCTAGTTCGAGTCCAAATAACTTTAAATATATTCCTTCTAAGATATATATATATATATATATATATATATATATATATATAGTGTGCCTAATAACATGCTGGGATCTTTAATTATTTCAGAAGTTTTCTTGGCTTTTGCTATGTAGTATCCATATTTAACTGAATCCTCCCCATGCCTTGTGCCCAGACACAACCTCTTATCTCGAGACTTTTTTCCCGGCAAACGGATTCTCTAAATCATTTGAATTTCATCAATAGATAACCAAGAACTTATAAAATTCAAAAATTCCATTTACCTTCTTCAATTATTGCAGAAATAGTCAAATTGTGCCATTGCCCATTCACTTGACGTGTGTTTCGTTACTTCTTAAAAATATAGTTTTGGAGAAAAAACTGTAGTTTTGAGAAAAAACCATTCAAACACCTTAGTTTTTTATTTTTAAATTTTTAAAAAAGGGTTAGACTCACCTATAATTTAAAGGTAGGACAAAATCTCCTTTTTTTTAGATGATACCAATGTCGGGTAGCGCGAGCTGTTAATTAACTTCAGGCGTAAATCTAGACACCTAATAACTAGGATGTCTTCTCAAGTACAGCGACTGGAACTATAACAAAATAGTACTTTTCAGATATTAAATACGATCTAAATAATCGTATGTCTCACACTTTTACTACTTGAACCTACGGATGATGAGTCATTCAAACACCTTATAAAAATTAATAATTGATTATCTATACCAAAACAATAGTTTCAAAGCTAAAACTATAGTTTGCCATGAAACCACTTTTTTTTTTTTTACTTCTTCAAAATCTATTATCAATTAAAATTATTTTTATCATTTTTTTAGAAACTATTCTTCATAAATTAATCCAAATACAATATGATACTGATCTAGGTTCAAGTTATAGGCATCAGGTAACCATCCTTCATTCCAAAGCTTTATATCCCTCCCATTACCCACCTTCCAACCCCGGTTCTTCTTTAAAAGCTCCCTCCCCTCAAGAATACCAATCCAACATCATGAGGGTCTCCCTCCTTTTTTTTGCATTCATGAAATCAGAGTTTGATTTTAAAAACACTTTATTCTAACTTTTTGTTTCACAAGCGTCAACCTTGTATTGGATTTGTCTCCCTTCTCATTTACTGTGAACTGTGAAATTTAAATTTGTGATTGTGAATTTTGTGAAAAAAATTTGAAAAATGATATTTTGGATTGTAAATTGAATTGATTGTTATGACTTGTTATTTGTGAAAAGTTAATATCCCCACAATTTGTTTGTTGGATTATGGATTATGATTGTGGACATAAAAGTTTCAGCGGATTAAAATGTGGAGTCAATTTTTTTTTAGTAAAATCCAGGTGATATTTTTGTTAATAGTTAGAGATTAATCCTCCTAAGATATAGAGATTATGCAAATAGATTTTGTTTCTCCCAATAAAATATTTTCCATGCACACGGACTAGTTTATATCAAGGATATAATTTTTAATGTGGAGCCAATTGTTTTTTAGTAGAAACTACGCGGTATCTTGTAACTAATAGTTTACAGATTAATTCTTCTGAGATATAGATATCTTGAAAATAGGTTTTAGTTCTCCTAATAAAGTATTTTTTTTATGTGTACACAGTTTGATTTAAATCTATAATATCATATTTAAAAATATTTAAAGGACTAAATTCGCCCAATGTACAATTTAGGGAAAAAGCAAGCATGCGCAGTTAGCCCAATGCATTATTTAGTGGGCCTAACGAGAAAAAGTGGGCTTCTGGGCCATATACCTAGAATGTCGTGGGCTAGCCCACTTTCATAATATTTATGTTTTAGAATGACTCATATAATATTATACATACATATACCAACAGGGGTTAATTCGAGTATTAAATGACTCGATATCATTTTAGTAAGATCTCGAGTTTGAGCTTTAGCATATGCAAAAAATCATCGTTTGGAGACTCATCCACTATAGACAAGTGCGATACGCGGGTCAGATCCGGATGTAGTCAAGGTAAAGTTCCGATGAATTGGGTGGGTAATAAAAAAATACATATAAAAAAATACTAATTACAAAAATAAAAAAATAAAACTATTAATTAAATATTATCTCTATAATTATCTTTCTTAAAACGAAATATAAAATAAAAGATATTTAAAAAGATAAGAGAGTATTTTCTCATTTTTAGATGTTCCCTCAAGGAAGGTTTTCATTTAAATATTTGAAGAGGAATAGTTCTAACATATATTCTATATTCATCATATGAATGTCGGATGTGCATTTAAAAAAGAGGGAAAAAATGGAGTAACAAGACTCATGTGTAATTATGAGATGTTTGTCATTTACATAAATAACTCTGTCCAAAATACATTATTTTATATATTTTAATATCATTTAAATGTTTGAAAACAGTATGGTTTCAATAAGTTTTTTGCTTATATGTATTTTTTAGAAGTTCTTCAATTGATAATGATAGATAGGGGAACCGACATTCTACCAAGTGTGTGTGTTTGATTTGAAAAAAAAAATATTTTTTAACCTAAATTATAATTTTGATCTAAAAACACTTTAACACCTATTTTTATATAGAATTGATTATTAACAAAACGAATTCAAACAGTTTTTATATGCATTTTTTTAGATATTTTTATAAAAAATGACATTTTTATCCCTTTATTTTTTATGCTTTTATTGTTTCTCCTCTCTCTCTATCATTGCCTCTTATTTGACCTTCTATCTCTTTTATGCACTTTTATTTGACTTTGTTATTGTTAAATTATATTATATTTTTACTTTTCACATATATCTTACCTAATTTTACTTTCCCCTTTGATTACTTATATTAATTGAAATATATAAAATTAAAATTTTAATTATGTACAATAAAATAAAAATAAAAATAAAAATTATTAATTATTTATTATTAATTACTCTAATAACATATATATATATATGTATGCATATCATTTATTATTTTAATATCAAAAAAGAAATATAAAATTAAAATTAAATTTTATGTAATTATCATTTTATTTTATATCATTTTTAATAATTTATCTATAAAATAGTCATTATAACAACTATCTAAATATTTATTTATTTAAAATTACTTTTCATGTAAAATTTATTCTCTAAAATCATTTTATAATTAAATTTTTTTCTAAAAACTATTATTTAAAAGTTAAACTAAACATACCTAAATAATAGATATATGATGGCTATGTTTAGAAAAGAGTTTGAAAAATAACTTATGAAAAAAATTATTTTTGAACAGTTTTTAGAAAATAATTTTTAGAGAAAAATTTATAGAAAAAAGTGGTTATGAATAAATGAGTATTTGGATAGTTATTACCAAAAAAATTTTTGTAACAGAAAAATTACTAGAAATAATATGATTGTATTAAAAATAGGAGAGATGAGAGATGAGAGAGAAGATAGAAGAGAGAAGGCTAAAAAGAAAAATGAGAGAGGAGAGAATGTGGAGAAAAGAGAACATATAGGAAAAATAAGAGTGTGTAAAAAAAAAAGTAAAAATAAAATAATAATTAATCTATAAACTCTTACTATTCTATAAACTAGTTTCACTAATCTATCTAAAATTTTAGTTTTAAATCATAATTTGATCTAAAGTCATTTAGGATAAATATATCTATTTATTTTAATTTTTTTAAATTAAAATTTAGATTAAAAATCTTTTTAAAATTATGATTTTGTTTGTTTCCAAAGGCACGATATGAGGAGTATGATTTAATTAGATTAGGACATTGAGAAGATAGATATACATTGCATGTGCGGATTTCTTAACTAAACGATCTCATCCTTATAGTGATGATCCGCTTACTCTGTAAAGCCCTCATACTAACCGTTATAGGGGTTTGGAAAAGGACAAAGAGGGAGCATTTTGATTGCTCTTCCCCATCCGTCCTTTTTCGGGTTTTAAAAAAATTTAAAAAATATAAATTTTCAACATCATTATTCTTTTTATGTAGAAAAAAGTTGCTAAACAACTATCATTATATTATCTAAAAATATTTTAAATTTATTTAAGGATTTAGGTACAATCTATCATCCATGAATAAAATTATTATTCAACAAAGCAAAAGCTAGTTTTATATAACTAGAAATATATTATAAGAGTAGTTAAAGAAGAGTTACACCCACTTAATAACTTACGTTTTTAGATATTTTTAAATGATAAATTTAGTAATAGATAATTTTTTAGTAATTTTTCTTGTTATATATAATACTTCTCCAATTTTTAATATATGATATATTTAACTAATTTAATTAGATTAAGAAAATTAGTTAAATTATTTAATATAATATATCTTTTTTAAAATACCCTAATAATCTCCTTTAACTTAATCTTTTATCTCTTATTTAATTATTGCTAATATAATATTAATATAGTAATTTAAAAAATTAATAAATCTAAAAAATATATCTTATATTTAAAATAAAAATTATTTTTTTAATTAAATTATATATTAAAAATTGTAGAGAGGTATAAAATAACATATCCTTGATTTGTTACAAATTTCAGCTTACAAATATAAATATGTTACAAAAAAATAAAATTGATTTATTATTAATATAAATATAAAAGTTATTATGCTCATAAGTCACAACCTTTCATCCTAATTTTTATTTTTATATTTAAGTAAAATAAAAAATATTATTTATCAAGAATTTAAAAATATTATCTAATTAAATTATTATGATTTAGTATTTTTATTATTTTTAATAAAATATGCTATATAGATTATCCTATTTTTATCTTATTTAGAATTTTATGATTTGATTATTATTATTAGTTAGAAATTTATTAGGATTCAGATTCATATTTAGATATATAATTTAATTTTAAAAATATGGTTTAAATTTTAAATTACTATATTTGATAATATTTTAATAAATATAAGATATGAATTTAAATTTTAAATTATTATTATGACTTTATAAATAAAGTTAAGATTTTGAGTTATTCCTCAAATTTGATTATTGAGTCAACTCTTCTCTTTTTAGTCATCTCTCTCAGTCCCTTTCCTATTCCCAAAGAAGGTAACCACTTTCTACTTGTTGGATGTGTTAATATGATGTTTGTGAGCATTTTAATATATATAAATATTAATGTTGATATTATTATATTGAAAAAGCTTGTTTTATAATTTTTATTAAAAATAGTCTTGTGGATTTAAAGTTTAATTTAGATAATTTGAGTTGAGAGTATAAATTTTTTATATATTGATATTGAAATTTGAAGAAAGTTATCTTGAGAAAAATATACTTTTGTGATATTATCAAACTATTGAGTTTTTGATTAATATGATTGCTTTAAGAATTATTCATTGAGGATGAGTGAAAAAGATAGTTGGATTTCTACCACGTAATTACCACTAGCCCATGGATTGTCAGTGAAAATAAGGCAGTTCGGTTAGTTTGAGAGGAGGAACTTGGGTGGGTTATTCATTTGATTTTATTATAATAATATTTTATTTTATATATATTATATTTTGTGAGATCCCACTTGACTCTTCATGAGAATATGTTAATATGTATAATGAGTAGGATTGATAGTTACTGAGATATTTGTCTCACCCCATAGTTATTAAGATTTTTCAAGGTATATTCTTATCTTAAGACCCTATAAAATGCTTCATAAGCTTGATTAGAGTTATATTAATTGCATAACCTTTCCCTTTGAAGGTATGTGCAGAATATTCGTATATTGTCACAATAGATTTTATTTTACATACTAATATATTATATTACCTTATTTATATTTTAAGGAAAACCTTTTTATAACCATGGTAGAGTTTATTTAAATTTTAGTTAAACTCTTTTCTACCATGGTTAACTCTCTTAAAATAAACTAAAATTATTTATAATATTATTTTTAAATTACATTGGATACAAAATAAATCTAAATAATTAATAATAGTTATATTTTAGGAGGATTTTACACTTCTGTATATAATGTGTAGTAATCGGCTTGATTTTGATTTTATTTAAATCCATATGATAAATTAATCTTGCACATGTAGGTTGAGTGAGAACAATGTTATCACCTACTAATTTTTTCTTATAAATTAACAAATTATGAGTATCGAATAACTAATACAAATTGAGAAAGTGAAACTATAAACACCCAATCAAAAGAAAAAAGAAGGGAGAATTACAATGAAGTCTTGTAGAGGGAAATTAATTGTAGAAAAATCCTGTTAAATCATCAAATGACTGTGAAATTTCAAGGGACATGTGATTAATTTTTTCTAATTGTGAAATAACATAATTGCTCTGTTGTTTAATGAAATGTACCCATCAAGTTCCTTTGGCATTTGTCACTATATTGATCGGTAGTCTCCTCTCGCCTCTGTTATTGTGCTGGTCATAAGCTCGCAGCTTACCTCTGTCATTATGCTGCTAGCATCTTGCCTCTGTCATTATGCCATTCATTAGTCAGACCTCAATGTCGTGACTCCAGTTATGGTTTAATACAAGACTCAATGCTCGATGTCAACTTGATAATGCTCACTGTTTCATCTTGTGCTTATTGTTCACTTGCTCAGAGTCAAGTCAAGCACGTTGCAAAGAAGCAAAGTGCTTCATGGTTCCTAAAGTTTAAAATAAAGATCCCTTGATGGGGTCGGTGACTATGGCTACGATATTGGCTAGTGGTTGTCAGAGCTTCAATATACCTATAGCTCTCATGCGAACACTTGACATCTCTGATTCAGCTCTTATCAAGCACTACAACAAACATTCTCTGAAATCGTATTATATGAGGAGTTCACATTACAGTGCATTTGCTAGTAAATTCTCTAGAGTATAATCTAACAACTCAGCCGCTACACTTTCTTCTTCTAATGGGTGGGTACCTTCATTATCCCACTTTCATTTTTCTTTTGTAATTTCTTTTTATTTTTTCCCGCTTGAAAGAGTTATTTCACCTGAAAACTTTATATTATATATGTAAGTATAGAGTTTTGGACATACCTGAAATCCTTATTTGACTCATTGAATGTCTACATGAAGCCATAGCACTTTTAGCAGGCTCACAATTACATTACACAGCAAATAACATCGGAGAGGAGGAAAGCTTTGGACGTTGGGCAGAGAGAAAGAGTAGACAAGGAAAATCTAGAATGCATACTCCTTACAGTTTACTTCTATGTGTACATATATGTATGTATGAGTGAGGGAAGTGGGATATGAAAACACAACCCACTCCCCCACGTTCTCCTCCTACAAAATCAATGGGTCACTCCTATTTCATCTCAAAGGATTATATTACACATCTATACTCCACTCTCTCCATTATTCTCCCAGTGGCCTAAATCTCTATTAGGTTAGGCCTAATCTATCATGGGTGGACTAGCCTATTTACTAACATCTCCCACTCACACTTGGTGGATTAGATGTCATTGCTTTAATCTCATTCTCTTTTTTCTTCCATATTAAGTGCTTTGCCGTGACCTACACAAAGCAACCATTTAGTGCAGCTCGACCAAATATGTTATGGTGCATTGAATGTTCTAGATTTACCTATATACACTTTTCTTATTGCTAATTTAATCCCTCTTGAGTCAGTATATAATTCGGATAGCCTACTCTTATACATATTATCCATACTTATGTAATTAACAAAATAATATCACAAGGGACGAGTCACGGACACCAGCATGCATGTGTATATTTTGGTAATCTTTCTTTCTCCTATATATCATTTTGATATGAATCAACTGCTTTCCTAACATAATACCTTTGGTTCATATATAATTGACCATATGATATATATTAAAGTAGCAAATGCTGAAACATACCTCCATGATACTGTCAAAGTCAAATAACATTAATGAAATGATGGTATTTTTCTGGAACTCACACAACAATGAAGCAGTAATTGATTCGCTTACTTTCTATTTGTGGTTCTTTAGCACATGTGATATAAATCACATGTTACGATGTTCCTTTTATTTTATAAGAGTGTACGTCATTTTGATTCTATCAATCACACCATACAGATTTAAGTCCAGACACTCATAGTATATAAATCCAAACTTTTCAATTCTATTAGCATAATATGGCATCAATTTTGAAGAATTTGTTATCTAGCAACAAGTTTCATAGATGTGGGTATCCATAATTTAATATATATACATACCCATGGATCTCATCTAGACTTACTGTATTTTTTTACTGCTTTATTGATGAATACATATAAGCATTTCTTCTCTACCATATCAGCATTCTTGCTGCTTTATTAATGAACACATGTCTCATCTTTGAACGCTTCTCTAGTATAAAAGGCAGTTGCTCGTGTGAGAGAGCTAACCTTTTCAATCGATACGACATACTAGACATTGTAAACTTTCACCTAGACGCATAAGTAATGATAAATGGCATGAAATCATTAATAAAACAAAATATTATATACAATATGTAATTTTAGATTTTATGCATGCAAATGGCTTTTATATTTTTTCAAATATTTCTTTGCCTATTGTCTTGGTTAGGGGGTCTGCCACCATACATTTGGTTGAATGTATTGTATAGTTACAATTTTCTATACTATAGAATCCCTCACAAAGTTAGATTTTATTCAATGTGTTTGGTCTTGCTGTGATACTTAGGATCTTTGGTGTAAGCTATGGTTGTAGTGTTGTCACAGTGTATCAACAACAGATTAGTACTCTCGTTCCCAAATCCTAAGTGTTTAATAAATCTCTTCAGCCAAACAGCCTCTTGTGCTGTTGTAGTGCATGACACAAACTAGCTTCCATAGAGTATAATGTAATGCATGTATGCTTCTTGCTACTTCAATATATGACACTATTATTAAGCAAGAAGGTATATCATGAAGTCGATATTCACTCTTCTTCATCACTACCTATATCAGCATCGGAATATCTGACTAGGCGTAGATTGCTTCCTTGATAATACAATGCATAGTCAATTGTTCCTTTTAAGCATCTCAAGATCCTTTTCATTGCTTTCTAGTGTTTCTCACTGGGGTTGGACTGGAATATGCTAATCAGCCCCATGACATAATGGCATATGGAACTCTTTCCATATACTTTTTATCTAATTCAATTTTAGAACACGTCAGAACTCAATGCCACTCCAATAGCTATGGGATATCCATAGGATTATAGTAACTTATATTGAATCCCTCAAGTATCTTCTTGATATAATTATCCTATGAAAGAGTGATGATTCTCTTAGAGCGATGTCTTCAGATCTTCACTCCAAGCATGTATTTTGCTTCACCCATTCTTTAATAGCTATTACCGAGGCAAAACTATTTCTAGTTAAAAGTATATAGTCTACTTATAAGGATAATATTACAAAATTATCCTCAAACTGCTTAACGTAGACACATTGGTCTTTCTCTATTATTTAGAAGTCATATAAGGTTATTGCCTTATGAAACCTCAAGTATAGTCTGAATGATTATTTTAATTCATAAATAGATCTTTTAAGTTTATACTTCTTGTGCTCAAACTTTTTTTCAATGAAACCTATTGGTTGTTCCATATAGATTTCTTTATCTAGATCACTATTGAGCAATGTGATTTTTACATCCACCTAATGTAACTCCAAGTTTAAAATATTTACTATTGCCATAATACATCTTATCGAATTGAAGTGCACAGCAGGTGAAAAAGTATCCTCTAGTCTGTACCTTTCTATTGTATATATCCTTTTGCAACTAATCGGATTTTGAATTTGTCAATTAATCAATCTACATTTCTCTTAATTTTGAGAACTCATTTGTTCTCAATGGCTTTACGCTTTTTTGACATATCAACTAACTCCTAAACTTAGTTTTTCATCATTGAGTCAATCTCCTCTTTCATTGCTTTCTTTTATTCCTCATTGGCAGAACCTACCAAGTCATCATAAATAGAGCGGGGTTCGTCATCCCCTTTCTATGGTAACTAGAGTTCTCGTCCTTCTATTTGGACGTGTCTCTTTGGAACACTTTTCCTGTTACTCATTATAATATGATATACTTGTTTATCTTTTCTCGTTTGTCTTGGTCTTTGTGTTGGCCTTTTTTGGTTCCCACTCAGATTGATATACCTAGAGGATTCTGGTCTATCAATATATTCAGCATTGTTATGTTCCTGAGTCTCATAAAGAGATACAATGCGACCAACATGTCCCCTATTGGAAAATTCTATCTCAATGAATAAAATATCTCTAGATTCTATTTTAGTCACTGTTCCATCTTCAATTTTACTTATAAATACATATCCTTTTGAGGGTTCAGAATACCTTATGAAAATATATTTCTTTCCTATATGACCCAATTTTCCATGTCTATGAGAACAGTCATGGATATATGTCACCGAGAGTCCGAGACCAATGTCTAATAATACTTAGATCTAACTGGCATTTAGTCCATAACTCGTAGGGTATGGAAGTGATTGACTTTAAGGCCACACAGTTAAGTATGAATATTTTTGTCAATATTGCATCATCCCAATGTAAAATTTAAAGGTTTGCCTATGTCATCATAGACCTAATCATGTCTAGAAGAGTTATATTTCTTCTTTTGGCAACCCCATTTTGTTGAGGTGTGCAGGGATAATTAGTTACCTAATAATCCCTTTTTCTTCATATAGCTGTTTGAATTGATCTGACAGGTACACCTCGATCAATGTATAATGCTTTGATTTTATTGTCCATTTGATTCTTTACTTCATTTATATATCGTCTAAATCATTCTAGTGCCTTGAACTTATGTGACATCAAATATACATGACTATATTGTGAAAAAAATCAACAAAGGTAATGAAATACTAAGCTCTATGTCTCACCCTCACTCATTGGACCACAAATATCAAAATGGATTAATTACAACAGATTTTTGGCTCATGTTCCCTTATCAAATGACTGTTTAGTAGCCTTACCAGCTATATAACTTTTGCATAATAACATCCATGTTAGGGATTTCCCCAATATGTCTTCTTTTGCTAGTTTAATAATTATATTTTAATTAATATGTCCTAGTCTAGTATACCATATATTCATATTAGGATTATTCAAAGTAATAGCAAAATAATTGTGAGAATTAAAATACAAGAAATATCCATAATAAAGAACTTTTGAAATTGGACAGTTGAACCATAAAATATTAATGTTGCTATAAATATTTGCAACTTTACCATAAGAGTTTACATTAAACTCAAAGTCCAATAAGCAAATTATAGAAATTAAATTTTATCAGATGTTAGGAGCATGAAGTACATCATGCAGCGTCAAAGTCTTTCCATCATGCAAAAAAGTTTGTAGGTGCCAATGCCTCAAACCTAAATCCTCGCATTATTCCTAAAGTAAAGCCACTTGTTTTAAAATGATAACTGATGGTATTCCACGAAAGATCCTCGAATTTGAGTCAATAATCCAAGAAAAGGAAATAAGTTCTGTCAGAAAAATAGTACTAGAAATAAATGAGACATGTGAATCAACATAATTCACTGTTATCTTTTCTCTCTCGGCCTGTTTAGAGCAGTCACGTGCGAAATACCCCATGTTATGGTAGGCAAAAATTTGACCTTCTTCATGTCTAGGTTTTTCTTGCCACTTTTCCCCCCTTTTTTCTTGTATTGTTACTTGCCTTTTTTGGTTAGAGGGCCTCCTTTCTTCCCATTCTTTTAGAATTTCTTGCCTTTTTGAATTTAGGCTTTGATTGAGAAGGATCAGCACCTTCTGTCAAATAGGCTTGTCTAGTGGCCTCATAATCTTCCATATGTTCATCCTCTAGCTCCAAATGCTTAGCTATATCATTGAAAGTAATGATATTTTTATTATAGATTAGATTAACTTTTATGTTCTACTAATTGGCAGGGAATGACCTGATAACATCTTGCACTTGCTCTCGTCAGATAGATTATGTCCATCCTCCTTCAGTTCATGAATCATGTTGGACATCTCTATTAGATGTTGTCTCCTAGATTGGCTTTAGTTTATAGGTATCGAATTTAATTGTCAACCTTATAAGCTTAGGAGTGAAAATTCTACTAAACTTATCCTTTAGTGCTATCCAAATAGCTTAAGTAGTTATGTGTGTCTCAAACTCACACATCAAGTCGTTAGCCATAGCGCTCAGCAGTGTGATTCTTACAATACTATTCTTCCTTTTCTAGGACATGTATGCCCATAGTCTCTCTTGTGCTAGACCGTATTTTCAGCATCAGGTTCTACCAGTGCTATTATTAATGACTCATTTGCATCATGTTCTTTTAGGATATATTAGACCTTTCGGTATCAAATATCTCAAATAGCCCTATTGAGTTTCTCCTTTTCTTTAATTCAACAATGATGTTTTTGGTTGCCATTTTTCAATATCGATTATGTGACAAACTTATCCCACATTAATTTATTGAACCATATAATATTTTAGTAAATTTACGTATATAGTACATATAAAGTATACAATGTCATGACTTCTATCATTGTTGATCAGAAAATAATATCACTATACCCATAATAAGAAGAATACGTTTGTACCTCCTATCACATAGACATTAGTAATAGCTATCACTTCCTATTAAAATTAATATAAGTACTATTCTTATTAAGTTTTACTTTTTAGAATATTCATTATTTAAAAGGCTCCCATTTACAAAAAGTATACATGAATCATAACAAAAAAAATGAAACCTGTTCCTTTAACATATAAGGCATGTAATAAATTGCAAGTCTTTAGATAGAAATATTAACAAACATGTCCTTAACAAAAGCAAAACAAGAAAGAAATCAAACACAAATGTACATAATTTGATATGAGCATAACAATATGCTAGCATCGTTTTTCTTAGCTTCTTAAGCTTGTGAGGTTGTTTAAGACAGTTAGATACAAACTTTATAATTTTAAGCTAGTACAACTTCCTTATGGGCTTTCTTTGGGCTTGACTTTAACCCTAGTTACTCTTACATATTCCATGATGACCTTTAGCTAGAATTCAATAATCTCCTTATCTGTCATAAATCCAATGTATTTGGCAAGCAAGCCATTAATGCCTTTTATATTTGTTAGTTTACCTGTATCTCTTTCAGCTATACTCATAGCTAAAGTAGGGGTAAAATATTGGTTTATTTCATCTCTATCCTCAATTGAAGATTTATCGTGAAGAGTAGGCACTGACTTGGGGTTTGAATCTGAAGAAACCATGAAAGATTACTCAAGAGGGGGTTCGATAGGGAATAATGTTTCTGATCTAAGTCTGAAAGCACATATTGCTTTAGATTCCTTATGGTACTTCCTCCACCAACACTTTTAGATCTTCTTCAGGAAATTCATTAAGTTCTAGTTTTGTATTTTCTTTAGGTTCCCTTTCGGGGTCCTCTTGAAGGTTCTTTTCTAGGTTATTGACATATAGACCTTTTATAAGATCATTTTGTGGATCTTCTTCACCAAGAAGTTCCTCATCCTCATCATTATTTTGAGGTTCAAATACTGGTAACTCATCATCTAGGTATGAGACATGATTATATAAACCATAGCCCAGGGATTCAGTGCTAGATGAAGTCATTTTCACCTAAATATTAAAAAACCAATTATCATAATTTTTGGAATTTTTTAAACACTAAAAAACCTTAGAAAATACACTGAAGACTCCTAAATAATTCCAAAATTGACTACTAAAATAAGCCAATTATATATTAAAATAAATATTTTTATTTTAGAGATTTTTATAGACAAAACACACCTCAATTGGAAGTCCTATGTTCCCTTACGTGCTCTAAAAAGGAAAAATTCAAGAAAAATAAAAAAGCTGAACTACGCCCACTCTCGGCATTAGCGCGTGTAGTACATGTGCCAGTTTGGTAGTGTCACGTGTCGTAGAGCCAAAATTTTTTTAAACTTTTAAAAAATATGACCTATTTTTTTTTGTTTTGGTTCTAGGTTGGATCCATTGATCTGACCCAGACTAGTACCCCACTGCCCAAACAACAATATATTTTTGAATTCTCAGAATGGGCTTGGCCCAGTCGGCAGCCTAAAAATAATTTATTTATTTTTTTAATGGACCGAGCCCAAACAACAAAAGAAATAATATATTATTTTTTTATCTCAGACTGGGTTGGACTAGATGAGTTCGATGGCAACCTTAGAATTGTGTTTTTTTTTTAAATTCAAAATGCACCGTGGAGGTCATCCCTAACCTCCAGCCGGTTTACACCAGACCCGGCTAGTCAGCGATAGATCCGACTCATTTTCCCTCCGTATCTTCTCAGTTTGATGTCTGTTTTTGATGTTCTTAATATCATTTTCTTCATTTTTTGTGCTCTACACAATGTGACTAATTTTAAAGCCTAAAAATATATTTCTAATGACCTAATTTTGAAATGAAGAAACTATATACAGACGACAACATGTTTACTTTTGTTTTATGGTTTAGATGCATGCTCTATGTATCTTGGCATAAACAAATGTATTAAACTAAAATAAGGACAAGAATAACATAAAACTAGAAAACAAAAACTTAACAGAGAAGCATAAATGGAAGCGTAGTATGGTGGAAGCAACAAAACCTTGATTTAATACTAATATAGAGTTTTGGTCATATTTAGAATCCTCGTCTGACTCACTGACTGGCCACACGAAATTGGAACACTTTTAGTAGGCTCAGTCATGTTACACAACAAATGACACCGGAAAAGAAGAAAGCTTTGAACGTTGGGTAGAGACAGAGAGCAGCCAAGGAAAATCTAGAATGCACACTCCCTACGATTTACTTCTGTGTGTGCGTATATTCATGCATGAGTGAGGGGAAGTGGGATCTAAAAACACTATCCACTCCCCCACGTTCTCCTCCAGCAAAACCAATGGGGTCACTTCCATTTTATCTCATAGGGGCATATTACATATACATATACATATACATATATATATATATTTAACTCTCCATCATTCTCACATTGGCCCCAATATTTATTGAGTTGGGTCTAATTCACCATAGGTGAATTAGCCCATTTACCAACAACGAGAAAACTCATTGGTAAAAAATGGCTTTGAAATGGTGTTTGTTATTCCTCTTATAATAACATAAATTCCTTTCGTGATTTATTTTCTTGCACGAAAGCTTTTTGCTTTTTGGGCTGTTGCTGCTTCAAACTACATGCGTGCGTGGCTAAATCATCAACCGTATGATATGCCCTTTTGAGCATAGCCGCTGCATCTTCCCAAGAGTTTTTATGCCGAGTTCCAGTTTTAAAAGGATGAGCTATTGCTTTTCTATGCTCATTGCGATTTAGTAGGACCAGTAATTGTAAGAAATGAGAAAGGGGTGGTCCTTATCTATTTGTTTGTTAATCACTATGCTGTTCATTATATATGTGAGCGAATGCCCTCGGTGAATTTGGTCTGTTGGATTCTTGAAATGCGGATAAATTACAACTAGAATATTCCCTTTGGCATGATACCAGTCATTTGGGACATTTTGGTCACGGTTTGAGATATAAGGCTTCTATTTTAATTCTTCAACCATGCATTTATCACTTAATAGCTTGACTGTATTGCTGGATCCCGTCACTTCCATGATTTTATTTATGGGATATGGGATAATTTCTGGGATCCGATATCAAAGGAAAATTGGAATTCTCTTTCTGATATCAAAGACAGATATTCGAATAAATATTATATGTTCATTTCTACATGAAGCATATTGACGTCTATGAAGTAGTCATTCTTTCATTAATTTTTAGGTTGCATCCCTTTTAGTTTTGAATTTTTATAGTACTATAGTGTAATTTTTATTGGTTAATCTGCATACAAACAGCTTCCTGGCTATTGCTTCATTAGAGAATTTGGCGTCTAATCAGTATGGTTATTGCCTCAACATGTACCTTTTTCTTTGATGTTCTATTTAGTTGGATTGAAAGTGATGTTTCATTTCCCTAAATATGCAGTCTTTGTTTCTCTTGCTTGCATTTTATATTCTGATGTGTTCATCAACATCAAGTAAATTTAATGCTAATTCATGCTTGTTCTTTTAAACCAGCAGGAGTGATGATGAGGATGATGACTATGGTGGCTATAACTCTGAGACAGAATCAAGGCATTTTTCTCATGTTAATGACTATGATGACCCTGTTAACATTCATGGGATTGACTATGCCTATGGACCACTTGAGATGCATCATTACAGAGATAATACTGAGGCAGAAAGTTTGAGTTCTTTAATGCATACTCAAAATCTTGATCTAGAAGGTGTAGATGGAATTCAAGAGCCTGTCAAAGAAGCTGATGAGAATGACCATGTTGACAGATGTGACACATCTCATTACATTGAGGAAAACACTAATTCTGAACCTATGGTTTTTGAGAATAATGGGCTACTGTGGCTCCTTCCTAAGCCAGAAGATAAAGAGGATGAAACAGAATATGTTCTTTTTGATGATTAAGATGATGATGAGGGTGCTGCTGGAGAGTAGGGATATCTTCGATCCTCTGCCAGCTTTGGTTCTGGTGAATACTGTAGTAAGGATAAAACAAGCGAGGAGCATCGGAAGGCCATGAAGAAGTGTTGGCTACTGACTCACCCCAAATAACTCATATCTGGAACAAGTGTTGTCTATCCCAGTTGACAAAGACCTCCAACAAGAATAAGACAATAGTAACTACTAATGTGTAATTAAAAATATGATATTTAATCACTAGTTGACAATTGGTGACAACTTATATAATAAGAGAATTTAAAATAATTTAATATTTTTATGTTATTGTTCGTTAGCTGATTGATCTTGTGTGATGTTGAATTTCTTAGTTTCACAAGGATTTTGACAACAAGTTAATACTTTATTATCAATTTTTTTATCTATATAGCAACGCCTTGACAATTCAAATATAAATGAATGACAACTGGGGGACAAAAAATTAACAACTGGGGGCATTTGTTCCTAATTTAATAGGAAACGAAATCTATGTCACTGGGTAGGCCATAACAACTCAAACATGAAGCAATGAGTAATAAGGGCAATAAAATAACAACTGGAGATATTTGTTCCTATCTTAATGGTGGACCCAAAACAAGTCACTTTGTACGTTGTAACAACTCTGACATGTAAGAATGACAATTGGGGTATGAAAAAATAGCAACTGGAAGGCATTTATTAACAAATTAATAGGGGACCAAAAATAAATTAGTGGGTAAAAAATAACATCTAATAGATGAAAAAATGACAACAAGGGTGAAGACATAACAACTGAGGGGGCTTTGTTACAAAAATAATGAGGAACTAAGAATAAGCTATGGGTGAAGCCACAACAACTCCAACACAAAGGAAATTACAACTGCATGGAGAAAAAATAACTGGGGGTATTGGTTTGCAATACCATAAATAAACTAAGAACACGCTACTGGGTGAAAAAAATAATAATTCAAAGATGAATGAATAACAACTTTTAAAGGAAAGAATAACAACTGACACTATGTGAAAAATAACAATTTAAATATAATGGAATAACAACTGGGGATAAAAAAAATAATAGGGATAATTCTGTTATTTTACAATTATAAAAAAATTAATTTCAGATGTCTTAGGACTTCAAAGTCATTTCATTATTTGACAGGACTTTTTTGCAATTACTTTCCTTATAAGGAACTTAATTGAAATTCTCCCATAAAAAATACAAGGACTTAGTAAGTGTTTTTAATAAGAAAATTCCTAATTAGACATCTTAGTTTGATTAGGAATTTGTTAAAAAAGTATACGCCAGAATTCAGATTTTAGTATTTCAATTAGATTTATTAGGATTTTTCCAACTAAATAACTAATTTATGAAAATTAATAAAATTAATTTAGTTATTTTAAAAAAAAATGTGTTGATTCCTAAAATACCCATTTAATAATTTGTATTGAAAAACTACCTTATTCATAAAAATCTCTCTTCAATATATGCAATAGTATGAAAAATTAGTAAGAAAATTATAAATTTAAAGAAAAAAAATAAAAAAATTGCTAAAAAATACTCATTAAAAAATTGATTACCTAGAGGCATATAAGGAGTAATGATATGGGAACTAATATAATTCATTTTTAATAGGTGCAAGTTTCATTAAGTTATACTTGTAAATGTGTTTTATTTTGTATATAATTGAATATATACTTATATAATTTTAAAAAAGTTGCACCCACCACCTTAAATAAATTTTGAACGCGTTTAAATAATAAATGTTATAATTAAAGGCTTTTCAGCTATTTTTGAGATGTTAGTATCAAAATAGCCAATCTTCTAACTTTTATGATGGAGAAAATATAAAATATTAACTGTTTTGTTTTTTGGTGCATTATTAAGTGGCCACGTAGACTTATTTGTAATTGTAAGCAGCCATCAAGTCTATACTATATATTTTTTATACTAAAATTTAAAAAAAAGAATTAAATTCACCTATAACTTAAAAGTAAGATAAAATTTATTTTTTTTCTAAATAATATATAGGCAGGACCACCTCATACTTGAGTCCATAATATTGAATCTTGATTTGATTATTCAACGTCTCCTCGAATTCCCTACTACACCGGCCCTGCGTCTGCAACAACTGTGGAAAGAGACGACCCACATTTTGAGCAGAAACAAAGCGGAATTTGGAAGAACGAACCAGAGTAACTTTGATCAAAATGGTAATAAAGAGCATAAGCGAATTGAAAGTGCAAGATTTTGTGCGAGCTGGTTTAACAAGCGAGGAGTCCAAGAGATTTGACCAAGTTTTGAAGGAATCAATTCTTCAACGGGTCGAACTGTTTGACTCACGAGAGGTTTGGCGCGAGCTTGTGGCTCGAAGACTGCTAAAGCCATGGCACCCGCATTCTCTGCATCAACTTGCGTACTATTCTGTATATTCACGTTGGGATGCCTCCACCAAAGGTCCACCGCTTTATTGGTTCCCTTCTCTGTAAGTGATTTTCTCTATTGTTCTGCTAGGATTTGCATATTCCGATCAATGTAATGTTTTTGGGAATGAATGGTTGTCTTTATTCGTTTAATTGGTTGCTTTTGGATTCTGCATCCAGCACTTGGATGGATTTTCGATCATTGTCACTTCCAATTTGGTTCATTTTCATTTTGGATTTGTTATAACTACAAAGTTTGTGGATGAAATATGTCAACTGATTCAGATAGTTAACTTTCTGGTTCGCAACATTTCTAGATGGCAAGCTAAACAGACAAATTTGGGACGGATGATGGAAATCTATGGTCCAAAGCTTTTGGGAGCAGCGTACAAAGATCCTATAACTAGTTTTAGTCTCTTTGACAAATTTTCAGTCGAGCACCCTGAGGTAAGTACTAACTATTGCAATTTTTCTCAGTGCATTGAAGTCCAGGCCTTTGTAGTAAGGTGCATTGACATCTATCAATTAATATCAGGTATATTGGTCGATTATTCTGAAGAAGATCTCAGTATCATTTAGTGAGGCTCCAAAGTGTATCTTAGATGCTTCTGACAAATCAAAACATGGTGGAACTTGGCTTCCAGGTTCAGTCTTGAATATTGCAGTGTTGTTTACCACCTAGGGATCATCCAAAGAAAGACGATAGCAGTTTAGCCATTGTATGGAGAGATGAAGGGTTTGATGATTCCAAAGTTAACCAGATGACACTGAAGGAACCTCGAGAACGAGTAATGTATGCCCTCACTTTGGTATCAGTAGCTACAATACTGTTGGAACTTTTATCAGAAAAATTTTCAGTTACACTGTTGAAACTAGACACTTAAATTAGGAATGCTCAAGCATCATCCAGTTTTTGTTCTCTTTCATTATGTCCCTCAGCATTTATTTTATGCTTTTGATTCTTCTCTTTTCAGATTTTATGCTTGCAGCTTTCAGTTGATAATATCTTGTCTACCCTTTATGCTGAACTCTCTCTCTCTCTCTCTAATCTTCATCAAAATTATTTCCAGGATGGTAGCAAAAGTGATAGCTGCTAAATTCTCATAGGGTGATGCAATTGCAATTGACATGCAAATGACAGTCAATGCTGTTATAATATACTTGGCCATTATTGTAGCCGGATGTGTTGTAGTATCAATAGCTGATAGCTTTGCACCAAAGGAAATTGCAGTTCGTTTGCATGTCTCCAAGGCAAAGTGTATCTTTATACAGGTGACCTGTCAATTTGAAACCATGCTTTGCACCAAATGTTCCGCTAATGCAAATGAGATAACTTGATATTAAGAATTATCTCTCTTTCTTGGAGACCAAAAATTGCAAAACCATTCAGGATGTGAAATTGGAATCTGATGGGCACCCGGAAATGCTTCTTGATAATCACCTGAACAGCCTCCTCTTCCCTTTAGCCCTTAAGTTTGCCTCACATTTCTAACTCTTTCCAACCAACAAATTGTCTATACTCTATAGATTCTAAAAAGATTATAGGGATCTGTACTGTAGGGAACATCTTCTCTGGTCACAGTAGCTGAAAGGAGGATGCAAATATGAGAACTGGAGAGGTGGCATAAGAGTGACAACAATGTTATTAGGTTTTTCTCTCCTAGGCTATAAGCCCGTCATTGGCAGATTATTTAGTTTTTCCCTCATTCATTTATAAGTTTTTTTTTTTTACAAATATCATGGTGAAAATATTTAGAACCAAAGAGTAGGGAAAGTTTATATTGTATGCTCAAATGTGTTTCTTCCTTTAGTCTCCACTTGTATGTTGATAGCACTCAATTGCAAGGGATGGGGCTTGAGTCTCGCATTGGAAGCGTGGTACTGTTTTCATGTGGGGTTTATATGGGTTTTGGGCTCTCCAACCTTTTGAGTTTGCTCAATGGTTGTCCTATCATACCCACTCAAAGAAGAACATATGCAAACTCACAAAATTTTCAATTTCAAACTAATTGTACTGTGTTACGGCTTAGATATTTAGTACTCTCTATTGGTACATGGAAATACTATCTAAGTTTCAATTTGTGTTCAGGATTTCATATCAAGAGGTGGCCGAATATTCCCTTTATATATGTAAAATTTTTCACTGTTATTCTTCATTGCTGCATCTCTGAATTCATGATTTGAACAGTAAAATCATATCATACTTGGTTCACTCCATTGACTTTTGTGTCTATGATCTTTCTAGCTTATTGTTAACATGTGAAGCTATACAAGTAGAGATTATTTCCTATTATTCCAAACATTTGGAACAATGATAATATGATATAACCCTATTCACGTCCCAAAATTTGAACTATAATTGACACAGAATATGAATAATTTTATATTCTGAAAGCCTAAAATTTTAAATAAAACGTTTGAAATGAAAAACATAATAAATTACATTCCATAAATCAAAAGTAAGTCATCTGTAGAAATCTCGGTAGGATCATTATTTTATAACCGATCTCCCTATGATTCTACAATAGATTTTAAAAGTTTAAAGTTTCAATAACGTTTTCTAAAATAACCAGAATCTTTTCTAAATATTATGTGGAGTATTTACCCTTTTATCAAAATAATACAAGTACGTTATAAATGATAATTACATCAAAAGTAATATTTGTAAAAAACGACGCTTCGGATCGACAGCGAGGCTCTTTACTGCTCAGCAGGAGGATTATGATCTCCTGTACTATCTGAAGCCAAATAATCTACTCGTGAATAATGTCCAAAAAACATGATTTAAAAATGCGAAAATAAACAATACATAATTATACTGAAAATGTCTTTCCTAACATTTCTTCATTGGATACAGATCTTTTTGTAAATATTTTTATTTCAGGGAAAACAATTTAAAATAACCATTTCAAATCAATCGTTTAAAAGTAATCCTTTCAAAACCATCATTTTTTCGTAGGACTTCAACAAAACAAAAATAAACGTGGATAATCTGGCGGCTCGAAGCCACTAAATAAGTGTGGACACAGTCCACGAGGGTAAATAACCAATTTGGTGGCTCAAGGCTACTAACTGTCGCGAGAATGAATCCCACGAAATCATCTGGTGATTCAAAGCCACTAACTGTCGCGAGTACAAAACCCACAGATATCCATCAAGCTCGAGTAATCAAGATGTACCAAAGACTAACCGTACTACTGCTAGCAACCAACGTTCTGTATTCCGTCCTTTCTAAAACGTTTCTAACATGCGTGGGGTCCATTTCTCATGTAACGTTCTCAATTGTTTCAAATGCCATAATCGTTGATAAAACCACTTTGAATTTCAAAACCCCCTGCATGAACATTTAAAATCCAATATCAAGTTACTGTGAAAATATATGAAATTCACATAGTAATATTTCATGAATAACATCAGTTCAAAGTAACATTTGCCAAATTCTTTTCTAAAACATCTTTATCCATTTTCATATATAATCATAATCCTTTTTGTAAATTGTTTGAAAATGAATCATTTCTAGCAATTTTACTCATGAATTCGAAAAACGGAATTTTCATAAATCATATTTAAAATTCAACATATTCAGTAAAATGATAAGTTATAAAAATGTTATTTTAAAAGAATATTATTTATTCACCTGACACACTTTTAAACCTTTTCACTTCTCATCAACTAACTTCCGATTAAAATCAACCTTTTCACTTCCCATCAAATAACTTCTGATTAAAATCAACCTTTTCATTTCCCGTCAAATAGCTTCCAATTAAAATCTTTTCTCAATCCTCTGGTATTCCAAAAACAATATATTAACTTTCCATTAAGAAATAATCATACTTAATCTATCATTTCAATAAATTACATACTACCATCCATTAAATCAAGGATTCAATCACTTATTCCTTTCTTACAACTTCCTAACCTATCACTTTGAGTTTAACTCCTCATTTGTCTCTTAAACCTCAATTCTACACTCCTACCCTTTTATTCTAATAGGCTCAAGATTACTTTAGGGCTATTATCACATATCAACACCTCTTCAAACATGATTTAAATCATTCCTTTAAGTCTCCTTAAACATACTTCAAATTTCCAAATCATGAGTTTCAAATCAGCCCTCAATATCCTCATCTCTCCTGAATCCTAGTAACTTCCTAAATTTTCAATTCATTTATATATACATGCCTATCAACAGCCACCCAATCTTCTTTATCTTCTTTCTTTCCAATTCAAAATAGCAACATCAATCCTCAAACCACATGCTTCTGTTTCCTCTTCCCTTTGGCAGCATAACCACACACACACACACACACACACACACATGGATATACCCTTACAGTGCACGCATACACAGCAGCAACAGCAGCATGGATATATGAACATGTACATATATTCCCTCAATCAGAACTCCAGAACTGCCAACCAACATCACAGCACACGCATACATATATATATCTTCACAGCACTCGCAATCATAGTATATATATATATGCAATCATTCACAACAGCAGCAACAGCAGCAAAAATGTATATATATACATACTCGACACCACTGATCAAAATCATTTCTCGCAACAACACTCTTAACAGAACAGCGACCATATACATTCATACACAGCGCACTAAATGAGCATAATACACATATATCCTTTCCCAAAACCAAACCAGTGACCATTATCCCCGACGGCAATTCTGACTCAGTTTCCTTTTATAACTACAGAACACGTACCTATCAGCAACCAGAATCAGTCCTCAGCCAACACAACAAGGAACGATGGGCTTTTGCTTTCAAGCTCAGGACTCAGAACCTAAAAACCACCTACAACCATTACAACATTCAATTTCAATTCAATTCCTCTTCAGCTTAACTTTCTGAGGATTCAATGTACACAAACAGCAACCACACTCCGAGATTAAGACCTGATTCACCCCTTTAAGTAACAATATTTACTTTAATAAGGATTTCCCCATCCAACCTCAATTTTTTTTCTTGGTGACTCCTTCAGAAGAAAACGAAAAACAGAGGTGCCAGAGGTGAAGACGGAATCCCAGAACTTACCTCAAACAATCGAAGGAGACACGAGTTAGGTCTCTGTTCTCCAAATACTACTCTGACATCGCCTGGAGTTCGCTATCTCACACTCATCCTTCTCTCTCTGCGCACTTTGTTTCTCTGAAGAAAATAGCAACGGCAGAGGAGATTGGCGTCACTGGCGGAGGAAACAGGCCGTTGCACAGCGATGGGTCTCACGGCAGCTGCAGAACTCGCCAAACGCGAAGCCTCTCTCCTGATTTCCCCCCCCCCCTTCAGTCTCTATTTATCAAACCAGCGGAACTTGCCGATAATGCGACAACACCAACAACGACGACACAGCAGAAGAACTGACGGAAGCAAGACGGTAGCAGCGTATAGTCACACGGCAACGGCTCTCCCATGGCGTGACGCTTCCATCGCTGCTCCCTCATCCGTCTGTGCTGCCGTGAAGAATCAGGAGTAAATGAAGGAAAGAGTACGGTCTGCAGAGTAAAATGGAGGGAGAGCATTTTGGTAATTTCGCGCGGTGAAAAAAATAATAAAAAAACACCTCGTTTCATTGCAGTTGCCTGGTGCCCTGGTCTGGAACGCGAAACCACAGAGTTAACTCCCACGCCTTCAGCCACTAAGCTACTGTCTCATCTCTGAAATTTTCTACTGTGAATATATATATATTGGTGTTATTCAAATTATGAAATCAGAAAATTCCTGAGCCAAAACACACAGTCGAAACTGAATAATGCTAAGGTTTTGATATTCAATACTCAAAGCGGGATCAGAGTTACAAGAGGACACATCACTGATTCTTGACAAAACCTCTCTCAAAAGATGAGAAAACTCAAGAAAATGATTCAGCAAACTACAACTGGATCGCTCACTGGTGTTAGAGAGACCAGCCCTCTCCTCATATCTAACTGGCTCACAAAAAACTTTCTGCCTTCCCCACACTCTTAACGACTACTAAAAATACCAAAAGTGATGATCGCAATCCCCCAAAATAGCTACAGCAACTCTATGGCTAGCCTACTGTCCTATTTCTTTCTCCAAAACAGTAAGGGAGTCTCCAAGTCAACGTTCTGGTCAGCAAAAGGTGTTTTTCCTCTTTCATGTGTCCCCTTAGGTTTTCCTTTGTAAGTTTGACAAGCAAAAGGGATTCTATCATACTTCCATAAAATTTTCATGTCTACAGGAATTTTTGAAACAAATTTGTCTATCAAATGATATAATATCGTTGTTCCTTGGCCAAAATTTGTATTTGAGACTTGAATTTCTTGTGGAAGAGACTAACTTAGATGTCACTATGATTGGTTTGCCATATTCCACTTGAAAAGTTGTTGTCTAGCTTGATTTTCTTCATGTTTGATGGATTTAAGTTTGCTGTTTTTTACAAACAAATCAATGGTAAAATCATTCCGTTTGTTTCTCCTTGCAGTCGCGTCATTGAGGCAGCTTCTTGTAAAGTTATTGTACTTCCTGTGGTAGGTGATGATATAGGAATGCAATTAAGGGAACAAGACCAGTCATGGAGAGATTTTCTCTCTTCTGGCAGTCAGCATCCCAGGTAATGTCTATTGCAACATCTTTATTATACTTCTTTATAGTTTAATCAAAATGAGATCTCCTCAAACTAAAACAATCACTGCTAAAAGAGCGCTTGAATAAAATAGAGATGTTACATTTCTTTTGTTTCAGGCTTAAATGATCATTTCATTATTGGCAGATCAAATTACTGCTCTCCAGTTCCAGTCTATCAATCAATTGAGTCTGTCACTAACATACTCTTCTCATCAGGTACCACTGGTAATGATTCTACCCAAGTACACATCAATGCAATAATGACATTATGAAATATCCTGATTCTCTTTTCGTTTTCGATAGGTGAACCAAAAGCTATTCCATGGACTCAGATTTCACCCATTCGAAGTGCTGCCGATGCATGGGCTCTCATTGATATTCAAGTTGGGGATACTTTCTGCTGGCCCACAAATTTATGGTGGGTAATGGGACCAACTCTAATATATTCATGCTTTCTGTCCGGGGCTACTCTTGCTCTTTATCATGGATCTCCTCTAGGTCATGGTTTTGGAAAATTTGTTCAGGTGATTCCTCCAACTTTAATATTACATAGCCTATGCTCTATATTCTGCAAGAGATCTCATCATAATAATGGCGATAATTATTATTATAATTATTGTAATAGTTATAGACTTATAGTTGTAGTAGTATTAACAGTAGTTGGTATTTTGTAGTAGTATTAAATATTGAGATTTCTGACCGAATACAGTTACTGATCAGTGAAAGTAGGACCATGAAAAATATATACTAGTTGTTTCTTACATTTATGTATGAAAGGAGCTCATTAGCTGCTGTAGGTCCTGCTCTTTTTTGTGATACTGTGGCACGCTGCATAATGTTCATATGCATTGTATATGGCTAAGTGGCTACAGAAAAATATTTTAAAACAAAAAAAATTCATTACAAAATTTTAAACTATAAGAACCAAATCAGAGATCGAGTAAAAGCAGAGTGTTATAAAGATTAATTACTGTCAGGATATTACAAGGGTGACCCCGGTTACGTTAGTTTTAGTTACGGAGCCAAGGGGTATAAATACAGAAGGATAGATGTATTCAAGATATGATATGGAATAATTCAGTGACAATTCCCTTACTTGCTTTCCGTTATTTCCCTCTCTTTTCAATCTTCTTCTTCTCTTCATCTTTCCATTTGAACTTCTTCTCGCAACCCTATTCTCTTCTTGATTTTTGGTCTACAACTCAACAGTGGTATCAGAGCCCTCTTTCCTTGGACTCGCTTCAGCGCAGCTTTGAATGGTACAGACCGTTAACAAGAAGGCGCCATAAAGATGGACGACAAGTTACAGAATGTTAAACAACAAATGTCGCGGGTTGACGACTTACAAGAGACGGTGTTGGGATTTAGGGAGGAGATGCAAATGATGGGCCGCTCCTTCTGTCAAGAATTATAGACTGTGGCGCAAGAAATGCGCGAGATAGTTGATGGTGTTCCCCAGCGTAATGGTCACCAAAGGAATGAAGAGCATGTGGATGACCGACATTGGGTGAGGCTTCCTAGAATGGAGTTTCCAATATATGATGGAAAGAACATCCATTCTTGGATATTAATGTGTGAACGTTATTTCTAGTTGGAAAATATCCCTGAGGAGTCGAAAGTGGATGCGGCGGCAGTGCATTTGGATGGGGATTCGTTTGAATGGCAGCTAGCCGTTGAATGTAGATGGGGAGATTTCCGACTGACATGGGCGGAATATGTCGAATTATTGACAAAAACCTTTGGTCCCCCGTTTGAAAAACCGATGACGGAATTAACTCACCTTCGGCAGACGGGATCTTTAGCCAAATTCAATATTCGCTTTGACACAATTTCCGCAAGATTGAATCTTCCTGAGGCATACTTAGTTGATGTGTATGTGGGGGCGCTGAAGGAAGAGATAGCTGATTCAGTCTAGATGTTTGATCCCTAGTCGTTGGTGGAAGCTCGACGTCTGGCAAGAATTCAAGAAATTGCCGTTAACCATCGGAATAATAGGTCGAGAGGAGAAAGAAGTGGGAGGCTGGTGCCCAAGCCTGTAACCTCTTCAGGTCAATTGGCATCTTACAAGAATGCCTTAGTTCCTTCTCGGCTTGTAGACTCTCCTGTATCCATTAAAGAGGGGGGCCCAACAATCAAGAACTCTGCAAGATTTGTTCGTCCCATCAAAACGTTAACGGTGGAGGAAGAAGCAGACCACCATGCCAAAAACTTATGTTTCTATTGTCACGAGAAATTCTCTCGCGACCATCGCTGTGTGGAACGACAAAAAATGCAGTTGCATTTTATGTCCTGCGAAGAAGTTGGGGAGAGCGCCTTCTGTTCTGTGGGTAAGGAGATGGATGATTCAGTTCCCTCGCTTTCTTTGCATGCTATTCAGGGTCAAGAAACGGGGGAGAGCATGAAGATTGCAGGGAGTGTAGGTAGAAGAGGAATCTATGTGTTGATTGATAATGGAAGTACCCACAATTTTTTAGACCTCAGTTTAGCGCAGAAATTGGGGTGGAAAGGGGAGCAGGATGATGTATCCTATGTACATGTGGCTGGGGGTCAGAGATTGAGGGTTCATGGGATCTGGAAGGGGTTTAAATGGCGGATGTAGGGCCTAGAGTTTGAAGTGACACTTAGGGTTATTGATTTGCATACTTACGACATTATCCTTGGGTTGGAGTGGTTGAGGTCAATCAAGAATGCCTATTAGGAGTATGATTAGTTGGTAATGCATTTTTGGTACAGGGGTAAGTTGTGCAAGTTGCAAGCAATAGGTCCCAGGACGCTAGATGAGGTCCTTGTGATTAAGCTAAGTTCCCTTGGAAGCAGGGATCAACAGGTGTTTCTGGTTCAATTGTTAAGGCCAAGGGAGGAAAATGGATCCCAATGTTTCATGGTTCATGGTGAAATAAAGGGATGTCCAGAAGAAGTGCATAAGGTGTTGATTGAGTTCGGGGATGTTTTTAAGGAATCGTGTGGGTTGCCTCCTTTAAGGGTTGGCCATGATCATTCAATTGTTCTTCAAGAAGGGACAAACCCTATCAATATGAAACCTTATCGTTATTCTGCAATATAGAAGGACATTATTGAGCAGCAGGTTGAGAGCCTATTGCAGAATGGGGTATTACAAGAGAGCTCTTCACCATTTTCAGCTCCTATAGTTTTGGTGAGGAAAAAGGATGGTTTATGGAGAATGTGCATTGACTATAGGGAGCTTAATAGGTATACTATTAAAAATTAGTACCCAATACCATTGGTAGAAGATTTATTGGATGAATTGCATTTAGCTAAATGGTTTACTAAGTTGGATTTAAGGTCAGGGTATCGTCAGATCAGAATAGTGCCTGCTGATTGTCACAAAACAGCTTTCAAAACCCATTCTGGTCATTATGAATGGTTGGTCATGCCTTTTGGGCTGACTAATGCTCCTGCCACATTTCGAGGAGCAATGAATGACATTTTCAGGGCTTTCTTACGTAAGTTTGTGCTAGTTTTCTTTGACGATATCCTTATTTACAGTTCATTAATGGAAGATCATGTTTCACATTTGGAATTGGTGTTTAAGATCTTGCGTGATCATTGGTATTTTGTTAAATTAAGTGTACTTTTGCTGCTAAAAATGTGGAGTATTTAGGCCATATCATTTCAGTAGGGAAGGTATCTACAGATCCTAATAAGATTCAAGCAGTAGTAGATTGGCCAGAACCTAAAAATGTGAAGCAATTGAGAGGGTTCCTTGGCTTAGCAAGGTACTATAGAAGGTTTATTATGAATTTTGGAGAATTGGCTCGGCCTTTGACTTTGCTTACGCGTAAGGATGCCTTCCAGTGGTCAGAGGCAGCAGGGATGGCTTTCCAGAAGTTGAAGGATACGTTGGTTTCAGCGCCTGTACTTACTTTGCCAGATTTTTCTAAGAAGTTTGTAGTTGAAACAGATGCATATGAAGCTGGAGTAGGCGCTGTGTTAATGCAAGAGGGGCAACCAATTGCTTTTTTCAGTAAGCGCCCCAGCATATTAAGCTTTCAATATATGAGAAGGAGTTGTTAGCTGTGGTCCTTACAGTTGAAAATTGGCATCAGTACTTGGAGAGGGGCCGTTTCAGTATTAGAACTGATCAACAGAGTCTTGGGTATTTGCTAGGACAGAAGTTGAAAACACCATTTCAAATGTATTGGATTGCTAAGCTAATGGCATATGATTATGAGATCCAACACAAGCGAGGAAGTGAAAATGCTGTGGCTGATGCGCTTTCCAGATTGCATGGTTCCCAAATATTGCAAATGACCCTTGATACTGCTTCCCCTGAATTGCTGGAGTTTATCAAGAGTTCTTGGGAATATGATTCAGTAATAGTTGTTACTTTGGCAGACATTAAACAGCAGGCCAGTGGATCTTTAGGAAGGTTTTCTTGGGATGGGGTCTTGTTGCGAAGGAATGGTAAGATTGTGGTAGGAGATGTTGCAGCTACTAAACAACAAATCCTTGAATGGCTCCATTCCAGTCCTCAAGGGGTCATTCAGGAATCAATGCTACTTACCAAAGGGTTCGTTGTCTCTTCTAGTGGAAGAATCTGCATAAGGAAGTGGAGGAATATATCAAGGGTGTGATACCTGTGCAAGGTATAAGTATGAGACAGTTGCCTTTTCGGGGTTATTACAACCACTTCCTATTCCAAGTAAAGTATGGGAGAGTGTATCTATGGATTTCATAGAAGGGCTTCCTAAGTCTAAAGGAGGTAATTTGGGTCATTATTGATCGTTTGAGTAAGTATGCCCACTTCCTTAGCTTGTGTCATCCGTTTACAGCTTCTTCATTGGCTCAGATTTTTCTTGATCAAATCTATAAGCTTCATGGTGCTCCAGCTGAGATAATAAGTGATAGAGACCCAATTTTTATCAGTAACTTTTGGAAGGAATTTGTGAAGATTTTAAAAATTGAATAGAAATTATCTTCGGCTTACCACCCTCAGAGTGATGGGCAGACAGAAGTTTTAAATCGTTGCCTGGAATCATATTTGAGGTGTATGTGTTGGGAGAATCCTAAGGAGTGGAGTCAATGGGTTCCTTTAACTGAATGGTGGTATAATACCACTTTTCACACTTCTACTAAGACAACTCCTTATGAATTGTTGTATGGACAGAAGCCACCGATGTATCTTCCTTATATTCCTAGAACTGCTATTATTGAGGCAGTAGATAGAAGCTTTACAGTGAGAGAGAGGATGTTAGCTGTTTTGAAGCATCACTTATATAAATCTGTCAATACTATGAAACAGGGCAGATGCTAAAAGATCAGATCGGGAATTCCATGTTGGACAGTGGGTTTTTTAAAAATTGCAACCTTATAGGCAAGTCTCTGCAGCAACCCGAAATAATCAGAAGTTAGCTCTTAGATTTTATGGTCCTTACAAGGTGATAGGGAAGATAGGGCCAGTTGCTTACATATTGGAATTACCATCTGAGTCCATAATTCATCCTACATTTTATGTATCTTTATTGAAACTTTGTCCGGATCATAGTGTCAAACAGAGGCATCCTCCCATTGATTTTCCTACTGTTCTTGATTCACAGTATCCTGAAAGGGTGCTGACGACTAGTGTAGGCAGAAAGAGGAAGCGTATCATTACTGAAGTGTTAGTACAATGGAAAGGATATCAAGAGGAGGAGGCTTCCTGGATTTCACTATACAACTTACAGCAGCAGTTTCCTGAGTTCCAGATGACCAACCCTTGAGGACAAGGGTTGTTTTAAGGGGGGGGGGGTAGTGTTATAAAGATTAATTACTGTCAAGATATTACAAGGGTGACCCCGGTGATGCTAGTTTTAGTTACAGAGCCAAGGGGTATGTATAAATACAGAAGGATAGATGTATTCAAGATATGATATGGAATAATTCAGTGACAGTTCCCTTACTTGCTTTCCGTTATTTCCCTCTCTTTTCAATCTTCTTCTTCTCTTCATCTTTCCATTTGAACTTCTTCTCGCAACCCTCTTCTCTCCTTGATTTCTGGTCTACAGCTCAACACAGAGGGACTAAAGGAATTCTTTGACCTAGTATTCTTCTATATGTAGAAATATTTTGACACTCATTAATGGAATTCCTTATACTATGGTATTGTGTTTGAGTATTCCTGTAAGAAGCCAAGTTCCAACATTTTCTTCAATAGTTATTGTACTTTGCTTCAAAAGAATTCATACATTGCACGAAAGCACTGCCTTATCTATCTAATATTTACTACAATTTCAGGATGCTGGTGTTACTATTTTAGGAACGGTTCCGAGCTTGGTAAAAACTTGGAAGAATACAAATTGTATGGAAGGCTTAGATTGGACAAAGATAAGGTAATTTCTCAAGGAAGTTTTAAATAACAAGTAACTAAAAAGATAAATTTACTATACTTTGGTTATATGCAGGACATTTTGTTCCACCGGAGAAACTTCAAATGTTGGTGATGACCTATGGCTTTCTTCAAAATCCTATTACACCCAATCATTGAATGTTGTGGTGGAACGGAGCTTGCTTCTAGTTACATCATTGGAAGCCAACTTTAACCTCAAGCTTTTGGAGCTTTTAGCACGGCATCAATGGCGACTGGCTTTGTCATCCTTATGTAAAAAATTTTCTGCACGGCATCTTTCTTTTTTTCTTATGTTATTTTCTCTCTCTTATTTTTGTCAAGTATTGACATCAGCTTCCATCAACATGTTACAAGTTAATAATATGACAATACCATGTAGTTACTGAAGTTTCAAAGAATTTCCTTGAACCAAGAAATAAAAAGTTGGATCAATAATGATCAACCCGAAGTACACACCTCAAAATCTTGGGATCAACTACTTGAACACTAATAGAAATCAGAGTTATCTGAACTTATTTCCTTGTGCTTTTGACTTTTAAAGGTCTAGCTATTTGTCAACCAATTTGCAACCAAATCTTCCTGTTTGATGTTTGATCTACAATTTCACTTGTCTGTTGAACTTTATCTTCATTTTATCAATTCCAATTACAGTTTAAGTGTTCACACATTCTAATTTGGCATCGTATTATTTCATTGACAGCCTGATGATGTTGCCTGTATTGGTGAAGTGGGTCTTTTCCCTCGGTATTTTGGAGCAACTGATAGATTGCTTAATGCTGATCATGAGGAGCTATACTTTAAGGGGATGCCCATTTACAAAGGGAAGGTAATCATTTACTTAATATTGATATAATAAATAACTGAGTTTCTTTGCTGAACCGTCTCATTAGAATATGCAGACTCAAATGGTAAGCTGCACTTGCTTACCAAATAGCACATGCTCACCTCGTAGCAGATACAGAAATCAAACTACTTAGTGGCAGAGTAAAACATAAACAAGTCACTTAACTCTGAATTTTGAATGTTTTAATAATTGGCAATCAATGCATGTCAATAGTAAAAGTATGCAGGCTATAAGTTTCATGTACTGTAAACTACTTAGATCTACGTACTGACTTTCCAGCAATCCTTGCTTTGTAAATTATGTATGCTTGTATAGATTTCATTGTAATTCTTAATTGCGTTACTCATTCTATTATTAGAAGTGTGGTCCTCACTGCAATTGGTAGGTTGCCTCCATATGACCTGGAGGTCACATAAGCCTCGTGGGTCGCCCTTTTTACTCAATCTATTATTAGTAGTTTCTTTTGCTGTTTCAAGTGAAGAATTTATTCATAACTGTAACTGTCTAACTTGATGTATTCATTAGCAGTGGCTTAGGAGACATGGAGATATATTCAAGAGATCTGTTGGAGGCTATATCATTGTAGAAGGAAGGGCCGTGACACCATGAATCTTGGTGGTATAAAGGTACACCTATGTGAGATTCCAAGGGATTAGAGTTTGATTATATATATAAGAATTCTACATGTATTTTGGGTTGATGACCTGACTAAGTTTAGTCAGAATGTTCTATTCTCTGAAATCAATCATGGATTCTTCAATAAGTTCTTAAATTCACAGGACCATTTCTCTTAATTTGGCATTATAGGACTCTTGCTTGCTTCATACTCTGAATTTGACTTCTGATATGCTGACAAGTTCAGTAGAAATTGAGCGTCTGTGACCGGGCTGACGAATGCATTTTATAGACAGCTATCAGCGTTGCGCTCCCAACTGGCGGCCCGGAACAACTGGTTATATTTGTGGTTTTAAACAAAGGATACAACTCCGACGTAGAAACCCTAAAGATGAAGTTTTCTAAAGCCATTCAAAGGAATCTTAATCCTTTGTTTAAGGTGACACTGTATTTAGATGTTTACAAATTCCAGTTATATTACTCCTTTGATTCTTGATTCTTAATATAAGAGTTACTTAACTAATTGAGTAGATTAAGACAGTTAGATAAATTAACTAATTATAACAAACGAGTCTTCCTAAAATACATCTGTATATTAATTTATGAATTAGGTAAATTTGTTTGAGGAAAAATGGTAAATATGAGAGATAAAATGGATTAAAGTTTTATATTTAAGACCAAAATTAACTCCTGACTAGTTTCTATATTTAGGACTAAAGTAGTACCAAACCATTTGAAGTTTGGATCCATGTGACCAAGTTTTTTGATATCACTAAATAGTATCTCAAAACTATGACTTTGTTGTTTAGTGGCACGAAAACTTTTCTATAAATTGAAGGTTACATGTTCTCTCTTGTTTATAATTTCAGACCCTTGATGCCTATCCCTTTAATTAATATATATAGTTTCTTGAAATCTTAACCTGACATAGTGAGTACTGATTTGATGTTAACATTTCCTTTACATTACAGGTAATTCTGATAGAATTGTCCAGGAATTTCCTCAGACGGCTTCCAACAAATTACTAAGGAGAGTTCTGAGGGATCAAATGAAGCGTGAGCTATCGTCAATTCAAAGTAGAGATTAATCATATGTTAATTATATAGTTTAATTTTTTATGAACATGGTAATGTGCCTTGAGTATTTATGTAAATACCCTAACCTAGTTTTGCTAGTCACAACTAATGAATCAGTGAACCATTTTTTTAATCAATTTGATTAAGAGTTTTGAACATATCGACCGTTAAATTTTATATTCTTTTCTCCTCTTGTTGAGCCTAAAGGACCTCATTTTGAGTAAAAGAAAAACAATAATATGTCATATTTATGGTTTAATAACTTTGTTTTCTTAGATTTTGTATAATTTATATATTAATATTTTATTTATTTGTGAATTAATGCTTTTATAATTATTTAAATATTACTTTTTTTAAAGTTATATATATAAATATTTTTTAATATTTTAATTAAATTATATTATTTTAATTATGATTGGACTGTTTCAATTAGACTATTACCCCTTAAATGGTTGGTTCGAATAATTAATTTAATGAGTGATCGATTACGAGTACTTTTAATATTTAAATTGATCAGGTATTTATTTATTAATTTTTTATGAGATCAATAATTGCTTTAGTGTACACACTATGATATGACACATTCTCTCTTGGAAGCTCCATTTCAAGCTTCGTAGTCCACATTTTCATCTTTTCAATCTAAATCAAAGCATAATAAAAATTCTTTGAAATTATCAATAAAATTTGATATAACTAGTAAATAATTAGGTTTTTTAAATATAATATTTTGGATTTGATCAATGATGTGTATATAGAAAAAAGATTTATTAGAAGAGGTAAAATCTATTTCAATAATTTATATGTCTCAAGAGAATTAGGAGATATTGTCTGATTTCTACTAAAAAAAAATCTCAGTTTCATATTGTTTAATCCTGTGTTTATAATTTTGTATTATGGCAATCATTTAAAATAATACTCTCCACAGAAGATTTGTTGTCAAATAAATTTTATGCCAAGGGATTTTGGGTCTATAGTCATTTAACAAGTTTTTCTTTAATATTGATCCATGTCTCTTGACTCTAAGGTATTGTCTGACACTTGTAAAAATAGTATATATATAATTTATTTTATGTATTTTTTTCTAAACTATATATAAAATGATACATAAAAGAAATTGAAAAAAAGAGAATATTTGGCCTTGTTTAATTCCTTGTTCTTTTTAATAATAACTTAAATTCACAACTGGACAACACCAATAAGAAGAGTCCTACACTACTACATGAAATGGTTTTTACGTCACTATTTAACGTCAGTTATATTGGAAAACCAACGTTTAGAAAAAAATGTGACATTTTTGTAATATTTTAAAACTTTTTAGCATTAGCTATATGAATAAGCGATGTCGTACATCTTCCAGTTAGTAAAACTGTAAAAAATGGATTACATTCAATGTCAATTTTTTTAAAAACTCATGTGAATTTCGTTTTCAATGTCGGTTAAGTGTTATAACCAATATTAAAAGTTATTCCTGTTTAAATTTTAACCTAGTCACTTGTATTTTTAGTCTCACTTTCACTTTCATAAAGTCGTCGACCGTTGTCCTAGAACTTTGCCCCACCATCAAAACTTCTTCATTTGGTTGTTATCGGTGTTTCGCCAACATTTTCTGGCCGCTTCCACCTCTGTTCGCCATCACCGATGCTGTGTTTCATCATTCGTGGTTCGACTTTTGCTTTTTGTTTGTCGTTTTAAGGCGTAAGCTCTCTATATTCCATTTCTCTCATTCCTAATGCTTTAGTTCTCTCTTTTTGGCAAGTTTGATGACTGAAAACTTGAATAAATGAAATGAGTATCTTGATTTCGATCTTTAGATGATTTAATATTGTTTTTTCCAGCGTTGTTATAGTTTGGAGATTGTTTTAGTTGCTATGCACGACTTGAAATACTTGTAGAAGAGTTCCTATTTTTTTTTTCATTTTGCAATTTTGTACTGTTTTCATATTTTGAGTGATTTATTTCGAATTTTTGGTATGAGCAATGTGGTGATTATTTGTCTAAGGAATTTATTTAATTGAAAACTTTAGTTTAAAAGGAACTTGCATGTAAATTTTCATAGCAAATGGAGTTTATTTTGAGTTATTGTTTTGAACTCGAAACTGTCACTTTAAAAAGTCATTATTTTGATTTGGTTTTTGTATTAGCAATATGGATTACCTTTTAACTGTTGCATTTGACCTTTTATATTGCTACTTTTGGTAAAGGGTAGACAGTTAGTAGGGAGGATGGTAACTAGGCTTTAACATTCATGCAACCCCACCTTTTACAATAAATCGACCTAAAACTACTCAAGTAAATTTAGTAGATAATGAATATGTTGTTAGAGATTATTATTGTTAATAAAGAATTTAGGAGGATGAGTAAAGTAATTACATATTGTTTTATTTTTGTTTATTTCATGATTATCGTTTTATTTATTTTAATTTCATCATTATAGTTAGAAGTGTTGCATTTATTTCATCGTCTTTGTTTTGTGAATAGGGCATGTAGGTTTTGATCGTCAAGGTTCTGGACAGAGTGACAAAAAGAAGATAGACGGAGGTCCATTAATAATTCATGAAGTTGCCTTATGTGATCTCAACAAAAATCCAGACAGGTTGTGGTGAAATTTGATACAAACTTGAATCCCGTAGGTGAGAATGCGTCTAATTTCATCAACTATTTAAGCTTTACCACCTGCAACATAGTCCGCATTGATAATGTTGATTGGAAATTTGTGGATAAAGATCTAAAGGAGCAGCTTTGGGAAGATATTTTGGTATATGAAACACAATTGAATTAGTATTTGTTATAATTATATTTGGTATTTCTAACTTGTAGGCATGTTATACAGATGCATTTTGCTATCCCCGCTACTGAACGGATGAAGAACAGTGTGAAGAAATGAGCTGGTGAAAGGTGGAGAAACTTCATGACAACAATTACTAAGGAATACATTCGAGGATCCAAGCAGAGTATGCATCCGAAGAAAGAATTCCCTTTCGTTAGTGATGAAGTGTTCGGAAGTTTAAGAAATTACGCAAAGACCAAAAATTTAAGGTATATTAATTCTTTTATCATCAATAACTTAGTTGATTAAGGTATTTCTAACATTTTTCATGTTGTTTTATTTTTACAGGAATTAAGCAAAGCAAACCAAGAGGGCAAAAATTATGTATCCACATTACATGTCTCATATGGGGTATAAGGGTCTGGAGAAGAAAATGATGAAGAGTTAAATGTTGCGTAAGAAGCTGCTGTATCAGAACCTAGTATTCAAATTCAAACCCTAAAACCCCTATCTCGCTATAAAAAATGGAAGGCAGCGAGGATTAAAAAGAGAAAATTCATCACTCTAGAGTCTACTGCAGTGACAAAAAGAATTGTGAGTAACTAAATTAAACAAAAATATATTTATTATTATATTTATGTGCATCTTGGGTTAAGTTTAATTTGGTATTTCTGTGCAGGGTTCACTTGAGCAGAAAGTAGCCCAAGGTTCCTTTACTCTGAGTAGAAGAGATGATGTTTTGGCAACCACTATTCGAAAGATTGATCACCGTGGACGTGTCTTAGGGGTTGGGGCGGGTATTGGCATTAAAGAATTCCTTGGACAAATTCTGTGCAGCTCATCCTCATCATCAAGCATGGTTGGTATCTAAAAAATGAGCTTAAGAAAGTTCAAACCAAGCTTCGTGAAGAGAATGAAGAATTGAAGAAACAACACGTGGAACAACTTGTTTAGTTTTGTCAAGAATTTATGGAGAAGCTTGAAGAGATGAAAAGAGCATTCTCACCATCCTTGCCATTTCCCCAAGTGAACTTTGTCCCAAGTTAATGGCTACTTCTCTTAGCTCTTCATTTAATTTAACTTGTTTCTCGTGTATTAAGTTTTTTCCAATGTTTTAGGGTTCACCGTAGTTAAAACTAGGAAGGGCAGTACCAAGATGCCATTATAATTGCCACCTACAGAGCCGGCCATGGTGACAACCAAGAGAAGGGAATTCTATGTGTACTCTGCTTAGATAAGCCCATTGAGTGTGTTGTTGAGAGGGGTCTTGTGTTCCCTTAGAGACCAACAATTCATGGCCAACAAATTGCTCAAGACCAACTAAAAGTGGTAGTGAAGGATGTTTGAAATGGTTAGGTAGAGGCAGTAGTGCCCTTCCTTATCAACTAGGTTCGCACAGTAGGCTACACAATGGGTACTTTCATTGTTTGGCCGAAGAACCTTGTCCGCATTGGAGATCAACAACCTAGTGCATCCAAAAAGAAAAATGTATGATAACTTAATTCAATGATGTCAATCAACATTCTATAGTAAGTGACATCCAAAACGTATGTCGGCATCACTACTGCTTGTATAACATCTCATCTTGAATATGCCATAAACTCTAGAGTTTTGTGTAAGCAATCCCTGATCATGTACAACCGTATAGAACTAAACTTGTTGGCATTATACACGGTATACCTTTTTGTATGGTCTAACGGATCGAGGAAAAAGGTTTTGAGTTCATCTTTGTATGGGATGATGTCATTACGTATTCGATGTGTAAACTAACTAGGTAACTTAATGGACATTTTTATCAATGTTAACGGAATGCGCTCGCTAGCATAGCTGTCGCCTGAGATATTTTCTAAACTCACTACAATAAAATGTAATTGTTAGAGTTAGTGAGGAATAAATATAAAGTGTAAAAGTTGGTGAGCGCTAATACTTACAGCATGAAGGGTTCAACTTGATTGCAATTTATCAAAACATGCCTATGTGTCTAGAGTTTCTCTATGGGAGTGAGTGTAAAGAATTCACATCCTTCAACTGGTTTCCTGACAGGAGGAAATAAAGTTGACATGGAAGGACCAAGAAGAGAACAATCAACGCGATGAGGGAAGTTAAAAGATGTCTCAATGTCATCATCAAAGTACATTGAACATGAAGTTTGGACCTTATCTCTAGAATAACCTTTTGCTATTGACCCTTCAAGGCACGCCTTATTTCTAACATATGATTTTAATTGTCCCAAGTACCTATAGGTTAATGTCACGTTAATTATTTTGAGCAATCAAAATGAAAAAATAAAATTGGAAATGCAAGGATAAAAGATCATTTGGTACCTATCGATAGGGTGCATCCATTGATGTTGAATCGGCCCAATGACATTTGTTTCTCGTACAAGGTGAACAGTCAAGTGAACCATGAAAATAAAAAAATGATAAAGAAAATGTCATCTCCAAGTGACAAAAGTATAAGAATTATTTTATTTTGTAGCTGATCGAGCTCTTCAGGTACAAAGACCTTTACACAAAACTTCCTGAAAAATGAATATAGCTCCACCAAAACTACTGATACATTAGAAGAAAGTGTGTTTCTCAAAGCTAGTGGGAGTAACTATTGCACACTAACATGAGAGTCATGACTCTTTAACCTAGTAACCTTTTAATCCTACAGATCGATACACCTAGATATGTTGCTTGAATATCCATCAGGTACTTTTATGTTCTTCAGCATTGAAAAGAAGATATCCTTATTCTGATTCATCAACTTGACTTTAGCTGGCTGAAATTTATCATTTTCATTAGGCCAAGACTCTTCACAAATTCCCTAGGCCTATAAATCTTTTTCTAGCTTCGAGATGGTCTTTGGACTTTCTTGCTTCGTTAAGCAACATAGATATCAAATTTTCACACACATTCTTCTCAATGTGCACAATGTCCAAACATTGATGCAGTAAATTAGATTCCAAATAAGAAGAGTGAAAAACATGCTTCTCTTCTGCCACTGCATAAGTTGACCATAAGATGTTCTATGAGAATGTGTCCTAGTTGTTCAGGGTCGTCATTCTTGCCAAATTTGACATCAACATCTTGTAACTGCCTCAAGATATCCCCTACTAAACAAAGTAAAAAGATGATCTCTCCTTTCTTGGTTTCCATTAAAGCGAATCCGTTGAAATCTAAATATGTGCTTGGAATAGAAGAACTGAAAATGTCCCATGAAGTACCACTTGCGGCTGTACGAAAGCTGACATTCTACGAAGTCAAAGTTGCACTCAGGACAAACCAACCTAGTATGCACGTTCTATCTAGACAAGGTTCCTAAATCGAGGAAATCACTTATGGTCCACATTAAAGATGCATGAAGGTTGAATAGTCGCACTCATATAAGTCATTCATCTCAACACCATCCATCCACAACTCCATCAATTCGTGTATCAACAGCTGCATGTACACGTCTATATCGTTCCTCGATGCTTTCTTGCCAGGAATGATCATTGAAAGCAAAAATGAGCTATGTTTCATGCATATTCAAGGTGAAAGATTATACATAATTAACACCAACGACCATATGTACTCATGATTTCAAAGGGATTAAAACCATCCATTGTTAACACAACAAGGAAATTTCTATGATCACCAGTGAAGTATAAAATTTTTCCTTCAAATGCTTTTCACACCTTTGAATCTCGTAGGTGCCTTGACTTGCCATCAGGATTCTGCTCAGTCATGTGCCCCTTCATGTACTTAGCATTTTTGATGACATATACATTCTTTACAACCTTGATTTCAAAGAAAAGTACGTAACAACCCAATGTATTGAGAACTACAATAAATTTGTTCAGCTACATAATAAGTAATATATTATAATAAATTGTACGTTAGAATCTTAGATTCTTCTTCAACTTTATCCCCTTTAGTATTGACTTGTACCTTGATGTCTTCAATCACTTAAAAATATCTCTGTTTGCATCCTCTTCCTAATACAACATACAATCATTTGGTCATGCATCTATCTTCTTGTAGTTCAAGCCAAGTTTGTTAATAATCTTCTTTGCTTCATAAAAAGATGGAGGGAATTCAGCTTGAGTGAAAGTATCTCATAGTAACTCCAATAGTATGGACATCGTCTTTTCAGTCATATAGCACATGCATTTGATATGATATGACCTTACCAAGAACGATAAACTAGAATACTTTGTGCACCCAAAATAAAGAGGTTTATCGGATTCGTTCATGAGGTCAAAAAACTCGAGGGCAATTTTGTTTCTAATGAACTCCTAATGAGGCCTCTCTACTTTATCTGGCTCTTCACTTTCAAGAATGTCGAAAGTATCACACACAATATCATTAGGTGTCATATTCTTTTGATTGTACTCCCATTTGTGAAATTATGGGAATTGACTTAGCAATCATATCTAGTCATTCCCCATATATTTGCCAAAAAATACACTCTCGGTTGAAGGGTTTCAATATCAAATGCCCTCTAACAACATTTATTGAATGCTACTTCTTGAAACTACATATAGGACATAGACTCTGGATCTTACTATTTACGGAGGCATTAGCAGTAGCAAAATTCAAGAAATTGTTTAGTCCGGCCAAATATTATGGAGTTGATCGTTGCAATTTTATCCATGACCTATCCATCACTAGTATTGCTCATATCTCATTAACACTTCAGAGAAAAAGCTCAAATAGAAGTTAAAATAAACTTAAGATAAAGTTGTTCAACTTTTAAAGAAGGGATCTAAATACTACATACGGTCAAAATTTTCTAGTGGTTTAAAAAATTATGTATAACTGTCAAATGTTTCTAACCACTATAAATGTTTACCCTTTAACTTCTTAAATTTGGAACTCAAATTTCCTTCAATGGTGAACATTTCTAGCTGTTGTAACCATTAGAAATATTCACCGTGGAGGGAAATTTGAATTTTAAAATTCATAACCAAATAGTCAAACGTTTCTAGCGGTTGTAACGGCTAGAAGTGTTCAGGCTAGAGAGAAATTTGAATTTCAAAATTTAAAGTTTGTGAGGTAGAAAAGTCTATCCTAGAAGGAAAATTATTTTCAGTTTTTTTAAAATAATATTAATTAATATTAGCTTAAAATTAACAGTAGCAAAGTATATTGAGACATTGTAAAATATTATATTTATAATTAAAATTTTGAATGAAATAAATTGTCAAATATTAAACTATATTTATATTTTAATTTATTCTAATTAAAAAAATATTTTTATTAGGGGTGTGGGCCTGTATCAGCGTCATCCTGATCAGGCTATTGGGCCTGAGTAGGCTACGGGGCTTGGCGGGGTTTTGAGGCATGTCTACCCTAGGGATTTGTGGTATCTAAAGGTTTGCAGCTAGTGTCTTCACATGCACATGCATGGCCATAGCGATTACATGGAACTGATCTAGCTGAATCTGCATCTCCTCCCCTATTTCTCGCCAGTTTTCTTCCCCCACTAGTTGTCTAATATCCTCCCCACTTCTCGGATGATGTCCTCTTGCAGTTTCTTATCCATGTCAATGGGTTTGGCCTGTTTCATTCTCATACTAGTCTGTGAGATGTTGTTGCAGACTGAGATGTCTATTCCGTGTGTGAAGGCCTAGCACCACTCGGGCGAGGTAGCCTACTCGATGTGGGCCTAAGGCCGAGCTAACGAATTCAACCGGAATGTTGCAGTCAGTGGTGGCCTACCAATAGTAAAGCGGTGGGATCCATGGCAGATTCCTGTAACTCCCTCAATTTGGCATTCACCTGAGTTATGCAGGCCTATCAAAATAAACACAAGCCGATTAATATTGAATATTTAAACTTAACTGTCATAATTTAATTAATCAATATAATTAATTACATAAAGTTATCTCCTCAACCTTAGATGATAGAGGAGCGCAGTCTTATGGCATGTACCTCCACTCCTATAGCAGCTTTGCCCTTTGTAAATTAAATGAAAAAATTAATTATTTACAAATTATATACATAGACACATTATATAAATTATTTTAATGTACTTACAATTTCTTCGTAGGTGAGAGTAAAGCTCCTAGACCCTACTCTGGCTTATAATTTTTTGCCTGACGCCACCAAATTTCTCCAAGAGACGGCTTTAAAAAATGTAATAATATTAATAAAAATTAAAAAATATATAATTAATGCAATAATATTAATATCATATATACTTGATATTCAGGCGAGATTCTCAAGTAGATAAAGTTAGACCAATCTTGCTTCAGGACTTTATCAGGTATATCTACCAAAATCTACTACAATGGCGTCTTCTCGTCTCCTATCTTTCTCGCGCCACATATCACCCCTTTGATTCTTCCAAGCTGCCCTTATTATCTTGATGGTATCCACTTTCAGCTCCTCTCCCACTATAAATTTTTCTTATAATTAAATAAATGACAAAATTTTATTCATTGTATAGATTATATATATGTAATATAGATTATATATTGAATATATATATATATATATATTACATAGATTCAATGTGTTAAATCTATATAAATCTATCTAAAAATCTATATTAATATATATTATATATATTTATTATATACAATTAATCAAATAATTAATTACTTTAAATAAAAAATATATCTTACCTTTATCATTTCTCAAGCTGCATCCTTATCCCGTGCTGTGATCTTCTTCCAGTCCATCGTATGAATGGGCAGTAGGGTCTACTATTTACCGACTAGGCACACATACTTGCTATATAGCTGGACCTATTCCTTGAGAGTCTGCAATATGTAATTTGAAAATTGATTATATATGAATTAAATATTAACAATTTTTTTATATAAATAAAATAGTTACAATCGAATTCCACATCAAAATCGATCTAGCGACTTGGAACACGATGTGGCTCATTGTAGAGGTTGTGCAGAGAATTCGGTAGAGCTTCGCCTTACAACTTGCTAGAAGTGTGAAATTGGGGATAACACTGTTTATATATAGATTTGCATTTGTTAGCGGTTATCCCCACAATCATTAGAAAAATATAAACCCTAAATGAATTGCCACCTACCACGTGTCTCGACCCCTCGTTAACCGAAGATATTTCTAGTAGTTATGGGGACAACCATTAGAAGTATCAAAAGAAAATTTTAGTGGTCATAATTGCCACTGGCACGAGTCCCATTAGAAATGTCCATAAACTTTCTAGCAGTTTCACGAACGCTAGAAATTACATCAACCTTCTGTATTCTCTAGCGGTGTCTCTATAAATGTGTTTAACCACTATAAATATGATTAAAAGGGGTTATAATTTCTAGTAGTTAGTGTTATAACCGCTAAAAATTCCATGAGTTTCTAGCGATTCACTTGAACGACTAGAAACTAACTGCTGCCAAAGCCACTTTTTTTTTTTTTTTTGTAGTGACAGGATTTTTTTTTCATGTCATTGGTTATGTCAGATCTCATCAACAAGGATATGGTAAACACGGGATATGGTAAACACTTCTGGTTGTAACTTCTATATAAGGTACTTCTTCAATAGTGATGGGGTACTTAGCTCTCAGAGCATTTATCATATTGTTTTATTTATTTTGGCATTTAAGGCACCTTTATAAGGAATACGTAGTCTCCCATGACCTCTCTAACAAGTTCAAGTTCATTAGCCCACACATTTAACAGCCTTGATGAGAAGATGAAGCTAGATGTTCTTCATAAGAAAATGAGGGAACTAGCAAATGACCTCACTACAAGGGCAGCAGAGAACATAGATACTATCTTTTTTTGCGCTTTTTTGCCAAGGGTGAGTATAATACTCAAATTTCTTAAATTTAATTAATGTTTTGTTAATAGTTGCTAATCTCTCCCTTTCTATTTGTTGGATATTTTAGGGGACATTAGATGCTCATCATGTTAAATAGCTTCAGGCAAAAGATTTGGTTAGACTAATCTGACCATAGATGATCCATTACTTCAATGGGTAAATTGAATATGTTTTCTTAATATTTAAGATAATTTTGTTTTTGTATTATTTTTTGCAATTATAATAACTTTTTATTGTTTTGTCAACGCTATTTATTTGTACAATATACGTCTTGGGCTCAAGTGCCCCGGGTCATAGAAGGTAATTTTGATACTACCTACACGTGGAAGATAATCGACATACATATAAATATTATATTAACAATTCAACTAAATATAATTTATTCCAATACCTCCAATTGATCGGTACCTTTTATTAGTGTGGTTTATTTTATAGTACCCAAAGCAACTAAAGAAAACCAAACATTATGGATACTGTGTCATGAAGTTCATGAAGGATATCATCACCCACAATGCCTCCACAATTATTTCTACTTAACTATATATATGCATGTGGTCAACTTAATAAAAGTTCAAACTATGAATATAATTAAAATTACATGTATCAGGTTACCTACATTTAACTAGCTTATTTGTTTCAACATTATAGTATTTTCCTGATGCTTATTGTGAGGAATATTTGCGCGCTCTAATGGAAGAATCATGGAAAAGTTGACTATGACTATATACTGTCAGCAATCAAAGGTAATAGTTTTAAACTGTTAATTATTAAAAGAATTAATCATTATTGCTATGAACAATTCTGTAATAGTGTATTGGCATTAATATAATTTGTCCTTATTAGATCGGATATGTTTCTTGAACCTTCACCCATAGATATGATATAAAGTCATATAGAAAAATAGAAATATCAAAGAATTAGCGTCTTGAAAGGATTGAATATAATGGACACTACATTTTATTGGCTCATGATAATAATATAGAATAAGGAGGAGGAGGGTAGCACCGTAAAGCATGTGGGAATCTTAAAAAATATCTATGGATGGGCCCTCAATTATGATATGAGATGCAAGAAGGCTTTATAAGTGGTGAAGAAGCGAGGCAGCAAAAGTTTAAATTTCGCCCTCTAATTTTAAATAAAATTTTAATATAATCTGTTAATTTTATAAGATATATATTTTTTTTTAATTTTTTAATTCTAATAGTTAATCTTAATGATAATTATTATTTATTTATTATTCATTCGCTCTTTAATATATAACTTATTTAATTAATTTAATTATATTAAAAAAATTAGTTAATTAGCTAATATGACATATTTTTTAAATTAGCTAATATAACATATTTTTTCTAAAATATCATAGTCACTATCTTCATTTACTCCATCATTTCCCCTCTTACATGATTATTATTGAAGGAGTATCGATATGAGTAATTTAAAAAGGTTAATAAATATAGGAAATAAATATTTTATTTATGACTAAAATAACTCCATATTTAGATGCTATATTAAGGATTAGATGGGTACTATTGTTTTAAAAAATAAATTCAATATATCAGTATTTATTTATGAATATTTTGTCCATATTTAAAATTTTAATGTTAAGTTTTTTTTTAATGAAACATATAATGATGTTATTGTTAGAGAACTAAAATTGCACTAAGGAAGCTAAATGACCAAATATGTACTTTTACCTAATGAATTATTAATTCCCATTTAATATTATTATTACATATTACTCAATTAATCCTTAATATAAGACATAATTAATAAAATAATTTTAATTTTAAATATAAGACATATTTTTTTATATTTATCAAGTTTTTTAAATTATCCGTATTGATACTCATTTAACAATACTTAAGAGAAAGATGGAGGATATTATCCAAAAAAAATAGAGAACGAGTAAACAGTTAGTGTTATAACAGCTAAAAATTCTGTGAGTTTCTAGCGATTCACTTGAACAACTAGAAATTAATCGCTGCCAAAATCACTTTTTTTAATAGTGACATAAGATTTTTTAATGACGTTGGTCATGTCAGATCTCATCAACAAGGATATAGTAAACACTCCTGCCTGTAACTTCTATACAAGGTACTTCTTCAACAGTGATGAGGTACTAAGCTCTCAAAGTATTTATCATATTGTTTTATTTGTTTTGGCATTTAAGGCACCTTTATAAGGAATACGTAGTCCCCAATGGCCTCTCTAACAAGTTCAAACTCATTAGCCCACACATTTAGCGGCCTTGATGAGAAGGTGAAACTATCATAAGAAAACGAGGGAACTAACAAATGACTTCACTACAAGGGCAGTAAAGAACACAGACACTATCTTTTTTGCGCTTTTGTGCCAAGGGTGAATATAGTACTCAAATTTCTTAAATTCAATTAATAGTTTGTTAACAGTTGCTAATCTCTCTCTTTCTATTTGTTGGATATTTTTAGGGGACATTAGATGCTCATCATGTTAAATACCTTCAGGCAAAAGATTTGGTTAGACTAATCTGACCATAGATGATTCATTACTTCAATGGGTAAATTGAATATGTTTTCTTAATATTTAAGATAATTTTGTTTATGTATTATTTTTGGCAATTACAATAACTTTTTATGGTTTTCTCAACGCTATTTATTTATACAGTACACGTCAAGGTCTCAAGTGCCCCTAGTCAAAGAAGGTAATTTTGATACTGCCTACATGTGGAAGATAATCAACATACATATAAATATTATATTAACAATTCAACTAAATATAATTTATTACAATATCTCCGATTGATCCGTACCTTTTATTTGTGTGGTTTATTTTATGATATCCAAAGCAACTAAAGAAAACCCAACATTATGGGTACTGTGTCATGAAGTTCACGAAGGATATCATCACCCACAATGCCTCCACAATTATTTCTACTCAACTATATATATATATATATATATATATATATATATATGCATGTGGTCAACTTAATAAAAGTTCAAACTATAAATATAATTAAAATTACATGTATCACGTTACCTACATTAAACTGGCTTATTTGTTTCAACATTATAGTATTTTCCTGATGCTTATTGTGAGAAATATTTGCGCGCTCTAATGGAAGAATCATGGAAAAGTTGACTATGACTATATACTGTCAGCAATCAAAGGTAATAGTTTTAAACTGTTAATTATTAAAAGAATTAATCATTATTACTATGAACAATTCTGTAATAGTGTATTGGCATTAATATAATTTGTCCTTATTAGATCGGATATGTTTCTTGAACCTTCACCCATAGATCTGATATAAAGTCATATAGAAAAAGAGAAATATCGAAGAATTAGCGTCTTGAAAGCATTGAATATAATGGACACTACATTGAAAAAGAAGGAAAGGGTTTTGGCGTTTTGTTATTGGTTGATGATAATAATATCGATTAAGGCAAGGAGGGTAGCCCTGTAGAGCATGTGGGAATCTTAAAAGATATCTATGCATGGCCCTCAATTATGAGATGTGATGCAGGAGGGCCTTATCCGTGGTGAAGAAACGAGATATCAAAAGATTAAATTTTGCCCTCTAATTTTATATAAAATTTTAATATGATCTATTAATTTTATAAGATATATTTTTTTTTAATTTTTTAATTCTAATAGTTAATCTTAAATGATAATTTTTATTTATTTATTACTCATTCAATCCTTAATATATAACTTATTTAACTAATTTAATTATATTAAAAAAATTAGTTAATTAGCTAATATGACATATTTTTTTTAAAAATATCCTAATTACTATATTCATTTACTCTATCATTTTCTCTCTTACATGGTTATTGTTGAAGGAGTATCGATATGAGTAATTTAAAAAAGTTGATAAATATAAAAAATAAGTATTTTATTTATGACTAAAATAACTTCATATTTAGATGCTATATTAAGGATTGGATGGGAACTATTGTTTTAAAAAATAAATTCAATATATCAGTATTTATTTATGAATATTTTGTCCATATTTAAAATTTTAATGTTAAGATTTTTTTAATGAAACATATATTATTATTGTTAGAGAACTAACAATGCACTAAGGAAGCTAAATGATAAAATATGTGCTTTGATCTAATGAATTATTAGTTCCCATTTTAATATTATTGTTATTACATATTACTCCATTAATCTAATATAAAACATAATTTAAAAAATAATTTTAATTCTAATTATAAGATATATTTTTTATATTTATTAATTTTTTCTCACATTATCCATATTGATATTTATTCAACAATACTTAAGGGAAAGAGGGAGGATATTATCAAAGAAAAAAAAAACAAAGAAGGAGGAAGGAGTTATAAAGATAATTGAGGTATTCCTTTAAAAAAAATATTATATTAACTAATTCAATTAATTTTTTTAATCTAATTAAATTAGTTATATATATTATATTAATGATTTGATGAGTAATATTTTATTCATAAAATATAAAAATCATTGCCCCAATTAAAAAGGACCAAAAATAAAAAAACGAAGTGAATGAAATTAGATTAAAAATAGATAAACGACTCTATAAATTCATGTTATGAATTCACATATCATTTGGCAAGTGCGAGAGTTTACTAGAAATACCAAAATGTTAGTATCACTCTCACTTGCTCTCATTCTAAGTTTCCTTCTTTTGCTATTTTTCTTCTTTCATAAACACATAAAACTTATTCACAGGACTAAACTTCCACCAGGTCCTCAAGGCCTTCCCATCATAGGAAATCTCCATCAACTCAATAGTTCATCTCTTTATCTTAACCTATGGAATCTGTCAAAGAAATATGGACCTTTGTTTTCTTTGAAACTAGGTCATAGAAATGTCCTTGTTGTTTCATCCCCCAAAATGGCGAAAGAGACACTTAAGAACCATGACATTGAGTTCTCTGATAGGCCCTCTTTGTTCAGCCAGCAAAAGTTATCCTACAATGGGATAGAGTTGGTTTTTTCTTCTTATGGAGATTATTGGAGAGAAATTCGAAAAATATGCGTCATCCATATTTTTAGCGCGAAACGGGTCTCGAGTTTTTCATCTATAAGACACTATGAGGTTCAACTAATGATTCAAAAGATCTCAACACATGTAGCTTCATCCAACGTTACGAACTTGGATGAGCTTTTAATGTCTCTTACTAGTACCATAATTTGCAGGGCTACTTTTGGGAGAAGCTACGAGGAAGAAGGATTTGAAAGAAGCAGGTTTGTTATTATTTTCCTTAAGATAGAGTCCCTAGAGTCCCTTATCTAAAAGGCTTTTTTAATAACATTCGACCTAGTCTTTCAGATTTAGTAATTGATAATTGCAGTTGCGTAAGTATAGGAGTTTGCTGATGGGTCTAATAAATTGTTTGCGTATATGAAGAAGATATAAGCATATGGGTCCAAAGACGTAACTCAGAAAAAAAATCATGAAGATTATGTAGAAAATATTAGGGGTAGATCCCTATATAACACAATTAAGAATAAATTTATAAATTGTATGTGTACTCTTAGAAGACCATAGTTGTTTAACTTCTCTTAGAAAAAGAGAGGAGTAGATTCTTCAGCCTAGCTACTTTACCCCTTAGCTTCAACGTAAATCGAGAATGATAGTGCGAAAGAGTAGATGTACTGACCGCCAGTGTTCATCTATAAATTATATAATGCGGGTCTATTAAATATATACTACTCTAATTCTTAATATATCACATAATTAAAGAGTTAATTTTGATCCTAAATATAAGACATATTTTTCATATTTATCTATTTTTTTTCATATGGACTTCGGTTAAAAGGAATAAAGGAAGGCCAAAGAGAACGCTCAACAAGGATATTGAGCGAGATCTCTTAGTCAATAACCTATCCAAAAATTTAATTTTTGATAGATCATAATGGCATCATATGATCCGTATAGCCGACCCCATTTAATGGGATAAAACTTGTTGTTGTTGTATCTATTTTTTCCTTAATTGCCCTTGTAGGTACTCCTCAATAATAGTCAAACAAGAGAGAGAATGAGAGAATTAAGAAAAATAATAAGGTATTTTAAAAAAAATATATCATATTAATTAATTTTTTAATCTAATTAAATTGGTTAAATATGCATTATATTAAAGACCAAGGAGTATATATATAACCCTTGTGGTATGATAATAATATTAATATATTATTATGATATCTCCCACTATTATTATAGTCAAATTGTGATAGGGGACCAATTATACCACTAAAGGAAAGGAATATCCTGTACTCCAATAGCCAAAAATAATATCTTTAGAAACACAAAAGGCCAAATATATATTCCTCCTAAGGAGGTTCACTTCAATATATAAAGGTTAAGAATTATTTTGAGCATTTTTTATAGGGAAAATTTCAGGCAAGGACCACAATAGTAAATTTATTTTAAAAAACCCTAAAAAATTCTAAAACTTCACTACAGTCCAAGGGTTTGAACTGAAATTAATTTTATGATGTGAAAAGATAAAAATACCCCTCTAGAGAAAGAAAGAAGAATATATACTTTAACAAGACTCATATTTGTCTTGTTAAAATTTATATTTATCTTGTTAAAACCTCTATTCTTCTTAATATTCTCATGTGTCTTATTATTTTTTGTTGTTCTTATTAATTGAAGCTCATATTCTTGTTGTTAATGCCTTTATGTGTTTTGTTAATACGCTTATTCATCTTGTAAATTTTCTTATTATTATTGTTAATTCTCATATCCATCTTTTTAATGCCTCTATTTATTTTGTTAATTTTCTTATTATTATTGTTAAAGTCCATATTATTCTTATTAATGTCCATATTTGTCTTGTTAATTTTGCTTATTATTCTTGTTAAAGCCCATATTCTTCTTTCTTTCACTAGAGGTGCATTTCTGTCTTTTGGTATTACAAAATTAATTTCAATTTAGTCCCCTAGACTACAGTGAAATTTTAGACTTTGGGGCTTTTTGAAATAAATTTGCTACAGTAGTTCTTGTATGAAAATTTTCCTTCTCTATATCTCATATCCTGAAGTATGTATTTGCCAAGGTAGTTTCTAAAGATTAATTTGTTGTTGATCCTATTAAGGTTCCATGGAATGCTTAATGAGTTGGAAGCCATGATGGGTAGCTTCTTCTTGCAAGATTATATTCATTTCACAAGTTGGATAGATAGACTCAGAGGATTGACTAGTCGCCTTGAGAAGAATTACAAGGAGTTGGATGCATTTTATAAAGAAGTTATTGATGATCATCTTGATCCTCAAAGGCATAAATCACAAGAAGAAGAAGATATGATTGACGTCTTGCTTCGCCTCAAGAAGCAACGTTTTTCTATTGATCTCACTTTTGATCACATCAAAGCTCTACTCATGGTAATTATTCTCCAATTTCTTCATAGCATATTTGCACCAGAGGTTTGTTTATGGTGTCATCAGATGCACATTTGAGAAAAGTTTATTGATATTTTTGTAAATTTATCTTTTCTTTATCAATCCCTCTAAGTCACATTAGTGCCCATGTGATACCTTTACTCAATGAAATAATTAAATGCCGTGACATTTTTGCAATCTTTTGAAAATTTCATGTATATTTTTGTACCCAAGAAAAGTTTATGGTAATGAGTCGTACATTCAAGAAAAGGTCATGAGTATATTTTCATCTTATAACCCTTTAATTTCATATAAATTCTAGAAACTGTAGCAAGATAAGGATGATGAAAATGCGAAAAAAGATATAATATAGATCCTCATTGCATCTTATAAAGTTAATTGGGTTTCTTATTTACTTTTTATATAAAAGAAAACCAAAATGGGTTTCAAATAAAAAAATATTTTCTTATAAAATTCTTGAATATATGTTATTTTCCTTCTAATGCTAACAAAAGATATATTGTGTAGGACATACTGGCAGCAGGAACAGATACAAGTTCAACAGTATCAACTTGGGCTATGACCCAACTAATGAAAAATCCAAGAGTGATGCAGAAAGTTCAAGAGGAGGTTAGAAATCTATGTGGCTCAAAAGGTTTCGTAGAAGAAGCAGACATTCGAAAGCTCACATATCTAAAGGCAGTGGTTAAAGAGACATTGAGATTGCATCCGCCAGCACCACTACTTGTTGTAAGACAAACAAACAAAAAATGCATCATTGAAGGGTATGACATTCCAGGTAAGACAATAGTGTATGTCAATGCATGGGCAATTCATAGAGATCCTGAGGCTTGGAAGGACCCAGAAGTGTTCAATCCTGAGAGATTCTTGGACAATGCCATAGATTTTAAGGGACAAGATTTTGAACTCATTCCATTTGGAGCAGGAAGAAGAATTTGCCCAGGTTTATCACTGGGGATTGCCACAGTGGAGCTTATCCTCGCTAATCTTGCTTATTCATTTGACTGGGAAATGCCTAAAGGGATGAAAAGGGAGAATATAGACTTTGAGGTGTTAGCAGGAATTACTCAACACAAGAAAAACCCTCTTTGCCTTGTGGCCAAGAACCATACATTTTGATGCTTTAAAAGCTTGTTGGTAAATAATAATTATGATTCTCTCTTATTTGTGTTTTCCATGTTTTCAATGTTAAATTAAGGAACTACATGTATGGTTTGAGTGTCCGGTGTGGTGTAAGAACCATCTATATTAATGTTTTTAGAGGCATAGTTTGTCATTCTCACTTGGTATTATCACTTTCACTTGTTCTCATTCTAAGTTTTTCTCTTCTGCTATTATTTTTCTTTCATAAGCTCAGAGAAAAACCTAACCTTCCACCAGACCTTCCCATTATAGGAAATCTCCATCAACTCAATAGTTCTTCTCTTTATTTTGACCTATGGAATCTGTCAAAGAAATTTGGACCTTTGTTTTCTCTGAAACTAGTTCACAGAACTGATCTTGTTTTTCATCCCCAAAAATGGCCAAAGAAACACTTAAGAGCCTTGAGGTTAACTTCTCTGATAGACCCTCTTAGTTCAGTCAGCAAAAGCTATCCTGCAATGGCATAGAGTTGATTTTCCCTTCTTATGGTGATTATTTGAGAGAAATTCGAAAAATATGTGTAGTTCATGTTCTTAGTGCTAAACGAGTCCCAAGTTTTTCATCTATAAGACACCATGAGGTTCAACGAATGATTCAAAGGATCTCAACAGATGTAGATTCATCCAAAGTAACAAACTTTAATGAGCTTTTGATGTCTGTTACAGGTACCATAATTTGCAGGGCTACTTTTGGAAGAAGATACGAAGAAGAAGGAGTTAAAAGGAGTTGAATCATCAAAATCCCAATTCAAGAACCAAACTTGTAATGACCCTAGACTATTAAAGAAAATAAATAGATAAACAATACTATTTTAATAGTGTATGTATTATTTCTTGTACTTTCGTAACTAAAGAAGTTGGTGGTTGAATGGTGGTTGGGATAATAGAATTAAGGAAAAATGACATTTGGGTCCCATTGAAACAATTAAATGACAGAAAATTTCAAGAAATGCCTTAATTAATTTCAAATCCCATGGGCCTGATATGAATTTTTGTAATTGTCAAATAACATATCTGCCCTTATTATTTTGTGAGTACATTATTGCCCTAACCCCACACGAGATCAAAGCCGTAGCCTTTTGAATATCACTGCTCGTCTTCACTCCTGGGTGTCTGCTATTTGGTCGAAAGCCCTAGCCTTCTGAAGATTACTCTGCTCGTCTTCTTCACTGGGTGTGTGCTCTCAACTCCAAAGCCGTAGGTCCTTCTCAAGATCACTCTGCTTGTCTTCTCCGCTCGATCTCTGGTCTCTACTCAAAAGCCTGGCTCCTTCTGAAGATCACTGTGCTCATCTTCTCCACTCGGTCTCTGCTCTTTGTTATTCATCTCTACTTGGTGTCTGTACTCTAGTCCTTCGCTGCCACCTGCCCCTCGTGACGCCGGGACTTGCTACATCATCAAAGTCATCATCGCCTTTCCTATTCTTCTCACTCGCCCCTTCTTTTCTCTGTTGATTATCGTTGCTGAGACCCGCCCCTCTTGCCTCATTTCTTCCTCCGATAATTTTCGGTTATCCTCTTACACTCAACCACGCCTATTGTGGTCATTGTCACTGCCACCCATCCTTCCTACCGTGTCCACTTGCTTTATTCGTCCAAATCATCATTGCCTTGCCTCCTTCTACCACGGTACCTACTCCGAGTAGTATATTTCTTCATTTAAATGCTACTACTATCTTTATTGAATGTGTGAAATATAATATATAGAAGGGAGGTATTGGCCTTCCAAGTAGAACAATATTTTAGTTTACTAATAGAGTTCATTGCAAGAGCCTGAAACTGAACATAAGAGTCATTTTAGGCAAGGAGGAATCTATTAAAGGTACTCGGAAGTCATTATGTTTGTAGCAACCTATGTGTTTGCAAGTCTTTCTTTCTGAGTGTTGCTGGACATAAAAGGAAATATATGAAAGCTCAGTTACTGAGTCCTTATTAATTCATGATTGAATAAAACATAGAACCAGAGGGATACACATTGGATTTTTCTTACTTGTTGTACTTGCTAAATGCAGCAGTATAAAGAAGGTAAGGCTAAGAAGAAACAATTAGGAAAAGTTTATTGTTATTAAATATAATGTAAGATGAACATAAGCTCAAATGTCAACAGTATGTTGTCTTTAGTAGAACTCGTTACAATATCAATAAGTTAGGGGAAGTGCTCTTCAAGTAGATTCAGTCTCAGAATGAAATATCTGTTCACAGAGCTATTTTGATTATTCTTTTAAAACATCATCGTTAGTATTAAATGGCTTATTTGATTTTAATACTTCTGCATTTGCACCATTGTCCTGATTATTTGGATTAAAATATTGACTAATAATTTATTCTATTGATGAAAGTGGTTGTTCTTGTAGGATAAAAAGATGGCCAATATTAGAAAAAGTGAAGGCGGCCCAAGAAGTTGCAACTTCTCTGGATATGCACTCTTTATTGAAGAGTAAAAGAATGCTAACCCACAGAAGAAGATGCCATTAGAAGAAATTGGTGCATCATTTAGGGAAGGTTGGAATAAATTGAAAGAGCATGAGAGATTTGAATACAAAAGGAGAGCGAAGGAATTAAGAGGTCCAGGGAAGAGGAAGAAATATGTAGTGTCTTTCTACATAAGATGTGCACCAAAGTAGTTCATGGATGTCTGCAAGGTGTTGAAGGGAAGGGAAAAGACAATAGAGAGGTTGAAGGCAATTGGGTTTAATAAATTAGTACGCATAAGCTGCCCACACATTCAGCGGGATTTGTGTGCGGTGTTTATGCGTGCTTTTAACCCGCCGACCAAAACAATTTCAATAAGAGGGAAGACTTACGAAATGGATGCAATTGATGTGAATAAGGTTATGGGCTTGCCATTTGATGGGTCTGAAATAATGCCAATGACGTATGATGACCAAAAGTTCAAGGACTTAAATAAGGTATATGGGAAGGTACTATACACGATAATACAGCTTGATTGGTTGAGGAGAAGGAAAATACTGAGTTGAAGTTCCTCTTTATGATGTACAGCTTAGGGACCCTCTTAGACCCTAGCTCTTATACATATGTAAGTGACAAGGTGTTAAAGGTAATGGCCTTGACTAAGGATGCCTATAGGGAGTTTGATTGGTGTACTTTTGTTCTTAAACAACTAGCAAACTCTATTAAAGATTATCACAAAGAGTTGAGGAAAGGGGATGCGATGGGAGGAAGAATATAGGAGGTTACTTATACTTCCTCATGGTAAGTGTCTTTGGGTTAACATTTTTTGTGTGTCACAACAATTAACCGACAATACATGTTAAAATATGTTCTAACTTATGCATAATGGGAAATACATATTTATTGTCTCCAAATGTTCCATTAGGTCGACAAAAAGCCTCTAAGGTCGGAGATGCCATTACTTCTTGGAATGATGATGAGGTGCAGTCAAGAACACAGTTGGAGAAGGATAACAATAAAGGTGTTCTACATGGTAACACTAGTGAGGACCAGCTGATAGTGACAACGTTTAATCTAGATGTTGACCTTACTCACCTGGTACCTACGACAAAAATTGTTTTCATTTGTCATTTTAGTACAATTTAACCAATGCGATAAAATGATTTCTTTTTCAGCTAGTAAAGGCAACTTACAGTAGAATCATGACCATGGTGGGGAAAGAACTATTGGCTTTTTAGTGTAGTCTCCTAGGGGAAGAGGAAGGTGGAAATGATGGCAGAGAGGTGAATGAAGCAACTGATCAATGTCAAGATGAAGATGGAGAAGGCAATGGAGGTGGTGACAGAGGTGGAGAGAAAGGAGATGAGGAAGGTGGTGAGGAAACAAGTGAAGTAAAAGGTGGTGATAAAGGCAGAAGGACATACAAAGGACTGACGGAAGGGAATGAATAGGGGAAGTACTTTTAAAAAGATCAAAGAGGGAAAAGAAACCAGCTGTTAGATCTCCTTACTTGTGGAGACAAAGGCGAGGGTTGGCAAGAAAAGGCAGAAGGTGGAAGACAAGAAAGCCATATTTAACATGTGCACAAGTCAGTGTGCTAGTTTTGAGGAGCAAGAGTAAATATTTAATTGTCATTACTTGCTACAAATCTTATTTACTCTGTGAAAACTGAGTGCCTGATTGTAGTGTTAATTGATGTAGGGTTTTTGTAGAGATGAATGGTTATCACCTAACATGTGGTGAGCTATGTTGCCTCAGTAGTAGAGCATGGATAAGCACTAGTATAAGACAATTATCCTTAACAACTTTGATCCATCCATGTGCAATGTAATGGTGGTTTGCTGATTTCTTGTTTCTATTCACAGGTGATGACCATGGTGGCCAAGATATTAGTTCAAGATGAGAAAGAATGGACTAGTTTTGTCAAAAGACACATCTTTTCTGCACATTTCATGGGGAAGATGTTGGCCAATCCCCTACTGTGGTCAGTTGAAGGGAATGAAATACAAATATTGCCATCACATGTTGGGTACAACATTGGTGATTGTGACTTCATGTTTGGACCTGTTTGCTTAAATGACCACTAGTTCTGCTATGTTTTCGACATTAAGAAAATGCAATTCTATGCCCTTGACTCATCAGTTGATATCATAACATTTATGATATTACTAGCGCATCGAGCTAATGAAGTATGTAAGGATGACAAGAAAGGTAAGCGCAAGAAGAAGACAACGAGTAGGCAACATATATTCAAAGAGAAGCAATGGGTGGCCAATGGCTATGTATATATTTCTTAATGTACAGGTTGTTACGTACTTAGCTATTATTAGTCATTGTTACTAGCATAGTTGATTTGGTTTTTTTGCCTCTGCATTCTGTATTTGCAGAAGTGTTGTTTCCTCAAAATACTCCATATAGTAAAGCCAGAAGGTTTTGGTAAGGACGATTAGTTTGATGTCACTTGGCCAAAACTACACCTCCAAGCAGACACGTGAGCATGTTACCTCCACCAGTAGTTCATTTTCTATTGTTGGTTGTGGCTGACTCAATGTATATTCTTCTATTACTGTATTACTTGTAGGCATTCATGCGGGGTTATTATGTTGTTGTGGTTAAAGACTTGGGATGTCAATACCGTAGATGAGGAAGATTATACGATGCCAAGTTACTCAATTGAAGACCTCTACCAAATGAGGGTTGACTGTTTGTTTTGGTTGATTACTCACCACAACAACTCACAAAAGGAACAACTGTTGTCTCGTGTAGGTGGCAAAGAGCCCATACATTAAAAGAAAAAAGTTACTAACCCAAGCATTTTGGATTGTGAAATTTACAAAGAATACATGTAATTGAACACTTTTCAAGAAACGTCAAGTTTTTAAGCTGTTGTGGAAAGAATGTTGTCATGTTCAATAGGCAGGTGTTGTATTTCATATCAGGTTCAACAAATTCATCAAACTCAATATTATATGGGAGAATATTAACAACTCTACCAATAGAAAATGAAAAATCCATAGTGAAGGAATGACAACTACGCACCTTAAATAACAACTACCTGACGACATCACAGATAACAACTACACTAAAAAGTCACAACCATGTATTTAATGCATAACAACTGCACCAATAGGAAATGACAACCACATAGTGAAGGAATGACAACTGTACCACCTTAAATAACAACTACCCGATGACAACATAGATAACAACTGCACTAAAAAGTGAGAACCACGTATTCAATGCATAACAATTGCACCGATAGGAAATTATAACCCTATAGTGAAGGAATGACAACTGTACCACTTTAAATAACAACTACACGATGACATCACATATAACAACTGCACTAAAAAGTGACAACCACGTATTCAATGTATAACGAATACACCAATATGAAATGATAACCCTATAGTGAAGGAATGATAACTGCACCACCTAAATTAACAACTACCTGACAATAACACATATAATAACTCCTGCACTAAAAAGTGACAACCAAGTATTCAAGGAATAACAACTCCACCAATAGCAACTTACAAATAACAACCTTGTATTCAAAAATCTCATATCAGAACTAAAAATTTACGTCTGATTGGACAACAAACCTAACAACTTTAGCACTAAAAAATAACAACCCTGTATTGAAGGAATAACAATTTAACCAGTAGCAAATAACATAAAGTATAGTGTGTTTACCAACATAACACCTTCATTGCAGTAGAAAAAATAGGCTGCTTCATTGAACACAACAACCCAACCAGTAGTAAATGATAACAAAATATTCACAAAATAATAACGTTAGCACTTCTCTTACATAATCATTATAGTCAGAGTGTAACTTGCTTTATATATATTCAATTTACAATTATATAAGTTCTTGGCAGCAAATGTAAAAGGAGTATAGAAAACTTAGTCACATTCATGAAGCTCCACCCTACCTTCCAAAAGATAGAGATACATGAAGGATACAAAAAATTACTTTGCTCACTATCTACAAATACATACAAAGCAAAAGTCAGTGTGCTCTATTTCTATTCACAGAAAAATACAGCAAGCCAGTACCATTCATAAGCTCAGGTTTAGATTCTTGCATGTCTTCACTATGTGTCCAGCCTCATGGCATCTTCCACAATGATAAGTCCTTTTGTGTTAAAGTTGAGATTCAATTCTTTTTCTCTTTGGCCTTCCCGACAGCCTTCTAGTAATTGGGGGTCAAGAAACCTTTCTTTCAGTAGTTCAGACACTGTTGGGTAATTAGGATATGGACAATCATGTGTAGCAATATGCCTCATGGTACTAGCATATATTTTCTCTTGGGCAGATAACTTGTAGCAATCATCAATAAATGAGTATACACTGCCATGCATTAGCTTTATTGCAGTACATGCATGGACACAAGGTAGTCCACTCATCTGCCAAGCTAAACATTTGCATTTATGGCAGATTAATAGTAATTTTAATTACTCTATAGGGGCCCCAAGTCTCAACCTAAACTGCGTCGCTCCCTAATATTAGGAATGCATATTTGTGGCAACCATAACGTGCTACATCAATTTTGCCTCAATATTTGGGCCAACACCATTTTTCCAATTGCCCATTGATATTTTGCTTCTAAGCAATTTTTGAGCCAACTTCTCTTGATGGTCAAGTATTAGAACAAACACATTGTGCCTCTACTCTTGCAAAATCCATGTATTGAATGACTCCACAAGATTATTGGTAATATTATCTCATCATTTGAATGGGAACTTGCTCATAGCCCAGTGTTGTACATCCCCTTGGGTCTTAACCCATTGCGCTAGCTGTGGACCAAAGGCTTGTAGCTTCCCCATGAGGACGTTAGAATCTCCCTTAAGCCTTGCATATGCAATTCCATCATGCAGGTTAAGCGCGTCCTCCTTTTGGACCCCTGATGCCCGTCCCCTACCTCGTATGATTTTGAGGAAAGTAGCAATATAATTTTCTTTTACATACTAGTAGCAATAAGCATGTCTAGCACAGGAAAAAGCAGTATGAACAGCAGTTATGATTACATTATTCTGGTCTGACACAATTATGATATCTAACAATCCTATGATCTCTTTAACATTTTAGAGAAACCAAGTCCACTCATCATTCGTCTCGCTACTAATAATAGCATATGCTAACAAAAATAATTTATTATCTACATCATACATATTTATTGTCAGCATTGTTTCCTTGTATGGATCACTAAGATGACATCTATTTATATACAATATGGCTTGCACCCTTGCAAAAAACCTTCAATTGAGCATCCATACGTAATGAATACCCTCTCAAATCTTTTAGACTCTGAGCTTTCCCATAAGAAACAGTTCTTGGATCAGTTTCTATAAGCCTCTCACATATCCAAGGAATAATCTTATAAGAATCCTCTGCAGCACTATGTATTTCCCTTAGGGCTTGTTCTCGACGTCTGTACGCTTTCCTATAGTTCAATTACACACCATAATCTTTGTACAAGTCCTTACTTATTTCTTGAGCATCCTTATTAATATTACTCGTCAGAGCATCAATCATGAGAGAACGATGTTAAACTTGACTTTCTATGGTTAGACACAAGTAGATTTTCTTGTGCATTATGCATGTGCTGACTTGTGAATATTTGTATACTTAAGAATTCTGAATCTTGACGTTCACCCATACAATATGCACCCATGTACCACATACATCCATTGACCTTGCACTTCACAATAATCTTTTGTTTATTGTTCTAGATAAATTTGTAAGAAAACCTATGCGCGATACTGTACTTGTATGGTTTTTTCTAAAGAAACCCCCATTTGAAAATGTTTGACCTTGTCTAATAATAAAGTCTTTTCACTTTGTAGAATTCATTTCAGGTGTCATTGTTGGAATCATTTCGTCACCACAAGACACTATTGACAATACTTCATTCTCATTTCCCAAAGCAGGTAGAGACATGGAGCATACATTCCTACTTCCAAACAATTCATTAAACCTGTAGTAAATGACAACTTACTGTGTAAATAATTACAACTACCTACAACTGATATGACAACTTATATTGCAAATTATAGAAGACAACATTTTGAAATCAGCACAACATATTACTTACACATCTTGGTCCTCCATTAGATCATCCATACCAAGTTATGCACACTCGTTATTTGCTTTCTCTCTTACATACACATGGCCACTTTCTCCATTGAATATTATTAAATGCTTAATTCCTTCATCATTAAACATGTCAATAAATGTGTGTCAATCAGACCTAACAGTAAATTTTATCACAATTTCATCACTTCCTTCCTAACAAGTGATGCTAATAATATTTTAAACTCATCATATGTTGTTCATTCCTTTATGGATATTGTTCTTACTTGATCCCAATATATGTATGACCTTCTACATCATTTCCAAACTGTCCCCCATGTGAACATAACATAATAAGTGCTTTGCAGATGAACTCTCTACCAATACTGATAACCTACACCAAACATATAATATTATCAACTTGAACACTTATATTAACAACTATTGTGTACTATAATAATAACTCATCTTGCCCTCACATATCAGATCATGATCTGTCATTATCACTTCACAGGAATATTTGTAATGTTCATATTTTATTACTACACTCAAGTAAATACACCACAAATTCCTGTAAACTGAATATAACCTTTACAACCCTTAATTACAGTTAATCCACAAACCAAATGATGAAAAAGTCATGCTATAAACACAATGTCTATATTTACGTGGGTTACCTTTTATAACTCACACTTTAGTAATGACAACTCCACCAAACATATAATATTAATATTAACAACTCAAGCACCTATATTAACAACTATCGTGTATTATAATAACAACTCTTGCCCTCGCATATCAGATCATGATATGCCATTCTCACTTCACAGAAATCTTTCTAATATTCATATTTTCTTACTACACTTAAGTAAACACACCACAAATTCCTGCAAACTGGACATAACTTTTAAAACCCTACATAAATACAATTCACCCCCAACTCAAATGATCAAACAAGTCATGCTACAAACATAATGTCCATATTTATATAGGTCACCTTTTAAAACTCATACTTCAGCCACATACTATTATAGGTACCAGGACGATAATGTCACGTCCTAAAATTTAAGTCATGACCGGCACAGAATATGAATAAATTCATATTCCTTAAGTCTAAAACCTTAAATAAAATATTTGAAATGAAAATCATAATCTATTACAATTTTAAATCAAAAGGCAAGTTCTCTGTAGGAATTTTGGCAGGATCATCATTATATAACTGATCATTTGATAATCCTACAACAGACTACAAACGTTCAAATATTTTGTAACATTTTTTCAAAATAACTAGAATCTTATCTATAGACTATATGGAGCATCTATCTTTTAATAAAACAATACAAGTGTTTCATAAATGATAATTACATTAAAAAGGAGATTTGTGAAAATCAGCGTTTTGGGGTCGAATGTTAGGCTCTTCACTGCTCACCAGGAGGAATAGGGTCAATTGTACTATCTAAAGCCAAAATAATCTACTCATGCATAACATTCTAAAAATATAATTTAAAAATATGGAAATAAATAATTTCAGCATGTTTAAATGTAAATCATAACACTTTGTAATTCGATACAAATGTTTCGGTAAACATTCAATTTTAGAAAAATCATTTAAAACAATCATTTCAAAATAATCATTTTTCTATAGGACTTCAATAGAACAAAAACAAACGTGGACACATAATCTAAGAGGGTAACTAACTAATATGGCACGACTTGAAGCCACGAAAATAGGCGTAGACACATAGTCCATGAGGGTAAATAACTAGGCGTAGCACGAGGCCACGAAATAGGCCTGGACACACAGTCCATAATGGCAAATAACTAATCAGGCACAGCTCGAAGCCATAAATAACAGGCGCAGGTACGAGACCTACGAATAACAGGTATAGGTATGAGACCTACGAATAATAGGCGCAGATACAAAACCTACGAATAACAGGCGCGAAAATAAATCCTACGAATAACTGGCGCGAGTACACGACTCACGAATATCCATCAGGCTCGGGTTTAACCATGGTACAACAAGGACTAATAGTACTGCTGTTACCAACCATCGTTCCATATTTTGTCCTTTCTAAAACTTTTCCAGCATGTGTGGGGTCCATTTCAATTGTACTAATTACAATAGTTTCTAATGTAATAACCTTCAGTAAGAATATTTTGAATTTTAAAACCCTAGTATGAACATTTAAAATCAAATATCAAGATATTATTGGAAGGATATGGAACAATTTTCTAATTTATGAAATTCATATAAGAGTATTTTATGAATAAAATCAATTCAATTTAACATTTGCCAAAGCCTTTTTCTAAAACTTCATCCATTTTCATACATATTCATAATCATTTTGTAAACCAATTGAAAGAAAACCATTTCTAACAATTAAAACCATAAATTTGTAAAACTTGCTTTTTCATAAATCATATTTAAAATTTAACACTTTAAATGAAATAAATAACAACTTATTAAAAATACTATTTTCAGGAGACATTATTCACTCACCTGCCACATTCCTAAACCTTTACTCTTTCTAGCCAATAACTTCCGATTGTTTTTACTTCTCAATTCCCTGATATCCCAAAACAATATATTAACATTCTAATTAAAGCGTCCACATAAATAAAGCATTCTTAATCTAATATTTCAAGTCATAACACACCATCAACCAAACAAAGATTCAATACATGAACTCCTAAACCATAATTTCTTTTACTCCCTCCCAACAGCACAAATTTCCCTTGCATCAATCAACCAATACAAGTATCCTTTTGCCTTTTCCTACTCCTACTGTTTATGTGAGTTTCATTGAAATCTACAATTTCCAAATTTGGAAATGATCACCACGGAATGCTTTTTAAACAACCCAACATATAACAGCATCATTTCCTCACAATTAACATGATTTATATAGCCCTCCTAGCTTTATTTTCCATATATAATATATCACAAACACCCAATGTTTTCCATTTCAGCTTCAATATTTCAACTTTGTAATATCATTCTAATCAATCTCCATATACTCAAACACACCCACAACAGCAACTCACATTCAACAGCAGCAACGTCATTTATATATACATACGTATTCTTTTCAGTTTCAAAACTAGAACAGCAGTGTCTTCCTCCCCCTAAATTTCAACTTTAAATAGTACCCCTAACAGTAAATGTCTGATTGACCCACATATATATATTGATTTCCATCAACCAGTGCCCCAAAGCTACCAACCCGCATCACAGTACACGTATATACATATATATCAAAATAGCAGCCAATATATACATATATATACACACATTCAGCTCTAACTAACTCCACCATTTCATAGTGCACACGCACTCAATTTTTACACTACCATCCCTCACGGACACAACAAGCAGAGGAGGAAGAAAATTACATCTTTCATCTATAAATAACAGGAGCTAAATGGAAGGAGATAGGTAAAGCTCACCGCATCCTTCACATGGCGGCATTTGGTAACAGTAACAGAGAGCATCTGGCGACTCTCGCTCCTGAACCAGAGATAACGGGAGTTGCCAGTAGCGAGGGAAAAGATGGAGTCAAACAGAAGGAGACCAGCAATCACCAAGAACGACGGTGAAGCCATACTGCGTAACTGATCAAAACAGAGGAGGAAAATAGAGATTACAATAACAGTACATCGATATACAATGACAGTACCGTTAATGACAGAGGGCTTACGTTGATGTGATTCTATAACCACCCATAAAAATTCCTCCCTCACCACTAGCAATCCATCACTGCTCCCTTCTCCCACTCTCGCTCTGATTCTCAGATGAAAATAGCAACAACAGAGACAGATCACACGGTAGCAGATTTCAAGTAGCGTGAAACTCTTATCCATCGATGTTCTCTCGCTGTCTCTCTTCCTCTACTGCCACTGAAACTCGATGAACAGAAGGGAAGGAGTACAATTTTATGAAGAAAAGGGTAGGATGGCATTTTTGTAATTTCACACGCTTAAAAAAAATAAAAAAATCACCTTCCACAGCTGCCAAGATTTGAACTCGGGTCCCTGAAGCCAAATTCTCTGCCACTGACCACTCAGCTATTCCCATCTCATTGAATTTTTTTTTTGCAATAATATATATTCTTTGTTACATTGATTTTTAGGTCTACAAAATTTTTAAGGCCATTACATTATTTCCCTCTTAAAAAATTCAGTCCTCCAAATTTGAAAAACCTATAGCATTATTGAAGTGGATAAAATTTTAGTCAAGTTATTATAATTCATTAAGTTGGATTCTCTTAAATTCACAAGTTTTGATGCTTAAGAGGAACCAATATAATTTTGTTTGATGCTTTGAAAAGAGGTGTAAAAACTCATTTTGGGTGGATTTTGAAACTTTTATTATGTGAAATCAAGCTAATGGCTAGTGTTTTAGTTATTATGATTTTAGGTTCTCTCGAAAGTACTTTGGAATGTTAAGGGCTATGAGTTTAGAGCTTGAGAATTGATTTCAAAACTCTGTGAAGTCTTAAATTGTTAAGCTAAGAGAAATAAAATTTGTTTAAATACATATATCAAGTATGTGATATAAAGTTATGTGTTTGTTTAGTGATATAAAGCATTGATTACCCTCTATTAGTCAAGACCAAAATATGGGCTAAATGGTTTGGGAGAGATAGTTCTTGATGTCATATTTAAAGTGAAGGGTATAAAGTATTTTATATATGGCAATTGGTTAATTGACACTAATGCATTGGAATTTTCAAATAATAGAGTTAAGGGTTGAAAATACCCATTGTTTTAATGTTTAAACATGGTTGTAAGTGTGTTTAAGGGGGAACTAAAATATAGTGAATACTTAAAGGCTTAAAGGTAATATATGGTATAAATTACTTAGATGGATGTTGTTAAAAGCTTTAAGGTATGAATTATTAATTATAGAAGCTTGTAACTAATTATCAATTGCAGTCTTGATGTTTCAAGAATGTCAAAACGGTGTTTTAAGTGTTATAGTATGATTAAAGACTTTAGAATGATAAATATAAAGCTTGAAGTTGATAAAGATTTTCGTAGATCTTTACAAGATTTCAGTTGGGTGACAATGATGTTATTTGTATTGTAAGAGAATGAAGTAGAGAGGTCAGCTAATTTTATTTCTACTTTAAAATCTCAACGTTTATTGATAAATGGTTGTCAAGGATTTTTGACCATAGTGAAGGATGTTGATAAGCCTACTGTCAACTTTGATCAAATTTCAATTGTGCAGGAATTTTTTGATGTCTTTCCAGGGGAATTGCTTGGTTTACCTCCAGATAGAGAGATATAATTTAGTATTAATGTTATTCTAGACACACAACTAATATCAATTCTGCCTTATAGGATGAAGCCCTAAAAGTTAACGGAATTGAAGACTCAACTACAAGAACTGCTAGACAAGGGGTTTATCTGACCAAGCACTTCTTCATGAGGTGCACCAGTGTTGTTTGTGAAAAAGAAATATAGATCTTTGAGACTTTGCATGATTGCATGCATCTCAATAATGTGACAATAAAGAATAATTACATGTTGCCACGTATCGATGATTTTTTTGACTAGTGCAAGGAGCACATTATTTTTCAAAGGTAAATTTGCAATCAATGTATCATCAATAAAGGATTAGAAAGAAGATATTCCAAAGACAATATTTAGAACTTGGTATGGTCATTACAAATTTTTAGTAATATATGTTGGGTAGACACATGCTCCTGCAGCATTCATAGAAAATGAATTGGGTATTCAAACCATTTCTTGATAAGTTTGTAATTGTGTTTGTTAATGATATTTTGGTATACTCAAAGAATATAGAGGAGCTTAAGCATCATTGTGGTTAATGTTACAAAAGTTGTGGGAACAACAACTTTATGCTAAGTTTTTTAAATGTGAATTTTGCTTAAATGAGGTTACTTTATTGGGGCATGTTATATCCAAAGATAGCATTTAAGTTGATCCTAGCAAGGTTGAGGCAGTGAAAAGTTGGCCATGACCTACCACATTCATAGAGATGCGAAGTTTCTTAGGTCTCGTAGGATATTATTGTCGTTTTGTGAAAGATTTTTTTAATAGCTGCCCTATTGACAAGGTTAACTCGAATGAATGTAAAATTCGTTTGGGATGATAAGTGTGAGGAAAAGTTTTAGAAATTAAAGAAGTTTTTTACTTCGACTCTAGTTTTAAGTTTACCATCAGGAATTGGGGGATACATAGTTTATTGTGATGTCTCACGGGTTGGTTTAGGCTATATATTAATGCATAATGGGTGAATAATTGCTTATACCTCTAGAAAACTCAAGAAGCATGAATAAAATGATCCAACACATGATCTACAAAAGGCAGCAATTGTGTTTGATGTGAAGATATAGAGACATTAACTGCATTGTGAGACTTGTGAGATTGTTATTGATCATAAAAATCTTAAGTATAATTTTGAATAGAAGGACTAGAATCTCAGACAAATAAGGTAGATGGAATAATTACTAAAGGATTATGAAGTTATAATGATGCATTATTTTGGTAAAGTGAATATTGTGCTGATGCTTTATGTAGAAAGTCTATGGGTAGTTTGGCACATAAATGTTGAAAGAATATTGCTAGTACAGGAAATTCATAAAATTGAGCAAGAAGAAATCAAATTTTAAATTGTTGATAAAGAAGCATTTTTAGCTCACATACAAGTTCACTCCTCTTCAAATGAACAGATTAAGAATGCTCATTATTCTAACGTAAGATTATGCAAGTTGAGGGATTTGGTCAAAGAAGGAATTTGCTATTGACCATTAAGGTATTCTGAAGTGTGATGACAGGATTTGTGTGCCTTAAGTATAAGACCTAAGAAGACAGATTTTAGAGGAAAATCATCATTCCACTTATACTATTCACCTTTGAGTAATCAAGATGTACTATGGTTTGAAATAGTTGTATTGGTGGCATGGTATGAAAAAGGACATGGCAAATTTTGTTGCACATTGTTTGGTGTGTCAACAAGTTAAAGTGAAGCATTAGAATCCTATAGGACCATTCAAATTATTGGAAATTCTTGAATTGAATGGGAAATATAACAATAGATTTTATTATTTCTTTGCCTTGTATTGCTAAAGGCTTTAACTATATTTGGGTAATTGTTGATAGACTAACTAAGTTAGCCCATTTTCTTTTTGTAAGGATGATTTGCAATCCAACTAAATATGCAGAATTTATATTGCTAAGATTGTACGGTTGCATGGAGTTTCAATGTTTATTATTTCTGACAGAGGACCCAATTTATTTCTTGATTTTGGGAAACATTCCAAAAGGCATTAGGTAACTATTTGAATCTTAGTACATTTCACCTACTAATAGGCAATATGAAAGAAAGATTGAAATAGTTGAAGATATGTTGAGGTCTTGTATATTAGATTTTGGTGGAAGCAGGGATAGTTATTTATCGATAATGGAATTTGTTTGTAATAATAGTTATCAAGCAAGTATTCAAATGGCACCATTTGAGGCATTTTTAAAGATGTCACCAATGCAATGTGTTATGAGATTCAGAAAGAAAAGCAAGTTGAGTGTGATAGAGTGGGTAATGTAGCTTACAAAATAGTCTTACCAATAGAACTATTTGGTATCTATCTAATGTTTCATCTGTTAACACTACAAAAGTAGCTATATGATTTGTTATGATTTTGAAAATCAAGAAGTTAGTGTAAATGAAGACTTATATTGATGAGGACCCAGTGGCTATTATTGATATAAAAAAGTTGAGACCAAAAGAGATTCCTTACCGTGAAGATATTATGGCATAACAATTTAAAAAAAGTTATTTAGGAAATTGATAATGTGATATGGATTAAGTACTTAAACTTGTCTAAGAATTAAGGCGAGTATATTTTCAAATTCATATACTGAATTTTTTAAGAGAGGGAGAATAATGACCCTAGACTATTAAAGAAAATAAATAGATAAATAATACTACTTTAATAGTGTATGTATTATTTCTTGTAGTTTTATAACAAAAGAAGTTGGTGGCTGAATAGTGGTCGGGCTAATGGAATTAAGTGGTAGGTACTGAGTTCGAACCCAGCTCTCCCTAAAATGATTTTTTAGCTCCAGTCTATCGTGTGAAATTACTAAACTGTCATTCTGTCATTTTATATCAGCACCCTCCCTCTATTTTTTAGACAGCACGACAGAACAAGGTAGAGGAAGAAGGTTCGCTACCCTCACCTGAAACTTACTGTTGCTGTGACTCCGATTACTTCCTTCGTCCATGCTGCTGTCGACCGTCGTCATCTTTCTCTCGCTTAGAACTCGGGTTACTATTGCTGCTGCTATTTCAGGAACTACCTTTCCCTTCTCCCTCTGATCTACAAGAGCGTGGCCGTGAAGAAGTCGACTCCTCTATTCACTGTCGACGTGGACGCACGAGTCTTCATCTGTCGCTACTGTAGGTACTAAAGCTTTTAGATACTCTTCTCCTTCCTTTTTTGATTTGGTCCGTGATAATTGCTGCCATGGATATAAGTTGTTGCTCTTCCCTTTTATTACTATTGTTGTGCGTGTGGATGTGTTCAGCTGTACCTATCATCTTCTTGTTGCTTCTACGGGTTGTACGTGGACTAGAAGGAAGATTAAATGGTCATTTAAAAGTTAAGGATGAAGATTTAAAAGGATGCTTGATGGAGTGAATTACTGAAGTTGAAATTTCAATACATTGAAGGAAATCAAAGCTATTTGTTGTTTTACATTGAAATTTGGATGACATGGGGTTTTCTGAAAATGCAGTACAGATGGAAGATTTTTTTTGGCAATCAAAATGGGGTATAATCAGTTTTGCATATGTTTTGTTGTGTGCTGTGTGCTGGGTGGCTGATTAGGGAGTGAGTGGCATCAGTTTTGGCAATGAAGGTTTAAGAAAGTATATTGATTTGATGAATATCAAGTTAGTGTTATGGGTTTTGTGCTATATGACGCCATGTGAGACTTTTGATTGTTAAAGTATGAATTTGTGTGAATGATATGATTAATCAATATGGAAATTTTTGATATTAAAAAGGGCTGAAAGAGGTCTTCAAAAATTGCAAAAAAAAGGTCTAGTTTTGAAACTTATTTCAAAACTACTAATTAAATGTTAGATAGAATCTTGAAAGTTAGATGATGATGAGCTTATATTGGACGCTCATACACACACACACACACACACGTGGTTTCATTAAAGTTTCTCAAGTTCTCGGTAAAATTAGAGAAAAAATAATGTTGCTGATATATATATATATATATATATATATATATATATTTATGGTTGTTGTTGTGGTGGTGGTTAAATTTATTGAATTTGAGCTTGACAAGAAAAAGAGGAAAGGTGGGAGATAATTTCTATAGTGTAAATATTGGATTTGTTAACTATGGGTGATAAGTTCTATTATCATTTAAATTGTCATGATACTACTTAGAGGAAAATGGGGATTAAAGTTTAAGTTCTCATTCTATTTTAAAAGTGATATAAATTGAGCACATGGATAGGATTTTGGATTGGCGAAAGTATATAATTAGAATTTTAATATGTTATTTTGAGATATCAGGAAGTTGAGATGCAAAAATAATTAAAAATTATTTAGTTAGAAAGAGTAAAGGTTTGGAAACGTGTCATGTGAGTGAATAACGTTCCATAATTATTAATTTTGAATGATAATTTTAGCCTTTTGTCATACTTTATCAATTTATTAATTATGATAAATGTTATTTATCAAGGCAATTTCATTTAAATATTATCATAATTTATACTCATTTTATTTGTATGTCATGTTTTAACATATTGGAAAAATACACTGATGTTCATATGAATCATGAAAATTTTTGAAATATCTTTTGTCAACTCTCATGTTAGAATGACTTATATTATGAAATATTTTATGTCAGTTGCTATTATCTTAAAAGGTTTTAGTTGGAAAATGGAAATTGAAGGAAATTTTGAGATATTGTGAACATTTCATGATGGGGTCCTTGATTATGAACTATTATTTATGAGATTTTAGTATTGAAGGATCTTATTCTTTATTAATGTTAAATTGACCCCATGCATGTTTGAAATATTTTTGAGAGGACTGAATACAGAAAATTGATTTACTAACAGTAGTACTGTTAGTCCTTGGTGCACTATGGTTAAACTCGAGCTCGATGGATATTGGTGATCACAGTACTCATGCAGGATATTCGTGAGATTTATTCTCGGGCTTATTATTTGTGGGTCTTGTACCTACGCCTGTTATTCATGGGTTTCATATCTGTGCCTATTTTCATAGCTTCTAGCCGTGCCAAAATGGTTAGTTGCCCTCATGGACTGTGTGTCCACGCAAGATAATTCGTTCTGTTGAAGCCCTACAGAAAGATGAGATTTAAAAATTATTGTTTTAAATTAGTTTCTTTAAACAAGTTATTTTACTGAGTATTAGATTGATTTGATTAATATTTTTATGCACATTCATTTTTGCTATATTACTATAATTCACAAATTGATATTTACTATGAATCTTCATTATTTGAAGTTAAATGTATTTAATTTATTTCTTTTAATGGGACATTATTCACTGGTAGGTTATTTTGACTTTAGATAGTACTATTAACCTTGTTCCTTTAGTTGAGCAGTGAAGAACGTCATTTCTTATCCGAAGTGTTTATCCCTTTTTGGCGTATCTCTATATTATTTTGTTTAAAACTTAGATGCTCCAATTAAACTATAGATAAAATCCTAGTCTCTTATCATTTTAGGAAAGTATGCGTACAAATTATTTTAAGATATGTCTATATGTGGTTTGAAACACTTGTAGTCTGTTTTATAATTTTTGAAAGGTTTGTTATATGAAGACAATCCTGCAGAAATTTTTACAAATAACTTGCCTTTTTGTTATAATGGAATATATATTATAATTATTATATTATACATTTTATTTAATGTTTAAGTCTTAAGAAATATAAATTTCTTCATATTTTGTGCCGGTCACTGCTCAAATTTTGGGGTGTGACAATGAAAAAGAATTTTAACAAAAACCAAACTAATTGAACACTTAATCAAGTCCCAATAAAACATTAGAAGTCAAAAGATTCAGTCAGAGTCTTAGTCATTTCGAAAATGTTCAAGAACCTTAAAATCCCAAAATTTCAAATCTGAAAATGTAAAAGAAAATGAGAGAAATCAAGCCTAGAATATATACTAATGAGTTACCAAGCTCAAATCCATCTCCAATCAACCAGAAATGTGTGCCCTATCAGAGCCCAGTGGAATCTCACTACCATGAACGGCAAGTGATACAGAAACGATTGTTTGACTTATAAAATTCATAAAATTCCACACATCTCCAAAAATTAGGACTCTTAAAAAAAGAACAGGCTAAAGATAGCCCCTTTTGCAATGTCTTAAATTTTAAAATGTTAACTAAGATATTGCTTCTCTCAAACCTATTTGTCTCCTCGCTTCTAATTATGGAAGAAAAGATAGTTGATTCTAACTAAAAAGATTAAACGTAAATGTCTTGCTTGAAGTGAAAGGCTAGATAAGGTTTTACCCTAATAAAGATTAAATTTATGTCCAATATGGCAATGTTGGCAGCGCTTAGGTGTATTTGGTACTTTTGTAACAAAATATAAATTATTCTGCATTGTACTTGGGCACTACAAAAAACAAGGATTTAGCTACGAATTTTCAACGGCGACACTAAAAGTCTGGAGTTTCTGCTGCGACACTTTCAGCGGCGACTTTGACTTGTTGCCGTTGAAAGTCATACTTTTACCGGCATTTTACTTTGTCGCGTGAAAGTTAAAAAACTCAAATTTTAGCCATATATCCTTCTACGGTGACACTAATTATCGCCGCAAAAGGTCACAGAATTCTGCGGTGACAATTTTTTGAAAACTTTTATTAAGAAGTAAAATTTGGAAACTTTTTTAGGAGATTCCGTTGATACTTGAAGGTGTATTGCTGTTTCTGAATTGAGATGTTTTATGAGTTAATTTGGATGCCTATAATTATGTGTTTAAAGAAACGTTGAAGTATATGCAATGGTGTTTTGGAACTTTAATTATGATAGTTGTTAATTGTTGAGTTAACATTAGAAGGTAGTGATATAACTTATAGATTATTAATTATAATTCTTTTCAAATAATACATTTATATATAGGTGCGTGGGATAGAAAGTCTTGATAGAAGTTATAAGGAGTAAATAATAGAAGTTGTAAACATATCATGTGAGTGAATAACATCCCTTGATAAAAATAATATTTTCAAGTAATATTTTTAGATATTATCTTGCAACTTGATGCATTTCATTTAAAGTATCAATTTTTAAGCAGGATTTGCTAAATCATGTTTATTGGAACTATCTAGTTGTTATTTGATTAATGTTATTGATTTTCTATTGAATATTAGGCTTATGTATGAAATGGACAAAGAAAGTTCTGAAATATATGTTTGTAAATTTTTATATTGACATGATTTTTCACTCTGAAATATTCTCACATGAATTCCTATTATTTGAAAAGAGTTTTATTACATTTAAATTGAATGAAATCTTTTGAGATTTTATTTTGATATTCATGATGGGGATCTTGATTATGGAATATTTTGAGTTTTTAATATTGAAAGATCTTATTCTTATTTCATGTTAAATTTACCCCATACATGCTTGAAAATCGATTTTTGAGAAGACTGAATTAAGAATGCTGGTTATTAACGGCAGCATTGTTAGTCCTTAGTGTACTATGTTTAAAAATTGAGCTCGCTAGATATTCGTGAGATTCATTCTCATGCCGGATATTCGTGGGATTAATTTTCACGTTTGTTATTTGTAAGACTCATACATGTGCTTGTTATTCGTGGCCTCATGCTATGCTTGGTTACTTATCCTTGTGGACTATATGTCCATGTTTGTTTTATTGACTTCGAGCTATACATGAATGGTTAGTTACCCTCGTAGACTCAAAAGATTCAAAAGATGCAGATTCATTCAAGGTTACAAACTTGAATGAGCTTATGATGTCTGTTACAAGTACCATAATTTGCAGGGCTACTTTTGGGAGAAGATACGAGGAAGGAGTTGAAAGGAGCATGTTTGTTATTAGTTATTCATTTAGATACAGTCCCTTATCTGAAAGCAAAATTATATGACCTATTCTTTTGGATTTAGTAATTGATAATTATATTGCAGTTTTGTAAGTGTAGGTGTTTGCTGATGGGTCTTATGGGATTTACTTGAAATTAGAAATAAATTGATGATCAAATAATATCATTAAGATTATGCAGAAAATATTAGTGGTAGTATTCTCATGAAGAAGATTCCATAATAGTTACTTAATTTTTCTCTTAGAAAATGAGAGTAGTAGATTCTTCAACCTAATTTACGCCTTAGCTTAATCTTGAATAGAGAATGTGATAGTGAGAGAAAGTTGCCAAAGAGATGTAGTTAATTGCTAGGGTTCATCCATAAATTATTATATACCACTCTATTATTTATTGTAAATCACTTGTAGCCTAAAAGTTTGTTAAAAAATGTAAGTCATTAGTAGGGAATTTAATGACTTTTTTTTTTATTTGACCCCTTATTGACTATTTAATGAAATAGGTAAGAGAAATGTGCACCATGTTTTTTTTTTCAATATCCCTTCTTTAATAAGGGCAAGCATGGAGTTTTTTTTTTTTAAATTTAATGTATTATTTAATATACGAGTTTGGGATACAAGTTACTTACAATAATAAATAGAATGGTAAATACTCCCTCTAGTCCCTATTATAGATCACTTCTAACTACTTTTCGTATACCCAGAAATGGAAGATGAGTCATTAAATTTGTTTAGAATTGATAATTTTTTTTAACATTACCCCTCTTTAAAATATGGAGTTCGAAGAGCCTTATGCACAAAACATCGGCCATCAATTATTATATATTAATGAGATTGTTGGTGTCTTGTAATAAAGACTAGAGTGAGTATATATATAACCCTTACAATATTATAATAATAAGTATATTATTATTAAGTATTTTCCTTTCGTAGTTAGATTATGATAGGGAACCACTGAACACTAAAAAGATATAGGTTAGCGTCTCTACAAAAATGGCCCTTGTTGTAAGCTTAATAGTGCAACAATACTAATTATTTAAAATAAGATTAAATATTCCCGTTAAATAATTAATACCAACTTGAGTTGGTAAGCTAAAAGTACTTTAAAGCATTCTATATATCTTATGTCCTTAAGTATTTATTGCCAAAGCAGTGTCTAAAGATTAATTTGTTGATGATCCTATTGAACGTTCCATGATGCTTAATGAGTTGCAAGTCTTGATGGGTAGCTTCTTCTTGCAAGATTATATTCATTTCACAGGGAGGATGGATGGACTCAGAGGATTGACTAGTCGCCTTAAAAAAAAAATACAAGGAGTTGGATGCATTTTACAAAGAAGTTATTGATGAGCATCTTGATCCTCAAAGGCAAAAACCACACGAAGAAGAAGATATAGTTGATGTCTTGCTTCACCTCAAGAAGCAGCGATGGTTTTCTATTGATCTCACTTTTGATCACATTAAAGCTTTAATCATGGTAATTCTCCAATTCTATTCTATTTTATTATTTTATAAATTCCAGAAACGATAACATTGTATAACTCGTGGTATTAAAAAGCAACTTCGCGGTTAATTGTTCATACCAGTGAATTAGTTCCCTTAACCTGTCTGGTCAAGAGTTTAGATGATTCAATTGGATTGGATTTTGAATTTTTTTCCTTCTCACTATTAAGTCTGAAACAATGTCATTTTGAATTAGAAAAATAGTAGTGCGTCATATTTATACTTTAGTAAGTCAATTTTATTGGATTATGTGCAATTTATGCATAAATATTCTATTTATTTATGAGTTAATGCATTTTTTAATTAAAATATTACTCTTTTTAGGATTATCTATGAATATATTTTTTAATTTTAATTAAATTATATAATTTTTATCATGATTATGTTGAGTCCAATTTAACCATGGTTGGACCATTAAACCATGAACCACTTCTTAATCAATTCAATTACCGGTCTGCGTTTAGTACCTAGATAAGATCAAATAAAAAGGGGAAAAAAGATACAACATAGATACTCATTGCAATCTCATTTGGGTGAAATGACCTAAAATCTTAGCAAAGGGAGCTCACATAGTTAATGGGTCTGCTTTTTTTGCTTTTATATAGAAGAAAACCAAAATTGGTTTAAATAAAGAAAGAATTTTGGTTGTATAAAAAGCTTGAATCTTATTTTCCTTCTTATCATATATTTTTTTTTATACTAAAAATTTTTGGAAAGGGATTGGGCTCACCTATAATCAAAGGGCAGAGTGAAATCTCCTGTCTTCCTAACATACTTGCAGCAACAACAGATACATGCACAGCAATATCAGTTTGGGCTATGACCCAACTAATGAAAAATCCAAAAGTGATGCAAAAAGTTCAAGAGGAGGTTAGAAAATCAATATGGCTCAAATAAAGGTTTCATAGAAGAAGTTGACTTTCAAAAGCTTACATATCTAAAGGCAGGGGTAAATTGAGATTGCATCCACTAGCACCATTACTTGTTATGAGACAAACAAACACAAAAAATGCATCAATGAAGGCTATGAAATTCCAGTAAATACATCAGTTTATGTGAATGCATGGGCAATTCAAAGAAATCCTAAGGCTTGGAAAGACCCATAAGTGTTCAATCCTGAGAGGTTTTTGGACAATGCCATTGATTTTAAGGGAGAAGATTTTCAGCTCATTCTATTTGGTGCAGGAAGAAGAATTTGCCGAAGTTTACCAATGGGGATTGCCACAGTGGAGCTTATTCTTGCTAATCTTGCCTATTCATTTGATTAGGAAATGCCTAACTTTGTCTTTTGCCCAAGAACCATCTATTTTAATAATCATGTGATGTCATGTTTCTAAAGAGATACATAAACTCAAATGAATGTAAAATAATGAATAAACCCATAGCATTGATAAAAGAGACTTATTGGATGTATATAAATATAAAAAGGAACAACTGTCATATGAGTGATTAGGGCCAATAAGGGGAAGGGTTGAATCTTGGATCCTAGCATCTTCAGGAAGATGAGTGATTTCAACAACATTTGTTATCTTGTTGGTAAGAGTTCTTTTTCCAGTGGATGCAAGTTCCTATAAGGAGAGTGTAAAAGAAAGTGTAACATTGTCAGTAAGGTTGTTCTGGATTGACTCCTGTTTGATAAATCTCTTCTTACTCACCTTTACAAGTAATATCTTCCTTTTGTCTCAATAGAGTCATAGCTTTGATACCAAGAGAGTATGATGTTCTTAAAGGCTCAGTTTTAAAGGCATCAAGATTTTATTTCAGGAAAGCCTTATTAATAACTTTGATTAGGGATATGTTTGGACATCGGTCCCTAATTATTAGAACAAAATTCCTAAATCTTACTATCCCAATGAATCTTTAGTTTGATTCTTTGTTATGCCCATGTTCCTCTAAATGAGGCAAGTGTAGAAATATACTCGAATTTCTAAGAGATAAAAGTAAAATATTACAAGTTAAAATTAAAAAAAAAAACAGAGAGAATTAAAAAAGAACCCATAAAAAACACACTCATATTTTACTATAAAAAGAGAATACAACTTAGTTTTGCCCCTTACATCTCATTTCCTTAATACATATACGACAAACTTTTGAAACTATAATTTTACCTTTAAACTATAATTTTAAAAGTTAGGGAGACAAACACTTGTTTTTTTTAAAAAAATATTTTTCATTTAAAGTTTTGAAGAATACATATACGACAAACACTTGTTTAAAATTAGGGAGACAAATACATATACGACAAACACTTGTTTAAAATTATAGTTTAGGGTAAAAATTTTGAAGAAAGAATTTTTTTATTGTTTTAAAAATTATCTCTCTTAAGATTAATTTTATTATTTTTTTAAAAAAAATGTTATTTAAAAACGAATCCAAATATAATTTTATATAGATTCTAACCTTCACCTTAGAAATCATGGCATTATGACCTGTGACACTAGAAATCATGGCATTATGACCTGTGACACACTTATAGCATAAAACTGTCAATACATATGACACTAGACAATAATTTTTCAATGCTAAACACTTTACACCATGACATTATGACACATAATGCACATTTTTCAAGGATATTATGAAACATTTTTCAGTATCTTGACACACATTCAAGGAGTTATCACTAGCACAAAATATGCTTTTTAAAACCCAATTTTTAAACCAGTCCTTGTGGAGATAATTTAAAAAAAACCGGTGGCATTTTTTTAAGTAATATGAAATAGTTACATCATATTAACACGTCAACAGTGTAAAATATAATTACTACACCGGATACTAATATCAAAAAGTGTAGATTAGCTACATCATATTCTGACTTTTCATTTTCTTGTCTATGCTTTCCCGCTTCTTTTATTTAACTTCTTCAAACCTTACGGAGAAGCTTTTAGAACAAATGACAAGTTGTATTTTTATAAATAAGATAAAATATTTATACCGGATTAACATTGAACCGGTATAAAATATATATAATCGGTGTTAAATATACTTTCTATTGTGAGTCTTCAGTTTTCTGTCTATGCTTTCCTGCTTCTTTTCTTTGTACCTTTTTAGGCCGTTCGTTTCTCTTCTTCGGTTCCCAACGTTTGTACTCATTATGATAGAAGGCCAATTACATTCTTTGATTCTTTTCTGAAATCATTCTTATTCCTCAACCATATGTGTACCACTCCTATGATCAGTACTTTTATCTTATCACTTTATCTCTGTCTTATTTTCTTTTCTTTTATCTGAATGCTCCAATGGCTTCTTACTCACGCACACCTCCTTTTTCGCTGTACAAAAGAAATAGAGACAATTTTAAAGACAAACATCTCGACCCTCATCTTGTAGTTCCTTCTCCTCTTCCCCTAGTTGTCACTCTGATAGAGCGCCTTAAGGAACTGATCATATGCTTCAATGCTCTGGAGGACTCAGTGGAAGAATTATCTCAAAAAGTTACGAGATTGAAAGACAGTTTCAGAGCTTTTCGCTCAGAATTTCGCCGCCATCAATAACATGATAGCTTGTATCATCCTATTGATTCTACCAACTCTGATGAATCCCAGATCTCCAAGTCTGATGAGGAGTGAAAGCCTACAACTATTATCTGCCCCTACTATTTTATTTTTTGTACTTAATGACAAAAATAGAGAATATATTATATATTCTGATAGATATTGTATTTAGAAATTTCATACTTTTGATATAAATTTATTAGTAAAGCTAAATGAATGAAGTTTCTTGTTCTCTAAATGAATAAAGTTTCTTATTCTGATGACATGTTCTTTTATTTTCCAAAAAAAAAACATGCAACAGTTTGAAACCAGACATATCAATGTCAAGTGTAGAATATAATAATCGATTTAAAACAAGTTATTTATACACCGGTCTTCCACTTCATCCGATGTAGAGTTGTTCAATTTATATTATTTTACACCAGTGTAAAAGTGACCGGTTTAGAATATAATACTTAGTTTATAACAAAGTTATCTCTACACCGGTGTTGCATTTTATCTGGTGTAGATTTGCTTACAAAATACCCTTTAATTTAATCAAAAGCACATTCTCGCCTCCCATCTGTCATTTTCACTTGTCACGCGTTTAAGTCTTCTCGACCCTTCACAGTCGGTGAGTTTTATTTTTAACTCCTTGTCTCGAGAACTAAAGATTTATGCATTATTGTAGTACCTTTTGCCGTTATTTGTTCTGGATTCATTGTTGTCATTTACTTGTTTTATTTGATTCATTGTTGCAAGCTAGGTTTTCTTATTTTTTATTTTCCTCTTTTTTTAGTCTTCCACAAATATGGATCGTAGTTGGATAAATGCTAAACAAACAAGTGTTGAGTATGCTGAGGGGTGAAGGAGTTTTTGTATTTTGTTAAACAGAATGGTGATGATGACAATTGAAGGTTTTATTGTCATTGTGTGAGTTGTTTGAATGAGAGGAAACAAAGTTCTGCAAATATGTACACTCATCTAATTTATGAGGGGTTCTACAATTGTTACACAATATGAGTATGGCATTGTGAAAATGTGGAAATGTCGAGTGCATCTAAACAGTTAGAATAGATTTTTGATGATGTCATGGATACTGATGATTGGGTAGATGACATGATTCGTGATATTGGAGACAATGCTTTTATGCGGTCACATGCATATGGTACTTGTGCAATGATGCAGAAAAACCTCTATACCCATGGTGCAGAAAATACAACCTGTTGAATGCGATGTTGAGATTGGTAAGTGTGAAAGCACGGCATGGGTGGAGTGATAAATGTTTTTCATAATTGCTTGAGTTGTTATGAGACATGTTTCTAGATGAAAATTTGTTAACCAAACACTACTATAATGCTAAGAAAATAATATGTCCTTTTGGCGTGCAGTATAGAAAGATTCATACATGGCCAAATGATTCCTACTATACAGGAAACATTTTGAAGATGAGGAGAAATGTCCAATATGTAAGACACTAAGGTACAGATCAAACAAGTCTCCTACAAAGTTGTTATCATTTCTTCTTCTATCATTTCTTAAGCTGCATCCTTATCGCATGCTTTGATCTTCTTCCAATCCTCTGTATGAACGAGCAGCAGAGTCCACTATTTACCGACTAGGCACACATACTTGCTATATAGCTGGCCCCTCCTTTAGTCAATTGGCTCAAATCATTCAGTGTTAGGAGCATACGTCCATTGGTAATCATGGAAAGCTCTTTAACATTGAGCCTCCTAATGGACCTATTCCTTGAAAATCTGTAACATGTAATTTGAAAATTAATTATATATGAATTAAATATAAATAACTTTTTATATAAATAAAATAATTACATCCGAACTCCACATCAAAACATGTCTAGCGCCTTGGAGCACAACATGGCTCATTCTAGAGGTTGTGCAGAGAATTCGATAGAGCTTAACCTCACAACTCGCCAGAAGTGTGAAATTGGGGGCAACACTGTTTATATATAGATTTGCATTTGTTAGTGATTGTCCCCAAAATTGTTAAAAATGCAAGCCTTAAATGAATCGTCACCTACCATGTGTCTTGTCCCCTCGGTAACTGAAGATATTTCTAGCAGTTCTTGAGAACTACCATTAGAAATATCAAAATAAAATTTCAACAGTCATAACTGCCCTTGGCACGCATCAAAACCGCTACAAATGTCCATAAACTTTCTAGTAGTTTAATGCTAGGAATTACATCGACCTTCTACATTCTCTAGTGGTGTCTCTAGAAACATGTTGAACCACTAGAAATGTGGTTAAAAGGGTTAGAATTTCTAATGGTTAGTGTTATAATAGCTAGAAATTTTGTGAGTTTCTAGCGATTCAATTGAACAACTAGAAACTAACTGCTGCCAAAATCACTTTTTTTGGTAGTAACATAGGATTTTTTAATGTCGTTGGTCATGTTTGATCTCATCAACAAGGATATAGCAAATTCTTCTGCCTATAACTTCTATACAAGGTACTTCTTTGACAGTGATAAGGTACTAAGCTCTCAAACCATTTATCATATTGTTTTATTTGTTTTGGCATTTAAGGCACCTTTATAAGGAATACGTAGTCCCCAATGGCCTCTCTAACAAGTTCAAATTTATTAGCCCACACATTTAGCGGCCTTGATGAGAAGGTGAAGCTAGATGTTCTTCACAAGAAAACGAGGGAACTAGCAAATGACTTCACTACAAGGGCAGTAGAGAACACAGACACTATCTTTTTTGCGCTTTTTTGCCAAGGTTGCTAATATTTCTCTTTCTGTTTGCTGTATATTTAGGAGACATTGGATGTTCATCATGTTAAATACCTTTAGGCAAAAAATTTGGTTCTTAGATTCTCTTCATGGGAATCAGACTAATCGACCATAGATGATCCATTACTTCAATGGGTTAATTGAATATGTTTTCTTAATATTTAAGATAATTTTGTTTATGTATTATTTTTGGCAATTACAATAACTTTTTATAGTTTTCTCAACGCTATTTATTTATACAGTACACATCAAGGTCTCAAGTGCCCCTAGTCATAGAAGGTAATTTTGATACTGCCTACATGTGGAAGATAATCAACATACATATAAATATTATATTAACAATTCAACTAAATATAATTTATTACAATATCTCCGATTGATCAGTACCTTTTATTTGTGTGGTTTATTTTATTATATCTAAAGCAACTAAAGAAAACCCAACATTATGGGTACTGTGTCATGAAGTTCATGAAGGATATCATCCCCTACAATGCCTCCACAATTATTTCTACTCAACCATATATATATATATGTTTGTGTGTGTGTGTGTGTGTGCATGTGGTCAACTTAATAAAAGTTCAAACTATACATATAATTAAAATTACATGTATCGGGTTACCTACATTAAACTAGCTTATTTGTTTCAACATTATAGTATTTTCCTGATGCTTATTGTGAGGAATATTTGCGCGCTCTAATGGAAGAATCATGGAAAAGTTGACTATGACTATATACTGTCAGCAATCAAAGGTAATAGTTTTAAACTGTTAATTATTAAAAGAATTAATCATTATTACTATGAACAATTCTGTAATAGTGTATTGGCATTAATATAATTTGTCCTTATTAGATCGGATATGTTTCTTGAACCTTCACCCATAGATCTGATATAAAGTCATATAGAAAAATAGAAATATCGAAGAATTAGCGTCTTGAAAGCATTGAATATAATGAACACTACATTGAAAAAGAAGGAAAGGGTTTTGGCGTTTTGTTATTGGTTGATTATAATAATATCGAATAAGGCGAAGGAGGGTAGCCCCGTAGAGCATGTGGGAATCTTCAAAAATATCTATGCATGGCCCTCAATTATGAGGTGTGAAGCAGGAAGGCCTTATCCGTGGTGAAGAAACGAGATATCAAAAGATTAAATTTTGCCCTCTAATTTTATATAAAATTTTAATATGATCTATTAATTTTATAAGATATATTGTTTTTTTAATTTTTTAATTCTAATAGTTAATCTTAAATGATAATTTTTATTTATTACTCTTTCGATCTTTAATATATGATTTATTTAACTAATTTGATTAGATTAAGAAAATTAGTTAATTTAACTAATATGATATAATTTAACTGAAAGAATAAGCAGTGGCGACTTAATGTCGCCACTGAAAGGACAATAAGCGGCGATGTAATGTCGCCGCTGATTGTTCATATAAGTCACCGCTGAAACTTCTTATTAAATTCTTTCCACCCTTTAAAACATGTAATATAATAATAAAAATAAAAAATTAAATAAATTGAAATATAATAATATTCATGAATAATTCAAATCATCCCATAAAATATTAAATTACTTTAATTACTGAAACATAGTTGAAATAAATAAAATTGGTTAGTTTATACATAAATATTATATGGAAGGATCAATACTAGGAGTAGAAGAAGTAGGTGCCTGTGGTTTCCCCCTTTGCATCAAAGTAGCGAATTGAACTTGTATCCTTTGCTTCATTTGCTCCATTAGTCTTTACTCGAATTGCACATGCTCTTTTTCCATCTTTGCACGCTCAACTGCACACTCTGCCTCCATTTTTTCTCTCTTCTTAAATTTTTTTATCAAACTCTTCTTACAATTGGGCACACACACTTTGCACAACTAAACTATCACTAGATTGAGGATGATTTCTCTTCCTTGAAGGCTCCACTACATACCCTTTCCCTCTTACATACCCTAATCTCTTACCAAGAACAGTCGCCAATATTTCCTCTGACGTCATTCGAGCACCACTCTCTAATTTTGACCGCATGCATCATTTTTCATCGCTTAGGTTGTGACTTCAGGGTGGACAAGCACATCCTCAGAACTTTTTTGGATAATTCCTTTAATTTGAAGTTTGATTAGAAGGCCTTTTAATAATCTTACCGATAGCATCCTCTAACTCTCTCTACCTCATTTCCTTCTCTGACAGGTACAGTTCACACAACCATAAAACTTACAAATCGGAGAAACTAAAGATGCAATAAGCTTTAGAGGACTCACCTCAGGTGGCAGACGGCACTGCAAAGCTTCCTCTCCTCCTCCTCTGACGATGGCAACTCAGCTGACGATAGCCAACAGAATCTTAGCAGTAACTGAGATCTTTTTACAAAAGAACGACGGTAGATGAATATGGGCGGACAACCACAATACAATCACTAGTGACTCTGCAACCTCTCTTCTAATGACGATGGCCTCTGTCTACAATTCAAACTCCTATGCTCGATCTCTCTCTCTTTCTTGCTGTCTCTCATGCTCATTGATTGCTGAAGGGGAAGTAGGGTTTATTTTTCCCGTTTTAGTCGCTGGCTCAAAAAATAAACAGGGCAAAATGGCACTTTTTGCGGTGACAAAAATTATCATCGCAGATACTTGACCTTCTGCAGCGATACAAAAAGTCACCGTAGAAAAGATTCACTTATTAACCTTCTGCGGTGACTATTTTGTCACCGCTTAAAGTCTTTATTTTACCCCATACTTTTTAAAAAATAATCTTCTTAATAAAATAATAATATTTTTTCTCCAATAACTTCTTCAACTCATTCGAGAATTTTTATAAAATTTTATGACAAATGATAACCTTTAACTATTTTTCTTCAATTTTTTAAGAAAAAAGACTTTTAATTCCTGAAAAATAACTATTAAATCATTTGCATCTCTTTTGGGTGAACTCTTTCATAATTTTATAATCCTCCAAAATACTCATTTTATGATTTTTTTTAATTTTTCTTAACCCAAAATAATTCTACTGATTATTCTTTCATTTATTTTTTTTAAAATTTCACTTCTGAGACTTTTTAATTTTAGAAAAATACTCTTAAACTCAATAATATCTCATAAATCCTTTTTATAGAAGTTGGGATGTTACATGAAATGCAGTAATAAAGGGTACTTGCAACAGTAACTATTAATGTACGTATGTATTTTACGTCCCTTATTTCTCCTTATATGTCTCTCTCTCACACACACATACATATCCCTCTCTCTATCTCCTCCCCCACATTGTCTTTCACACACACATACTAACTCTCATGCCCATTGATATATATCTATAGTATCTCTCTCATACACATACCCCTGCTTCATCTCTTTTTTTCACACACATCATATTATTATCTGTATAATCTCTTTTTATTACAATAACATATGAAATTCTTTTATTTATTATTTAAAATGACATTATTCAATAATTTTCTTCCATATATTACATAGTTGCTTAAAATCCCTCTAGATGGGGAAAAATTGTCTAAAGACTTTTAGCGATGACAAAAGGCTATAAAAGTCACCACTGAATTATACTTTCTGTGATGACAAAAAATTGTCACCGCAAAAACTATACACTTTCTGCCTAGATACTATGACCTTCTGCGGTGACAAATTGGTCATAGTATCTATGGTGATAAAAGAATGTCACCGTAGAAACTCAGGACTTTCAGTGGCGACTATTTTTGTCGCTGCTAAAAATCTACTTTCGGCGGCGACTTTGTTTGTCGCTGCTGAAAAGTTGTTCTAAAATTTTATTTTTTTTGTAATGGGAATCTGTCAAAGAAATTTGGACCTTTGTTTTCTTATAAACTAGGTCATAGAAATGTTCTTGTTGTTTCATCCCCCAAAATGGCGAAAGAGACACTTAAGAACCATGACGTTGAGTTCTCTGATATACCCTCTTAGTTCAGTCAGCAAAAGCTATCCTACAATGGCAAAGAGTTGATTTTCTCTTCTTAGGGTGATTATTTGAGAGAAATTCAAAAAATATGTGTAGTTCATGTTCTTAGTGCTAAACGACTCCCAAGTTTTCATCTATAAGACACCATGAGGTTCAACGAATGATTCAAAGGATCTCAACAGATGTAGATTCATCCAAGGTTACAAACTTGAATGAGCTTTTGATGTCTGTTACAAGTACCATAATTTGCAGGGCTACTTCTGGGATAAGATACGAAGAAGGAGTTAAAAGGAGTTGAATAATCAAAATCCCAATTCAAGAACCAAACTTAGCTCAAATCTTCACAAAAACGAATTTCAACAAATACCAAACTAATTGAACCCTTAATCTAGTCCCAATAACACATTAGATGTCAAAAGATTCAGTCAAAGTTTTAGTCATTTCGAAAATGTTAAAGAACCTTAAAATTCCAAAATTTCAAATCTGAAAATCTAAAAGAAAATAAGAGAAATCAAGCCTAGAATATATACCAATGAGTTACGAAGCTCAAATCTATCTCCAATTAACCAGAAATATGTGCCCTAGCAGAGACCAGTCGAATCCCACTACAATGAACGGCAAGTGATACAGAAACGATTGTTTAACTTATAAAATTCATAAAATTCCACACATCTCCAAAAACTAGGACTCTTAAAAAAAGAACAGGCTAAAGATAGCCCCTTTTGCAGTGTCTAAATTTTTAAACTGTTATCTAAGATATTGCTTATCTCAAACCTATTTTTGTCTCCTCGCTTCTAATTAAGGAAGAAAAGATAGCGCTTCATAATGGCCACCGTAATAATTGTAAGAAACACTATTCCTAGTCATATCTGGCTTCTCATTGGCATCAAAAATCTGTGTGCGTCCTTTAATATCATTTGTCAATATATTGTTTTTACCTTCATCCGTAGATATGATATAAAGTCATATAGATAATAGAAATATCAAGGAATTAGTGCCTTGAATGGATTGCATATAATTAATGGACACTTTATCAAAAAAGAAGGAGAGAGTTTTGGCATTTTGTTAAAAATATCAAAGGAGGTAATACTATAGCAGGATGTGGGACTGTCTTTTAAAAAATATCTAAACATGGGCCTTCAATTAGGAGATATGAGGAAGTAAGGTGTTATTTGGTGTAAAGAAAAGAGATAGCAAAATTGTATCAAAAAAAAAAAACAGAGAGATAGCAAAAGATTAATTTTCATACTGTAATTTTAGACTAAATTTTAATATTTTTATATTAATTGTATAATATATATTGTTTTATTTTAAGAAAAGATATATAGCAAAAGATTAATTTTCATTTTCCAATTTTATACAAAATTTTAATATGATATACTAATTTTATAATATATATTGTTTTATTTTTTAATTCTAACATTGTTAGCCTTAAATGATAATTTTTGTGTGATTCATTATTATTTTTTGAAAAAATAAATTTAATATAACATTATTTATGAATATTTTGCAGACATGTAAAACTTTAATATTAAGATTTCTTTTTGTTAATGAAACAAATGACGTTAATGTTTGAGAACTAAAATTAAACTAATGAAGCTAAATGAACAAAGCTAAAGTTTTAGCATTTTGTTAAAAATATCAACTGAGGTACTACCGTAGTATAATGTGAGACATTTGTTAAAAAATATTTAAGCATGAGCCCTTAATTAGGAGATGTGAAGAAGTAAGGAGTTATCTGAGGTGTAGAAAATATATAGTAAAAGATTAATTTTCATACTCTAATTTTAACAAAAATTTTAGTATTATTCTATTAATTGTATAATATGAATTATTTTATTTTTTTAATTCTAACATCGTCAGCCTTATATGATAATTTTTGTGTTATTCATTATTTTTTTAAAAAAAATAAATTAAACATATCATTATTTATAAATATTTTGTTGACACGTAAAACTTTAATATTAATATTTCTTTTTGTTAATGAAACAAATGATTATAGTGTTTGAGAACTAAAATTAAACTACTGAAGTTAAAGGACAAAGCTAAAGTTTTGGCATTTTGTTAAAAATATCTAATGGGTGGTACGGTCACATAATGTGAGAAATCTCTCGAAAAATATCTCTCTAAAAATAGTAGAATGTGAGACTTCTCTCTAAAAATATCTAAGCATGGACCCTCAATTAGGAGATGTGAGAAAATAATGTTTTATCTAAGGTGAATAAAATATATATCAAAAAATAATTTTCATACTCTAATTTTAAACAAAATTTTAATATTATTCTATTAATTGTATAATATCTATTGTTTTATTTTCTACTTCTAACATCTTTAGCCGTAAATGCTAATTTTTGTGTTATTTATTTTTATTTTTTGAAAAAATTAAATTTAATATATCAGTATTTATGAATATTTTGTGGACATGTAAAACTTTAATATTAAGATTTTTTTTGGTAATGAAACAAATGATGTTAGTGTCTAAGAACTAAAATTAAACTAATGAGCTAAAGAAACAAAACTAAAGTTTTAGCATTTTGTTAAAAATAGGGAATGAGGTAGTATTGTAGAAGAATGTGAGACGTCTCTAAAAAACTATCTAAACATGGGCCCTCAATTAGGAGATGTGAGAAAGTAAGCTGTTATATCGGGTGAAGAAAATATATATCAAAATATAATTTTCATACTCTAATTTTTAAAAAAATAATATTATTATATTAATTGTATAATATCTGTTGTTTTATTTTCTAATTCTAACATCATTAGCTTTAAATGATAATTTTTGTTATTTATTATTATTTTTTGAAAAAAAATAAATTTAATATATCAGTATTTATGAATATTTTGTGGACATTTAAAACTTTAGTATTAAGATTTTTTTTTTTTGCTAATGAAACAAATGATGTTAGTGTCTTAGAACTAAAATTAAACTAATGAAGCTAAAGGAACAAAGCTAAAATTTTGTCATTTTGTTAAAAATATCTAATGAGGTAGTACTTTCGTAAAATGTGGGACATCTCTCAAAAAGTATCTAAACATGGGCAATCAATTAAGAGATGTGAGGAAGTAAGGTGTTATCTAGGATGAAGAAAATATATAGCAAAAGATTAATTTTCACACTCTAATTTTAAACAAAATTTTAATATTTATCTATTAATTATATAATTTATATTGTTTTATTTTTAAATTCTAACGTCCTTTGCTTTAAATGGTAATTTTTATTTTATTTATTATTAATTTTTGAAAAACTTAAATTTAATATATCAGTATTTATGAATAGTTTTTGGACACGTAAAACTTTAATATTAAGATTTCTTTTTGTTAATGAAACAAATGATTATAGTGTTTGAGAACTAAAATTAAACTAATGAAGTTAAAGGACGAAGCTAAAATTTTGGTATTTTGTTAAAAATATTGAATGAGGTAGTACGGTCCCATAATAAGAGACGTCTCTCCAAAAATGTCTAAACATGACCCCTCAATTAAGAGATGTGAGAAAGTATGGTGTTATCTGGAGTGAAAAAAATATATAGCAAAAGATTAATTTTTATACTCTAATTTAAAACAAAATTTTAATATAATTCTATTAATTGTATATTATATATTTTTTTATTTCGTAATTCTAACATCGTTTGCCATAAATAATAATTTTTGTGTTATTCATTATTATTTTATAAAATAATTAAATTTAATATATCAGTATTTAACTATTTATGAATATTTTGTGGACATGTAAAACTTTAATATTAAGATTTTTCTTTTGTTAATGAAACAAAGGATTATAGTGTTTAAGAACTAAAATTAAACTAATGAAGCTAAAGGAACAATGCTAAATTTTTGGCATTTTATTAAAAATATAGAAAGAGGCAAGATGTAGCAGAATGTGAGACGTCTGTTAAAAAATATCTGGGGTGAAAAAAATATACAGCACAAGAGTAATTTTTATACTCTAATTTTAAACAAAATTTTAATATTATTATATTAATTGTTTAATATATATTTTTTTATTTTGTAATTTTAACATCGTTAGCCTTAAATGATAACTTTTGTATTATTTATTGAAAAAAATTAAATTTAATATATCAGTATTTATGAATATTTTTGTGGACATGTAAAACTTTAATATTAAGATTTTTTTTTGTTAACGAAACAAATAATGTTAGTGTCTCAGAACTAAAATTAAACTAATGAAGCTAAAGGAAAGAGCAAAAGTTTAGGCATTTTGTTAAAAATATTGAATGAGGTAGTATTGTAGAAGCATGTGAGAGTCTCTCAAAAACTATCTAAACATGGGCACTCGATTAGGAGATGTGAGGAAGTAAGGTGTTATCTTAGGTGATGAAAACATATAGCACAAGATTAATTTTCATACTCTAATTTTAAACAAAATTTTAATATTATTCTATTATTTGTATAATATATATTGTTTTATGTTTTAATTCTAACATCGTTAGCCTTAAAAGATAATTTTGTGTTATTCATTTTTATTTTTTTTAAAAAAATAAATTTAATATATTATTATTTATGAATATTTTTTGGATATGTAAAACTTTAATATTAAGATTTCTTTTTGTTAATGAAACTAATGATGTTAGTGTTTGAGAACTAAAATTAAACTCATGAAAATAAAAGAACAAAGCTAAAGTTTTGACATTTTGTTAAACATATCGAATGTGGTAGTACCGTAACAAAATGTGAGGCGTCTCCCCAAAAATATCTAAACATGGGCCCTCATTTAGGACATGTGAGGAAGTAAGGTGTTACCTAGGTGAAGAAAATATATAGCAACTGATTAATTTTCATACTATAAATTTAAACATGATTTTAATAGTATTCTATTAATTGTATAATATATATTATTTTATTTTTTAATTCTAACATGGTTAGCCTTAAATGATAATTTTTGTGTTATTCATTATTATTTTTGAAAATTTTAAATTTAATATATCAGTATTTATGAATATTTTGTGGACATGTAAAACTTTAATATTATGATTTGTTTTTGTTAATGAAACAAAGGACGTTAGTGTTTGAGAACTAAAATTAAACTAATGAAGTTAAAGGAACAAAGCTAAAGTTTTGGCATTTTGTTAAAAATATCGAAAGAGACAGTACTGTAGCAGAATGTGAAACGTCTATTAAAAAATATCTAAGCATAGGCCCGCAATTAAGAGATGTGAGGAACTAAGGTGTTATCTCGAGTGAAGAAAATGTATAGTAAAAGATTAATTTTCATACTATAATTTTAAACAAAATTTTAATATTATGCTAGTAATTGTATAATATCTATTGTTTTATTTTCTAATTCTAACATTGTTAGTGTTTGAGAACTAAAAATATACTAATGAAGCTAATAAAGGACCAAATGTGGGGTTTTTATTAAAAAAATATTGATTTCCATCTTATTGTTATTGTTATTACATATTACTATTTTATTCATAAACTCTAATATTCCAACACCCTGCCATCAAGAAGTCATATCGGGTGAGATCATTAATTATTTCCCCTAATTAAAAAAGACCGAAAATTAAAAAACGAAGTCCATGAAATTAGATTAAAGATGGATAAACGATTCTATATAAATGCATGTGTATGGAAGAGGAATTCACATATCGCTAGAAATACCAAAATGGTATTATCACTCTCACTTGTTCTCATTCTAAGTTTTCCTCTTTTGCTATTTATCTTCTTTCATAAACACAGAGAAACCATTCACAAACCTAAGCTTCCACCAGGTCCTAAAGGCCTTCCCATTATAGGAAATCTCCATCAACTCAATAGTTCTTCTCTTCATCTCGACCTATGGAACCTCTCAAAGAAATATGGACCTTTGTTCTCTCTGAAACTAGGTCACAGAACTGTGCTTGTTGTTTCATCTCCTAAAATGGCCAAAGAGACACTTAAGAACCATGACGTTGAGTTCTCTGATAGACCCTCTTTCTTCAGTCAGCAAAAACTATCCTACAATGGCAAAGAGTTGATTTTCTCTTCTTATGGAGATTATTGGAGAGAAATTCGAAAAATATGTGTAGTTCATGTTTTTAGTGCTAAAAGAATCTCAAGTTTTTCATCTATAAGATGCTATGAGGTTCAACGAATGATTCAAAAGATCTCCACACATGCAGATTCATCCATGGTTACAAACTTGAATGAGCTTTTGATGTCTGTTACAAGTACCATAATTTGCAGAGCTACTTTTGGGAGAAGATACGAGGAAGAAGGAGTTGAAAGGAGCAGGTTTGTTATTAGTTTATTCATTTAGATACAGTCGCTTATTTGGAAGCCACATTTGACCTATTCTTTCAGATTTTCTAATTAATAATTGCAGTTTTGTGAGTATATAGTGTTTGCTGGTGGTTCATACGGAATTTGACTTAAAATTAGAAATAAATTGATGATCCAATAAAAGCATGAAGATGTAGAAAATAGTAGTGGTTGCCTTCTGCAGAAGAAGACTTAATAGTTGCTTCACTAATCTCTTAGAAAATTGGAGTAGATTCTTTAGTCTACTTTGTACTCAACTTTATCTTGAATAGAGAATGATTGAGAAAGCCGTAAAAGAAACAGAAACGTACTTGACACGTTTCTATATATCTTAATGTATAGATATATATGATATTAGGTTATGCAGCACCTTAAATTATTTTTATAATAGCACGTTAAATTATATTTTAATATAACCCAATATTTTAAAGTAATTTTTAGTGTAATTTTACCTTCAAAATATTTTTCTTGGTAGCAACGAGCACCTTAAATTTAAGATATTGTGTGCTAATTAAAAAATATTTTAGAATATTAGATACACTCAAAATTACTTTAAGATAATGGGTTATATTAAGAAAATATTTTTAGATGTTAGATGTATAAAAAATTAGTTTAAGATATTGAATGCGACTAATGTTCTAAGGTGTTAGATAATATTTAAGCCTATAATATAATATAATCCTTGAAGTATAATAATATTAAAATAATATTATAATTATCTCCCACTATTTCTCTATTATAACTAGATTGTGATAGGGAACCACTTATGCCAACTTGAACTAGTAGGTTAGAAGTACTTTGAAGCATTCTATATATCTCAAGTCCTTCTTAAGTGTGTTTGTATTTGGCAAAGCAGATTATCTAAATATTAATTAATTTTCCTATTCAAGGTTCCATGGGATGCTTAATGAGTTGCAAGCCTTGATGGGTAGCTTCTTCTTGCAAGATTATATTCATTTCACAGGGTGGATGGATAGACTCAGAGGATTGACTAGTCGCCTTGAGAAGAATTATAAAGAGTTGGATTCATTTTATCAAGAAGTTCTTAATGAGCATCTTGATCGTCAAAGGCAAAATCCAATAAAAAAAGAAGATATAGTTGACGTATTGCTTCACTTCAAGAAGCAGCGATGGTTTTCTATTGATCTCACTTTTGATCACATCAAGGCTTTAATCATGGTAATTCTCAAATTTTATTCTACTTTTATAAATTTCAGAAACTATAACATTATATAACTCGTAGTATTAAAACCTAACTCACTACTAGAAAAAAAAGTCATATAACGACGGTTAAAAGTGATATTTCACGGCGGTTTTTTTATCGGCGTGAATTCTACCGTCGTTATAAGTATATCTTTTAATGGCGGTTCAACTTTAAATATTTAGAATTTTACGGTAGTTTCCAATAAAACTGCTGGTACAGTTTAATCATGTAACGGCAATTTTGAAAGTAACTAACGTTACAGTCCATATTTGTCATAGCGATTTTCAGAAAAACCGCTGTTAAAGGCTTGTTTTACACTTTTTTTCATTTTTTATCTATACCACCTTGTATTTGCCATAATGAAGATAGAGTACAAGAAACAAAGTATGAAATAAGCAATATAAAAATCCAAATTAAATGTTAATATATAGTATTAAAGTAATTCAAATTCTTATTCATGCATGCAATGAACCAAAATATAATACAATCACATATACACAGAAATGGATGATTGATTTAGGCAAGATCTCAAGGATGATTTTTGCCAAAGCATCCATCATTTAGTAGATTTGCTTATCTTCAAAGCTCATATTGTTCTGCTCGAACAACTGCAAGTTAGAAGTAATAAGTAAATATTCAAGATGTGATAAATTGAAAAAGTCTAAATATTGATCACTTCATACCTCATGTAAGCTATCAGCGATCCCTATCTCAATGATCTCATGCATATATCATATTATATAATATCAGCACTCAACACTGTCAAATCAACGGTGGTACTAACAAAATGAAAAAACATAGAGCATATTAGTGACTAACTTTCGCCCTAATAAATTTATGAAAACTAAAAGTTAATTATTTAAAAAGTACTTACTCGAGGATAAATTCATGAAGGATTAGTACTAATTGGATGGCCTCTGAACAAGTTGAATCCTTGCACAGCCCTATCTACATTGAAAAAAAAATATCATATAACTCATTAAATTTTTATGTTAACAAATCTATGAAGAAAAACTCACGTGTTGACGATGGAAAAAATATTAGCCGTCAAAATAATGAATCGATCTAGTACACCATATTATATTCAAGGGTTATGACAAATAGAGTTCAATGCGAACTACAAAATATGAACAACGTTATATATGAATATGGAGTAAGATGTATATGAGTGTGCCAATTATAAGAGTATACTTACCCTTTAATGTAAGGTGCAAAATATATCTTCCTCTTAATGCGGGTCATAATGTCGACTACGTACATAATCCTCAAGCTCCTATCAGTGCCTATCTCTTAGACATGTTGAGGAAACATGAAGCCATATGTGCCTCATCTTGCTTCATCCAAGAATCTCTGATAGAAGTGGCTATTGTTAATAGAGAAGGAGTCAGTACTATACAAATGGTTAAACATAAAATATTAAAATAAAGTTGCAACTTAAATATGGCACATTGGATGACAATTGAATTTAACTCCTTACAATTAAGAAATTATACTATGTCATTCTTGTCCAAGGTGAATTTGTAAAGCTTTTGTGTGGTCAAAACCCGAACAAAATTGTGAAACTAAGTACTTTCTCTAATCCTGCTGCTATAGAGTGAAGAGCTGCCATACCAAAATATCTTGAGGATATATTCTCATGAAGAGTTTTGAGCTTGTCTACTTTTGCCCTCTGAACCTTGGGCTTCTGTGGTGCCTTTTTTAGTTCTAGCCTTTAAGGGTTTGCTTTTGAGGCACCTTCACAGGTACATGCTACGATGTGACTCGCTTTTTCAATTTGATCAGATGTGTTGGCCATATAATAAACATCCTTGGAGCTTTGTCTAATATGCATACCTCGTCAGTAGGGCAAGGAACTAGTGTAGTGCCTAATCGCTTCTTTATGCATTGTACCTTGACCTTGACTTTGCCATCAGGAATTATTTTCTGATGAATTGTTGTAGCATCAGGATACACCATACCATGAGTGACAAAGGATATAGTCCCTTGGTCTGTCGCAATGTAGATAGCACACTTTTCCCTATCATCCTCAATATTCTTAAAGGTAGGGTTAAGATCATATAGTTAGGAGACAAATTTCTCTTTATTGGTGCCGCACTTCCTACTAGTCACTACAGGAGAACCCTAAAACTATAAACAAAATTAGTTAAGACAAAATACATGTTAAATGTCCCTTGAAAAGAAGTAAAAGAATAAGTGTTACCTATGAACTTTGGCCAGGTGTCGAAAGCCCATTATTATCATGGCTTACTAGAGCCTAACATCTATAAACTCTTGGACTTTGGCATCCACCTCATAGTACATCTTTTTCAACTCCCCTTAATGCTATAATTTAAGTTTATCTCGAACATTTTGCAACTCATCTCGAAGCATGTCTACAGAGGGTGCGTTTCTTCTTCAAGAAGCAGAGCTAAAAAAGTCTTTGTGTATCACTCTTTTAAGGGCCCCTCTTACTTGACCTGGGTCGTCAGGGATCCTAATAGCTGTCTCTAAGATGTCCATTCCTTTTTAGTAATTAAACACCCTTGGAATGTCTGTTGCTCAAATGCATCATACAACATATACAAGTTACCAAGTTAAAATAATTGAAAAGTGAGTAATAATGTATAAATTCTTAGTATTTAAATTAGTTACTTACAATCCTCTCAACAATTGTAGTAACTTCTGGAGTGATGTATTGTCCTTTTTTACCCTTGTAGCCTTCCATTTTTGTTGTCAAAATGGATGTTGGATGCTGATGGATAAAGAAGGGTCTAAGGCAATAGGGTCTGATTTAATTGCTTTTTGTGCAGCCTGTAACTGTTCTTACATTATTTTCCTCTCAAGGACACTGTATCCCCTCGAGACATATAGTAGTGGTACACGTTCTTCTTGGCTATTTATTGATTCCTCTTACAACTAGAATATGAAAATGAAACAAAGTTGGATTAGTTGATTAAAATGTATATTCATTACCAACTAAGTTAATTAAAATGTAAGCTTACAGCACACATCAAACCTTGTAAGTAGCATCTTCCTGTCATTGACAAAATAATGTCCAAGCTTCATCACTAACATTCGGGTATGTATCCTTCGGATGCCCTCCCATCTTACTGCCTCAGAAGTAGTCCTTTGTAAGGTTCGACTTAAAGTCCTTCCACTATTCATTGCATTGCTTTAAGTTGCAATGCTTCATGCTTGAAGTGGCAATAATATCAAAATTTTGCTGCGTTGAAGTATAAAAAATAAATAAGATGAATCTACAACAAGGGATAAAAATTATGAATAACTAAAGTAGAAAGGTGGAATATAGAATTATAAATATACAAAATGTCTCCCAAATCATATCCTTATCTTTAGGTTTGACCACCTTCCAATTGGCGCACGATACTAATCTTAGCACGTACTATATGGCCAACATAGCTGTTAAACAATAGCCTATTTTCTCCAATTGCCTTCATGTCAGTATCAAACTCCACTGGCAACTTTATGGAATGTGTCTTCTCATCTATCTTAGATACCTGTTTCATATGGATTGTGCCTCTTCCACTTTTCTTCCCTTACTGACTATAACCTGAACTTGTTAAACTTGAACCATCCATGCTCTATTCAAAAATAATAAATAAAGTTAAAAATATGATACAACTAACCATCTAAAATAGTAAACTAATATCCCAAATTATAACTTCATTGAGCTGCTTGTTTAGAAATTAAGAATCTAAAAATAGCATACTATATTCTACTCTTTAAACCTCAATGGCGCAATAACATACACAAACATATATTCATCTTTGTTATATCCCTAAATCAACTATCAAACTATCATTTTAACTATTGATTATGTTATAATCACCTAGTCATCCAACTCTTCTTATGTCCCACAATCTTGAGTTCTAAAAATCACATTGAAGATTAACCAAGATCTAGTTCTCTCATGGCTCAGCGTACTATCACAGTTCAAATATTTAGGAATACAAACGAACAAAACTTCATTTGATTTTCCAGCAACCAAACACCCAAAACTCCATAACCCACTTTAGTGGATCACTTGCCTACATACTCACAGTGCGACATTTACATATTTTATTAACTTTTTTAGTCTCTTTTAGCTTTAATCCCAATAAAGAATCATACCACAAAATAATGAAGAAGTTAAATGGTAACTTGTAGCTTTGAAGATGAAAATGATAACGAAAGGAGTTAACGACGGTAGAGATAGTGAACAATGATGAGAACGACAATGGAGTCACTGAAAATAAGAGAAAATGACAAAAAATACCTTTCGTCCAAGTCTGTAGTGGTAGGGCAGAGAACGGGATCATAAGCGGCTGTGTGAAAGGTAAATCTAAAGCTCACTGTGGATTAGGTTATGTAAATTTTCATAGCTTTTTATGGCAATTTTTATTAAAAACCCACCCTTACATACTTGTAATAGTGGTTGTTAATAAAACCTCTATCAAAAGTCTGACATTTACCATACGTGAAGACTTTATATAATGATTCTATTAAAACTGTCATTATAAGTATTTGGAATGGCAATTTTAAATAAAAATTGCTATAAAAAGCATTATTTGAATATAACATATAATCTTAAATCCAATAAATTACACACTAAGCTAGTATGCCAATCGTATTTAGTAATTTGTTGTGTTATTAATTTATTGAATAAATTAGACTTCTTGATTAATATTTTTTCTCAAAATATGCTTACTTTCAATTTTCTTTAAAGTACTCGTTGCTGAACATGCAACTAAACAAGGTAAAATTGATGCAGTTCCTATAAAGAAAAAAAAGTTCTTTACATATTTGTTGAGTTTTGAGCAACCTATATGGCAGCTATGCCAAAATTTTGGGTGAGTTGAGTTAGGTAGATATCAAACTAGTACAATATATATAGATTTATTCTTATAAAAAATGTGCACACAATTGATCAGAACAATAACTGACTTTAGAAAATATTCTAACTAGTTTGACTATGCCTTAGAAAATATTCTAACTGACTATTATTTACATTTTGTAAGAAATCCCATCTCATCCACTAGAGTTAAAACTCATCAAAGAAAAGGAAGTGAAAGAAATGTGTAGCCTTTCAATCAAATGAAGCAGAGTCATATGAGTTTTGAAAATCATCTGGGCTATATGAAGGGTAGTGGAAGTACTAACGGTTACATTGGCAGCAAAGATCAGAACGAAGACTATTGAACCTGTCCTAAAGGTTCTCTACCTGAAAGGAGAGCTCTTCAACCGAGTTCTCTAGACTATTCATTCAGTTTATCAATTCTTCCATATGTTTGAGGAGGTCTAGAAATGGCGAATCAAGCATCAGGTCAGGGAGAGGATTCTTGTCCTCAAAGTCATCACGTGATATTTTCTGTGAACAGAAAAGAGAAGAGTCTAAAGAGGATGCCATGCAAAGAAAAAGGAAAAAGACGATAAGACAAAGATGATAACAAGAGAAAACATATTGTGGAAAAGGAAGTGGAACAAAAAGTACAATGGAAGGGTATTTAAGATTGAGGAAAAGATAGTTCATAAGAGGTATCTGTTGGCCTTCCCTCATGATAACTAGAGACGTTGGGAACCAAAGAGGCAAAAGACATACATTTTCTTTATGCAAATAGGGCATGAAGAGGTAAAGGCTAGAATGCAGAACAATTGGCTTATAACGGCGATTTTTCTAAAAATCACAGTTATAAGTTCTTAGTGTCACTTTTAACAGCGGTTGTATAAAAAATCACCGTTAAAAGTTTCTAAAATACGGATTTATATACAAATATGTCACTTCCTTTTTTTACGGCATTTTTCTTTTTAACTGCTATTATAAATATTTTTTCTAGTAGTTAACCGGAGTTCAATCATGATTAAACCACTTACCCTTGAACTATCGTCTTGACCAATTTAATGACCATTTTGATTTTTAGTATCTTGATATACCTACTTAAAAGGATTATTGAGATAAAGCCAGGATGGGTTTTAAATAAATAAATAAATATATTTTCTTGTATATAAAGGTTGAATCTATCTTATTTTCCTTCTTCTGATATATTGTTTAGGATATACTTGCAGCAGCAACAGATACAAGTACAGCAGTATCAGTTTGGGCTATGACTCAACTAATGAAAAATTCAAAAGTGATGCAGAAAGTTCAAGAGGAGATTAGAAATCAATGTGGTTCAAATAAAGGTTTTATAGAAGAAGCTGACATTCAAAAGCTTACATATCTAAAGGCAGTGGTAAAAGAGACATTGAGATTGCATCCACCAGGACCATTACTTGTTATGAGACAAACAAACAATAAATGCGTAATTGAAGGCTACGAAATTCCAGCTAAGACATCAGTTTATGTCAATGCATGGGCCATTCATAGAGATCCTGAGGCTTGGAAAGACCCAGAAGTGTTCAGTCCTGAGAGGTTCTTGGACAATGCCATCGATTTTAAGGGACAAGATTTTGAGCTCATTCCATTTGGTGCAGGAAGAAGAATTTGCCCAGGTATAGCAATGGGGGTTGCCACAATAGAACTTATTCTTGCTAATCTTGCTTATTCATTTGAATGGGAAATGCCTAAAGGGATGAAAAGGGAAGATATAGACTTTGAAGTATTTCCAGGAATTACCCAACACAAGAAAAACCCTCTTTGCCTTGTGGCCAAGAACCATCTGTTTTAATGCTTTAAATTAAGCTTGTTGGTATATAATACTCATGAGACCTTAGTATGCTTCAACCATGATCTTCATTCATTGCTCTATAAGCTGACCAGACAGTGAACTCTTCACTTTTGTTCCATTTCCATTGAACTTTGTCATTCCCTTCTCGGTCTTAGTGATCAGTAATTGCTTTAGTGTATAGAAAAGCTCCATTTCAAGCATCCTAGTCCACATTTTCATGTTTTCTACCTAAATCAGAGCATAATAAAAAAATTCTCAAATTCAATATTGTTTGATCATATGTGTTCATATTTTTGTATTATCGCAATCATTTAGAAAAGAACTCTCCAGAGAAGATTTGGGATTAAAAAGTATCTTTAAAATTGATTCACGTCTCTTCACTCTAAGGCCTTGTTTGATATCAGTGAAAAGTATTTTAATATTCATGTCTATTGAGATCTATTAAGGGAAAGTTTCATAAGGATAAAATTTAGAAACTAATTATTTCTAAGAATCAAGTTCAAATATTTAACACAGACTACCAAAATTTACAATTCTCCCTTCAAAATTTAATACTTTGGGGTCTACAAAGTTAAATAGTTTTTTAATTTAATTCTATGAATATTTTTTTCTAAAAAATGAAGCCCTCAAAATTAAGAGAGCCAGTCCTAAAAATTATGTACCACAATTGATAAAAGGCCAATAGTGCTAGGCCCACTTGCCTCTTATTATGATATAAGGCCATCCTTTTTATGTTATAACTTAACCTTTTTTTAAACAAAACTCAAAATAAATCCCCAACTTTCTTTAACCAATGTAAGAAGTTTGAAGTGATTCACCCATCATCTATGGTTCAATTGGATAAGACATATAACTATTTAGAGCATGTTCGATCTTTGGCGAGTATTACTTTATTGTGGTTCCAGTCGCGATGCATGGAGAGACATCTAACTCTTAAGTGCCTAAGTTTACACCTGATGGTAATAGACGACTCGCCTTTCCCGACAATAGTATTACCTAGTAGGAAGGGAGACTTTGCCCTACACTTAGATCATAGATGAGCCTAACCCTTTTTCAAAAATATTTGTACAAAAAAAAGTTTAAAGTGATTCAAGCAAGTGGGAACAACCACTATATTCATCCTCTCCGTTTACTCCTCTATCTCTCATTCTCACTTCTTGGTTTGTTATTTGTTCTAGGTGATGAAAATAAAAGGTAAAATGATATTAAAGAATACTCTAAGAACATTAATTTCGTCTAAGAATCTTATAGTTTTGATGAACTTTCAGAAAATGATAACAGCTTTTTATTGGACTAATTTAAATTTTTTTTTGAGTTAATTTTTTTTCATTACTCATCTTCTACATTTTTAGTAGTCATCTTAGGTGCTTTCAATACTTATCTTCTATGCTTTCACTATTCAAAAGAATAAAAGAAAAGTGTTGAAAACATGAAAGATGAATATTGAACAACGTATCACATTCTCATATTTTCATTTACAACCTACGTATGAATGAATACAATATGTTGTCTCCTTTGTCTTATAGTCCAATAAGGGCCAACCCATGTGACTAAGTATATATTTGGAAAAACACAAAACTAATATTTTAAAAAAGCTTTTGGGCAAAACTTTAATTTGTAAAAATAAAATAAATAGTTATATTTGTTCAAAAAAGACTTTTGAACAAAATTATAGTTTAAAATAAAAATTTTGGATAAGCTACTGAGACTAGTTTCTAGAACAGTAAAAGAATTAATGGACTACCCAATTACTATTTTACCCTTACTTTTTCTTACACTATCTCTCCTCTCTCCCCTCTCTTCTCTTTTCTCTTTTCTCTCTTCTCCACCCTCTCTCCTCTCCCTTATTTTTAATAAAATCATACATTTTCTGGTAATTTTTCAATTATAAAAATTTTTCTGGTAATAACTATCCAAACACTCATTTATTTAGAATAACTTTTTTTATAAATTCTTTTCTAAATACCCTATTATAAAAGCTATCAAAAAACCCTTTTTTCATAAGCGATTTTCTAAACTTTTATTCAAACAAGTCCTAAAGGTAAGAGCTCAAAAACATACTATGACACCCCTCCTTCATGAAACAAACCTTGAGGTATCATTGTTCCACGCTCCCTCTTTACAAATCCAGCCAGGTAAACATTGAGGAATGAGGTCCTATCCAACAGTATGTATGTATGTATGTATGTATGTATGTATGTATGTATGTATGTATGTATGTATGTATGTATGTATGTATGTATGTATGTATGTATGTATGTATGTATGTATGTATGTATGTATGTATGTATGTAAATTATGTTGAGAAATAAAATTATTAGGTCCATAAAATAAGATTCAAATGTATATAGAAGAATAATTAGAGTTACCTGTTACTCCTCCTCAACGTACATACAATCACAAAAGAGTTATTATTCCAAGCAAGATAAGTTATTAATGAGAGTTTACAAAGATCATACACATAAAAATGTATCAATATGTTACTTAGAAACTATTTTAAAGTTACTCTAAGTTTACTCTAAAGCTACTGTAAAGCCTTAAAGCTAATCTCAAGAACTCAATTCCTCTTTTAAATTCATCTCCTTTAGGTGTCTAGTTCAATTAATTCATTAGATATTGAATTATATGTTAAACTCTCCAATTTCCCAAAATTTCCTAATCTTAACTTCTAATATAAATTCAATTTTTTATTTTATTTAGCTACTGCAGATCAATATGTTTTATTTAAAATTAAATATTAACTCATAATAGAAATTTTCTTATACATACAGCTCTAAAAACTTAAAGATAAGAACCCCCACGATTGAGTTTTTCGAAATTACGACAGCATGGTATAGTGATGTGGGTATAAAATGCCATACTTGAACCCAATAGCAATGTGGCATACAATACTAACAACATTTAGCCACGAAGGGTATTTAACGAAGAAAAAAAGAAGAAAGTGAAGACAAGAAAGAAAGAAAGAAATGAAAAAAGAGCCAAAGAAGAGGGTGTTACGTGATTGACAGGTATAGTGAGTGCGGAGGCTCGAGTGGGAATGAATATAAAAGAATGCTGTGTTTACAACTAGGCTATTATAATATAAAGATAATTAATATAAAAATTATTTGATTTTTTTAGTATATTAAAAAAATTAAATAAATTAATTAATTATAATTAAATATAATATTTTAAGACAAATTTATATTATATACTTTTTAATCTATCTAAATTAGTCAATTAGTTATTATATTAGTTATAATTAATTAATTTATTTAATTTCCTTAATCTATACAAAAAAATCAAAATAAATGAATATATAACTTTTAATCAATGATAATTGAGTCTAACAAAATATGTTAATCTATCATAATGTGACAAATTAATAATTAAATTTCCACTAAAACTGGTAATGTGCCTGAACACAAGGTTTTAGTCTTAACTCTTACCTTAAGTCACAACTGAATCTGCAATTTGTTTTCAAAAGGAAAAAATGTTACACCGTCAGTAGTGTGTATAGGTTAGAGCTATAAAAAAGAGTTAAACCCGTCCGATTGACCTTTTTAAGATTGTTTAAATTAAGGATCGGACTCTTGACTTAGAGTTTCTAAATTAAGTTGGTATAAACTCATCAATCTTTATTTTTGTTATATTTAAAACTAAAAGTTTAATAGTGATAATTATAACTTATGTGGAACTAAATTTTTTATGTGTTTTGATATATGAATATTTAATAAAATATCATTGGATTTTAAATAATTTAAAATATATTTTTGTCAAATTTATTACTATTTAGACTATGTAATTTTTTAATTATTTTTTTCTGAAACCAAATATTTCTTTCTACAAGTGTGGATTCTGCTAATGATAAAAGATAATAGTGATATCACTTTGTTGGGTAAGGTGATACATTGGTTTTTTTTAATGAACTAGTATATTATTTAGACAAAAAAAAAACATTAAAAAAAACGTGTGTATATATGTAGGGATGTTATCATCATAATATTTTTTATGCTGTTGCTGTTAATGTTTAATGGTTTGATTTGTTTGATTTACTTACTTTTAGGCAATATTTGTCAATGATCACAGTAACTATTTTATTTAGTTTAATTTTAGTAAGCTAATAATAGTTTAAATATTTAATTTTCTTATATTTATAATTTTAATTAATAAATTATTATTTTATTTTGATCTATTTAAAAAAAAATTGAGATTATGTTAAAAGGACCTAAAAGCCCAAGGCCGGCCTTTGAGTTTAAGGGTTAGGCCTCAAAAAAGACTTCTACAACTAAATAGGTTTAAATGAGCCAACCTGTTTAAACTCATATCTTTTAAGCTTTAACTTTATAAGATTGGGCCGACTTATTTTTGTAACTCAATATAGGTCCATTAACATCATTTTTCCTTACTTGGTATAGCATATGATAAAACGCCATAGAGAATAGAAATATCACAATTATGTCTTCTGATGGCCTTGAAAAAACGGAGAGAATTTTTGCAGTCGGTTGATTGGTTTATTATAATATTAATAAGTAGGAGTGTGCATATTGCCTATAGCTTGATCTATCTATCGAAGTCCATGAGGTATGCTATCTCAAGAATGTGTTGAGGCAGGGCCAAGTGTCAGATAAGACATTGGGTAAGCTATGCTGCTTTACCTATTTGATCCAATCATATATATATATATATACATATTATTTTTTTTATTTTTTTCTTAAAGTTTTATTTCTTTTCTTAACTTATTCTATTTATAATTTTATATTTTTTACTTTAGCTGACAACTCTCTTTGCTCATTTTTAAAATATTGAATATAACTCTTATATTTATATAAATACCAAAGTTATTCATATGTTTTACTTACCAATCATTCAATTATTGGTGTTGCAATAACGCTATAAATATCCGACCCGATATATTTTAATCTTTCTTTTTTATATATGTAATGGACTTAAAGACTTTAATTATTATTTTTTTATTACCTTATTCTTAGTGGATTATATATATTATTTAACTCTTTGCAGACATAAATATAATATTATTTTATAAGTTCATGATTGCAGATTTTTTTTTCACAATATGAGCAAGATATCACGATTTGGGCATACCCAACCCGCCCATGTCTAGCCCAAAATAGTTAAGGTTTTTATTATATAGAATTGGGCATCGGGTTATAAAATATAGTCTATACTTTTTTTGGGTAGGGCATCGAGTAGGGGGTTGCCCTACCTAACCTTACTCATGTATACTCCTATAAATAATAAGTGGAAGAAGGTATACCAAGCCGAATTTGGGTATCTTTTTTTAAAAAAAAACAACTAAAAATATCACTTCCAATATAACTAACTTGCATTGTCGTTATAGGAAAAAAAATACATTGTCTTGTCAAATATTCATTTGATCTTTAATATAAGATCTAATTTATATTATTCTTTTAGTTCTTAATATAAGACTTAATTGAGAAATTAATCTTAGTTCTAATTATAAAATTTATTTTTTTATATTTATTTAATTTTTTTTAAATTACCTCTGTTGATACTCCCTCAATAATAATCAAGTAAGAGAGGGAAGAGGAAGTTAAAAAATATGATTAAATATTTTAAAAATATATATATTTTATTAAATAACTTAAATAACTTATTGAATATAATTAAATTAGTTAAATATATAATATATTAAAGATTAAAATAGTATAAATTAATTCTTGTATTAACAACTTGCGGAATATAATACTTCTCACGAGCCTATTTTAGTTTCCTCGTTTCTAATTATGGAGGAAAAGTTAGCCCTTCATAATTATTATCTTTAAATGAAATAAACGACATTCCAAATTATATTTGGCGTCCCATTTTAGCATTAATAGCCTGTCTGTATCTGTCCTTTTTAATATCATTTGTCTTTACATCTTATATAAATTAAAGTCATATAGATAATATAAATATCAAGAGATTATTGTTGTGATGAAGTGGATTGAATCTTCCCATTAAGAGTCTATTTGGTATGTGGGAATTGGGACTTGGATTCTCTCCACTCTCCTTCCCATCCATTCCCCATCTCAATTATTTTAACCGTCAGATTGAAATATGAGTAGTTTAGATTTAATGTTTCATAAAATATTTTTTAAATATTTATTTATTACAATTTTTACCTATCATGACTAAAATTAGTAATATGAATTTATTTATTTATTTTTTAATAATTTACTATTTTTATTAAATATTAAATTTGAATTGTTAAAATTTCAATCTAATAGTTTAGAGGTGAGAAGTGGAGACAAAGTGGATGGGAAGGGAAGTGAGAGAATTCAAATCCGTGGGAAATGGATGGGATGACAAATTTTAATGACAAATTTACTATTTTAAATAAGTCGAAGGAGGTAGCAGTGCCGTAGAGGCATGTGTGTCTTAAAAAAAAAAAAAGAATTCGACCTCAATTACATCGCCACGGCCTTACATCATTGATTCACATAATCATCAAATTTAGCTTATTCAAACACTATTTGACAGTTTAACCGTTACATGAAATTTGACAAACTCTTCCGCCTCAGTTCATTTCAAAGTTTTTTTTTTTTAATAACTGTCAAATTTTGAAGCATCAATTTAGTATAATTTATGTTTGGCCTAAAAAGTTGGTATAATTTATGCTAAAGAAGATTGCTGGAGAAAGGAGATTATTATTTCAATCTTAATTTTGTTGTTATTACATATTATTATTTTATTCATAAATTATAATATTTCAACAAGCATGCTTCTTTCCTCCTTGTAGAAAAGATACTGCTTCACAATTGTTACTCGGTTTTAAATATAAAAGACAATAGAAAGATTTATTATAATTTTAAATATAAGACTTCAATCTATTTTATTTTCTAAATTTATAATTTTTTTAAATTCTTACTAATAATTGTATCTATTAATAAAAAAGTTTTTTCATCAAAAAACAATTTTTGGTATAAATGATTAAAACAAATACTTTGGCGTCCCATTGGCATTCATAGTCTGTAAACGTCCATCAATATCATTTTAAATCATTACCCCTAATTAAAAGAAAGAAGGCCGAAAATAAAGAAACGAAGTCAATGTAATTAGATTAAAAATGGCTGAACGACTCTATATAAATGCATGTATAAGGAAATGGGAATTCACAAATCACTTTGACACGTGAGGTTAATTATTAATTACCAGCTGAAGTACCAAAATGGTTTATCACTCTCACTTGTCCTCATTCTAAATATGTGTTTAGATAAGATTTTAAAAAAATACTTATGAAAAAAAATAGTTTTTAGGTAATTTTTGGAAAAAGGTTGTTAAAAAATTGCTTATGAAAAAAAATTTGGATAAATGAGTATTTGGATAGTTATTACCAAAAGGATTTTTGTAATTAAAAAATTATCAAAAAGTATATAATTTTATTAAAAGTATGAGAGATGATAGATGATGAAAAAGAAAGAGGAAAGATGGTGGAAAATATAGAAAAGAGAAGAAAGATAGTGGAAAAGGTAAAAGAGATAGGAGAGAGGATATATAGTTGAAAAGATAGAAGAGAGAGGAGAGATAATAGAAAATATAGAGGAGAGATAGGAGAGGGTATAAGAAAAAAATAAGAGTAAAGTAGTAATTGAATAGTTCAAAAACTCTTTTACTGTTCCAAAAGCTACTTTAATCAGCTTATCTGAAACTATTATTTTAAATCATAGTTTATTCAAAAAATTCTTTTGGATAAATACGGCTGTTTATTTTAAAAAAATTTTAAATTGAGGTTTGGGTCAGAAATCCTTTTAAAACTTAGGTTTGAGGGTTTACCAAACAGGCCCTAAGTTTCCCTCTTTTGCTATTTTTCTTCTTTCATAAAACCATTCACAAACCTAATCTTCCACCAGGTCCTAAAGGCTTCCCATCATAGGAAATCTCCATCAACTCAATAGTTCTACTCTTTATCTTGACCTATGGAATCTTTCGAAATATGGACCTTTGTTTTCTCTGAAACTAGGTCATAGAACTGTTCTTGTTGTTTCATCTCCTAAAATGGCCAAAGAGACACTTAAGAACCATGACGTTGAGTTCTCTGATAGACGAAGGCATGCGTAATAGACAATCTTTTAGAGCAAAAACTATCCTACAATGGCATAGAGCTGTTTTTCTCTTCTTATGGAAACTATTGGCTAGAAATTGGGAAAATATGTGTGGTTCATGTTTTTAGTGCTAAAAGAGTCTCAAGTTTTTCATCTGTAAGACGCTATGAGGTTCAACGAATGATTCAAAAGATCTCAACACGTGCAGATTCATCCAAGGTTACAAACTTGAATGAGTTTTTGATGTATGTTACAAGTACCATAATTTGTAGGGCTACTTTTGGGAGAAGATACGAGGAAGAAGGAGTTGAAAAGAGCAGTTTTTTATTAGTTTATTCATTTGGATACAATCCCTTATCTGAAAGCAAAATTATTTGACCTATTCTTTTGGATTTAGTAATTGATAATTAGATTGCAGTTTTGTAAGTGTAGGTGTTTTCTGATGGGTCTTATGGGATTTGACTTGAAATTAGAAATAAATTGATGATCAAATAATATCACTAAGATTATGCAGAAAATATTAGTGGTAGTATTCTCATGAAGAAGATTCCGTAATAGTTACTTAATTGTTCTCTTAGAAAACGAGAGTAGTAGATTCTTCAACCCACTTTACGCCTTAGCTTCATCGTGAAAAGAGAATGTCATAGTGAGAGAAAGTTGCCAAAGAGATGTAGTGAATTGCTAGGGTTCATCCATAAATTATTATATACCACTCTATTACTTATTGTAAATCACTTGTACCCTAGAAGTTTGTTCAAAAATGTAAGTCATTAGTAGGGAATTTAATGACTATTTGGCTTTTTTAATTTACCCCTTATTGACTATTTAATGAAAAATAGGTGAGAGAAATGTGGACCATGTTTTTTTTTCAATATCCCTTCTTTAATAAGGGCAAGCATGTTTTTTTTTTTAAAATTTAATCCATTCTTTGATATACGAGTTTTGGATATAAGTGACTTATAATAATAAACAGAGTGGTAAATACTCCTTCTAGTCCCTATTATAGATCACTTCTAACTATTTCTCATGTACCCAAAAATATAGGGTGAGTCATTAAATTTAGTCAAAATTGATAATTTTTTTCTAACATTATCCCTCTTTAAAAGACAGAGTTTGAAGAGCCTTATTCACAAAACATTGGCCATCAATTAATAGCAAAGGTAAAATAGGAAAAAAATAATTAATGAGATTGTTGGTGTCTTGTAATAAAGACTAGAGTGAGTATATATATAACCCTTACAATATTATAATAATAAGTATATTATTATTAACTATTTTCCCTTTATAGTTAGATTATGATAGGGAACCACTGAACACTAAAAAGATGTAGGATAGAGTCTCTACAAAAATGGCCCTTGTTGTAAGCTTAATATTGCAACAAGACTAATTATTTAAAATAAGATTAAATATTCCCGTTAAATAATTAATACCAACTTGAGTTGGTAAGCTAAAAGTACTTTAACGCATTCTATATATTTTATGTCCTTAAGTATATATTGCCAAAGCAGTGTCTAAAGATTAATATGTTGATGATCCTATTGAAGGTTCCATGGGATGCTTAATGAGTTGAAAATCTTGATGGGTAGCTTCTTCTTGCAAGATTATATTCATTTCACAGGGTGGATGGACAGACTTAGAGGAATGACTAGTCGCTTTGAAAAAAATTATAAGGAGTTGGATGCATTTTATAAGGAAGTTATTGATGAGCATCTTGATCCTCAAAGGCAAAAACCGCAAGAACAAGAAGAAGCAGCGATGGTTTTCTATTGATCTCACTTTTGATCACATTAAAGCTTTAATCATGGTAATTCTTCAATTCTATTTTATTTTATTTTTTTTATAAATTCCAGAAACGATAACATTGTATAACTCATGGTATTAAAAAGCAATTTCAGGGTTAATCGTTCATACCAGTGAATTAGTTCCTTTAACCTGTCCGGTCAAGAGTTTTGGATGAGTCAATTGGATTAGATTTTGAATTTTTCCCCTCTCACTATTAAGCCTGAAACAATGTCATTTTGAATTAGAAAAATAGTAGTGCGTCATATTTATACTTTAGTAAGTCAGTTTTATTGGATTATGTGCAATTTATGTATAAATGTTCTATTTATTTAGGAGTTAATGCATTTTTTTATTAAAATATTACTCTTTTTAGGATTATCTATGAATATATTTTTTTTAATTTTAATTAAATTATATAATTTTGATCATGATTATGTTGAGTCCAATTTAACCATGGTTGGACCATTAAACCATGAACTACTTCTTAATCGATTCAATTACCAGTCTGCTTTTAGTACCTAGATATAACTATGCATAAACATGATTGAAGAAAACCAAAATTGGTTTAAATAAAGAAAGATATTTTGCTTGTATAAAAAGCTTGAATCTATCTTATTTTCCTTCTAATGATATTTTATTTTATACTGAAATTTTTGAAAAGGGTTAGACTTACCCACGATCTAAGGGCATGGTGAAATATCCCTTTTTCTCAACATATTTGCAACAACAACAGATACATGCATAGCAGTATCAGTTTGGGCTATGACCCAACTAATGAAAAATTCAAAAGTGACGCAAAAAGTTCAAGAGGAGGTTAGAAATCAATATGGCTCAAATAAAGGTTTCATAGAAGAAGTTGACATTCAAAATCTTACATATCTAAAGGCAAGGGTAAATTGAGATTGCTGTGAGATATTTATTATTATAATATAATCTATTTAGATATTAATTAGGATAATTAATAAATATTTCTAAGTGTGACTCATAGTCATTGGGCCCAGTCTAAGGTGGGCTGTTGACTCAGTTTATTAAGGTTAATTTTCTGATAGTGAAAATTAACCATTCACAGTATTATTGTGAGATAGTTTCTGAGTTCTAGAGTGATAACCTAGTTTCTTAGCTCACTCTCGAAGATTCCCCACTGGTGACGGCAGTACACAAGTTACCATCACTGTGCCTAATCACCAGCTAAAAGAACATGTTGTTTATCTAACAATGTTCTCTAACTTATAAGTATATGATTTGAGTTCCAGTTCTTCCTCAGAACAATCAAACTAATAGCGAGAAGTAACTTTAAGTCTTCCACTGCATCTCATATAAGTTTTATATTTATGTATTTCATAATCTAGATTGATTATATTATGTACGAGATGTTTATATTCTAATATATGATATAAGAACCTAGTTTGATATCCCTTTGAGAGTGTGAGAGGAACTGGAAGTCACTGTGACAGTGAGAGTGACCATCGCAAGAGTCACTGTGAGATCACTAACAAAGCTTACTAGAAAATGGAGTAGGACTTGACGTGAGAGTCATCACGGGAAATCACTGTTGTGCCTCCAAATCTAAAATACCAATCGTGCACTAGCCCCTCCTCGATGGATTCAAGGAGACAAGAAAACTCATCATTGTTTTCTGGTCATGCCACTGCTGGAACCGTAAAAAAAGGAGACCTGGAACGTCAGGAATCACTGGCCAAAGTGTCACGGGGTTGACTGCTCGAGAAAGAAGTCACGGCTGAGGGTTAACACTGGACTATTGGTTGTCAGTTAGGTTAGGTCAACCCGACTCACCGAGAAGATGACTTGAGATGCATTTTTTTGGGCTACTATTAAAAACACTGATAGGGCATTTTCTCATTTTGCACTTATTATAAATATTTTTTTTGAAAACTGCTTTTTGGGTGGTCGTAGTTTGGGCTATTCTATTTTTTTATTCATAACAGATAGGCTGCCTTCTGTTTTTTGGATGTGCATTAATTTTTTTAAAAAAAAATTGTGCCGTTAGAAAAAACAGCTTTTTTTTGTTTGTTGCTAACTGGGTTGATGCATTTTGGGCCACTGGAAATTTTTTTTGCTCGCTTTTGGACCACAGTTTTGGGCTGAAAATAATCTTTTTCTTTTTCTTTTCTGTTTGTTTTTGGAAAAATGGATTGGGCCTGGACTTCTTATTTTTAGTTTTGGAAAAATATTTTGGGCTCTATCTTGGACTCTTTTGTATGGGCCATTTGGTTTTATTTTCAAAAAATTATTTTAGGCTATTTAGTTTATTTTTTAGAATATTTTAAATTAAATTCCTTTTAATTTAATATGTTCTTTTAATTACAATTACATACATTGTAAATGTTTAAATTAATTTCTCCATTATTTTGATTTTTATTTGAAACGGTGTTTACAAATTTTAATTTTTATGTTATTTAATTGCCTATTTTATATATTAATTTCTCCTTTAGCAATTAAATTAACTATTTAATTTTTGTAAAAATCTTTTGAGTTGAAATTAATTTATTAAACATTTTTTTGGGTGTATGAAATAGTGAAATAATTTAAATTAAATTATTTAGTCACATTTATTGATTAAATTAATTTATTAAATACTTCATTATGTTGTGCATATTTGGATTTATGTGCACGTTAATGATATTTGTGATTAACGCATGCAATTTTGTGAAGTAACCACAACATCCTTATTTATTTCTTGTTGCATGCATTAATTAATCATATATGGATTTAAAATATCAATTATAATTAAATGTATAGTTATGATTTATCTTTACCCACAAGTAGATATCTCATTATTGTATATTTTATTAGGGGAGAATTAATTGCTCTAGTAGTTATGCATATTTAGATTTTCAATGCACATGAATGATATTTGTGGTTAGCTTACAATTCTTTGAGGAGTAACCACATCATCCTTATTCATATATAGATTTGAAATATCATTTGCAATTAAATATATAGCTATGATTTATCTTTGTCCACAGATAGATATCTTAAAATTGTACATTTAATTAAGGTGCGATAGAATGGCCTTGTTATTTTCTAAGTAACCCACAGGTATTAAAAAATTACAAATGCGTTCTAATTCCATCATTTGAGATAAATACATGTTATGCTAATGCCTTTGCCCACAGGTAGACATTGGGAATACGTATTTTTATTGCTTGCATGCATACATGGCACAGTGACTTATAATTGCTTTAAAGTCTAACTCGTGAGCTTGTTTGTGTGTTTGTCTATTCTATTTTGTAGATCCAATTGTTGCCCTTAGGATTATGGATGATGTAAGCAATAAAATAATCTTAGATAGCAGCATTAACTATGCTAATTGGAGAGATAATATTTTGTTGCAGCTCAGTTTCTTGGACTTGGATTATGCCTGGAGGTATGGTAAACCTCTGAGACTTGATGATGCCTCCAATGACAGAAATGCAAAGGAAATGTATAATATGTGGGAGCAGAGTAACCGATTATCTCTTCTGCTTGTACAATAAACGATCACTAGAAGTATTAGGGGAGCATTCCCTAAGTACGACACAACCAAAGGATACCTAAAAGCCTTAGACAAGCAATTCAAGATGATAGACGATCAGATAGATGGTGCCAACATGTCTGAACTATGGGCTATGAGGTCTACAGCTATTACCTATATGAGGTAACATATAATGAAGATGAGAGGTATACTTTCATCGTGTGTTACTTTTGAATCTAACTTTTTTAGCGTTAATGATGGCATTGGGTGGATTGACACTGGTTCGATGATCCACATTTTAACTACCATGCAGGGCTTTCTTTCGAGCAGGCCTCCACATCCTAATGAGAAAACTGTCCTTTCAGGAAGTGGGAGAGGCGATCTTGTGAAAGCCATTGGAACTTTTTGAATAACCTTTTCAAATAGTCATATTTTAGAACTTTATGATGTTTTTTATGTTCCCTCTTATAAAAGGAATTTGATTTCTATGTCAAAACTCATTTCATTTGATTATCATTTAGTTCTTTCTAAGAAACTTATGACTTTAACAAAGGATTCTGTTTTAATTGTAAATTTAGTTATGATTGATGGTTTATTTAAAATTGTTTGTGATTCGCCTCAATCTTCTTCTGTTTCACGTGGTACCAAGAGAAGTGTTATCGATGGGAATTCTTATAGCTTGTGGTATAGGAGATTGGGTCATATCTCCATTGATATAATCAAAATGTTAAATAAAGACAGAATCTTCCATCTTTAAATCATTTAAAATTTGATTATTGTGACTGCATAAGGGGAAAGCAGACCAATAAGTTACATAATGGGGATAAGAGAAGTTCTGAATTGCTAGAAATTATACACACAGATATTTATTGCCCTGATTTGACTCCACATGGTCAAAAGTACTTTATCACCTTTATTGGATGATTACTCATGATACATGTATGTCTACATACTTTATAATAAGAGTAAAGCATTAGATGCTTTCAAGGAATATAAAGAAAAGTATAAAAATAGATTAGGAAACCAATCAAGATCGTGAGATTAGACTGTGGGAGTGAGTATTATGGTAGATACACTAGTGAAGGACAAAAGCCAGGTCTATTTGCTGATTTTCTTTGAGAGCAAGGTATAGTACTCAGTATATTATGCTTGGATCACCTGACATGGATGTTGTAGCTAAAAGAAGAAATAGGACCTTGTTGGATATGGTTAGGAACATGATGAGTAACTCCAAATTGTCATCTTCCCTATAGAAGGAAGTACTCAAGACAACCACATACATATTAAATAGGGTTTCAACAAAGGCAGTGTCCAATACACCCTGATGACTATGTAGTATATTCTGCTAAAGTTGACTGTGATATAAGCATTGAGAATGATCCTTTAACATTCACTCAGGTTGTGAAGGGTGCAAACTTTAAGTTGTGGCATGATAATATAATTGATAAAATGAATTCCATAGCAAACAACTATATTTGGAAACTTATAGAGTTACCTAGTGGGTCTAAGGCCATTGCTTGTAAATAGGTTTACAAAACTAAGAGAGACTCACAAGGTAACATCGATAAATACAAGACTAGATTGGTTACTAAGCGTTTCACTCAAGTGGAAGGAATCGATTACAGTGAAACTTTTTCACTTGTATCTAAGAAATATTTGTTCTATATCATCATGGCATTGGTTGCTCATTTTGATATGGAGTTACACCAAATGGATGTAAAGACTACTTTCCTCAATTGTAAACTGGAGGAAGAAGTCTATATGAGACAACCTAAGGGATTTGTTAAAGAAGGTAAAGAACAACTGGTACATAAGTTAAAGAAATCAATATATGGTCTGAAACAAGCTTTATGGCAGTGGTAGTTGAAGTTCCATGAAGTGATCACATCATTTGGTTTTGTTGAGAATATCATGGATGACTATATACACCATAGGCTTAGGGGAGTAAGATCATATTCTTGATTTTGTATGTGGATGACATTTTACTTGCTACTAACGATCTGAGACTATTGTGTGAGGTAAAGCATTTTATGTTTAAGAGTTTTGATATGAAATACATGGGTGAGGCTTCTTATGTCATTGGTATAAAGATCTATAGAAATAGAACCCAATGTCTTGTAGGCTTGTCTCTTACGTTGTCAAGGTTCTTGAATGATTCTAAATGCAAAATTGTTCATCTAACGTGACTCTTATTGAAAAGGGAGATAACTTCAGTGTAAGTCAATGTGCTAAAACTGAGCCTAATAGGAAACAAATGGAAATGGTATCATATGCCTTAGCAGTGGGAAGCTTAATGTATGTACAAGTTTGCACAAGACTTGACATTATTTTTGCTATAGGTATGTTGGAAAGATACCAAAGTAATCCTGGGGAAGCACATTGGATAGCTGCAAAGAAGGTGTTTAGATACCTACTAGGAACTAAACACTATATGCTCACATATAGGAGAACAGATAGTCTTGATGTAATTGGATACTCAAATTAAGATCTTAGAGGATGCATAGACACGAACACGTCTACATCTGGTTACATCTTCTTATTGGCATAAAGAACTATAATGTGGAGAAGCGCTAAGTAAACTCAAATAGCCCCTTCTACCGGTGATGCTGAGTATATTGTGTATTTTAAATCAAGTTCACAAGTTATTTGGATAAGAAATTTCATTACTGGGTTTAAGATTGTGGATTCAGTCTATAACCCAATTAGAATGTACTATGATAATGCAGCTGCGGTGGCCATAGCGAAAAACAATAGGAATAAAAGTTAAAGCGAGTTTGTCAAGCTTAAATTCCTTTACTTGAGAGAAAGAGTTCAGAATGACCAATTTTTCATTAAATGCATCAGTACATTTGATATGTTGACTAATCCTTTGATGAAAGGATTGAATCCAAACATTTTTGTCACACATATACCTCATATAGGACTTCGTCCTTCTTTTGATTATGGAGGTATGAGCAATGAAATCATATTTTGTGGTTTATCGTTTCAAATTATGATTGTATATATTTGTGTTATTGAAATTGATAAATATTGAGACAGGAACCGAATGAACATTGATTTCATATATAATGTGATACCCATTAATTGATGGTGCTACTTGTAATATATGGAAGGTAATACTCGATAAAAGGGGACTTATCGCCATGATTCTTGTAGCATGACATCAGTTTACATAGATAGGGTAATAATATTGAGTATATGGGTCAAGTGGGAAAATGTGAGATATTTATTCTTATAATATAATCTATTTAGATATTAATTAGGATAATTAATAAATATTTCTAAGTGTGGCCCGTAGTCATTGGGTCGAGTCAAAGGTGGGTTATTGGATTAGTTTATTATGGTTAATTTTTTGATAGTGAAAATTAACCATTTACAGTTTTATCTGCAATATTTTTCGAGTCCCAGAGTGATAACTCAGTTTCTCAGCTCACTCTCGAAGGTTTCTCGCTGGTGACAGTAGTACACAAGTTGCCATCACAGTGCCTAATCACCAGCTGGAAGAATATGTTATTTATCTAACAGTATTCTCTAACTGACATGTATCTGATTTGGGTTCCAGTTCTTCCTTAAAACAATCAAGCTAATGGTGAGAGGTAACTTTAAATCTTCCGTTGTATCTCATATAGGGTTTATACTTATGTATGTCCTAATCTAGATCGATTATATTATGTATAATATGTTTATATTCTAACAATTACATCCACTAGCACCATTACTTGTTATGAGACAAACAAACAAAAAATGTATCAATGAATGCTATGAAATTCCAACAAAGACATTAGTTTATGTGAATGCATGGGCAATTCAAAGAGATCCTAAGGCTTGGAAAGACCCAAAAGTGTTCAATCCTAGAGGTTTAGACAATGCCATTGATTTTAAGGGACAAGATTTTGAGCTCATTCCATTTGGTATAGGAAGAATAATTTGCCAAATTTTACCAATGGGGGTTGCCATAGTGGAGCTTATTCTTGCTAATCTTGCCTATTCATTTGATTAGGAAATGACTAACTTTGTCTTTTGCCCAAGAACCATATATTTTAATAATAAGGTAATGTTAATATGTTTCTAAAGAGATACATAAACCCAAATGAATGTAAAATAATGAATAAACTCATAGCATTGATAAAAGAGACTTATTGGATGTATATAAATATAGAAAGGAACAAGTGCCATATGAGTGATTAGGGCTAATAAAGGGAAGGGTTAAATCTTGGATCCTAGCATCTTCAGGAAGATGAGTGATTTCAACAAGATTTGTAATCTTGTTTGTAAGAGTTCTTTTTCCAGTGGATGCAAGTTCCTATAAGAAAAGTGTAAAAGAAATTGTTACATTGTCAGTAAGGTTGTTATGGATTGACTCATGTTTGATAAATCTCTTGTTACTCACCTTTATAAGTAATATCTTCCTTTTGTCTCAATAGAGTCAGCCACTGGTATAAAATATGCTTTTTAAAGCCCCATTTTTAAATATGTCCTTATAGAGATGGTTTAAAAAAATGACCGGTGGCATTTTTATAAATAATATGAAATAGTTACACTGGATATACATGTAACCAGTGTAAAATATAATTACTATGCTGGATACTAATATCAATAGGTGTAAATTAGTTGTGTCATATTCTGACTCTTCAGTTTCTTGTCTATGCTTTCCCGCTTCTTTTATTTAACTTCTTTATACCTTGAGAAGAAGCTTTAAAACAAATGATTGGTGATATTTTTATAAATAAGATAAAATATTTATACCAGATTTACATTGAATTGGTTAAAAGATATAACACCGGTGTTAAATATACTTTATATTCTAACTCTCATTTTTCTATTTATGCTTTCCCGCTTCTTTTCTCTGTATCTTCTCAGGTCGTTCATTTCACTTTTTCGGTTCTCAACATTTGTACTCATTATGATAGAAGGCCAATTACATTCTTCGATATTCTTTTTTGAAACCGTTCTTATTCCTCAACTATATGTATACCATTTCTATGATCAGTACTTTTCATCTCATCACTTTATCTCTGTTTTATTTTTTTTCTTCTCTCTGAACACTCTAATGACTTCTTCCTCAAGCACACCTCCTTCTCTGCAACATAAAAGAAACAGAGACGATTTTGAAGACAAACATCCCGACCTTCACCTTGTAGTTCCTTCTCCTCCTCCCTTAGTTGTCACTCTGATGGAGCACCTTGAGGAACTCATCATGTGCTTCAATGCCTTGGAGGACTTAGTGGAAGAACTATCTTAGAAAGTTACTAGACTGAAAGATATTTTTAGAGCTTTTTGCTTAGAAGTTCACCGCTATCAATAGGATGATAGCTTGTATCATCCTATTGATCCTACTGACTCTGATAAATCCTAGACCTCCGAGTCTGTTGAGGAGTAAAAGCCTACAACCTTTATCGGTCATTCCTATTTTATTTTTTGTACTTAATGATAAAAAAGAGAGAATATATTATATATTTTGATGTTGTTTTAGAAATTTTATACTTTTAATGTAAAGTTATTAGTAAAGTTGAATGAATGAAATTTCTTATTCTAATGACATGTTCTTTTATTTTTTAAAAACAAAATATAACAGATTGAAATCGAACATGTCAACATCAAGTGTAGAATATAGTGACATGTCAATATAAAGTTATTTATTTTATATTATTTTACACTGGTATAGAAGTGACCGGTGTAGAATATAATTTCCAGTTTAGAAAAAAGTTATCTCTACATCGGTGTTGCATTTTATTCGGTGAAGATTGCTTATGAAATACACTTTAATTTAATCGAAAGCCCCATCACGCCTCCCATCTGTCATTTTACTTGTTTGCGTGTTTAAATCTTTTTGACCTTTCATAGCCGGCGAGTTTTGTTTTGAACTCCTTGTCTCAAGAATTGAACATTTATACACTATTGACAGTAGGGATAGAAACAGGCCAGGTAGCCTGTCTGGGGCCTCTGGCCTAGCCTGCATTAGGCCTGGTCTGTTTAAAAAAATACACAGGTTCAGGCCTGTTTGAAAGCATGTTCTTCTTAAGAGGCCATGCCTAGGCTTCTTATAAAGCCTATTAAGCCTGTCAGGCGGCCTAGGCCTGTTATTCAAAATATATTTAATATTAAAAATGTAATAAATGTGTGTTAAACCTACCACATATTGAACACAATACAAGAGTCAAACTATTAAACTAACACATATTATTATACATTTTATTCTTGCATTTTACTTTAACAAGCCTGTTATGAGGGCCTATTATGAAAGCCTATTAGGTGGCCTGTCAGTATAATTAAAAAAATTAGGCTTTCTAAACAGGCTTTAGGCCAGGCCAGTCATTTATACAGGTCAGGCTTAGGCAAAAACAAATAGCCTATAACAGGCCACAGGCCAGGCTCAGGCCGAATTGTCACTTAACAAGCCTAGCCTGTTAAGGGTAAGGCCTAGCCTGACTTAGCCTGTTTTTATGCCTAATTGGCAGTACCTTTTGTCGTTATTTGTGCTGTATTCATTGTTATCATTTACTTGTTTCATTTGGTGAGTTCTTCCACTTGTGCGTGGTATATTCTCTCCTACAATTAGCTGCAAGCTAGGTTTTCTTGTTTTCTATTTTCCTAGTTTTTTAGTCTTCCACAAATATGGATCATAGTGGGATAAATGTTAAATAACCAAGTGTTGAGTATGCTAAAGGGGTAGAGTTTTTGGATTTTGTTAAACAAAATGGTGAGGATGACAATGAAGGTTTTATTGTCCTAGTGTGAATTGTTTGAATAGAGGAAATAAAGCCTTATAAATATGTCCACTCATCTAATTTGTGAGGGGTTTTGCAAGAGTTACACAGTATGGGTATGGCATGGTGAAAATGTGGAAAGGTCGAGTGCATCTGAATAGTTAGAATAGACCTTTACTGATAATATGGATACTAATGATCAGGTAGAGGACATGATTTGTGATATTGGATAAGATGATTTTATATGGTCTTATGCATATGGTACTATGTGCAATGATGTAAAAAAACCTCTATACCTATGGTACATAAAATATAACCTGTTGAATATAGTGTTGAGATTGGTAAGTGTGAAAAAACGGCGTGGGTGGAGTGATAGAAGTTTTTCAAAATTGCTTGAGTTGTTGCAAGACATGTTTCCAGAAGAAAATGTGTTACCCAAAAACTATTATGATGCTAATAAAATAATATGCACTTTAGGCATATAGTATAGAAAGATTCATGCATGCCCAAATGATTGCATATTGTATAGGAAAGATTTTGAAGATGAGGAGAAATATCCAATATGTAAGATATCATGGTACAAATCAAACAAGTTTCTTGCAAAGGTGTTATGGTATCTTTCAATTATACCAAGGTTTAAGCGACTTTTTGCTAATGAAGATGATGCAAAAAAAAATGTTATGGCATGCGACTGAAAGGATTTGTGATGGAAAGCTTCGTCATCAGGTTGATTCTTTGAAATGGAAGAAGATTGATGACTTATTTCCTGAGTTCGATAAGGAACCATGAAACCTAATGCTTAGACTCAGTACAGATGTCATGAACACTTATGGTAGCCTTAGTAGTATACATAGTTCATAGCCCATCCTCTTGGTGGTTTATAACATATTTCCCTTGTTATGTATGAGACGCAAGTATGTAATATTATCTATGTTAATCTCAGGACTAAAACAATCGGAAAATAACATATATGTTTACCTAATGCCCTTGATCGAAGATTTGAAGAAGCTATGGTAAGGTATGGATGTTTTTATGCTATTAAGGAGTTATTCAATATATGGGCTATGATCTTTTGTATAATTAATGACTTTCTTGCATACCGAAATTTGTCAGGGTATAGTGTGAAGGGCCATAAAGCATGTCCTATTTATGAAGAAGGGACTTGATACTATCAAATTTGTCATGAAAGAAATATAGTCTACCTAGGTTATAAGAGATTTCTAAGACAAGGCCGCCCATACTGTCAATTTAAGAAAAAACAATTTGGCGGCCAAAAAATTAAAAATGCTCTAGAGCCATGACTGGAGAAAAAGTTTATTAAAGGGTGAAAGACATCAATGTTACTTTCGGTAAGACTACCAAGAAAAGTGAGAAAAGTATATGAAGAAAAAGATCTCTCTTCTTTTAGCATCCATTGGCAACATCTTCAGGTAAGGCACTATATTGATGTTATGCATGTGGAGACAAATGTGTGTGATAGCATTGTTGAAACACTTCTCAACCTACATGGTAGTTCCAAAGACACTTTGAAGGCAATATTAGATTTGCAAAAAATGAGAGTATGTAAGTATTTACATCCAAGGCCAGATGGTGAGGGGAGTTATTGTGTTGAAGAGATTAATATTTTGTCCAAGGATGAGAGAAGTATTTATGAATATTTACAAGGAATCAAAGTTCCCTCTAGGTACTCATATAATCTTAAGAAGATTGTATCGATGAAAGATTTGAAATTAGTAGGCCAAAAGTCTCATGATTGTTATGTCTTGATGCAACAATTACTCCCAGTAGCTGTTCAAGGAATCATTCAAGATGATTTGAGACACATTGTAACCTGACTTTGCTTCTTCTTCAATGCTATATGTGACAAAGTCTTTGAGATTGAAAAGTTGGATGAATTGGAGCACGAGGGTTATGTTATTTTGTGCCAACTTGAAAAATTGTTTCTTCCAAGCCTTTTTGACATCATGGTACACCTCATCGTTTATATAGTGTGAGAGATAAAACTGTGTGGCCTTGTATACTTACGATAGATGTACCTATTTGAAAGATACATGAAAATCCTTAAAGGGTACATGAAGAATCCAAATCGGCCTAAGGCATCCATTGTTGAAAAATATGTTTCTAAAGAACGTATGGATTTTTATTAACACTACCTGTCTAAAGTAAGACTTATTGGTCTCACTAAACCCCGTGCCAAACAGGGGTCAACGCGAAATATCGGTGAAGAGTGTTTATCGTAATGAATTATAGCAAATACACTTACACATCTTTAATAATATTGATTAAGTTCAAGACTATACAAGTGTTTATAAAGAGCTTGTTAGGAAACAAAATAATATAATGATAGAGCAAAAGTTGATTAAAGAACAACAAATCTTTTGCATATTGGTTTAAACAGAAGGTTGAAAATGATGATTGTGTATCTGATTTAATTAGATGGTTGACATATGGTCTTGAATTTAATGTGATATGTTAGAATTTATTTGATATAAACAATTATTCCTTTTATATGAAGTCCTTAGACGATAAAAGTAGCGTGCAGAGTAGTGGTGTTATGTTAGTGGCTGAAGCTATGCGCTTCTCTAGTTCAAAAGACAATAATCCTAAATTAGCAATCATCCCTTATTATGGCGTCATTGAAGAGATTTGGGAGTTAGAATACACCAAATTCATGGTTCCCATGTTCAAATGCAAGTGGACTAATGTAAACAACGGTGTTATGGTGAATCAATTACGATTTATACTGGTTGATTTGAATAGTACAAATTTTGGGAATGAGTCTTTTATTATGGTAGACCAAGTAAAGCAAGTGTTCTATATCACTGATGTGACATAATAGCGCAATTGAATAAAGAAGAAGTTGATTCTAATTGATTTGTATGTGTTGCATATATTATTTTGATGTAATAATAGCACAAGTATATTGTTGTGATTATATATATTATTGTAACTTACAAGTGATGGGTTAATAAAAGGGTTTGTTTGAAAGAATAACTCCAATATTTACATCGGTTGTACATGTTACCCTTGGTAAAGTTATCTGAGAAACACATTTTTCACACCAGATTTATAAGTTATCCAGTGTAGAAAGTCTTTTGAAATTCAAAATATTAGTCATTTCATATTCAAAATATGATTTTTACACTAGATTTAAATGTTAACCGGTGTAAAAAGTCATAATGAAAATACTTTATCGAAGCCCGCCCCTTAGTGCGTCTCTTCATTTCTCATTTCTCGGTTGTATTTGGTCTTATTTTTTACGTCATTTATCATTACGCCAGTCATCGTGCTCTGTGGTTTTTGTCGGGCTTTACTATGGTCAGTCGTTCTTCTCTGTTCTCGCTCTCATTCTGCTTTGCCATGTACGTGTTCTGGACACTTATTTTCTCATGTACGTATTTTGCCTTTTACGTATTCATTTAATCTAGGTTTTGTAGTTTTTTGCGATAAATGTTTGCACTTCTTTGGCTGTGGTCAATCGTTCTTCTTTGTTTATTATGTTTGCTTTTGTTATTGCATATATAGGAATATGAGGGGTAGTAGTAATCAAAATGAGCCTAGCGATGCTTCAAGCAACTCTAAAAAAGGAAGGGCAGAAGTGCGACGCAATTCAAAGACATTTTCAAAGATAGGAAGGAAGGGAAATTACTACCAATTGAGTTTCACATACGTTAGAACCCAATTGGCGAACACATAACAAAGTACATGAGTTATGCCAGCCTCATAGCATGCAACAAGATTAAAATCGCCATAGAAATTTGGGATGTTGTTGATAATCGAGTGAAGAATCAAATTTAGGACTCTATCCAGGTATAAGAACTGACTATTGTATATTGTATGCAGACCAATACCACAAAACAACTATTTGTTGATAAATCTACTTTCAATAGAAATTATTGTAACTCACTTATAATGTTTCCAACAATGAAGTCTTAAAGAAGAAGACGACGTCTTATTGCGCTAAGCGTTAGATGGCATTCAAGACACAACTAGCTCGTCAGTATGTGCATAGCCAGAACAAAGATGGTTAGCATCATCCTTATCCATGCAACAAGTATCAATCCATTGACGAAGTTACTTGGGAAGAATTTGTTAGGCTTCAGACTACGGCAACAGCTATGATGAGTTGATATATAGTGAAAAAGGAATCTTGCATTTACCATGTTTCTGTTGATATGTCATGAAAACGAATTTGTTAACTGTAGGTACATGCAAGTTGAGTTAGTTTCCAAGGGCAAACAAGGTCAGTTCGGATTCCTACACCCATTTTAGATTTATTCGAAAGGGACCTCACAATCTTTAAGACTTCAGTACACTTCAAGGAGGCTTGGTGAAACCGATATTGATTGTTTCTTCGCACCATATATGCATGAGTAAGAATAATAATATTTCAATTTTTTCATACTAGGTTTATATTTGCTTAATGCTAATAATCATTGTTTAATTATTTTCTACAGCAATTATTAGCAATTGATCATACTATGTAAGCATACTTATAAAATTTTCTTCTTATGCTCCCTCCACTACAAGCCACGGTTGATGCCAAGAAGATTATGAAAATGTGAGTTTTCTTTCTTACAGAACAATAATGTTTGCAATAAATTAAATATGATCTTTGTAATAAAACAGTTACTAAGTTCATAACTTTGGTCATAGAGCTATGAGGACATTTGCAATTGCAAGGGGTCTTAAGAAAGTAAATTCGGTGAGGGACCTTGAATGGATTACATCGAAGGTAATAAAAGTATTAAGTCTTATGCTACACAAATTTTTTTGCTAATGATACATAATTTTGTTCATGTTAATATTACAGAGTCGAAGGCAACCCAAAAAAAGTAACTTGTGCGACTTCTACATAGTTAGACACATGTTCAATATCATTTTGTCAAATAAGACTGACTTAATTGAGGAGATAAATTGTGTTTTTAATAATTTCATATATTTCTTGTCAATTTAATATATATTAGCAATGCTTTAATTTATTTTATTTTAATTTAATGTTTCAAATGTTTGATCAATCTGACTCATTTCCTGAACAAAATATTGATGACCTCAATAATATTTGACCTGAGTTTTTTTTGTTTAAATCATTCATTCTTAATAGTATTTGTCATTACCAGAATATTTTTTTTTATTTTTCTATTAAAATTGTTATTTTTTTTATTAAATTTTATTAAATGAATAATATAATGAGTAATTGAATATTTGTCTCTGTCATCTTGAACTCTGTCTCTACTGCTGTCTCTTTGAAAGGGATAGGGTTAATGAAATATTGAAGGGATCATTTTTTAAAAATATATTTAAACTAGATAAAGAATACTGGTAGTTGTAGAAATAATATATATGTAAATATTAAAACATCTACACCGGTTGTCTTTATGAAGTGTAAAAAATTGATTAATCTATACCAGGTGTAAATACAACTAGTGTAAAAAATTTATTAATACTGTTCACATAACCCGTGTAGATATTAACAAATTCTACTCCTAATTTTAAAATGGACCAGTTTAAATTCTACTCATTCTACACCGGTGAACCGCCCGATTTAAAAAGTGTATACTTTCTAAACAGTCTGTTTCTATACTGATTATTATCCGACGTAGAATATAATTTTTAACTGATTTAGAAAGCTTTTTTTTACCATAGTAAGATTTGATACCAAGTGAATATGATGTGCTTAAAGGCTCAGTTTTAAAAGGCATCAAGATTTTATTTAAGGAAAGCCTTATTAATAACTTTGATTAGGGATATGTTTGGACCTCGGTCCCTAATTATTAGAACAAAATTCCTAAATCTTACTATCCCAATGAATCTTTAGTTTGATTCTTTTTTATGCCCATGTTCCTCCAATTGAAACAAGTGCAGAAATATACTCGAATTTCTAAGAGATAAAAGTAAAATATTACGAGTTAAAGTTTTTTTTTTTAAAAAAAAGAAAGAGAATTAAAGAGAACCCATAGAAAAACACACTCATATTTTACTATAAAAGAGAATACAACTTAATTTTGCCCTTGCATCTATCTAGGCATTTCCTTAGTACATGTATAACAAACTTATGAAACTATAATTTTATCTTTAAACTATAATTTTAAAAGTTTAGGAGACAAACTTTTTTTTAAATATTTTTAATTTAAAATTATAGTTTAGGGTAAAAAATTTTAAAGAAAGAATTTTTTTTATTATTTTAAAAATAATCTCTCTTAAGATTATTTTTATTATTTTTTTAACAAATATTATTTAAAAACGAATCCAAATATAATTTTATATAGATTCTAACCTTCACTTTAGAAATCATGGCATTATGACCTGTGACACACTTGTAGCACAAAACTGTCAATACATGACATTATGACACTTTGACACTAATTTTTCAATACTACACACTTTACACCGTGACATTATGATACATAATGCACATTTTTCAAGGATATTATGACACATTTTTCAATATCTTGACACACATTTAAGGAGTAATGACAAGAGTTGACTAAAGATGCTGGCAGGAAAGATGCTTCCATAGTAAATTGATTCGATCCATTTCAGGGAATCAATGTGATATTCATAAGTTGAGGCAGGTAAGGTATATAGACTGAAGCAACCTGTGGACATTTGCTTTTTCCTTTTTTTTTTTTAAAAAAAAGGAATAAAGATAGCCCCTCTTAATATAATTAACATGATATCTTGATTTTAAAATGTTATAAAGATATTATTTCTCCTACTTTTACATATAAAGTCATATAGAAAATAGAAATATCAAGGAATTAATGTCTTGAATGAATTGAACATAATGGACAATACGTTTAAAAAGAATATTGTGGAAGCATGTGGGAATCTTAACTCTAACTATAGAGAAAAATTAGATGGGAAAGAATATTAGAAAAAGAATTCTTAAAAAATCGTTGTACTCTCCCCCTATTTTTTTTTTCAATTTTCCTCCGCCCAAATATAACATTTAAAAACTCAAAGCATGGGCCGCCAGTTATGATACGTGAGGCAGTAAAGCCGTATGGGGTGTGAAGAATAAGTGATGGCAGAAGATTACTTTTTTGTCCTCTAATTTTATACAAAATATTAATAATTTTATAAAATATCTTTTTAATTTATTTTAATTTTATCATCTTTAGCCTCAAATGATAACGTTTATGCTAATTATTATTTTAAAAAATTGAATATATATTTATAAATATTTTGTCAACATTTAAAATTTTAATGTTGACATTTTTTAGTTAAAATAGTAATATTAGAGTTAGAAGATTAAAAAGACCCTTTGAAAAATTAAATGATCAAATATAAACTTTTGCCTATGAGATTATTAATTTCCATCTTAATTTTATGGTTATTGCACATTATTGTATTCATAAATTATAATATTCCAGTACGCCGCCATCTAGCTAGAAGTTGTTGGAATATTTTTAAAATGAAGAGTTTTGTTTTTTTTAAAATGTTATGTCCTTATAAAAAAGAACTTATGTGAAGGGTTGTGTAGGGTGTTATAACTCCACATGCAAAAAGGTTACTCTTCAGGAAAAATAATAGTTATTTAATCTATATCAATTAATGGATTACATATGGGGTTCATGATAATTTTAATATATAGTTATGAAGATGTGTTGCTTCAAAAGATACCACTTCAAGTCTTATAAATACCCTCATCATCACGCCATTTGAATATGAAGGAAATAATATAGATAATAGGTGAACCATGTCAGATTATCTTCGGATTTGAGTCATACTTTTGAAGCTCCACAATGTTCACGTAAAGTTTAAATTACTAAAGCCTAAACTAGAGTAATAAAATAGAAAGAGAGAGAGATGAGAGAATAAAAAAATTTAATAATTGGGGTAAAAAAGAACTGAGAGAAGCACCCTCTATTTATAGCGTTAAGTGGCCACTATTTAGGAAGATACAATAACTCTAATTTATTGCTCATTGCTCCCTATTCATCAATCAATAATAAATGCTGATTAATTTCCTAATAATGAGGGATTCTCATTCTTTAATTATTTAGGAAATTAATGATAATTTATTCTCTTATTTAATTAGGAAAATTTCCTATTTTCAAATCAAATAGTACGACAATGGACCTGGATCCAAAGTCCAACAAGATACAATACAGTAAGATCAAGCTCATTATCTTTATCTCTGAGTGCACATAAAACACGGTCAAATTATTATTTTGGAAAGGCTGTTATTGTCTGGCTTGCGTATTTGAGTGCAATCTATATTTATGAAATTTGGCTGAATTAAACCTAAGGGAAAATATTGCCCACTCCTTAAAGATGTTGTCTTCTTCTTGTACTCTTAAGATAACGAGTCCCACTAACAAAAGTCATTTTACAAATACCATCAAGTGAGGCCATAAATTGTTTCCCCAAATACGCGATCAAATAAAAAAAAGTCAATGAAATTAGATTAAAAATGGGAAACGACTCTATATAAATGCATGTATAAGGAAAAGGGAATTCACAAATCACTTGACAAGTGAGGTTACTAGCAAGAACTACCAAAATGGTATTAACACTCTCACTTGTTCTAATTTTAAGTTCTCCTCTTTTGTTGTTTTACTTCTTTCATAAACACAGAGAAACCATTCACAAACCTAACCTTCCACCAGGTCCTAAAGGCCTTCCCATCATAGGAAATCTCCATCAACTCAATAGTTCTACTCTTTATCTTGACCTATGGAATCTTTCAAAGAAATATGGACCTTTGTTTTCTCCAAAACTAAGTCATAGAAATGTGCTTGTTGTTTCATCTCCTAAAATGGCCAAAGAGACACTTAAGAACCATCACTACAAAAAAAATAAAGTTTTGGCAACGACTTTTCAGCGGAGACAAAAAAAGTCGTCGCTGAAAGTTGATTTTTAGAAGCGACTTTAGTTATCATCACTGAAAGTCTTGAGTTTTTGCGATAGCGGCGACTTTTTTTGTCGCCGCTGAAAGTCTTGAGTTTCTGCGATAACAAAGTCGTCCCTTAAAGCAAGACTTTTAGCGGCGACTTTATTTTGTCGCCACTGAAAGAAAGACTTTTTGCGGCCATATATTGTCACCGTAGAAGGTCATAGTATTTACAGCGACATATACGTGTCACGGTAGAAAGTCTATAGTTTCTTTAGCGACAAAAAATTAAAGCCGTAAAAGGTAGGATTCAGCGACGACTTTTGTATCCTTTGTCACCGCTAAAAGTCTTCATACAATTTTTTCTAATCTGGAGGGGCTCTAAGCAACTATCTAATATATAGAATTAAATTATTGAATAATATTATTTTTAAATAATAAATAAAGGAATTTCACATATTATTTTAATAAGAAGAGATTATACAAATAATAATGTGATGTTTGTGAAAGAAGGAGATGAAGCAGGGGTATATGTATGAGAGGGATATTATAAATGTGTGCCAATGAACATGAGAGTTTGTATATATATGTTAGAGACAATGTGGCAGAAGAGAAGAGAGAGGGAGATGTGTGTGTATGAGAGAGAAATAAGAAGAAAAAATGGATGTAAAATACATTCATACATTCTTAGTTACTGTTACATATGCCATCTGTTACTGCATTTCATGTAACATCTCAACTTTTATAAAAAAGGATTTATAAAGTATTATTGAGTTTAAGAGTGTTTTCTGAAATTAAAAAGTCTTAAAAGTGAAATTTTAAAGAAAGAATAAAGGAAAGAATAATCAGTAAAAATATTTTGGGGTTAAGAAAAATTAAAGAAAAATCATAAAATGAGTATTTTGGGGCTTAGAAAATTAAAAGAGTTTATTTTCCCAAAAGATAAGTAAATAATTTAATAGCTATTTTTTGAGAATTAAAGGCCTATTTTCTTAGAAAATTCAAGAAAAATAATTAGAGGTTATCATTTGTTCAAAAAATTTTATAAAAATTCTCTAATGAGTTGAAGAAGCTATTGGAGGAAAAATATAATTATTTTATTAAGAGGATTATTTTCTAAAAAATATTTGGTAAAAGTAAGAGTTTCAGCAATTTTGTTTGTTGCCGCTAAAAGTCCTGAGTTTTGCGGCGACAGTCTTACTTTCAGTGGCAACTTTCTTTTGTTGCCACTAATACATTTTAATATTTCATTAGGGCTTCTCTTTCTTATTCCTTAGCGTCAATGGCTTCAGAGAACAATCAAAACATCTAGAGTGGAAGACAGAGAGAGAGCACGAGGGAAGGACCAGAGGATTGTGTGTTGGAAAAGCGACCGGAGGACGGAGATCGAGCTTGTGACGTCATCGGCCATCTGAGGTGAGTTCTCTGACTCTATCTTCAATCTGTCTCCTCTGTTTTTATCCGATTAGATGCTGAAACCCTATTTAGATATACCTTCATTCGCAAAGATTAGAATAAATTTTTTACTAGTCCTGATTTCATTTCCTGTAGCTCAGATCAAAATTTTGATTCCAAAAATTAAATCCTTCTTGTTAAAGCTTGTCACTGCAAAAAGAGCGCTAGAAATTGGGAAAGGAGATTAATTTGTTTTTCATATTGCCCAGCAACCTATCCATTGCATTGGGATAACGATAAGTTCGATTTGTTTAGCTAAATGGAGAGTCCTATCATTCCTGACTAGTAATAAGCGTAAGCAATGGTTTAGTATGTCTCACCACTGAACGACCTTTAACACTCATTCTTTAAAACCCAACCATTTGAAGATATGTATGTCTTCCCCGAACCATGACTAGTGATAGAAAACTACATAGTGTAGGTTTTGGTTTTAATCGTAATATCAATGACTTTAAGGTTGTAAACTTTTCTTATGTTAGTGATCATGATATTGATTCAGCTTGGGTTTTCTCATATCACTACAAAAAAAATAGGGTTTTGGTTACGACTTTTCAGCGGCGACAAAAGAAGTCGCCGCTGAAAGTAAGACTTTCCGCGGCGACTTTAATTTGTCGCCACTGAAAGTAAGACTTTGAGCGGCAACACTAATTGTCGCCGCAGAAGGTTAATAACGGTAAAAAGGGAAAGAGCTTTGGTGACAACTTTTCAGCGGCGACAAAAGAAGTCACCGCTGAAAGTAAGACTTTCCGCGGTGACTTTAATTTGTCGCCGCTGAAAGTAAGACTTTTAGCGGCGACACTAATTGTCGCCGCAGAAGGTTAATAACTGTAAAAAGGGAAAGAGCTTTGGTGATAACTTTTCATCGGCAAGACTTTGAGCGGTGACTCTAATTGTCGCCGCAGAAAGTTAATAACTATAAAAAGGGAAAGAGCTTTGGTGACAACTTTTCAGCGGCGACAAAAAAGTTGCCGCTGAAAGTAAGACTTTTAGCGGTGACACCAATTGTCACCGCAGAAGGTTAATAACTGTAAAAAGGAAGTGGCGACTAAGTCAACAATTTATGTGGCAACAATCTTTTGTCACCGCAGAAGGTAGTCTTCAATGGCGACTTTTCTTACCGTCAGCGGCGATAAATGTTGCCGCGGAAAGTCCTCATGCAATTTTTCCCCAATTTGAATAATTTTTAAGCAACTATCTAATATGTAGAATAAAATTATTGAATGATATCACTTTTAGAGAATAAATAATGAAATTTTACATGTTATTTTAATAAGAAGAGACTATATATATATATTATATAAATAAAAGAATTTCACATTATTCTCCTTTAGGTTTTGCCATCATATTTCCTTAATGTCTAAACTCAACTAGACTCTAAAAATAATCTGGACCTCTTATTTATAACTTAGATTGTTCACCTTGCATATTTTAATAAACTTGGAAATTAATGGCGTTGACAATTCCTATTAGACTTTGGTTGTAGTAATTGATTATGGAGATGCTGTGGCAATAATTATAAAGAGAATCACTATTTAAGACTTGTAGTGGAACATCTCAAATTTTAATAGAAAGAATGTAATTAAGCATGGGAAACAGGGAGAAAGAAGATAAAGTGAAATATATATATACATAAATACATATGTACATAAATACATACATATACTCTCTTAGTGAGAGAAAGATAGAGTGGGAGGGATAATATAAATTAAAAGATAAATATACTTTATTTATGGTGAGTATTAATATATTTTATTTAAAAGATAAAATATATTATTCAACATATCACTACTTATAGTTCAGAATCATATATTTTTATTAACAAAATTCAACACCTATTTTTCAACGTTCTAAGCATTTTGTTGAAGACAAAAAAATGAAAACAATGAACATTGAAAAATTAAAGTCGAATAAAAATTAGACAACTTCAATTCTTTAATCTCATATAGTGATTTTTTTTTAAATATAAATATAACGATATTTCTATTATTTTTATTATCACCAGACCTCCCCTCCCTCTATTGGCGCCTTATTTTGGTGAAAATTGAAAAAGCACTCCCTCCCAATTTTTAGCGACTCCACCAAGGCGCCAACACATTACAGGCGCCAACATTCTCGGTTTGCTTCTCGCTGCGTAACAATGGCTAAGGAGGAGAAGAAGCTGGCTAAGAAGAATCCTGCGCAGAAGGCTCCCGCGGAGAAGTCAAAGGCAGAGAAGAAGACCCAGGTTCTCTCTCTCTATCTCTTCTTCTCTCGCTCTCAGTATCATTTTCTTTTCCTTCTGAATTTAGTTTTCCTAAAGGGTTTTTCATAGGGTATTTGCATTTTGGTTAGGGTTTTATGTACTGTGGATTGTCGAATTAGGTTTTTCTCCTATTGATTACAGTGAAAATAACTAGCTTCGAAGATGCAATAGCCACCGCAAATGATTCCTATGAGGCCTTCTTTTCCACCCATAAACATAACCGTCGAGCATATTCAGAAGGTATTAGTTTTTAAATCCCATTATCTATTTCACAGGTGGCCTGCAACGAAAGCTGGAGAGGTATTTCTAACTTGGCAGATTTATAACTTTATTAGCTTATAAGCCTTCATTGGCTCGTTCTGTGTTGGTATTTTTGGGGCTATTGTTTAACTGAGAAGGAAGAGAATCGCTTATTGTGATACATTAACTCCGTGTGGTTTACTTAAAATAGTGAAGATAACTTCTTGGCGAACCTTCTATTATAATGCTCATACTTGCTTAAAAGTGGAGTTTTTATAAGGGGCAAGCTGCTATGTAAGGGCTTCGTTAATCAATTTCACTTGAGAGGTTCATGATAGAAGTAACATCTGTCATATTTCAATTTCTACACTCTGGGGAATTGAAAACAGAGGATAGGATAAGAGCTCCATCTAGTTGACAAGGCATATGGCAGTTTCAGTCTGTTGTCTATTTGATCGTAGCTTTACTGTGAGTTAATATATTCAATTATCTCTCTTTCCATCATCTCCCTTTGTCTTCTACCAATCCAAGTATATTTTTTATCGTTAATTTCAGTATGCCATAGCCTACAACTATTAACCATTTTTCAACCTATTTGTTTAACTCTGTTGTGGATAGCATCCATCTAGAATAGTCTCAAATTAGATTTATTCTTGGATATATCCATTATAAAGGAAGGTGTCATAAGAGCCTCTTATTTATCGGTGACTTGAAATTTTGAATGCCCTTTTATGATGCATGATGCAGTATCTTGATGAGAATAAGAACTTGATCCTGGCAATATTGGACAATCAAAATCTTAGAAAACTCGCTTAATGTACCCGGTAAGTCGCTTTTGTCTGTGCTTCTAATTGGTTATGTGCCAACTTTTAATCTGATTTTTAATGTGCCCAGCAGATAATTTTATTTTTAAATGTGCCCTGCAATTGAGTTAAATTTATTTTTGAATGTTCCCTACAATTGAGTTAATTTTATTTTATGTTTTGATTATAGATTCGTGTGAACTCTCAGATGAAATGTTGGTGGTTGTTTTGGGTGAGAGGTCAGGGTATGTAAGAGGGAAAGACTATGGAGTGGAGCCTTTAAAAAAGAAAAATTGCCATCAATCTAGTAATAGTTTATTTGTACAAAGTGTGCCTACCTAATTGTAGAAAGATTAATAGAGCAATTTTGTTTATGTTTCAACTAAACAATTTTGTTTTATTTTTAAATATGTTTAAGTAATTAAAGTACTATGATATTTTAAATGATTTAAATTATTCATTAATGTTATTAGATTTTAGTTCATTCAATTATTTATTATTTTATTTTTGCATTTATTAGCACATTACAAGTTTTCATTTAAAAAAAATTAGAAAAAATAATTTTAAAAAAACTATTTACTTTTAGCAGCGACAAATTGTCGCCGCTGATTCAGCTTTAGGCGGCGACCTTTCAAGTCGCCGTTGATTCCCTTTTTGGTGGCGACTTTTTTGTTGCCGCTAATTCCACTTTAGGCGGCGACTTTCAATTGTCGTCGCCAATGCTTATAGGTGACAGTCTTATACGCGGTGACTTTGTGGCGACAAAAAGTCGCCGCTAAAGGTCTTCAGCAGCGACTTTTGCACTTTCAGCGGCAACATTTTTTTGTAGTGTATGTCACGTGGTCATGGAAACGTCTCAAATGTAATATCCCTTTTTCTTTTATTTACACTGTCTTATGCTCCTTATGTATGCTTCAATGGTGTAATTCATTGTATCCTTACAAAAAGGGAGAAAGAACATTAGTCATGACTTTATACTTACATTCGATCGACACATGGAGTGTTTGGATAGATATTGCTTCTTGGGACTCTCTTAGTAGCACATTTTCTACTAGTTTCAACAAGAGAATCACTTGTTGTGGTCGAATCAAAGGAATTATATGATGAGGAAACAAATGAGGAAGCAGATGAACTAATGTTATGTTTAATTAGTATTGTTATGGCACTGACAGAACAGTTTGATGGCTAGATAGAAGACCAGTTACAGTAGATTTTTGAACTTCAGTTCCATCATATGAGTTGGTAATTAACAAATTCCCAAGACCTGATAATTTTCTTGGAATTCAGCATTCCCTTAAGAAATTCAACTGAGCATATTCTCAACGCATTACATGTCAATGTCATCAAGTGACCTGATAATTATTTGCCTTGTAGAGAGGAAAACCGATGTCAGCAAGCAATGTCATCAAGAAACTGGGAAATCACAAAGGGTATAGATTCAAGACAATCACTGCCACAAGACTTGTAGTTTTGTTATATCCACTAGGGATAGAATGAACTTCTGATTTTGCAATGATTCAAATTTTTGAGGTTATTTTCTAACAGGTGGTTGGACTTGGAAAAGAACTTCTTCTGGTTTGGTGTGGGAGGAGGCAGCTTAGTTTTAATTCATGCTGCCATGCATTTCTCAGTCTTCAATGTTTATAACTAATGGTAAGAGACTACTTTTTACTGTCTTATTTCAATCATCTATATTTGCATGATTATGTACACTTATGTGTTAACTACAAATATTGGTTATCTAAATGACTGCACATCCTTAAGTTCTTTCATAGGACTCTATTTTGGCAAAACTATTTTTTATTGGATTTGATACAAAAATTTGATACTTGTGGTCCATGACACTTGTACTTCTTTCTTTACAGGCCGTTGCACTATTTAATCATATTTTTGTGACTGAGACATGTTCAATGTATTTTTTAGATTCAGAGACCAAAATATTTTCAAGATTCAAGCAGCAAATGATTGAATTCTTTACTGTGTGTTACTATATTCAATTATCTCTTGTGCAATTCGAGAGAAACAGAGCATGCAAAGAAAATGACTGAATATCTCGTGTTACTAGATTTAGAGAAAAATGGAAGCAAAAAGATAGAAGAAGAACTTGTGTAATTCGAGCAAAGACTAATGGAGCAAATGATATAAGTTCAATTCACTGCCTTGATATAGAGAGTTAACCAAAGGCATCTACTTTTTCTACTCCTAGTATTGGTCCTTCCATATAATGTTTATATTTCAACTAAACATTTTTATTTTATTTTTAAATATATTTAAGTAATTGATGTACTCTAATATTTTAAAGGATGATGTGAATTAGTCATTAATGTTATTAGATATTGGTTTATTTAATTATTTATTATTTTATTTATATATTAATAAATCTATTGTAAGTTTTCATTTAGAAAAATTAGGAAAAAGAATTTAAAAGCAATTAAATAATTTCACTTTTAGGAGCAACTTTTGTTGCCGCCTTTATTTTGCCTTTAGTGGCACCCTAAGGTTTTACGCTTTTGTTAAACTTTCACTGGCGACCCAATGTCACCGCTGATTGTTGACATTCAGAGGTGACTTTCAATTGTCGCCACTAATGTTTATAGGCAACAGTTTTATAATCAGCGACTTGGTGGCGACAAAAAGTCATTGCTAAAAGTTTTCATCAACGACTTTTGTGCTTTCAGCGGCGACTTTTGTTACCCCTGAAAGTCAATTTTTTTGTAGTGCATGACGTTGAGTTCCTTGATAGACCCTCTGTGTTCAGTCAGCAAAAACTATCCTACAATGGCATAGAGCTGTTTTCTCTTGTTATGGAGATTATTGGCTAGAAATTAGAAAAATGTGTAGTTCATGTTTTTAGTGCTAAAAGAGTCTGAAGTTTTTCATCTATTAGACGCAATGAGGTTCAACGAATGATTGAAAAGATCTCAACACATGCAGATTCATCCAAGGTTACAAACTTGAATGAGTTTTTGATGTCTGTTACAAGTACCATAATTTGCAAGGCTACTTTTGGGAGAAGATACGAGGAAGAAGGAGTTGAAAGGAGCAGGTTTGTTATTAGTCTATTCATTTAGATACAATCCCTTATTTGAAAGCAACATTATTTGACCACTTGTGGATTCAGTAACTGATAATTGCAGTTTTGTAAGTATATGAGTTTACTGGGTCTTATGGAATTGATGATCAAATAAAATCATGAAGATTATGTAGAATATATTAGTGGTAGTCTCAAACACAAGGAAGAATAAAATTTTAAATTGTATGGGTACTTTTAGAAGACTTCATAGTTGCTGAATTCATCTCAGACAGGGGAGTGTTAGCTGAGCTTCTTTGCTGCGCAGCCATTTTCTCCCCTTCCCAAATGTGTTTTTGAATTGTTTTTTTTATTATTAGATTCTACATAAAATGAGTAACATTTTAATATCTTATATATAAAAAATAATTCAGTTTTAAATTTTTATGATTTTTTAAAGATTTAATACTTTGAATCATCAAAAACTACAACTCCCTCAGCTCCTTTGAGAGTATTTAATCTTTAAAAAATCATAAAAAATTGAAAAATAATCATTTTTTTACCCATAAGATATCAAAATGTCATTCATTTTATGAAGAATCTAATGGTCCAAAGAAACAAAATTGGGAAGGGGAGAAAATAGCGATGCAGTAGCAACGCAATCGAGAAAACACAACTGACACCCCTATCCATTAATCTCTTAAAATATAGTAGCAGCAGATTCTTCATCCTACTTTCTACTGTTATGAATGCAAGCGCCCCCCCCCCCCCCAAATGCTCTCTTTTCTAAATTAATCGTGAACTTCCATAGTAGTAGGCTACAAAATCTTTAGCTAAGAAAATGAAAAAATTCTTTTGATTTACACTAAAACTAAAGCACTTTTAATTTGACATACTGAATGCAAAAGATGTATTCCTTTAAACTAGATTTGATTCATATGCAAATGTTGGGAATTAAACCCTAAGCGCTTGTTCAATACCACTTGCGCCAACTTGAGTTGGTAGGCTAAAAGTACTTGAAAGAATAATATATCTCATGTTCCTTAAGAGAGTGTGTGTTTGTAAGGCAATTTCTGAAGATTAATTTGTTGTTGATCCTATCCAAGGTTCCATGGGATGCTTAATGAGTTGCAAGCCTTGATGGCTAGCTTCTTCTTGCAAGATTATATTAATTTCACCGGATGGATAGATAGACTCATAAGATTGACTAGTCGCCTTGAGAAGAATTATAAGGAGGTGGATGCATTTTATGAAGAAGTTATTGATGAGCATCTTGATCCTCAAAGGCAAAAACCACAAGAAGAGAAGATATAGTTGACGTCTTGCATCACCTCAAGAAGCAACGATGGTTTTCTATTGATCTCACTTTTGATCACATCAAAGCTTTAATCATGGTAATTCTCCTATTTTATTTTTTATAAATTCCAGGAACAATAACATTATATAACTCATGGCTTTAAAAACCTAACTCGTGCTAACCAATCAAACCAGTTAATCACCCCAGTGATTGGGCGGTCAAAAGTTCTAGCTTAGTAAATTAAGGTAGAGCTCACATAGTTAATTTCTCTGCTTATTTTACTTTTATAAAGAAGAAAACTAAAATGGGTTTTGAATAAAGAAAGATATTTTCTTGAATCTATCCTATTTTCCTTTTTCTTATGATATATATTGTGCAGGACATACTTGCAGCAGCAACAGATACAGGCACATCACTATCAGTTTGAGCTATGACTCAACTAATCAAAAATCCAAAAGTAATGCACAAAGTTCAAGAAGAGGTTAGAAATCAATGTGGCTCAAACAAAGGTTTCATAGAAGAAGCTGACATTCAAAAACTTGCAAATCTAAAGGCAGTGGTAAAAGAGACATTAAGATTGCACCCACCAGCACCATTACTTGTTATGAGGCTAACAAACAATAAATGCATAATTGAAGTCTACGAAATTCCAGCTAAGACATCAGTTTATGTCAATGCATGGACCATTCATAGAGATCCTGAGGCTTGGAAAGACCCAGAAGTGTTCAGTCCTGAGAGGTTCTTGGACAATGCCATCTATTTTAAAGGACAAGATTTTGAGCTCATTCCATTTGGTGCAGGAAGAAGAATTTGCCCAGGCTTACCAATGGGGGTTGCCACAGTGGACCTTATCCTTGCTAATCTTGCTTATTCATTTGATTGGGAAATGGCTTCCAGGATGAAAAGGGAAGATATAGACTTTAAAGTACTACCAAGACTTACCCAGCACAAGAAAAACCCTCTCTGCCTTGTAGCAACGAACTATCTGTCTTAATAATTATGTAACATTAGTATGTTTCTAAAGAAAGATGCAGAAATACGAGAGATTTGGAGGGGAGTGAAAATTTTTTTGAGTTAATTTTAAAAAATTTGGAGAAGTGCAGTTATAAAATTGATTAGAATCTTTTAAATGCACTTCTCTTATTTTTTTAAATTCAACTAAAAAAAAATCCCTCTCATCACCTCCACTCCAAGTCCCTCGTACCAAACAACCTCTAAATGAATGTAAAATACTCCCTATGGAACTTTCTACAAGGAACAACTACCAAAATCATGTGGTTTAAAATGTTAGTTAAAAGCAATAAACGTGTAAGATATGCATCTTTTTTTTTTTCAATTATACCCTTGTTTATAAGAAAAGCATATGAGAGATAACAAGTAAAAGTTTATTGCATAGAGATAATAAGTGGACTGTTTTACAACAACATCAAGAATAAGCCTTATCCCACTAAGTGCGATATGCTAGATAGATTGCACGATGCTATTGTGCTTTATAAAAAATTAGCTCTTTCAATAAGTTGTTGACAGGAGGTCAACAACCTCATTGAGTGTTCTCTTCGGTCTTTCTATATCCTTTTTGGCTGCTCCAAATTGCTTGATCTACCCTCCTCATTGGTGCACCCAATGGCCTTCTTTATATGCGCCCAAATCACCTTAGATGATTCTATACTATTTTCTCCTCAATAAATGCCACTCCAACATTTCCTCCTTGTATATGTTCATTATGAATTTTATGTTTTCTTCTATACCCACACATCCATCTCAACATCTTCATCTTAGCTACCCCTACTTTATGCTCCAATTGTCCCTTTAAAGCCCAATATCCATTACCATAAAGTATTGATGATCTTATAGCAGTGCGATAGAAATTTTCATAGTTTTTATTAGATACTTTCCTATTGTAGATAACTCTTATAGCCTTTCTCTATTTATACCAGCCAGGTTGAATTCTATGGTGAACATTTCTAGTAATTTCACCATTTATTTATATAATTGATCCTATATATCTAAACTTTTCCACTTGTGAAATGATTTGATCTCCCATTTTGACCTCCAAATTACTTATAACTTATCTCTTATCAAAATCACAATGCATATATTTAGTCTTACTTCGACTCAAGCGAAAACCCTTCGACTCTAAGGTCATTCTTCATAATTCAAGTTTAGAGTTAATATCTTCTCTTGACTCAGCCACAAGAACTATATCATTAGCAAAAATTATGTACTTATAGATTTCTTCATGAATAGTTTCAATTAGAACATCTAAAACTATGTTAAAAAAATATGGGCTCGAGCAAGGATAATCCTTGATGTAGCCCAATCCGTATAGAAAAGTCCTTTATCTGCCTTCCAAGAGTTGTTACACTAGTTGTTACCCTTCATACATATCTTGTATGACTTTGATATATGCAATACGAACACCTTGCTTTTCCAAGGCTTTCCAAAGTATATCCCTCGGTAAGCGGTTGTAAACTTTTTCCAAGTTAATAACAGCCATATATAAGTATCTTCTTTTGCTCCAGTACCTTCCATTTACCCTTTAAATAAATAAATTGCATCTGTTGTGGACCTTCCCATGATGAAACCAAATTGGTTCTCAAAAATGCAAGTCTCTAATCTCAACCTATGCCCAATCACCATTTCCCATAATTTATTGTACAACTCATAAGCTTTATCTTTGTAACTTGAGCAATTCTAAATATCCCCTTTATTCTTGTAAATTGAAACTAAAATGCTTTTCCTCCAATCATCAGGCATTTTCTTAGATCGTATAATCTCATTAAATAGCTTAGAAAGCCACAACACACCCTCATCACCTAAACACTTCCAAGCTTCAATATGAATACCGTCGACTGATCCACAAGGATGCTCTTATTAATTGGACGATCTTATTCATATGGTGTCTCACATAGACTAATCCACAAGGACGCTCTCCAGATATGCACGAAAAGTGAGCAATATCATTAATGTTATCATTAAGTAGAATGATGAGGTTTAATGCGAAAAAGATGTTGAATATGAGGTTCAAGATGATGAGGCCTCTTTGGGAGAGGAGATGGCAGAGGAGTACACTAGTGGGAATGAAATAGATGACTAGGTTTCATTTTCTATTTTTATGTTTACTGTTGAAAAATATGTAATTTGGACTTGGATAGCTGTTCCATGTAATTAATTTGGTAGAAATGAATATATCTTACTTAAAAAAATTAAAAAAGGAACTATAATATTTGACAGTTCTCTGACAATAACTACCACATATTTGGTATTATGAATAGTTCTAATTGAATAACGGTCAACTTGATATTAGATTTATTTAGCGATTTTTTATATAGAACTGTCAAGTAAAGGTTGACATTCAAGTTACCATCTTTGAATATTTATGGTTCAGTGCATTCCAGTTACCACTATTTAAACACTATGCTTGAGATACATCACTTACCCCTATATTTTGTATCAGTTTTATTGCCGGGACAATTTTTAACAATTCTCTGAACTGCTAGAAATGTCAATTTTTTTCTTAAAAAATTAAACCAATTTTGATTTATTTGTCCATATTTAATTTATGTATAAAAAGAAATTATTACATAAATGATAGATATTATTGAGTTTGTTATTCTTGATTATCATCTTGCCTAGAAGGAGAAATTAAAAACATTATTGTTAAGTAATTAAATATATTTAGGAAAAAAATTTAGTACAAAATAGTTTAATAAATGGCATATACCTAACCATGGATAAATTATTGTCTTCTTGAGGAAAGAAGTCTTCAAAATTTGTTGGTTGGAAGGGCTCGCTGTCGTAAGTAATGTTACCATCGCCTATGCATTAAAGATCCCAATGGTTGAGGTAAACAACAATATTCCAGTTTTTATGCTTTTCATCCAGGACATAGTAAACCTGATATGCTTTGAAGGCAAGAATATATGGCTCGTCATCTTCAGATTTCCCATATGAGTGAGTCTAGAGATATTAATAGAGGTGATGCCTAAGTGGTCAGTGATAAAGCAACGTGAAGTTGTTGTATTTGCTCAAGATCACTTAAAAAGAGTTATGGTGAAAAGCTGGTAACTTAACTCAATGATGTCAATCAACATTCTATAGTAAGTAATGCCTCTAAAACGTATGCCGGCGTCACTACTGTAAGGAATTGGAAGATATGCAGCAGAAATTAACTTAAAATTTTTTCCATTCCCTGTCAAGATCTACCGTATGTGTTTAAGTCAAGTGGAAAGAAGTATTACCCTCAATATTCAGTCGCGACTTTCTCAGCTTTTGGTTACGACGTCCACATCTTCTCTCCGCGGCTTGTGATCTCTTTTCGATCGCAAGAAGTCGACGACTCAAGTCGACTTCCTCTACTGGTATCCACACGAATAACGTTCCAACCGTGAACGACGTGCTAGCGCCTCCTGTCCCTCCAGGGCTTACTCAAGAATTCGTCATCTTCGTCTCTATTTTGTCAGTTTCTTATCTGCAAACCTTTTGCAGATTCCCATTCACACTTTTTTTCTATCCCCAACTGTAGCTCCTAAATATCAGATATATAGGATGCTATGCATGTTACCATAGACTTGGATTTTTAGAATTAATCTTATATTAATTCTGAAATTAATACAATATCATATATTGTATAATTTGATAAGAAACTAATTAAATAAATAGTGTTTGTATTAAATCTGTCCCACAGATTTAATTCACCCATTTATTTAATTTAAAATAAAGATAAGACAGAATTACATTTGATTTATTCTCATAAATCAAATTTGAGATATCATATCAATTTGAATTTCAAATTCAAACGTGATAGAGATTTAATTTTATCTTTATAAATTAAATCTTGTAAATATATCTTATATGAGATATCATATCAATTTGAATTTTAAATTCAAACGTGATAGAGATTTAATTTATTCTTATAAATTAAATCTTGTAAATATCTCTTATATATAATATATATATATACGAATATAAATATAAATAAATATATACATCTACCCTGGATCATTCATTGAATCTGGACATATCTTAGATTCAATAAATCTGGACATCATAGCTCGTGTTGGGCTATTTTGTGTGCGACCCTGTAGGCCCATATGAAGTTGGCAGTAGGCCATTTATTATACTGACTCACAAGTCGCAAGCGGTCTCTAGCAAGACATCATGACTACCCAAATCATATGAGGATTGATGAACGATATAACCTTTTGTACAACCATATCATGTCCCTTTTGTCACACGATATTTTGGTCATGGATGAGGCATGGAGAATGTCATCCTCCTATTCCTGACCGTTACTTTCTCGATCCCTGAGTAGTCTGACTATAGAAATGGAACTACCTTTCTATTATAGTATGGCCATACATTTCTCAGACTCACTCATCGAGGGGCCCAGTAATATCTATCTATGAATGTGAGGGACAAATTCCATCTTGACCATTCACATTCCTTCGCACAGAAAACCACTAAGCCGGAATATAGTCTTTATGATCACTCGATCAAAAGTGACTTTTGACTAGGTCAAAGTTGAGCGTTTATCATGTAGGAATCCATGATGATCTCAAGTCAAAGGGAATAGTGACGTGGTTTGTATATGAGAGAAGCTTATGACTTAACCCATGCAGCTCTCCTATAGCAGGTCGGTCCAACACCTTGTACTCTTACATGTGCCTATGACTTTGATTTATATCTCTATACATCTTCAAAGTCATACTGGTCTTATTTCATCTCTGCTCCCGCATATATGACCGACCAGGGACATTTAGGATAAGATCATGAGTTATCCAAGGATAGTCATCACAGTAAACATGCAAATAATATGATAACACAATTAATAAATTCATAAATCAACAATGTTCATAAGACAATGATTGGCCCCTAGGGCACAATTTCCAACAACTACTCCTTGTATAACATCTTATCTTTAATATGCCATAAACTCTAGAGTTTTGTGTGAGCAATCCCTGATCACGTGCAACCGTATAAAACTAAACTCATTAACATTATACACGATATACCTTTTTGCATGGTCTAACAGATCGAGGAAAAAGGTTTTGAGTTCATCTTTATATGGTCTTATGTCATTACGTATTCGATATGTACACCAACTAGGTAACTTTATGTAATTTTTTATCAATGTTAGCAGAATGCGCCCGCTAGCATAGCTGCCACTTGAGATAATTTTTAAAATCACTACAATGAAGTGTAATTGTTAGAGTTAGTGAGGAATAAATATAAAGTGTAAAAGTTAGTGAGCACTAATACTTATAGCATGAAGGGTTTAACTTGATTGCAATTTATCAAAATATGCATGTACGCCTAGAGTTTCTATGTGGGAGTGAGTGTAAAGAATTCACATTCTTCAACTGGTTTCCTGACAGGAGGAAATAAAGTTGACATGGAAGGACTAGGAGGAGAATTATCAATGCCACAAGGGTAGTTAAAAGATGTCTTCATGTCATCATCAAAGTACATTGAACATAAAGTTTGGACTTTATCTCTATAATAACTTTTTGCTATTGACCCCTCCAGCCACGCCTTATTTCTAACATATAATTTTAATTGTCCCAAGTACCTGCAGGTTAATATCACATTAATAATTTTGAGCAATCAAAATAAAAAAAAATAAAATTGAGAATGCAAGGATAAAAGATCATTTGGTACCTCTCTATAGGGTACATCCATTGATGTTGAATCGGCAAATGACATTTGTTTCTAGTACAAGGTGGACAGTCAACTGAACCATGAAAATAAAAAATGATGAAGAAAATATCATCTTTAGGTGACAAAGTGTAAGCATTATTTTATTTTGTAGCGGATTTAGCTCTTCATGTACAAGACCTTTGCAGACAACTTTTTAAAAAATGAACATAGCTCCACTAAAACTACTAATACATTAGAAGAAAGTGTGTTCCTCAAAGCTAGTGGGAGAAACTATTGCACAAGAACATGAGAGTCATAACTCTTTAACCTAGTAACCTTTTGAGCCTGCAAATCGATACACCTTGATATGTTGCTTGAATATCCATTAGGTACTTTTATGTTCTTCAGTATCGAAAGGATGATATCCTTATTTTGATTTATCAACTTGAATTTAGTTGGTTGAAATTTATCATTTTCATTAGGCCAAGCTTCTTCACAAATTCCCTAGGCTCGTAAATCCTTTCTAGCTGCGAGATGGTATTTAGACTTTTTGGCTTCGTTAAGCAACATATATATCAAATTTTCACACACATTCTTCTCAATGTGCACAATGTCCAAACATTTGTGTAGTAAATTATATTCCCACTAAGGAGAGTAAAAAATCTGCTTTTCTTCTGTCACTACATAAGTTGACCAGAAGATGTTCCATGAGACTGTCATCCTAGTAATTTGGGATCCTCATTCTTACCAAATTTGATATCAACATCTTGTAAATGTCGTAAGATGTCCCCCGCTAAATAAAGTAACAAGAAGATCTCTCCTTTCTTGGTTTACATTAAAGCGAATCCATTATAATCTAAATATATGCTTAGAATCGAGGAACCATCATGAAGTCAAAGTTATACTTAGGACAGACCAACCTAGTATGCACGTTCTAGCTAGACAAGGTTCCCAAATCGAGGAAATCACTTATTGACCACATTAAATATGACAGAGGTTTAATAGACCCACTCATATAAGTCATTCATCTCAATACCATCCATCCACAACTCCATCAATTCTTGTATCAACAGCTGCATGTACACGTCTATATCATTCCTCAGTGCTTTCTTGCTAGGACTGATCATAGAAAGCAAAAATGATCTTTGTTTCACGCACATTCAAGGTGAAGATTGTACATAATTAACACCAACGGCCATATGTGCTCATGATTCCAAAGGGATTAAAACCATCCATTGTTAATGCAAGACGGACTTTTCTATGATCACCGGTGAATTCTAAAAATTTTTCTTCAAACGCTTTCCACGCCTTTGAATCTCGTGGATGTCTTGACTTGCCATCAGGATTCTGTTCAGTCATGTGCCACCTCATATACTTAGCCATTTTTGGTGATATATACATTCTTTATAACCTTGATTTCAAAGGAAAGTCCGTAACAATCCAATATATTGAGAACTACATTAAATTTCATTCAGCTACATAATAAGTAATATATTTTAATAAATTGTACCTTGAAATTTTAGCCTGTTTCTTCTTCAACTTTATCCCCTTTAGTATCGACTTGTACCTTGATGTCTTACATCACTTAAAAATATCTCTGTTTGCATCCTCTCCCTAATACAACATACAATCATTGGGTCATGCATCTATCTTCTTGTAGTTCAAGCCAAGTTTGTTAATAATCTTCTTTGCTTCATAAAAAGATGGAGGGAATTCAACTTGAAGGAAAGTATCTCATAGTAACTCCAATAGTATGGACATCGCCTTTTCAGTAATATAGCACATGCATTTGATATGATACAACCTTACCAAGAATGATAAATTAGAATACTTTATGTATCCAAAATAAAGAGGTTTATCGAATTTGTTCATGAGGTAAAAAAACTCCAGGGCAATTTTGTTTCTAATGAATTCCTAACGAGGCCCCTCTACTTTATCTGGCTCCTTACTTTTATGATGCAAAGTGTATCACACACAATATCATTCATGGTATCATATTCTTTTGATCGTACTCCCATTCGGGAAATTATGGGAATTGACTCAGCAATCATATATAGTCATTCCCCCATGTAGTTGCTAAAAAATACACTCTCGCTTGAAGGGTTTAAATATCAAATGCTCTCTAACAACATTTATTGAATACCACTTCTTGAAACTACATATAGGACATGGACTCTGGATCTTACTATTTACGAAGGCATTGGCAGAAGCACAATTCAAAAAATTATTTAGTTCGGCCATATATTGTGAAGTCGATCGTTGCAATTTGATACACAACCTATCTATCACTAGTATTGCTCAAATCTCATTAACACTTGAGAGGAAAAGCTCAAATAGAAGGGATCCAAATACTACATAACGGTCAAATTTTTCTAGCAGTTGAAAATAATACATATAACTGTTAAACGTTTCTAACCACTATAAATGTTTACCTGTTAACTTCTTAAATTTGAAACTCAAATTTCCCTCAATGGTGAACATTCCACTAGAAATGTTCATCGTTGAGGAAAATTTGAGTTTTAAATTTCATAACCAAACATTCAACTGTTTCTAGTAGTTATAACGGCTAGAAATGTTCTGGCTAGAGGGAAATTTGAATTTTAAAATTTAAATTTTGTGAAGTTGAAAAGTCTATCTTAGAAGGAAAATTATTTTCAAATTTTTTAGAACAATATTAACTTAAAATAATATTAACTAATGTTAACTTAAAATTAACAGTAGTAAAAAATATTGAGACATTGTAAACAATTGTAATTATAATTAAAATTTTGAATGAAACAAATTGTAAAATATAAATAATATTTATATTTTAATTTATTCTAATTAAAAAAATATTTTTATCAAGGGTGTAGGCCCTACATCAGCGTCATCCTGATCGGGTTGTTGGGCTTGAGTGGGCTATGGGGCTTGGAGGGGTTTTGAGGCATGTCTACTCCAGGGATTGATGGTATTTAGAGGTTTGTAGCTAATACTCATGCATGGCCACAGTGGTTATATGGAATTGATTTAGCTGAAACTGCATCTCCCTCATCTCCTCCCCTACTTCTCACCTGTTCTCTTCCCCCATTGGTCGTCTAATATGCTCCCCACTTCTCCGATGATGTCGTCTTGCAGTTTCTTGTCCATGTCAATGGATCTAGCCTATTTTATTCCCGCGCTAGTCTGTGGGATGTTGTTACAGACTAAGATGTCTATTCTGTGTGTGAAGGCCCATCACCACTCGAATGGGGTAGCCTACTCGATATAGGCCTAAGGCTGAGCTTGCTAATTTAACTGGAGTATTACAGTCAGTAGTGACCTACCAATAGTGAAGCGGTGGAATCCAAGGCAGATTCCTGTAACTCCCTCAGTTTGGCATTCACCTGAGTCATACGGGCCTGTCAAATTTAACATAAGCCAATTAATATTGAATATTTAAACTTAACTATCATAATTTAATTAATCAATATAAATAATTACATACAGTTATCTCCTCAACCTCATCTGACATAGGAGTATCGTCTTATGGCATGTACCCCTGCTCCTATCGAAGTTTTGCCCTTTGTAAATTAAATGAAAAAATTAACTGTTTACAAATTATATACCCAAACACATTATATAAATTATTTTAATGTACTTACAATTTCATCGTAGTTGAGAGCGAAGCTCCTAGGCCCACTATGTGGCGCACTATTTTTTGCCTAACGTTGCCAAATTTCTCTAGGATAAGGCCTTAAAAAATGTAATAATATTAATAAAAATTAAAAAAATATATAATTAATACAATAATATTAATATCATATATACTTGGTGCTCTAGCGAGATTCTCAAGTAGATAAAGTTAGACCAATCTTGCTCCAAGACTAGGTATATCTACCATAATCTCCTGCAAGGGCATCTTCTCATCTCCAATCTTCTCGCACCACATATCATCCCTTTGATTCTTCCAAGCTACCCTTATTATCTTGATGGTATCCACCTTCAGCTCCTCTCTCACTATATTTTTCCTTATAATTAAATAAATAACAAAATTTTGTTCATTATATAGATTATGTATATTTAATATAGATTATATATAATCTATATTGAATATATATATATATTACATAGATTCAATGTATTAAATCTATATAAATCTATCTAAAAATATGTATTAATATAGATTATATAGATTTAATATTTATTATATATATTATATATATTTATTATATACATTTAATCAAATAATTAATTACTTTAAATAAAAACTATATTTTACCTTCATCATTTCTTAAGCTGCATCCTTATCACGTGCTTCGATCTTCTTCTAATCCTTCGTATGAACGGGCAGCAGGGTCCACTGTTTACCTACTAGGCGCATGTACTTGCTATATAGCTAGCCCCTCCCCTAGTCAATTGGCTCAAATCGTTCAGTGTTAGGAGCATATGTCCATTGGTAATCATGGAAAGCTCTTTAACATTGAGCCTCCTTATGGACCTATTCCTTGAGAGTCTGCAACATGTAATTTGAAAATTAATTATATATGAATTAAATATAAATAACTTTTTATATAAATAAAATAGTTACATTTGAACTCTATATCAAAACCGGTCTAGCGCCTTGGAGCATGACATGGCTCATTCTAGAGGTTGTGCAGAGAATTTGACAGAGCTTCACCTCACAACTCGCCAGAAGTGTGAAATTGGGGCAACACTGTTTATATATAGATTTGCATTTGCTAGCGGTTGTCCCTAAAATCGTTAAAAAATGCAAACCTTAAATGAACTGCCACCTACCATATGTCTCTAGTCCCCTCGGTAACTAAAGATATTTATAGTAGTTCTTGGGAACAACCATTAGAAATATCACAAGAAAATTTCAACAGTCATAACTGCCCTTGGCACTCATCAAAACCGCTACAAATGTCTCAACAGTTAGAAATGTCCATAAAGTTTTTAGCAGTTTAATGAACGCAAGAAATTACATCGACCTTCTACATTCTCTAGTGGTGTCTCTAGAAACATTTTGAACCACTAGAAATGTGGTTAAAAGAGTTAGAATTTCTAGCGGTTAGTGTTATAACAACTAAAAATTCTGTGAGTTTCTAGCGATTCACTTGAACAACTAGTTTCTAGCGATTCACTTGAACAACTAGAAACTAACCCTTGCCAAAATCGTTTTTTTTATAGTGATATAGGATTTTTTTAATGTCGTTAGTCATGTCAGATCTCATCAACAAGGATATAGTAAACACTTCTACCTATAACTTCTATATAAGGTACTTCTTCAACAGTGATGAGGTACTAAGCTCTCAAAGCATTTATCATATTGTTTTATTTGTTTTGGAATTTAAGGCGCCTTTATAAGGAATAGTAGTCCCCAATGGCCTCTCTAACAAGTTCAAATTCATTAGCCCACACATTTAGCGTCCTTGATGAGAAGGTGAAGCTAGATGTTCTTCACAAGAAAACGAGGGAACTAGCAAATGACTTCACTACAAGGGCGGTAAAGAACACAGACACTATCTTTGTTGCGCTTTTTTGCCAAGGGTGAATATAGTACTCAAATTTCTTAAATTCAATTAATAGTTTGTTAACAGTTGCTAATATTTCTCTTTCTATTTGTTGGATATTTTTAGGCGAGATTAGATGCTCATCATGTTAAATACCTTCAGGCAAAAGATTTGGTTAGACTAATTTGACCATATATGATGCATTACTTCAATGGGTAAATTGAATATGTTTTCTTAATATTTAAGATAATTTTGTTTATCTATTATTTTTGGCAATTACAATAACTTTTTATAGTTTTCTCAACGCTATTTATTTATACAGTACACGTCAAGGTCTCAAGTGCCCCTAGTCATAGAAGGTAATTTTGATACTGCCTACATGTGGAAGATAATCAACATAGATATAAATATTATATTAACAATTCAACTAAATATAATTTATTACAATATCTCCGATTGATCAGTACCTTTTATTTGTGTGGTTTATTTTATGATATCCAAAGCAACTAAAGAAAACCCAACATTATGGGTACTGTGTCATGAAGTTCATGAAGGATATCATCACCCACAATGCCTCCACAATTATTTCTACTCAACTATATATATATATATATATGTGTGTGTGTGTGTGTGTGCATGTGGTCAACTTAATAAAAGTTCAAACTATACATATAATTAAAATTACATGTATCAGGTTACCTACATTAAACTAGCTTATTTGTTTCAACATTATAGTATTTTCGCGATGCTTATTGTGAGGAATATTTGCGCGCTCTAATGGAAGAATCATGGAAAAGTTGACTATGACTATATACTGTCAGCAATCAAAGGTAATAGTGTTAAACTGTTAATTATTAAAAGAATTAATCATTATTACTATGAACAATTCTGTAATAGTGTATTGACATCAATATAATTTGTCCTTATTAGATCGGATATGTTTCTTGAACCTTCACCCATAGATCTGATATAAAGTCATATAGAAAAATAGAAATATCGAAGAATTAGCGTCTCGAAAGCATTGAATATAATGGACACTACATTGAAAAGGAAGGAAAGGGTTTTGGCGTTTTGTTATTGGTTGATGATAATAATATCGAATAAGGAGAAGGAGGGTAGCCCCGTAGAGCATGTGGGAATCTTAAAAAATATCTATGCATGGCCCTCAATTATGAGCTGTGAAGCAGGAAGGCCTTATCCGTGGTGAAGAAACGAGATATCAAAAGATTAAATTTTGCCCTCTAATTTTATATAAAATTTTAATATGATCTATTAATTTTATAAGATATATATATTTTTTTAATTTTTTAATTATAATAGTTAATCTTAAATGATAATTTTTATTTATTTATTACTCATTCGGTCCTTAATATATAACTTATTTAATTAATTTGATTATATTAAGAAAATTAGTTAATTAGTTAATATGATATATTTTTTAAATTAGCTAATATGATATATTTTTTTCTAAAATATCATAATCACTATCTTCATTTACTCCATCATTTCCTCTCTTACATGATTATTGTTAAAGGAGTATCGATATGAGTAATTTAAAAAAGTTGATAAGTATAAAAAATAAATATTTTATTTATGACTAAAATAACTCCATATTTAGATGCTATATTAGGATTAGATGGGTACTATTGTTTTAAAAAATAAATTCAATATATCAGTATTTATTTATGAATATTTTGTCCATATTTAAAATTTTAATGTTAAGATTTTTTTTTTAATGAAACATATAATGATGTTATTGTTAGAGAACTAAAATTACACTAAGGAAGCTAAATGACCAAATATGTACTTTTACCTAATGAATTATTAATTCCCATTTTAATATTATTATTATTATTACATATTACTCTATTAATCCTTAATATAAGACATAATTAATAAAATAATTTTAATTTTAAATATAAGATATATTTTTTATATTTATCAATTTTTTCAAATTATCCGTATTGATACTCATTTAACAATACTTAAGAGAAAGATGGAGGATATTATCCAAAAAAAAATAGAGAAGGAGTAAAAAGTTAGGAAGATGATTCCGGTATTTTTAAAAAAAGTATATCATATTAACTAATTTAACTAATTTTTTTAATCTAATCAAATTATTTAAATATATTTTCTTATATTAAGGATCGGATGAGTATTATTTTATTCATAAAATATAAAAATCATTGCCCCAATTAAAAGGGACTGAAAATTAAAAAACGAAGTGAATGAAATTAGATTAAAAATAGATAAACGACTCTATAAATTCATGTTATGAATTCACGTATCATTTGACAAGTGTGAGAGGTTACTAGAAATACCAAAATGGTATTATCACTCTCACTTGCTCTCAATCTAAGTTTCCCTCTTTTGCTATTTTTCTTCTTTCATAAACACAGAACTTATTCACAGGCCTAAACTTCCACCGGGTCCTAAAGGCCTTCCCATCATAGGAAATCTCCATCAACTCAATAGTTCTTCTCTTTATCTCAACCTATGGAATCTCTCAAAGAAATTTGGACCTTTGTTTTCTCTGAAACTAGGTCATAGAAATGTGCTTGTTGTTTCATCCCCCAAAATGGCGAAAGAGACACTTAAGAACCATGACGTTGAGTTCTCTGATAGACCCTCTTAGTTCAGTCAGCAAAAGCTATGATGCAATGGCATAGAGTTGATTTTCTCTTCTTAGGGTGATTATTTGAGAGAAATTCGAAAAATATGTGTAGTTCATGTTCTTAGTGCTAAACGAGTCCCACGTTTTTCATCTATAAGCTACCATGAGGTTCAACGAATGATTCAAAGGATCTCAACAGATGTAGATTCATCCAAGGTTACAAACTTGAATGAGCTTTTGATGTCTGTTACAAGTACCATAATTTGCAGGGCTACTTTTGGGAGAAGATACGAAGAAGGAGTTAAAATGAGTTGAATAATCAAAATCCCAATTTAAGAACTAAACTATAGCTCAAATCTTCACAAAAGCGAATTTCAACAAAAACCAAACTAATTGAACACTTAATCTAGTCGCAATAACACATTAGAGGTCAAAAGATTCAGTCAAAGTTTTAGTCATTTCGAAAATGTTCAAGAACCTTAAAATTCCAAAATTTCAAATCTGAAAATCTAAAAGAAAATGAGAGAAATCAAGCCTAGAATATATACCAATGAGTTACGAAGCTCAAATCCATCTCCAATTAACCAGAAATATGTGCAAGTGATACAGAAACGATTGTTTAATTTATAAAATTCATAAAATTCCACACATCTCCAAAAATTAGGACCCTTAAAAAAAGAACAGGCTAAAGATAGCCCCTTTTGCAATGTCTAAATTTTTAAACTGCTATCTAAGATATTGCTTATCTCAAACCTATTTTTTGTCTCCTCGCTTCTAATTATGGAAGAAAAGATAGCACTTCATAATTGCCACCGTAATAATTGTAAGAAACACTATTCCTAGTCATATTTGGCATCTCATTGGCATCAATAATCTGTGTGCGTCCTTTAATATCATTTGTCAATATATATTTTTTTTACCTTCATCCATAGATATGATATAAAGTCATATAGATAATAGAAATATCAAGAAATTAGTGCCTTGAATGGATTGCAAATAATTAATGGAAACTATATAAAAAAAGAAGGAAAGAGTTTTGGCATTTTGTTAAAAATACCAAAGGAGGTAAAACTATAGCAGGATGTGGGACATCTCTTAAAAAATGTATAAACATGGGCCCTTAATTAGGAGATGTGTGGAAGTAAGGTGTTATTTGGGGAGAAGAAAATATATTGCAAAAGATTAATTTTCATACTCTAATTTTAACAAAATTTTAATATTATTCTATTAATTGTATAATATGTGGTGTTTTATTTTTAAATTCTAACATCGTTAGTCTTAAATGATAATTTTTGTGTTCTTTATTATTATTTTTTTAAAAATTAAATTTAATATATCAGTATTTATGACTATTTTGTAGAGATGTAAAACTTTAATATTAAGATTTCTTTTTGTTAATGAAACAAATGACGTTAGTGATTGAGAACAAAAAATAAACTAATGAAGCTAAAGGACCAAAGCTAAAATTTTGGCATTTTGATAAAAATATCGAAAGAGTTAGTACCATAGCAAAATGTGGTAAGGTGTTATCTGATGTGAAGAAAACATATATAGCAAAAGATTACTTTTCATTTTCTAATTTTATACAAAATTTTAATATGATATACTAATTTTATAATATATATTTTTTTTTATTTTCTAATTCTAATATCATTTGTCTTACATGATAATTTTTGTTTGATTCATTATTATTTTTTGAAAAAAAATAAATTTAATATATCAGTATTTATGAATATTTTGTGGACATGTAAAATTTTAATATTAAGATTTCTTTTTGTTAATGAAGCAAATGGCGTTCGTGTTTGAGAACTAAAATTAAACTAATGAAGCTAAATGAACAAAGCTAAAGTTTTGGCATTTTTTTTTAAAAATATCGAATGAGACAGTACCGTAGCAGAATATGATACATCTCTTAAAAAATATCTAAGCAAGGGCCCTCAATTAAGAGATATATGGAAGTATGGTGTTATCTGGGGTGAAGAAAATATATAGTAAAAGATTAATTTTTATACTCTAATTTTAAATAAAATTTTAATATTATTCTATTAATTGTATAATATGTATTGTTTTATTTTTAAATTCTAACATCGTTAGCCTTAAATGATAATTTTTTGTTATTCATTATTTTTTTAAAATTAAATTTAATATATCAGTATTTATGAATATTTTCTAGACATGTAAAACTTTAATATTAAGATTTGTTTTTGTTAATGAAACAAATGACGTTAGTGATTGAGAACAAAAAATAAACTAATGAAGCTAAAAGAAAAAAGCTAAAATTTTGGCATTTTTAAAAAAATATCGGAGTTAGTACTCTAGCAAAATGTGGTAAGATGTTATCTGATGTGAAGAAAAGATATATAGCAAAAGATTAATTTTTATTTTCTAATTTTATAAAAAATTTTAATATGATATACTAATTTTATAATATATATTTTTTATTTTTTAATTCTAACATCATTTGTCTTAAATGATAATTTTTGTGTGATTCATTATTATTTTTTTAAAAAATTAAATTTAATATATCAATGTTTATGAATATTTTGTGGACATGTAAAATTTTAATATTAAGATTTCTCTTTGTTAATGAAGCAAATGACGTTAGTGTTTGAGAACTAAAATTAAACTAATGAAGCTAAAGCAACAAAGCTAAAGTTTTGGCATTTTGTTAAAAATATCAAACGAGGCAGTACTGTAGCAGAATGTGAGACATCCCTTAAAAACTATCTAAGCAAGGGCCCTCAATTACGAGATGTCTAGAAGTAAGGTGTTATCCGAGGTGAAGAATATATATTGCAAAATATTAATTTTCATACCCTAATTTTAAACAAAATTTTAATATTATTCTATTAATTGTTGAATATATATTCTTTTATTTTTTAATTCCAACATCGTTAACCTAAAATGATAATTTTTGTGTGATTCATTATTATTTTTAAAAAGCATAAATTTAATATATCAGTATTTGTGAATATTTTGTGGACAAGTAAAATTTTAATATTAAGATTTTTTTATTAATGAAACAAATGATTTTAGTGTTTGAGAACAAAAATTAAACTAATGAAACTGAATGAACAAAGTTAAAGTTTGGCATTTTGTTAAAAATATTGAAAGAGATAGTATCGTACTAAAATATGAGACGTCTCTTAAAAAATATCTAAGCGTGTGCCCTCAATTAGGAGATGTGTGGAAATAAGGTGTTATTTGTGATGAAGAAAAGAGATAGCAAAACATTAATCTTGGCAATCTAATTTTAAACAAAATTTTAATATTATTCTATTAATTGTATAATATATATATTCTTGTATTTTTTTAAATTCTAACATCGTTTGCCTAAAAAGATAATTTTTGTGTGATTCATTATTATTTTTCAAAAAAATAAATTTAATATTTCAGTATTTATGAATATTTTGTTGACAAGTAAAATTTTAATACTAAGATATTTTTGTTAAAGTTAATATTAGTGGTTCAGAACAAAAATTGTACCAATGAAACAAAAGGAACAAAGTTAAGTTTTGGCATTTTGCTAAAAATATAGAATGACATAGTATCGTATCACAATATGAGACATCTCTTAAAAAATATTTAAATATGCGCCCTCAATTAGGAGATGTGTGGAAGTAAGTTGTTATTTGGGGAGAAGAAAATATATAGCAAAAGATTAATTTTTATACTCTAATTTTAACAAAATTTTAATACTATTCTATTAATTGTATAATAAGTATTGTTTTATTTTTTAATTCTGACATCGTTAGCCTTAAATGATAATTTTCGTGTTATTCATTATTATTTTTTTAGAAAAATAAATTTAATATTTCAGTATTTATGAATATTTTGTGGAGAAGTAAAATTTTAATATTAAGATTTGTTTGTTAATGAAACAAATGATGTTAGAGGTTGAGAACAAAAATTAAACGAATGAAACTTAATGTACAAAGTTAAAGTTTGGCATTTTGTTAAAAATATTGAAAGAGATAGTATCATACTAGAATATAGACGTCTCTTAAAAAATATCTAAGCGTGGGCCCTCAATTAGGAGATGTGTGGAAGTAAGGTGTTATTTGTGGTGAAGAAAAGATATAGCAAAAGATTAATTTTCATACCCTAATTTTAAACAAAATTTTAATAGTATTCTATTAATTGTATAATATATATTCTTTTTTTTTAATTCTAACATCGTTATCCTAAAAATGTTAATTTTTGTGGGATTCATTATTATTTTTCAAAAAAAAATAAATTTAATATATCATTATTTATGAATATTTTGTGGACATGTAAAACTTTAATATTAAGATTTTTTTCTTAAGGAAACAAATGATGTTAGTGGTTCAGAACAAAAATTATACAAATGAAACAAAAGGAACAAAGTTAAAGTTTTGGCCTTTTGCTAAAAATATTGAATGAGATACTATTGTATCACAATATGAGATGTCTCTTAAAAAATATCTAAGTATGGGCCCTCAATTAGGAGATATGTGGAAGTAAGGTGTTATTTGGGGAGAAAAAATATAGCAAAACATTAATTTTCATACTCTAATTTTAACAAAATTTTAATATTATTCTATTAATTGTATAATATATATTCTTTTTTTTAAATTCTAACATCGTTATCCTAAAATGATAATTTTTGTGTGATTCATTATTATTTTTCAAAAAATAATAAATTTAATATATCAGTATTTATGAATATTTTGTGGACATGAAAAACTTTAATATTAATATTTGTTTGTTAAGGGAACAAATGATGTTAGTGGTTTAGAACAAAAATTGTACCAATGAAACAAACGGAACAAAGTTAAAGTTTTACCATTTTGCTAAAAATATTGAATGAGATAGTATCGTATCACAATATGAGACGTCTCTTAAAAAATATCTAAGCATAGGCCCTCAATTAGGAGATGTATGGAAGTAAGGTGTTATTTGGGGAGAAGAAAATATATAGCAAAAGATTAATTTTCATATTTTAATTTTAAACAAAATTTTAATATAATTCTATTAATTGTATAATACGTATTGTTTTATTTTTTAATTCTAAAATTGTTAGCCTTAAGTAATAATTTTTGTGTTATTCATTATTATTTTTTTAAAAAAATTAAATTTAATATGTTAGTATTTATGAATATTTTGTGGAGAAGTAAAATTTTAATATTAAGATTTGTTTGTTAATGAAACAAATGATGTTAGGGGTTGAGAACAAAAATTAAACTAATGAAACTAAATGAATAAAGTTAAAGTTTAGTATTTTGTTAAAAATATTGAATGAAGCAGTACCGTAGCAGGATGTGAAACGTCTCTTAAAAAATATCTAAGCATAGGCCCTCAATTAGGAGATGTGAGGAATAAGATGTTATTTGTGATGAAGAAAAGAGATAGCAAAAGATTAATTTTCATACTCTAATTTTATACAAAAATTTAATATGATCTATTAATTTTATAAGATATTTTTTTAACCTTAACATCATTAGTCTTAAATGATAATTTTAATGTTAGTCATTATTATGTTTTTAAAAAATTAAATTTAATATATCAGTATTTATGAATATTTTGCGGACATATAAAATTACATATTACTATTTTATTCATAAACTCTAATATTCCAACACCCTGCCATCAAGAAGTCATATCGGGTGAGGCCATTATTATTGCCCCTAATTAAAAAAGACCGAAAATTAGAAAACGAAGTCCATGAAATTTGATTAAAGATGGATAAACGATTCTATATAAATGCATGTGTATGGAAGAGGAATTCACATATCACTAGAAATACCAAAATGGAATTATCACTCTCACTTGTTCTCATTCTAACTTTTCCTCTTTTGCTATTTATCTTCTTTCATAAACACAGAAACTATTCACAAACCTAAGCTTCCACCAGGTCCTAAAGGCCTTCCCATTATAGGAAATCTCCATCAACTCAATAGTTCTTCTCTTTATCTCGACCTATGGAACCTCTCAAAGAAATATGGACCTTTGTTCTCTCTAAAACTAGGTCACAGAAGTGTGCTTGTTGTTTCATCCCCAAAAATGGCCAAAGAGACACTTAAAAACCATGACGTTCAGTTCTCTGATAGGCCCTCTTTGTTCAGCCAGCAAAAGCTATCATACAATGGGATAGAGTTGATTTTGTCTTCTTAGTGTCATCCATGTTTTTAACGCTAAACGGGTCTCCAGTTTTTCATCTATAAGACACCATGAGGTTCAACGAATGATTCAAAGGATCTCAAGGCATGCAGATTCATCCAAGGTTACAAACTTGAATGATATTTTGATGTCTGTTACAAGTACCATAATTTGCAGGGCTACTTTTGGGAGAAGATACGAGGAAGAAAGAGTTGAAAGGAGCAGGTTTGTTATTAGTTTATTCATTTAGATACAGTAACTTATCTGAAAGCAACATTTGACCTATTCTTTCAGATTTTCTAATTAATAATTGCAGTTTTGTAAGTATATAGTGTTTGTTGATGGTTCATATGGAATTTGACTTAAAATTAGAAATAAAATGATGATCCAATAAAAGCATGTAGATGTAGAATATAGTAGCGGTTGTCTTCTGCAGAAGAAGACTTAATAGTTGCTTCGCTAATCTCTTAGAAAATTAGAGTGGATTCTTTAGTCTACTTTGTACTTAACTTTATCTTGAATAGAAAATGACAGTGAGAAAGCCGTAAAAGAAACAGAAACGTACTTGACACGTTTCTATATATCTTAATATATAGATATATATGATATTAGGTTATGCAGCACCTTAAATTATTTTTATAATAGCACCTTAAATTATTTTTTAATAGAACCCAATATCTTAAAGTATTTTTTTTTTGTGTAATCTTACCTTCAAAATATTTTTCTTGGTAGCAATAAGTACCTTAAATTTAAGATATTGTGTGCTACTTAAAAAATATTTTAGAATATTAGATGCACCTAAAATTACTTTAAGATAATGGGTTATACTAAGAAAATACTTTTAAGTGTTAGATATATAAAAAATTAGTTTAAGATACTGAATGCTACTAATGTTCGATGGTGTTAAATGATGCTTAAGCCTATAACATAATATAATCCTTGAAGTATAATAATATTAATATAATATTATAATTATCTCCCACTATTTCTCTAGCTAGATTGTGATAGGGAACCACTTATGCCACTTGAACTAGTAGGTTAGAAGTACTTTGAAGCATTCTATATATCTCAAGTCTTCTTAAGTGTGTGTATTTGCCAAAGCAAATTAACTAAACATTAATTAATTTTCCTATTCAAGGTTCCATGGGATGCTTGCTGAGTTGCAAGTCTTGATGGGTAGCGTCTTCTGGCAAGATTATATTCATTTCACAGGGTGGATGGATAGACTCAGAGGATTGACTAGTCGCCTTGAGAAGAATTATAAAGAGTTGGATTCATTTTATAAAGACGTTATTGATGAGCATCTTGATCCTCAAAGGCAAAATCCAATAAAAAAAGAAGATATAGTTGACGTTTTGCTTCACCTCCAGAAGCAACGATGGTTTTCTATTGATCTCACTTTAGATCACATCAAGGCTTTAATCATGGTAATTCTCAAATTTTATTTTATTTTTATAAATTTTAGAAACTATAGCATTATATAGCTCGTAGTATTAAAACCTAACTCACTACTAGAAAAAAGTCGTACAACGAAGGTTAAAAGTTACATTTCACGGCGATTTTTTTATCGGCGTGAATTCTGCCATCATTGTAAGTATATCTTTTAATGGCGGTTCGCCTTTAAATATTTAGAATTTTACGATAGTTTTATTAAAAACTGCCATTGCAATTTAATAATGTAATGTCAATTTTGAAAGTAACCGCCGTTATAGTCTATACTTGTAACAACAATTTTCAAAAAAACCACTGTTAAAGGCTTTTTTTTACACATTTTTTATTTTTCTTATCTATACAACCCTGTATTAGCCATAATGAAGATAATCTATAAGAAACAAAATATAAAGTAAGCAACGCAAAAATCCAAATCAAATGTTAATATATAGTAATAAAGTAATTTGAATTCTTATTAACGCATGCAATGAATCAAAATATAATACAATCACATATACACGGAAATGGATGATTGATTAAGGTAAGTTCTCAAGGATGGTTTTTGCCAAAGCATCCATCATTGAGTAGATTTGCTCATCTTCAAAGCTCATGTTGTTCTGCTCGAACAACTGCAAGTTAGAAGAAATAAGTAAATATTCAAGATGTGATAAATTGAAAAAGTCTAAATATTGATAATTTCATATCTCATGTAAGCTATCCACAATCCCTATCTCAATGATCTCATACATATATTGGATTATATAATATCAGCACTCAACACTGCCAAGTCAACGGCATTACTAACAAAATGGAAAAATATAGAGCATATTAGTGATTAACTTTTGCCCTAATAAATTTATGAAAACTAAAACTTAATTATTTGAAAAGTACTTACTCGAGGATAAATCCATAAAGGATTAGTACTAACTAGATAGCCTCTGAAAAAGTTGAATCCTTGTATAGCCCTATCTCCAATTGGAAAAAAAAGATATTATATAACTTATTAAATTTTTATGTTAATAAATCTTTGAAGAAAAACTCACGTGTTGACAATGGAAAAAATATCAGCTATTAACAATGAATCGAACTAGTACATCATATTATATTTAAGGGTTATGACAAGCATAGTTCAATGTGTACTACAAAATATGAACAACGTTATATATGAATATAGACTAAGATGTATATGAGTGTGCCAAGTATAAGAGTATACTTACCCTTTAATGTAAGGTGAAAAATATATCTTCCTTTTGATGCGGGTCATAATGTCGACTATGTACATAATCCTCAAGTTTCTATCGGTGCTTATCTCTTAGACACGTTGAGGAAACATAAAGCCATATGTGTCTCCTCTTGCTTCATCCAGGCATCTCTGATAGAAGTGTCTATTGTTAATAGAGAAAGGAGTTAGTACTGTACAAATGGTTAAACATAAAGTATTAAAATAAAGTTGCAACTTACAATATGGCACACTGGATGATAGTTGAATTTAACTCCTCAAAATTCAGTAATTACACTATGTCATTCTTGTCTAGGGTGAATTTGTAAAGCTCCTATGTGGTCAAAACCCGAACAAAATTGTGAAACTAAGTACTTCCTCCAATCCTACTACTATAGAGTAAAGAGTTGCCATACCAAAATATCTCGAGGATATATCCTCAGGAAGAGGTTTGAGCTTGTCTACTTTCACCATCTAAACCTTGGGCTTTTGTGGTACCTTTTTTGGTTATGGACCTTTTGGGGTTTGTTTTTGAGGCACCTTATCTAGCATAGGCTCCGATGTGACCCGCTTTCTCAATTTGATCAGATGTGTTGGCCATATAATAAACTTCCCTGGAGCTTCGTCCAATATACGGACCTCATCAGTGGGGCAGGGAACTAGTACAGTGCCTGATCGCTTCTTTATGCGCTGTACCTTGATCTTGACTTTGCCATCAGGAATTATTTCTGATGAATTGTTATGGCATCCAGATACACTATACCATGAGCGAGAAAAGATATAGTCCCTTAGTATGTTGCAATATAATAGCATACTTTTCCCTATCATCCTCGATATTCTTAAGGGTAGGGTTAATATTAGAAAGTTGGGAGACAAATTTCTCCTTATTTTCCTGACCTTCACACTAGTCACTACAGGAGAACCTTGAAACTGTAAATAAAATTAGTCAAGACAAAATATATATTAAATATCCCTTGAAAAGAAGAAAATGAATATGTGTTACCTATGAACTTTGGCTAGGTGTGGGAAGCTTATCATTATCATGGCCTGTTAGAGCCTGGAATCCATAAGCTCTTGGACTCAAGCATCTACCTCAGAGCACATCTTTTTCAACATAGCTATTAAACCATGGCTCATTTTCATCAATTGCTTTCATGTCAACATCAAACTCCACTGGCAACTTTGTGGGATGTGTCCTCTCATTTGTCTTAGATATCTATTTCATATGGGTCGAGCATCTTCCTCTTTTCTTCCCTTACTGACCAGAACCTGAACCTGTTAAACCTGAACTGTCCATGCTCTATTCAAAAAATAATAAATAAAGTTAAAAATATGATACAACTAACCATTTAAAATAGTGAACTAATCTCCCAAATTATAACTTCATTGAACTACTTGTTTAAAAATTAAGAATATCAAAACATCACACTATATTCTACTCTTTAAACATCAATGGCCCACTAACATACACAAACATATATTCATCTTTGTTATATCCCTAAATCAACTAACAAAATATCATTTTAACTATCAATTATGTTATAATCACCTAATCATCCAACTTCTCTTATGTCCCACAATCTTGAGTTCTAAAATCACATTGAAGATTAACCAAGATCTAGTTCTCTCATGGCTCAGTGTACTATCAAAATAAAGGAAGAGTGCAAATTCATAACTTGAGCTCTACTTTCCTAAAGCCTCATTTTGGAGTTTTTCAACACATATTACAACAGTTCAAACATTTAGGAATACAAACGAACAAAACTCAATTTGATTTTTTAGCAACCAAACACCTAAAACTCCATAACCCACTTCAGTGAATCACTTGCCTACATACTCATAATGGGACATTTACATATTTTATTAATTTATTTAGTTTCTTTTAGCTTTAATCCCAATAAAGAACTATACCACAAAATAATGAAGAGGTTAAACGGTAACTTATAGCTTTGAAGACGAAAATGATGACAAAAGGAGTTAACGATGGTAGAGATAGTGAACAATGATGAGAACGATGATGGAGTCACTGAAAATAAGTGAAAAATGATGGAAAATACCTTTTTTCCAAGTCTGTAGTGGTGGGGCAAAGAATGGGACCGCAAGCAACTGTGTGAAAAGTAAATCTAAAGCTTACCGCATATTAGGTTGTGTAAATTTTCATAGCTTTTTATGGAAATTTTTATTTAAAACCACCATTTCATGCTTGTAATGGCAATTGTTAATAAAATCGCTGTCAAAGGTTTGACATTTACCATATGTGAAGACTTTATACGACGATTATATTAAAACCGTCATTACAGGTATTTGTAACAGCAGCTTTTAATAAAATGCCATAAAAACATTATTTGAAGATAACATATAATCTTGAATCTAATAAATTAAACATTAAGCTAGTATACCAACCGTATTTAGTAATTTATTGTATTATTAATTTATTGAATAAATTAGACTTATTGATTAATATTTTTCTCAAAATATGCTTACTTTCAATTTTTTTAAAGTACTCATTGCTGAACACGCAGCTAAACAAGGTAAAATTGATACAGTTCCTATAAAGAAAAGCCTGAAGAGCCTGAACACGCAGTCAAATTATCACGTGATCTTTTCTGTGAACGGAAATGAGAAGAGCCTGAAGAGGATGGTATGTAAAGAAAAATGAAAAAGACGATAAGACAAAGACAATAACAAGAGGAAACATATTGGGGAAAAGGAAATGGAATAAAAAGTACAATGGAAGGGTATTTAAGATTGAGGAAAAGACATTTTGTAAGAGATATCTGTTAGCCTTCTCTCATGATAGCTACAGATATTGGAAAATGAAGAGGCAAAAGACATACACTTTCTTTCTGCAAATAGGACATGAAGAAGTAAAGGCTTGAAGGTAGAACGATTGACTTATAACGACAGTTTTTCTAAAAATCACCATTATAAGTTCTCGGCGTCACTTTTAATGGAGTTTGTATAAAAACCGATGTTAAAAGTTTCTAAAATGTGGATTTATTTATAAATATGTCATATCTTTTTTTACGGCATTTTTCTTTTTTAACTTCCATTATAAGGTATTTTTTTCTAGTACTTAACCCTAGTTCAATCATGGTTAAACCACTTACCCTTGAACTATCGTCTTGACCAATTTAATGACCGATTTAATTTTTAATATCTTGATATACCTACTTAAAAGGATGATTGAGATAAAGCCAGTATGAGTTTTAAATAAATAAATATATTTTCCTGTATATAAGCTTGAATCTATCTTATTTTCCTTCTTATGATATATTGTGTAGGATATACTTGTAGCAGCAACAGATACAAGAACAGCAGTATCAGTTTGGGCTATGACTCAACTAATGAAAAATTCAAAAGTGATGCAGAAAGTTCAAGAGGAGATTAGAAATCAATGTGGTTCAAATAAAGGTTTCATAGAAGAAGCTGACATTCAAAAGCTTAAATATCTAAAGGCAGTGGTAAAAGAGACATTGAGATTGCATCCACCAGCACCATTACTTGTTATGAGACAAACAAGCAATAAATGCATAATTGAAGGATACGAAATTCCAGCTAAGACATCAGTTTATGTCAATGCATGGGCCATTCATAGAGATCCTGAGGCTTGGAAAGACCCAGAAGTGTTCAGTCCTGAGAGGTTCTTGGACAATGCCATCAATTTTAAGGGACAATATTTTGAGCTCATTCCATTTGGTGCAGGAAGAAGAATTTGCCCAGGTATACCAATGGGGGTTGCCACAGTAGAACTTATTCTTGCTAATCTTGCTTATTCATTCGAATGGGAAATGCCTAAAGAGATGAAAAGGGAAGATATAGACTTTGAAGTACTTCCAGGAATTACCCAACACAAGAAAAACCCTCTTTGCCTTGTGGCCAAGAACCATCTGTTTTAATGCTTTAAATTAAGCTTGTTGGTATATAATACTCATGTGACCTTGGTATGTTTCAACCATGATCTTCATTCATTGCTCTATAAGCCGACCAGACAGTGAACTCTTCACTTTTGTTCCATTTCCATTGAACTTTGTCATTCCCTTCTCGGTCTTAGTGATCAGTAATCTCTTTAGTGTATATAAAAGCTCCATCTCAAGCATCCTAGTCCACATTTTCATGTTTTCAACCTAAATCAGAGCATAATAAAAAAATTTCTCAAATTCAATATTGTTTGATCATATGTGTTCATATTTTTGTATTATCGCAATCATTTAGAATAATACTTTCCAGAGAAGATTTGGGATTAAAAAGTATCTTTAAAATTGATTCACGTCTCTTCACTCTAAGGCCTTGTTTGACATCAGTGAAAAGTATTTTAATATTCATGTCTATGGAGATCTATTAAGGGAAAATTGTTCATAAGGATAAAATTTAGAAACTAATTATTTCTACGAATCAAGTTCAAATATTTAACACTCAGCCTACCAAAATTTACAGTTCTCCCTTCAAAATTTAATACATTGGGGTCTACAAAGTTAAATAGTTTTTGAATTTAATCCTATGAATAATTTTTCTAAAAAAATTAAGCCCTCAAAATCAAGAGAGCCGGTCCTAAAAATTATGTACCAAAATTGATAAAAGGCCAATAGCGCTAGGCCCACTTGCCTCTTATTATGATATAGGGCCATCCTTTTTATGTTATAATTTAACCTTTTTTAAAACAAAACTCAAAATCAATCCCCAATTTTCTTTAACCAAGATAAGAAGTTTGAAGTGATTCAACTATCGTGTGTTCAACTAGTGAATGGGTGAAACATATAATTATTTGGAGCGTATTCGATTTGTGAGGAATACCACTTTATTATAGTTCTAGTCTCGACGCTTGGAGAGGTGTCTTAACTCTTAAGTGTGTAAGTTTACGCCTGAGGATAATAAACAGCCCATCCTTCCCGATATTAGTATTACCTAGAAAGAAAGAAAACTTCGTCCTATAGTTGGATCTTGGTGAGCTCAACTATTTTCTAAATATTTTTGTACCAAGAAAAAGTTTGAAGTGATTCAAGCAAGTGTGCACAACCCCTTTATTCATCCTCTCCGTTTACTCCACTATCTCTCATTCTCACTTCTTGGTTTGTTATTTGTTCAAGGTGATGAAAATAAAGGGTAAAATGATATTAGAGAATACTCTAAGCATTAATTTTGTCTAAGAATCTTATAGTTTTGATGAACTTTCAGAAAAGAACAATGGCTTTTTATTGAACTAATTTAAAATTTTTCTGAATTAATTTTTTTCGTTACTCATCTTCTACATTTTTAGTAGTCATCTTAGATGCTTTCAATACTTATATTCTATGCTTTCACTATTCAAAAGAATCAAAGAAAAGTGTGAAAACATGAAAGATGAATATTGAACAACGTATCACATTCTCATATTTCATTTACAACCTACGTATGAATGAATACAATATGTTGTCTCCTTTTATTATAGTCCAATAAGGGCCAACCCATGAGACTAAGTATGTATTTGGAAAAACACAAAACTAAGGTTTTAAAAAGATTTTTGGGTCAAACCTTAGTTTGTGAAAATTTTAAAACAAACAGTAATATTTGTCAAAAAGGGTTTTTGAATAAAACTATTGTTTAAAACAAAGGTTTTGGATAAGTTACTGAGACTAATTTCTAGAATAGTAAAAGAGTTTATAGACTACCCAATTATTATTTTACTTACTTTTTCTTACACTCTCTCCTCTCTCCTCTCTCTTCTTTCTTCTTTCTTCTTTCTTCTCCACCATCTCTCATCTCTCATATTTTTAATAAAATTATACCCTTTTTGGTAATTTTCTAATTATAAAAATTTTTTTAGTAATAATTATCCAAACACTTATTTATTCATAACAACTTTTTTCCATAAACTCTTTTCCAAAAACTCTTTTCTAAAAGTTATCCAACAAACCTTTTTTTCATAAGCTATTTTTTAAACTCTTATCCAAACAAGTACAAAGCTCAAAACTAGACTATGACTCCCCTCCTTCAAGAAACAAACCTTGAGGTATCATTGTTCCACGCTCCCTCCTTACAAATCCAGCCAGGTAAACATTGAGGAATGAGGTCCTATCCAACAGTGTGTGTGTGTGTGTCCAACACAACATAACTAATTAAGTTGAGAAATAAAATTATTAGGTCCATAAAATAAGATTCAAATGTATATAGAAGAATTGTTACTTGTTACTCCTCCTCAACGTACATACAATCACAAAAGAGTTATTATTCGAAGCAAGATAAGTTATTAATGAGAGTTTACAAAGATCATACACATAAAAATCTATCAATATGTTACTCAGAAACTATTTTAAAATTACTCTAAGGATACTCTAAAGCTACTTTAAAGCCTTAATGCTAATCTGTAGAACTCAATTACTCTTTTAAGATCATCTCTTTTAAATTCATATCTTTTAGGTGTCTAGTTCAATTAACTCACTAGATATTGAATTATATGTTAAACTCTCCAATTTCCCAAAATTCCCTAATATTAACTTCTAATATAAATTCAATTTTTTTATTTTATTTAGCTCCTGCAGATCAATATGTTTTATTTAAAATCAAATATTAACTCATAATAGAAATTTTCTTATACATACAGGTAAGAAAATTTAAAGATAAGAACCCCCAATATTGAGTTTTTCGAAATTACGTCCAACAGCAGGTATAGTGATGTGGGTATAAAATGCCATACTTGAACCCAATAGCAATGTGGCATACAATACTAACAACATTTAGCCACGAAGGGTATTTAAGGAAGAAAAGAAGAAGAAAGTGAATAAAAGAAGAAGAAAGTGAAGAAAAGAAAGAAAGAAATGAAATGAAAGAAGAGCCAAAGAGGAGGGTGTTACGTGATTGACAAGTATAGTGAGTGCGGACGCTCGAGTGTGAATGAATATAAAAGAATGCTGAGTGTTTACAACTAGGCTATTATAATATAAAGATAATTAATATAAAAATTATTTAAATTTTTTTAATAAATTAAAAAAATTAGTTAATTATAATTAAATATAATCTTTTAAAATAAATTTATATTATATACTTTTTAATCTATCTAAATTAGTCAAATAGCTATTATATTATTTATAATTAATTAATTAATTAATTTAGCTTCTTTAATTTATAAAAAAATCAAATTCAAATGAGTATATAACTTTTAATCAATGATAATTGAGTCTAACAAAAGATGATAATCCATCATCGTAACATGACAAATTAATTATTAAATTTCCACTAAAACTGGTAATGTGCCTGAACACAAGGTTTTAGTCTTAACTCTTACCTTAAGTTATAACTGAATCAGCAATTTTTTTCAAAAGGAAAAAATGTTACGCTGTCAATAGTGTGTATAGGTTAGAGTTAGAAAAACTAGCTAAACCCATCAGATTGACCCTTTTAAGATTGTTTAAATTGAGGATCGGACTCTTGATTTAGAGTTTCTAAATTAGGTTGGATACAAAAACGTTGCCCGTATAAACTCATCAATATTTATTTTTGTTATATTTAAAACTAAAAATTTAATAGTGATAATTGTAACTTATGTGGAACTGGATTTTTTTATGTGTTTAGATATATCAATATTTAATAAAATATCATTGGATTTAAAATATATTTTTGTCAAATTTATTACTATTTAGACTTTGTAATTTTTTAATTATTTTTTTCTGAAACCAAATATTTCTTTCTACAAGTGTAGATTCCGCTAATGATAAAAGATAACAGTGATATCACTTTGTTGGGTAAGAGGATACATTAGTTTTTTCTTTTTAATGAACTAGTATATTATTTAGACAAAAAATAACATTAAAAAAACGTGTATATATATGTGGGGATGTTATCATCATAATATTTTTTATGATGTTGTTAATGTTTAATGGTTTGTTTTGTTTTATTTATTTTTAGGCAATATTTGTCAACGATCACTGTAACTATTTTATTTAGTTTAATTTTAGTAAGCTAACAATAGTTTAAATTTTTAATTTTCTTATATTTATAGTTTTAATTAATAAATTATTATTTTATTTTGATCTATTTTAAAAAAATGAGATTATATTAAAAGGGCCTAAAAACCCAAAGCCAGCCTTCGAGTTCAAGGGTTAGGCCTTATAAAAAACTTCAACAATTAAATAGGCTTAAATGGGCCAACATGTTTAAGCTTATACTTTTTAAGCCTTAGCTTTATAAGATTGGACTGACTTATTTTTGTAATTCAGTATAGGTCCATCAATATTATTTTTGATATGCAATCTCATAAGTATTTTATAAGCCCTGAGGCTATGTCTTGACTTTGGTAGATAATCAGTGTTGAATCTATCTAAATTTTTTTATATATAAAAAAAAGACATCATTTTTCCTTACTTGTGATAGCATATGATAAAACACCATATAGAGAACAGAAATATCACAATTATGTCTTGTGATGGCCTTGAAAAAATGGAGAGAATTTTCACATTTGGTTGATTGGTTGATTATAATATTAATAAGTAGGGGTGTGCACATTGCTTATGGCCCGATCTACTCTGAGCCTGTAAAAAAATCGATCAACCCGACCTAAAAAAGGTGCTTAGAATATATTTGGGTAGGGTCAGGCTGGGCCAAGTGTCGGGCAGGGTACTAGGCAAAGTATGTTGTTCTACCCATTTGACCTGACCCTATATTTATATTATTTTTATTTTTTTCTTAGAATCTTATTTCTTTTCTTAATTTATTCTATTTATAATTTTACACTTTTTACTTTATCTGACAACTCTCTTTACTCATTTTTAAAGTATTGAACATAACTTTTATATTTACGTAGATATCAAAGTTGCTCCTATGCTTTACTTGTCAAGCATTCAATTATTGGTGTTGCAATAACACTACAAATATCCGACCCTACATATTTCAATCTTTTTTTCTTATATATGTAATGGATTTCAAGAATTTAATTACTATCTTTTTATTACCTTATTCTTAGTGGATTATAGATATTATTTAACTCTTGAAGATATAAATATGATATTATTTCATAAGTTCATGATTATAGATTTTTTCTTATAATATGAGCAGGATATCACAATTTCGGCATGTCGAACTCAAAATAGTTAAGACTTTTACATGCAGAACTAGACATAGAGTTATAAAATACAGACTATACTTTTTTTGAGTAGGGCATCAGGAGAGAGGTTATCCTACCCAACCCTACCCATATACACCCCTATAAATAATAAGCGGAAGAAGGTATAACAAGCCGAATTTGGGTATCTTTTTTACAAAAAAAAAACTAAAAATATCACTTCCAATATATCTAACCTGCATTGTCGTTATCGGAAAAAAAGCATGCATTGCCTTGTCAAATATTTATTTGATGTTTAATATAAGATCTAATTTATATTGTAATTTGTATTATTCCTTCCGTTCTTAATATAAAATTTAATCAAAAAATTAATTTTAATTCTAAATATAAAAATTATTTTTTTTTATATTTATCTATTTTTTAAATTACCTTTATTGATACTCCCTCAACAATAATCAAGTAAGAGAGGGGAGGAGAAGTTAAGAAAAATAATTAAAATATGTTTTAAAAAAATATATATCATATTAAATAACTTATTGAATATAATTAAATTAGTTAAATATATAATATATTAAATATTAAAATAATATAACTTAATTCTTATATTAACAACTTGAGGAATATAATACTTCTCACGAGCCCATTTTAGTTTCCTTGTTTCTAATTATGGAGGAAAAGTTAGCCCTTCATAATTATTATCTTTAAATGAAATAAACAGCATTCCAAGTTATATTTGGCGTCCCATTTTGACATTAATAGCCTGTCTGTATCCGTCCTTTTTAATATCATTTGTCCTTACATCTAATATAAATTAAAGTCGTATAGACAATATAAATATCAAGAGATTATTGTTGTGATGAAGTGGATTGAATCTTCCCATTAAGAGTCTATTTGGTATGTGGGAATTGGGACTTGGATTCTCTCCACTCTCCTTCCCATCCATTTCCCACCTCAATTATTTTAACAGTTAGATTGAAATATGAGTAGTTTAGATTTAATGTTTCATAAAATATTTTTTAAATATTTATTTATTACAATTTTTACCTATCATGACTAAAATTAGTAATATGAATTTATTTATTTTGTTTTTTTATAATTTACTATTTTTATTAAATATTAAATTTGAATTGTTAAAATTTCAATCTAATAGTTTAGAGGTGAGAAGTGGAGACAAAGTGGATGGGAAGGGAAGTGAGAGAATTCAAATCCGTGGGAAATGGATGGGATGACAAATTTACTATTTTAAATAAGTCGAAGGAGGTAGTAGTGCCGTAGAAGCATGTGTGTCTTAAAAATAGAAAAGAATTCGACCTCAATTACATCGTCACGGCCTTACATCATTGATTCATATAATCATCAAACTTAGCTTATTCAAACACTATTTGACAGTTTAGTTTTAAACCGTTACATGAAATTTGACAAACTCTCCCGCGTCAATTCATTTCACAGTTTTTTTAATAACTGTCAAATTTTGAAGCATCAATTTAGTATAATTTGTTGAAGCATCAATTCATTTCAATCTTAATTTTGTTGTTATAACATATTATTATTTTATTCATAAATTATAATATTTCAACAAGCATGCGTCTATTCCTCCTTGTGGAAAAGATAGTACTTCACAATTGTTACTCCATTTGGTTTTAAATGTAAACATCAATAGAAGTAGAAAGATTTAATATAATTTTAAGTATAAAATTTTAATCTATTTTATTTTTTAAATTTATAAAAAAATTTAAATTCTTACTATTAATTGCACGTATTAATAAAAAGGTTTTTCATCAAGAGAATAATTTTTGGTACAAACGATTAAAAGAAATACTTTAAAAACTAAATATATATTTTTTTATAAATAACTAATTTCACTAATTACCTAAGTCTTTATAAATTAATTATTCAAATCTTACCTTTAAAATATGAGATAGTATATTTTAATAAACTAAACACTATTCTAAGTCATATTTGGCCCACCGGCATTCATAGTCTGTAAACGTCCATCAATATCATTTTAAATCATTACCCCTAATTAAAGGAAGACCGAAAATTAAGAAAAGAAGTCAGTGTAATTAGATTAAAAATGGGTGAACGACTCTATATAAATGCATGTATAAGGAAAAGGGAATTCACAAATCACTTTGACACGTGAGGTTAATTATTACAGCTGAAGTACCAAAATGGTTTAGCACTCTCACTTGTTCTCATTCTAAGTTTCCCTCTTTTGATATTTTTCTTCTTTCATAAAACCATTCACAATCCTAATCTTCCACCAGGTCCTAAAGGCTTCCCATCATAGGAAATCTCCATCAACTCAATAGTTCTACTCTTTATCTTGACCTATGGAATCTTTCAAAGAAATATGGACCATTGTTTTCTCTGAAACTAGGTCATAGAACTGTTCTTATTGTTCCATATCCTAAAATGGACAAAGAGACACTTAAGAACCATGACGTTGAGTTCTCTGATAGACGAAGGCATGCGTAATAGACAATCTTTTAGAGCAAAAACTATCCTACAATGGCATAGCGCTGTTTTTCTCTTCTTATGGAAACTATTGGCTAGAAATTGGGAAAATATGTGTGGTTCATGTTTTTAGTGCTAAAAGAGTCTCAAGTTTTTCATCTGTAAGACGCTATGAGGTTCAACGAATGATTCAAAAGATCTCAACACGTGCAGATTCATCCTAGGTTACAAACTTGAATGAGTTTTTGATGTATGTTACAAGTACCATAATTTGTAGGGCTACTTTTGGGAGAAGATACGAGGAAGAAGGAGTTGAAAAGAGCAGTTTTTTATTAGTTTATTCATTTGGATACAATCCCTTATCTGAAAGCAAAATTATTTGACCTATTCTTTTGGATTTAGTAATTGATAATTAGATTGCAGTTTTGTAAGTGTAGGTGTTTTCTGATGGGTCTTATGGGATTTGACTTGAAATTAGAAATAAATTGATGATCAAATAATATCACTAAGATTATGCAGAAAATATTAGTGGTAGTATTCTCATGAAGAAGATTCCGTAATAGTTACTTAATTGTTCTCTTAGAAAACGAGAGTAGTAGATTCTTCAACCCACTTTACGCCTTAGCTTCATCGTGAAAAGAGAATGTCATAGTGAGAGAAAGTTGCCAAAGAGATGTAGTGAATTGCTAGGGTTCATCCATAAATTATTATATACCACTCTATTACTTATTGTAAATCACTTGTACCCTAGAAGTTTGTTCAAAAATGTAAGTCATTAGTAGGGAATTTAATGACTATTTTTTTAATTTACCCCTTATTGACTATTTAATGAAAAATAGGTGAGAGAAATGTGGACCATGTTTTTTTTCAATATCCCTTCCTTAATAAGGGCAAGCATGGATTTTTTTTTTTAAATTTAATCCATTCTTTGATATACGAGTTTGGGATATAAGTGACTTATAATAATAAACAGAGTGGTAAATACTCCCTCTAATCCCTATTATAGATCACTTCTAACTACTTCTCATATACCCAAAAATATAGGGTGAGTCATTAAATTTGTTCAAAATTGATAATTTTTTCTAACATTATCCATCTTTAAAAGACAGAGTTGAAAGAGCCTTATTCACAAAACATTGGCCATCAATTAATAGCAAAGGTAAAATAGAAAAAAAATAATTAATGAGATTGTTGGTGTCTTGTAATAAAGACTAGAGTGAGTATATATATAACCCTTACAATATTATAATAATAAGTATATTATTATTAACTATTTTCCTTTTATAGTTAGATTATGATAGGGAACCACTGAACACTAAAAAGATGTAGGTTAGAGTTTCTACAAAAATGGCCCTTGTTGTAAGCTAAATATTGCAACAAGACTAATTATTTAAAATAAGATTAAATATTCCCGTTAAATAATTAATACCAACTTGAGTTGGTAAGCTAAAAGTACTTTAACGCATTCTATATATTTTATGTCCTTAAGTATATATTGCCAAAGCAGTGTCTAAAGATTAATATGTTGATGATCCTATTGAAGGTTCCATGGGATGCTTAATGAGTTGCAAATCTTGATGGGTAGCTTCTTCTTGCAAGATTATATTCATTTCACAGGGTGGATGGACAGACTCAGAGGATTGACTAGTCACCTTGAAAAAAATTACAAGGAGTTGGATGCATTTTATAAAAAAGTTATTGATGAGCATCTTGATCCTCAAAGGCAAAAACCGCAAGAATAAGAAGCAGCGATGGTTTTCTATTGATCTCACTTTTGATCACATTAAAGCTTTAATCATGGTAATTCTCCAATTCTATTTTATTTTACTTTTTTATAAATTCCAGAAACGATAACATTGTATAACTCATGGTATTAAAAAGCAACTTCGCGGTTAATTGTTCATACCAGTAAATTAGTTCCCTTAACCTGTCTGGTCAAGAGTTTTGGATGAATCAATTGGATTGGATTTTGAATTTTTTCCCTCTCACTATTAAGCCTGAAACAATGTCATTTTAAATTAGAAAAATAGTAGTGCGTCATATTTATAGTTTAGTAAGTCAGTTTTATTGGATTATGTGCAATTTATGCATAAATGTTCTATTTATTTATGAGTTAATGCATTTTTTATTAAAATATTACTCTTTTTAGGATTATCTATAACTATTTTTTAATTTTAATTAAATTATATAATTTTTATCATGATTATGTTGAGTCCAATTTAACCATGGTTGGACCATTAAACCATGAACCACTTCTTAATCCATTCAATTACCAGTATGCTTTTAGTACCTAGATATAACTATGTATAAACATGATTGAGATAATATCAAATAAAAAGGAAAAAAACAGATACAACATAGATCGTCATTGCAATCTCATTTGGGTGAAATGACCTACTAAAAGCTTAGTAAAGGGAGCACACATAGTTAAGGTATGCTTATTTTGCTTTTATATAGAAGAAAACCAAAATTAGTTTAAATAAAGAAAGATATTTTGCTTGTATAAAAAGCTTGAATCTATCTTATTTTTCTTCTTATGATATTTTATTTTATACTGAAATTTTTGAAAAGGGGTTGGGCTTATCCATGATCCAAGGGCATGGTGAAATCTCCATTCTTCCTAACATATTTGCAACAACAACAGATACATGCACAGCAGTATCAGTTTGGGCTATGACCCAACAAATGAAAAATCCAAAAGTGATGCAAAAAGTTCAAGAGGAGGTTAGAAAACAATATGGCTCAAATAAAGCTTTCATAGAAGAAGTTGACATTCAAAATCTTACATATCTAAAGGCAGGGGTAAATTGAGATTGCTGTGAGATATTTATTATTATAATATAACCTATTTAGATATTAATTAGGATAATTAATAAATATTTCTAAGTGTGGCCCGTAGTCATTGGGCCCAGTCCAAGGTGGGTTATTGACTTAGTTAATTAAGGTTAATTTTCTAATAGTGAAAATTAACCATTCACAGTTTTATCGTGAGATAATTTCTAAGTCCTAAAGTGATAACCCAGTTTCTTAGCTCAGTCTCAAAGGTTCCCTACTAGTGACAGAAGAACACAAGTTGTCATCACTGTGCCTAATCACCAGCTAAAAGAACATGTTGTTATCTAACAATGTTCTCTAACTTATAAGTATATGATTTGAGTTCTAGTTCTTCCTCAGAACAATCAAGCTATAGTGAGAAGTAACTTTAAGTCTTCTGCTGCATCTCATATAGGTTTTATATTTATGTATGTCATAATCTGGATTGATTATATTATGTACGAGATGTTTATATTCTAACATGTGGTATAAGAGCCTAATTTGAGATCCCTTTTGCCTTGATTGTTGATTTTTTGTTCTTATGAGTAGCAATATGAGATATATGAAACTCTAGATATCATAATTTGTTGATTATTTGACCGTAACCCTTTTGTTTGTGGTGTATCTGTGATGGCAAGAGCGAGAGAGTGTGAGAGAAACTAGAAGTCGCTGTGACAGTGAGAGTGACCATCGTGAGAGTCACTGTGAGATCACTACTAGAGCTCACCAAAAAATGGAGTAGGACTTAACGTGAGAGTCATCATGGGAAGTCACCATCATGCCTCCAAATCTAAAATACCCATCGTGCTCTGGCCCCTCCTCGATGGATCCAAGGTGACAGGAAAACTCATCGCTATTTTCTGGTCATGCCACTACTAGAACTGCCAGAAAAGGAGACCTGGAACGTCAGGAATCGCTAGCAAAAGTGTTGCCAGGGTCAACTGCTTGGGAAAGAAGTCACGGTCGAGGGTTAACACTGGACTGTTAGGTCGCCAGTGGAGTTAGGTCAACCCGATTCACTAAGAAGATGACCCGAGATGCGTTTTTTTGGGCTGCTATTAAAAAAACTGATAGGCCATTTTCTCATTTTGCTCCTATTATAATTTTTTTTTTGAAAACTGCTTTTTGGGACGTCGTAGTTTGGGCTATTCTGTTTTTTTTGTTAATAACAGATAGGTTGCCTTTTGTTTTTTGGATGTGCAGTAATTTTTTTAAAAAAAACATTCGGGCTGTCTAGTTCTGGGCCATTAGAAAAAAAGTTTTTTTGTTTGTTGCTGACTGGGCTGACACATTTTGCGCCACTGGAATTTTTTTCTGCTTGCGATTTTAGACCACAGTTTTGGGTTAAAAATAATTTTTTTCTTTTTCTTTTCTGTTTGTTTCTAGAAAAATGGATTGGGCCTGGACTTCTAATTTTTATTTCTTGAAAAGTATTTTGGGCTCTATCTTGGACTCTTTTGTTTAGGCCATTTGGTTTTATTTTTAAAAAATTATTTTAGGCCATTTAATTTGATTTTTTAGAATATTTAATTAAATTCCTTTTAATTTAATATGCTCGTTTAATTACTATTACATACATTGTAAATGTTTAAATTAATTTCTCCATTATTTGATTTTTATTTGAAAAGGTGTTTACAAATTTTAATTTTTATGTTATTTAATTGCCTATTTTATATATTAATTTCTCCTTTACCAATTAAATTGACTATTTAATTTTTGTAAAAACCTTTTGAGTTGAAATTAATTTATTAAACATTTTTTTGGGTGCATGAAATAATGAAAGAATTTAAATTAAATTATTTAGTCACATTTGTTGATTAAATTAATTTATTAAATGCTCTATTATGTTGTGCATATTTGGATTTGTATGCACATTAATGATATTTGTGATTAGCATGCATTTTTGTTAGGAGTAGCCACAACATCCTTATTTATTTCTTGTTACAAGCATTAATTAATCACATATGGATTTAAAATATCAATTGTAACTAAATTTATAGTTATGATTTATCTTTACCCACAAGTAGATATCTCATAATTGTATATTTTATTAGGGGAGAATTAATTGCTAATTGCTCTATTAGTTATGTATATTAAGATTTTTAATGCACATGAATGATATTTATAGTTAGCTTATAATTCTTTGAGGAGTAACCACATCATCCTTGTTCATATATAGCTTTGAAATATCATTTGTAATTAAATGTATAGATATGATTTATCTTTGGCCACAGGTAGATATCTCATAATTGTACATTTAATTAGGGTGGGATAGAATGACCTTGTTATTTTCTAACTAACCCATATGTATTAGAAAATTACAAATGCATTCTAATTCTATTATTTGAGATAAATACATGCTATGGTAATGCCTTTGCCCACAATTAGACATTGGTAATACGTATTTTTATTGCTTGCATGCTACATTTGAGCTAAGCACACATACATGGCACAGTGACTTGTAATTGCTTCAAAGTCTAACTCGTGAGCTTATTTGTGTGTTTGTCTATTCTATTTTACAAATCCAATTGCTGCCCCAGGATTATGGCTGATGTAAGCAACAAAACAATCTTAGGTAACAGCATTAACTATGCTAATTTGAGAGATAATGTTTTATTGCAGCTTAGTTTCTTGGACTTGGATTATGCCTTGAGGTATAATAAACCTCTGAGATTTGATGATACCTCAAATGACAGAGAGGCAAAGGAAATGTATAATATGTGGGAGCAGAGTAACCGCTTATTTCTTTTGCTTATACAACAAAGGATCACTAGAAGCATTAAGGGAGCAGTCCCTAAGTGTGACACAACTAAAGGATACCTGAAAGCCTTAGACAAGCAATTCAAGCTAATAGATGATCAGATGGGTGGTGTCATCATGTTTGAACTATGGACTATGAGGTCTACGGGTATTTGCAATATGAGGTAACATATAATGAAGATAAGAGGTATGCTTTCATCATGTGTTACTTTTGAATCTAACTTTTTTAGCGTTAATAATGACACTGGGTGGATTGACACTGGTTCGATAATCAACATTTTGACTACCATGTAGGGCTTTCTTTCAAGCAGGCCTCCACATCCCAATGAGAAAATTGTCCTTTCAGGCAGTCAGAAAGGAGTTCCTATCAAAACTCATTCTATTCGATTATCATTTAGTTCTTTCTAAGAAACTTATGACTTTGACAAATGATTCTATTTTAATTGTGAATTTAGTTGTGATTGATGGTTTATTTAAAATTGTTTGTGATTCACCTCAATCTTCTTCTGTTTGACGTGGTACCAAGATAAGTGTTATTGATGAGAATTCTTATAGCCTGTGGTATAGGAGATTGGGTCATATCTCTATTGATAGAATCAAAATGTAAAATAAAGATAGAATCTTCCATCTTTAAATCATTTAGAATTTGATTCTTGTGTGGACTGTATAAGGGGAAAACATACCAATAAGTCACATAAAGGGGCTAAGAGAAGTTCTGAATTGCTAGAAATTATACACATATATATTTGTTGCCCTGATTTGACTGCATATAGTCAAAAGTATTTTATCACCTTTATTGATGATTACTCATGATACATGTATGTCTACATGTTTTATAATAAGAGTAAGGCACTAGATGCTTTCAAGGAATATAAATAAAAGTATAAAAATAGATTAGTAAACCCATCAAGATCGTGAGATCAAACTATGGTGGTAAGTATTATGGCAGATACACTGTGAAGAATAAGCGCTAGGTCTATTTGCTAATTTTCTTTGAGAGTGAGGTATAGTGCTCAGTATATTATGTTTGGATCACCTGACATGGATGGTGTAGCTAAAGGAAAAAATATGACCTTGCTGGATATAGTTAGGAACATGATGAGTAACTTCAAACTGCCATCTTCCCTGTGGAAGGAAGCACTCAAGATAGCCACATACAAATTAAACAGGGTTCTAACAAAGGCAGTGTCCAATACACCCTTTAAAATTTAGAAAGGATGGAAACCTAATTTAAATTATTTTAAGGTATAGGGTTGTCCTACTGAAGTAAAAGTGTACAATCCATAGGAGAAGAAGTTAGACCCCAAGACCATTAGAGCTTACTTTGTAGGCTATGCGAAAAGGTCTAAGGGTTATAAGTTTTATTGTCCTTTAACTTCTAAAAGGTTAGTAGAGTCTAGGAATGCCAAGTTTCTTGAGAATAATGTGATTAGTGGGAGTAATTATCCACCAGACGATCACATAAAGTGAACCACTAATATCATTCATGAGGGGATGTTAATAGTTAATGATCATTCCACTGTTAGGATTGACATTAAATGTGATGACCCTGTGGCTCAAGTTGATGATGTTGAACAAGATAGACATGTACTGAATAGTCAACCTATCACACAAGTAGAACCATAACAAAATGTGATTGAGGATATCCTTATTAAGTAACCTAGATCAACCTAAAAATTTAAATTAAGGAGGTCAACTAGAGAAAGAAAACTGGCATTACCTGATGACTATGTAGTGTATTATGCTAAAGTTAACTGTGATGTAAGTGTTGAGAATGATCCTTTAACATTCACTTAGGTTGTGAAGAGTGCAAACTCTAAGTTGTGGCATGATGATATAATTGATAAAATGAATTTCATAGCAAACAACTATATTTGGGAACTTATAGAGTTGCCTAGTGGGTCTAAGGCCATTTCTTATAAATAGGTTTACAAAACCAAGAGAGACTCACAAGGTAACATCGATAAATACAAGACTAGATTGGTTGCTAAGGGTTTCACTCAAGTGGAAGGAATCAATTATAGTAAAACTTTTTCACCTGTATCTAAGATTTGTTCTATATCATCATGGCATTGGTTGCTTATTTTGATCTAGAGTTACACCAAATGGATGTAAAGATTGCTTTCCTTAATCGTGAACTAGAGGAAGAAGTCTATATGAAACAACTTGAGGAATTTGTTAAAGAAGGTAAAGAACAACTGTACGCAAGCTAAAGAAATCAATATATGGTCTAAAACAAGCTTCATGGAAGTAGTACTTGAAGTTCCATGAAGTGATCACATCATTTGGTTTTATTGAGAATATCATGGATGACTGTATCTATCACAAGGCTAGGGGAGCAAGATCGTATTCTTGATTTTGCATGTGGATGACATTTTACTTGCTACCAATGATCTGGGACTATTTCATGAGGTAAAACAATTTCTATTTAAGAGTTTTGATATGAAAGATATGGGTGAGGCTTCTTATGTCATTGGCATAAAGATCCATAGAGATAGAACCCAATGTCTTGTAGGCTTGTCTCAAGAGGCTTACGTTGTCAAGGTTCTTAAATTATTCTAAATGCAAAACTGTTCATCTAATGTGACTCTTATTGAAAAGGGAGATAACTTCAGTCTAAGTCAATGTACTAAAACTGAACTTGATAGGAAATAGATGGAAAGAGTACCATATACCTTAGCGGTGGGAAGCTTAATATATGCACAAGTTTGTACAAGACTTGTCATTTTTTTTGCTATAGGTATGTTGGGAAGATACCAAATAATCCTGGGAAAGCACATTGGACAGCTACAAAGAAGGTGTTTAGATACCTACTAGGAACCAAACACTATATGCTCACATATAGGAGAACAGATAGTCTGGATATAATTGTATACTCAAATTCAGATCTTAGAGGATACATAGACATGAACACATCGACATCTGGTTACATCTTCCTATTGACAGAAGGAGCTATATCCTGGAGAAGTGCTAAGCAAACTCAAACAACTCCTTCTACCGGTGATGCTAAGTATATTGTGTATTTTAAAGCAAGTTCACAAGTTATTTGGATAAAGAATTTCATTACTGGGTTTAAGATTATGGATTCAGTCTTTAACCCAATCAGAATATACTATGATAACGTAGCTACGGTGGCCAAAGCAAACAACAAAAGGAATAAAACTTAAAGCGAGTTTGTCAAACTTAAATTCCTTTGCTTGAGAGAAAGAGTTCAGAATGACTAAGTTTCCGTTAAATGCATCAATATATTTGATATATTAGCTGATTCTTTGATGAAAGGATTGAAGCCAAATATTTTTGTCATACATGTACCTCATATGAGACTTCGTCCTTCTTTTGATTAGTGGAGGTATGAGCAATAAAATTATATTTTATGGTTTATCATTTCAAATTGTGATTGTATACATTTGTGCTATTAAAATTGATAAACATTGAGATAGGAACTAAATGAATATTGATTTCATACATAATGTGATACCCATTAAGTAATGGTGCTACCTGTAATAGATGGAAGGTAATACTCGATAAAAGGGGACTTATCGCCATGATTCTTGTAGCATGACATCAGTTTACCTAGACAGGGCAATGATATTGAGTATAGGGTCAAGTGGAAGAATATGATATATTTATTCTTATAATATAACCTATTTAGATATTAATTAGGATAATTAATAAATATTTCTAAGTGTCCCCCATAGTCATTAAGCCTAGTCCAAGGTGGGTTGTTGGATTAGTTTATTAAGGTTAATTTTCTGATAGTGGAAATTAACCATTCACAGTTTTATCGTGTGATAGTTTCTGAGTCTCAGAGTGATAACTCAGTTTCTCAGCTCACTCTCAAAGATTCCCCGTTGGTGACGGTAGTACACAAGTTGCCATTATTGTCCTAATCACCTGCTGGAAGAATATGTTATTTATCTAACAGAGTCCTATAACTAACATGTATCTGATTTGGGTTCCAGTTATTCCTCAAAACAATCAAGCTAATGGCGAGAGGTAACTTTAAGTCTTCCGCTATATCTCATATAGGTTTTATACTTATGTATATCATAATCTGGATTGATTATATTGTGTATGACATGTTTATATTCTAATAATTGTACCACTAGTACCATTACTTGTTATGAGACAAACAAACAAAAAAATGTTTCAATGAATGCTATGAAATTCCAGCAAAGACATAAGTTTATGTGAATGTATAGGCAATTCAAAGAAGTCCTAAGCCTTGGAAAGACCCAAAAGTGTTCAATCCTAAGAGGTTTTTGGACAATGCCATTGATTTTAAGGGACAAGATTTTGAGCTCATTCTATTTGGTACATGAAGAAGAATTTGCCAAAGTTTACCAATAGGGGTTGCCACAGTGGAGCTTATTCTTGCTAATCTTGTCTATTCATTTGATTAGGAAATGACTAACTTTGTCTTTTGCCCAAGAACCATCTATTTTAATAATAAGGTGATGTGAATATGTTTCTAAAGAGATACATAAACCCAAATGAATGTAAAATAATGACTAAACTTATAACATTGATAAAAGAGACTTATTGGATGTATATAAATATAAAAAGGAACAAGTGACATATGAGTGATTAGGGCTAACAAGGGGAAGGGTTAAATCTTGGATCCTAGCATCTTTAGGAAGATGAGTGATTTTAACAAGATTTGTAATCTTGTTGGTAAGAGCTCTTTTTCCAGTGGATGCAAGTTCCTATAAGGAGAGTGTAAAAGAAAGTGTAACATTGTCAGTAAGGTTGTTGTGGATTGACTGATGTTTGATAAATCTCTTCTTACTCACCTTTATAAGTAATATCTTCCTTTTATCTCAATAGAGTCATAGCCATTGGTATAAAATATGCTTTTTAAATCCCTATTTTTAAACCTGTCCTTGCGGAAACGGTTTAAAAAAATGACTGGTGGCATTTTTGTAAATAAGATAAAATAGTTACATTGGATATATATATATAACCGGTGTAAAATATAATTACTATGCTGGATACTAATATCAATAGGTGTAAATTAGCTGCGTCATATTCTAACTCTTCAGTTTCTTGTATATGCTTTCCTGCTTCTTTTATTTAACTTCTTTAGACCTTGTGGAGAAGCTTTAAAGCAAATGACTGGTGATATTTTTGTAAATAAGATGAAATATTTACACCAGATTTATATTGAACTGGTGTAAAAGATATATAACCGGTGTTAAATATGCTTTATATTCTGACTCTCAGTTTCCTGTCTATGCTTTCCCGCTTCTTTTCTCTGTACCTTCTCATGCCATTCATTTCACTTTTTCTCGCTTTCCCGCTTCTTTTCTCTGTACCTTCTCAAGCCGTTCATTTCACTTTTTCAGTTCCTGATGTTTTTACTCATTATGATAGAAGGCCAATTGCATTCTTCGATATTTTTTTTGAATCCGTTCTTATTTCTCAACCATATGTATACCATTCCTATGATCAGTACTTTTCATCTCATCACTTTATCTCTATTTTATTTTCTTTTCTTCTCTCTGAACACTCCAATGACTTCTTCCTCACGCACACCTCCTTCTCTGTCGCACAAAAGAAACAGAGAATATTTTGAAGACAAACGTTCTGACCCTCACCCTATAGTTCTTTCTCCTCCTTCCTAGTTTTCATTCTGATAGAGCGCCTTGAGGAACTCATCATGTGCTTCAATGCCTTGGAGGACTCAGTGGAAGAACTATCTCAGAAAGTTACAAGACTGAAAGACATTTTTAGAGCTTTCCGCTTAGAAGTTCACCGCTATCAATAGGATGATAGCTTGTATCATCCTATTGATCCTACTGACTCTGATAAATCCTAGACCTCTGAGTCTACTGAGGAGTGAAAGCCGACAACCTTTATCTGCCCCTCCTATTTTATTTTTTGTACTTAATGACAAAAAGAGAGAATATATTATATATTTTGATAGATATTGTTTTAGAAATTTCATATTTTTGATGTAAAGTTATTAGTAAAGCTGAATGAATGATATTCTGATGATATGTTGCTATTTTATTTTTCAAAAACAAAATGCATTAAATTGAAATTGGACATGTCGATATCAAGTGTAGAATATAGTGACAGGTTTAGAACAAGTTATTTTTACACCGGTCTTTCACTTCATCCGATGTAGAGTTATTTAATTTATATTATTTTACACTGGTGTAAAAGTGACCGGTGTAGAATATAATGTCCGATTTAGAAAAAAGATATATCTATACTGGTGTTGCATTTATCCGGTGAACATTTGCTTATGAAATACACTTTAATTTAATCGAACACCCCTTCACACCTTCCATCTGTCATTTTACTTGTTTGTGCATTTAAGTCTTCTCGACCCTTCACAGTTGGTGAGTTTTGTTTTAAACTCCTTATATCAAAAATTGAAGATTTATGCACTACTGGCAGTACCTTTTGTCATTATTTGTGTTGGATTCATTGATATTATTTACTTGTTTCATTTGGTGAGTTCTTCCACTTGTGTGTGGTATATTCTCTCCTATAGTATGCTGAAGGGATGAAAGAGCTTTTGGATTTTGCTAAACAAAGTGGTAAGGATGATAATTAAGGTTTTATTGTCCTTGTATGAGTTATTTGAATAGAGGAAACAAAGCCTTACAGATATGTCCACTCATCTAATTTGTGAGGGGTTTTACAAGAGTTACACAGTATGGGTATGGTATGGTGAAAATGTGAAATGGTCAAATACATCTAAATAGTTAGAATAGACTTTTGCTGATGACATGGATACTGATGATCGAGTAGAAGACATGATTTGTGATATTGGATATGATGCTTTTATGTGGTCACATGCATATGGCACTATGTGTAATGATGTAGAAAAACCTCTATATCTAGGGTACAAAAAATATAACATGTTGAACCTAGTGTGAGATTGATCTCAGGACTAAAACAACCGGGAAATGACATAGACGTTTACCTAATGCCCTTGATCGAAGATTTGAAGAAGCTATGGGAAGGTGTGGAAGTTTTTGATGCTATTAAGAAGGAGGTATTCAATATACGGGCCATGATCTTTTGTACAATTAATGACTTTCCTGCATATAAAAATTTATTAGGGTATAGTGTTAAGGGCTATAAAGTATATCCTATTTATGAGGAAGGGACTTCCTACTATCAATTTCATCATGGAAGAAAGATAGTCTACCTAGGTTATAGGAGATTTCTAAGACAAGGCCATCTATACTGTTGACTTAAGAAAAAAATTTTGGCGGCCAAAAATTTAAAAATGCTCTAGAGCCATTGACTGGAGAACAAGTTTATTAAAAGGTCAAAGACATCAATGTTACTTTTGGTAAGACTACTAATAAAAGTGAGAAAAGTATATGGAAAAAAGATATGTCTTCTTTGAGCTTCCGTATTAGTAATATCTTTAGGTAAGGCACTGTATTGATGTTATGCATGTTGAGAAAAATGTGTGTGATAACATTGTTAAAACACTTCTCAACCTACATGGTAGTTCCAAAGACACTTTGAAGGCAAGATTAGATTTACAAAAAATGAGAGTACGTGAGGATTTACATTTAAGGCCAGATGGTGAGGGGAGTTATTGTATTGAAGAGATTAATATTTTGTCCAAGGATGAGAGAAGAAGTATTTGTGAATATTTACAAGGGATCAAAGTTCCCTCCGGGTACTCATATAATCTTAAGAAGATTGTGTAGATGAAATATTTGAAATTAGTAGGCCAAAAGTCTCATGATTGTTATGTCTTGATGCAACAATTACTCCCAGTAGTTGTTCGAGGAATCATTCAAGATGATTTGAGACACATTGTAACCCGACTTTGCTTCTTCTTCAATGCTATATATGGCAAAGTCTTTGAGATTGAAAAGTTGGATGAATTTGAGCATGAGGGTTATGTTATTTTGTGCTTACTTGAAAAATTGCTTTTTCCAGGCTTTCTTGACATCATGGTACACCTTATCGTTCATCTAGTGCAAGAGATAAAACTGTATGGTCCTGTATACTTACGATGGATATATCCATTTGAAAAATATATGAAAATCCTTAAAGGGTACATGAAGAATCTAAATCGGCCTAAGGCATCCATTATTGAAAAATATGTTTCCAAAGAAGTTATGGATTTTTGTCAACATTACCTGTCTAAAGTAAGACTTATCGGTCTCACTAAACCCCGTGCCAAATAGGGGTCAATGTAGAATATCGGTGAAGAGTGTTGATCATAATGAATTATAGCAAATACACTTACACATCTTGAATACTATTGATTAAGTCTAATACTATACAGCTGTTCATAAAGAGCTTGTTTAGAAACAGAATAATAGAATAACAGAACAAAAGCTGATTAGAGAACACAACAAATTGCACATTAGTTCAAATAGAAGGTTGAAAATAATGATTGTGTATCTGATTCAATTAGATGGTTGGCATATGATCTTAAATTTAATGTGATATGTTAGAATTTATTTGATATCAACAGGTATTCCTTTTATACGAAGTCCCTAGATGATAAAAGTAGCGTGCAGAGTAGTGGTGTTATGTTACTAGCTAAAACTATGCACTTCTCTAGATCAAAAGACAACAATCCTAAATTAGCAGTCATCCCTTATTATGGCTTCATTGAAGAGATTTGGGTGTTGGACTACACCAAATTCAATTCCCATGTTCAAATACAAGTGGACTAATGTAAACAACGGCGTTATGGTAAATTGGTTAGGATTTATACTAGTTGATTTGAATAGTATAAGTTTTGGAAATGAACCTTTCATTATGGTAGACCAAGCGAAGCAAGTGTTCTATATCACTGATGTGACATAATAGCATAATTGAATAAAGAAGAAGTGGATTATGATTAATTTGTATGTGATTGCATATATTGTTTTGATGTAATAATAGCATAAGTATATTGTTCTGATTGCACATATTGTTATAACTTACAGTGATGGGTTAATAAAAGGGTTTGTTTAAAAAAATAACTCCATTATTTATATCGATTATACATGCTACCCTGTGTAAAAAGTTATATGAGAAACACCTTTTTTACACCGGATTTATAAGTTATCTAGTGTAGAAAGTCTTTTAAAATTCAAAATATTAGTCATTTTATATTCAAAATATAATTTTTACGCTAGATTTAAATGTTAACTGGTGTAAAAAGTTATAATGAAAATACTTTATCGAAGCCCACCCCTTGGTGCATCTCTTCATTTCTCATTTCTCGGTTGTTTTTAGTCTTATTTTTTACATCATCTATCATTACGCCATTCGTCATGCTCTGTGGTTTTTGTCAGGCTTCACTATGGTCAGTCGTTCTTCTCTATTCTCAATCTCATTCTGCTTTACCGTGTACGTGTTCTAGACACTTATTTTCTCATATATACATGCTTGGCGTTTTACATGTTCGTTTAATCTAGGTTTTGTAGTGTTTTATGATAAATGCTTGCACTTTTTTCTATCGATAAATGCTTGCACTTCTTTCACTGTCGTCAATCATTCTTCTTTGTTTATTATGTTTGTTTTTGTTATTGCGTATATAGAAATATGAGGGTAGTGGTAATCATAATGAGGTTAGCGATGCTTCAAGCAACTCTAGCAAAGGAGGGGCAGAAGTGCGAAGCGATTGAAAGATATTTTGAAAGATAGGAAGGAAAATTACTACCGATTGAGTTTGACATACATTGGAACCTAATTGGTGAACACTGAATAAAGTACAAGAGTTATGTCATCTTCCTGGCATGCAACAAGACTAACATCGCCTTACAGACTTAGGATGTTGTTGATAATCGCGTGAAGAATCAAATTTAAGACTCTATCCAGGTATAAGAACTAACTATTATATATTGTATGTAGACCAATACCACAAAATGACTATTTGTTGATAAATCTGCTTTCAATGGAAATTATTGCAACTCACTTATGATGTTCCCAACAATGAAGTCTTGAAGAAGAAGACGTTGTCTTATTGTACTAAGCGTTAGATGGCATTCAAGACATAACTAGCTCGTCAATATGTGCATGGCCAGGACAAAGATGGTCAGCATTATCCTTCTCCATGCAGCAAGTATCAATTCATTGACGAAGTTACTTAGGAAGAATTTGTTTAGCTTCGGACTACATCAGCAACTATGATGAGTTGATATATCGTGAAAAAGGAATCTTACATTTCCCATGTTTCTGTTGATATGTCATGAAAAAGAATTTGTTAACTGTAGGTACATGCAAGTTGAGTTGGTTTCTAAGGGCAAACAAGGTCAATTCGGATTCCTATACCCATTTCAAATTTATTCAAAAGGGACCTCCCAATCTTCAAGACTTCAGTACACTTCAAGGAGGTTTGGTGAAACCGATATTGATTGTTTCTTCACATCATATATACAGGAGTAAGAATAATAATATTTCAATTTTTTTCATACTAGGTTTGTATTTTCTTAATGCTAATAATCATTATTGTTTAATTATTTTCTACAGCAATCATTGGCAATTGATCATACTATATAAGTATACTTATAAAATTTTCTTCTTTTTCTCCCTCCACTACAAGTCATCGGTTGATGCCAAAAAGATTATGAACATTTGAGTTTTCTTCCTTACAAAACAATGGTGTTTGCAATAAATTAAATATGATATTTGTAATAAAACAGTTACTAAGTTCATAACTTTAGATATAGGGCTATGATGACGTTTATAATTGCAAGGGGTCTTAAGAAAGTCAACTCGGTGAGAGACCCTGAATGGATTATATCGAAGGTAATAAAAGTGTTAAGTCTTATGCTCCACAAATTTTTTTACTGATGACACATAATTTTGTTCATGTTAATATTATAAAGTTGAAGGCAACCCAAAGAAAGCAACTTGTGCGACTTTTACATGATTAGACACATGTTCAATATCATCTTGTCAACTAGGACTTACTTAATTGAGGAGGTAAATTGTGTTTTTAATGATTTCATATATTTCTTGTCAATTTAATATATCTTAGTAATGCTTTAATTTCTTTTTATTTTAATTTGATGTTTCAGATGTTTGATCAATTTGACCCATTTCTTGAACAAAATATTGAGAGTTTTTTTGTTCAAATCATTATTTTTAATAGTATTTGTCATTATCATAATACATTTTTTTATTTTTCTATTTAAGTTGTTGTATATTTTTATTGAATTTTATTAAACGAATAATGTGATGAGTAATTGAAGATTTGTCTTTGTCATCTTGAACTCTGTCTCTACTACTGTCTATTTGAAGGGGATAGGGTTAATAAAATATTGAAGGGATTATTTTTTAAAAATATATTTAAACTAGACAAAGAATACTGATAGGTGTAGAAACAACATATATATATATATAAATATTACAATATCTACACTGGTTGTCTTTATAGTAAGGTATAAAAAATTGATTAATCTACACTAGGCGTAAATACAACTGGTGTAAAAAATTTATTAATACTGTTCATATAACCCATGTAGATATTAACAAATTTTACTCTTGATTTTAAAATAGATCAGTTTAAATTCTACTCATTCTACACCGGTGAGCTGCTCAATTTAAAAAGTATACACTTTCTAAACAGCCTGTTTCTATATTGGTCACTATCTAATATAGAATATACTTTTTAACTGATTTAAAAAGCTTTTTTTTATAGCAGTGAGATTTGATACCAAGTGAATATGATGTGCTTAAAGGCTCAGTTTTAAAGGCATCAAGATTTTATTTAAGGAAAGCCTTTTTAATAACTTTGATTAGGGATATGTTTGGACATCGATCCCTAATTATTAGAACAAAATTCATAAATTTTACTATCTAGTTTGATTCTTTTTTATGCCCATGTTCCTCTAACTAAAGCAATTGTAGAAATATACTCGAATTTCTAAGAGATAAAAGTAAAATATTACAAGTTAAAGTTTCTTTTTTTAAAAAAAGAGAGAATTAAAGAGAACCCATAGAAAAACACACTCATATTTTACTATAAAAGAGAATACAACTTAGTTTTGCCCCTTGCTTCTACCTAGGTATTTCCTTATGAAACTATAATTTTACCTTTAAATTATAATTTTAAAAGTTAGGGAGACAAACGCTTTTTTTTTTAAATATTTTTAATTTAAAATTATAGTTTAAGTTAAAAATTTTGAAAAAAGAATTTTTTATTGTTTTAAAAATAATCTTTCTTAAGATTAATTTTATTATTTTTTAAAATATTATTTTAAAACGAATCCAAATATAATTTTATATAGATTCTAACCTTCACTTTATAAATCATGGCATTATGACCTGTGACACACTTATAGCATAAAACTGTCAATACTAATTTTTCAATACTACACACTTTGACACCATGACATTATGACACATAATGCACATTTTTCAAGGATATTATGACACATTTTTCAATATCTTGACACACATTTAAGGAGTTATGACAAGAGTTGACTACAGATGCTAGCAGGAAAGATGCTTCCATAGTAAATTGATTCGATCCATTTCAGGGAATCAATATGATATTAATAAGTTGAGGCAGGTAAGGTATATATACTGAAGCAACCTTTGGACATTTCCTTTTTCCTTTTTTTTTTTTAAAAAAAAGACTAAAGATAGCCCCTCTTAATATAACTAACATGATGTCTTGATTTTAAAATGTTATAAAGATATTATTTCTCCTACTTTTGTCTCCTTGCATCTAATTATGGTGGAAAAGATAGCGCTTCATAATTGCCATCTTATGATAATGATAATAAACACTATTCTAAGTCATATTTAGCGTCCCATTGGCATTAATATGTTGTGTATGTAAGTCCTTTAATATCATTTGTTCTTACATATAAAGTCATAGAAAATAGAAATATCAAGGAATTAATGTCTTGAACGGATTGAATATAATGGACAATACGTTTAAAAAGAATATTGTAGAAGCATGTGGGAATCTTAACTATAACTATAGAGAAAAATTAGATGGGAAAGAATATTAGAAAAAGAATTCTTAAAAAGTAGTAAAATTTTTTACTATTTCTTGTTAAAAAGAAATCGTTGTATTCTCCCCCTATTTTTTTTTTCAATTTTCCTCCACCCAAATATAACATTTAAAAACTCAAAGCATGGGTCGCCAGTTATGATACGTGAGGCTGTAAAGCCGTATGGGGTGTGAAGAATAAGTGATGGCAAAAGATTACTTTTTTGTCCTTTAATTTTATACAAAATGTTAATAATTTTATAAAATATCTTTTTAATTTATTTTAATTTTATCATCTTTAGCCTCAAATATCACGTTTATGCTAATTATTATTTTTAAAAATTTAATATAATATATAATTATTTATAAATATTTTGTCAACATTTAAAATTTTAATGTTGACATTTTTTAGTTAAAATAGTAATATTAGAGTTAGAAGATTAAAAAGATCCTTTGAAAAATTAAATGATCAAATATAAACTTTTGCCTATGAGATTATTAAGTTCCATCTTAATTTTATTGTTATTGCACATTATTGTATTCATAAATTATAATATTTCAGTATGCCGCCATCTAGCTAGAAGTTGTTGGAATATTTTTAAAATGAAGAGTTGTGTTTTTTTAAAATGTTATGTCCTTATAAAAAAGAACTTATGTGAAGGGTTGTGTAGGGTGTTATAACTCCACATGCAAAAAGGTTACTCTTCAGGAAAAATAATAGTTATTTAATCTATATCAATTCATGGATTAGCATATAGGGTTCATGATAATTTTAATATATAGTTATGACTTTTAAATTGAAGATGTGTTGCTTCAAAAGATACCACTTCAAGTCTTATAAATACCCTCATCATCACGCCATTTGGATAGGAAAGAAATAATATAGATAATAGAATAACCACATTGGATTATCTTTAGATTCGAGTCATACTTTTAAAGTTCTACAAGTCAATATATCAATGTTTACGTGGAGTTTAAACTACTAAAGCATAAACTAGAGTAACACAATAGAAAGAGAGAGAGAAAAGAGAATAAAAAATTTAACAGTTGGGGTAAGAAATAACTGAGAGAAGTACCTTCTATTTATAGCGTCAAGTTGCCACTATTTAGGAAGATACAATAACTTTAATTTCTTGCTCATTGCTCCCCATTCATCAATCAATAATAAATGCTGATAAATTTCCTACTAATGAGGGATTCTCATTCTTTAATTCTATAGGAAATTAATGATAATTTATTCTCTTATTTAATTAGAAAAAAATCCCATGTTCAAATCAAATAGTACGATGATGGACCTGGATCCAAAGTCCAACAAGATACAATACAATAAGATCAAGCTCATTATCTTTATCTCTGAGTGCACGTAAAACACGGTCAAATTATTATTTTGGAAAGGGTGTCATTGTCTGGCTTGAGTATTTGAGTGCAATCTATATTTATGAAATTTGGCTGAATTAAACATAAGGGAAAATATTGCCCACTCCTTAAAGATGTTGTCTTCTTCTTCTTGTACTCTTAAGATAACGAGTCCCACTAACAAAAGTCATTTTACAAATACCATCAAGTGAGGCCATAAATCGTTTCCCCGAATACGCGATCAAGTAAAAAAAAAAGTCAATGAAATTAGATTAAAAATGGGAAACAACTCTATATAAATGCATGTATAAGGAAAAGGGAATTCACAAATCACTTGACTAGTGAGGTTACTAGAAAGAACTACCAAAAATGGTATTAACAATCTCACTTGTTCTAATTTTAAGTTTTCCTCTTTTGTTATTTTTCTTCTTTCATAAACACAGAGAAACCGTTCACAAACCTAACCTCCCACCAGATCCTAAAGGCCTTCCAATCATAGGAAATCTCCATCAACTCAATAGTTATACTCTTTATCTTGACCTATGGAATCTTTCAAAGAAATATGGACCTTTGTTTTCTCTAAAACTAAGCCATAGAAATGTGCTTGTTGTTTCATTCTTCATAACTCAAGTTTAGAGTTAAGCCACAAGAACTATATCATTAGCAAAAAATACGCACTTATGAATTTCTTCATGAATAGTTTCAGTTAGAACGTCTAAAACTATGTTAAAAAAATATGGGCTCAACAAGGATAATCCTTGATATAGGCCAATCTGTATAGAAAAGTCCTTTATCTCCCCTCCAAGGGTTCTTACACTAGTTGTTACCCTTCATACATATCTTGTATGACTTTGATATATGCAATACGAACACCTTGCTTTTCCAAGGCTTTCCAAAGTATATCCCTCGATAAGTGGTTGTAAACTTTTTCCGAGTTAATGACAGCCATATGCAAGTATCTTCTTTTGCTCCAGTACCTTTCTGTTAACCCCTTGAATAAATAAATTGCATCTGTTACGGACCTTCCCATCATGAAACCAAATTGGTTCTTAGAAATGCAAGTCTCTAATCTCAACCTATGCCCAATCACCTTTTCCCATAATTTATTGTATAATTCATAAGCTTTATCTTTGTAACTTGTGCAATTCTAAATATCTCCTTTATTCTTGTAAATAGAAACTAAAATGCTTTTCCTCCAATCATCTGGCTTTTTCTTAGATCGTATAATCTCATTAAATAGCTTAGAAAACCACAACACACCCTGATTATCTAAACACTTCCAAGCTTCAATAGGAATACCATCTACTGATCCACAAGGACGCTCTTATTAACTGGACGATCTTATTCATATGGTGTCTCACATCGACTAATCCACAAGGATGCTATCTAGATATGCACAAAAGTGAGCAAGATCATTAATGTTATCATTGAGTAGAATAATGAGGTTTAATGCGAAGAAGATGTTGAATATGAGGTTCAAGATAATGAGGCCTCTTTGGGAGAAGAGATGGCAGAGAAGTACACTAGTGGGAATGAAATAGATTACTAGGTTTCATTTTCTATTTTTATGTTTATTGTTGAAAAATATGTAATTTGGACTTGGATAGCTTTTCGATGTAATTAATTTGGTAGAAGTGAATAGATCTTATTTTAAAAATTCTTTGAAAAAATGGAACCATAATATTTGACAGTTCTCTAACAATAACTGCCACATATTTGGTATTATGAATAGTTCTAATTGAATAACTGTCAACTTGATATTAGGTTTATTTAACGGTTTTTTATACAAAACTGTCAAGTAAAGGTTGACATTCAAGTTACTATCTTTGAATATTTATGGTTCAGTGTGTTCCAATTACCACTATTTAAACACAATGCTTGGGAGACGTCACTTACCCCTATATTTTGTATCAGTTTTATTGCCGAGACAATTTCTAACAATTCTCTGAACCGCTAGAAATGTCAATTTTTTTCCTTAAAAAAATTAAACCAATTTTGATTTATTTGTCCGTATTTAATTTATGTATAAAAGGAAATTATTACATAAATGATAGAGATTATTGAGTTTGTTATTCTTGATCATCATCTTGCCTAGAAGGAGAAATTGAAAACATTATTATTAAGTAATTAAATATATTTAGGAAAAAAATTTAGTACCAAATAATTTAATAAATGACATATACCTAACCATGGCTAAATTATTGTCTTCTTGAGGAAATAAATCTTCAAAATTTGTCAGTTGGAAGGGCTCGTTGTCATAAGTAATTAACATCACCTATGCATTAAAAATCCTATGGCTTGAGGTGGACAACGATATTCCAGTTTATATGCTTCTCGTCCAGGACATAGTAAACCTGATATACTTTGAAGGCAAGAATATATGGCTCATCATCTTTAAATTCCCCCGTATGAGTGAGTCTAGAGATATTAACAGAGGTGATGCCTAAGTGGTCAGTGGTAAACCCACGTGAAGTTGTCATATTTGCTCAGGATCACTTAAAAAGAGTTATAGTGAAAAGCTAGTAACTTAACTTAATGATGTCAATAAACTTTCTATAGAAAGTGATGCCTCTAAAATGTATACTAGCGTCACTACTACTTGTATAACATCTCATCTCGAATATGCCATAAACTCTAGAGTTTTGTGTGAGCAATCCCTGATCCGTAAAACTATATAGAACTAAACCCGTTGCCATTATACACGGTATACCTTCTTGCATAGTCTAACGGGTCAAGGAAAAAGGTTTTGAGTTCATCTTTGTATGGGCTTATGTCATTACGTATTCGACGTATACACAAACTAGGTAACTCTATGGAATTTTTTTATCAATATTAGTGGAATGCGCTCGCCAGCATAGTTGATGCTTGAGATAATTTTTAAACTCACTATAATGAAGTGTAATTGTTAGAGTTAGTGAGGAATAAATATAAATTGTAAAAGTTGGTGAGCACTAATACTTATATCATGAAGGGTTCAACTTGACTGCAATTTATCAAAACATGCCTATATGCTTGGAGTTTCTATGTGGAAGTGAGTGTAAAGAATTCACATCCTTCAACTGGTTTCCTAACAGGAGGAAATAAATTTGACATGGAAGGACCAGGAAGAGAATCATCAACGCCACAAGGGCAGTTAAAAGATATCTCCATGTCATCATCAAAGTACATTGAACATAAAGTTTGGACTTATCTCTAGAATAACCTTTTGCTATTGACCCCTCCAACCACGCCTTATTTTTAACATATGATTTTAATTGCCTCAAGTACCTACAGGTTAATATCACATTAATAATTTTGAGCAATCAAAATAAAAAAAAATAAAATTGAGAATGTAAGGATAAAAGATCATTTGGTAACTCTCTATAGGGTACATCCATCGATGTTGAATCAGCAAATGACATTTATTTCTAGTACAAGGTAGACGATCAACTGAACCATGAAAATAAAAATGATGAAGAAAATATCATCTCCAAGTAACAAAGTGTAAGCATTATTTTATTTTGTAGCTGATCGAGTACAAGACTTTTGCACACAACTTTCTAAAAAATGAACATAGCTCCATTAAAACCACTGATACATTAGAAGAAAGTGTGTTCCTCAAAGCTAGTGGGAGAAACTATTGCACAAGAACATGAGAGTCATGACTCTTTAACCTAGTAACCTTTTGAGCCTATAAATCGATACACCTTGATATGTTGCTTGAATATCCATACGGTATTTTTATGTTCTTTAGCATCGAAAGGAAAATATCCTTATTCTGATTTATCAACTTGAATTTAGCTGCCTGAAATTTATCATTTTCATTAGGCCAAGCTCTTGCACAAATTCCCTAGGCTTATAAATTTTTTCTAGATACAAGATGATATTTGGACTTTTTGGCTTCATTAAGCAACATATATATCAAATTTTCACACACATTCTTCTCAATGTGCACAATGTCCAAACATTTGTGTAGTAAATTAGATTCCCAATAAGGTGCTTTTCTTCTGTCACTACATAAGTTGACCATAAGATGTTCCATGAGACCGTCGTCCCAGTTATTTGGGATCCTCATTCTTACCAAATTTGACATCAACATCTTGTAACTGCCTTAGAATATCCCCCGCTAAACAAAGTAACAAGAGGATCTCTTATTTCTTTCTATTAAAGCGAATCCGTTGCAATCTAAATATGTGCTTAGAATCGATGAACCATCGATGTCCCATAAAGCATCACTTGCTGCTATACGGAAGGTGACATTCCATGAAGTCAAAGTTGCACTTAAGACATACCAACCTAGTATGCAAGTTCTAGCTAGACAAGGTTCCAAAGTCCAAGAAATCACTTATTGTCCACATTAAAGCTGACAGAGGTTGAATAGGCTCACTCATATAAGTCGTTCATCTCAATACCAAGGATCCACAACTCCATCAATTCTTGTATCAACAGCTACATGTGCATGTCTATATCATTCCTCAGTGCTTTCTTGCTAGGAATGATCATGTAAAACAAAAATGAGCTATGTTTCATGCACATTCAAGGTGAAGATTGTACATAATTAACACAAATGGCCATATGTGCTCATGATTCCAAAGGGATTAAAACCATCCATTGTTAATGCAAGACGGACATTTCTATGATCACCGGTGAAGTCTAAAAATTTTGCTTTAAACGCTTTCCACACCTTTGAATCTCGTGGGTGTCTTGACTTGCTATCAGGATTCTGCTCAGTCATGTGCCACCTCATGTGCTTAGCCATTTTTGGTGATATATACATTCTTTATAACCTTGATTTCAAAGGAAAGTATGTAACAATCCAATATATTGAGAACTACATTAAATTTTGTTCAGCTACATAATAAGTAATATATTTTAATAAATTGTACCTTAGAATTTTAGCCAGTTTTTTCTTTAACTTTATCCCCTTTAGTATCGACTGTACCTTAATGTCTTGCATCACTTAACAATATCTCTATTTGCATCCTTTCCCTAATACAACATGCAATCATTTGGTCATGCATCTATCTTGTAGTTGAAGCCAAGTTTGTTAATAATCTTCTTTGCTTTATAAAAAGATGGAGGGAATTCAGTGTGAGGGAAAGTATCTCATAGTAACTCCAATAGTATGGATATCACCTTTTCAATCATATAGCACATGCATTTGATATGATGCAACCTTACCAAGAATGAAAAATTAGAATACTTTGTGCACCCAAAATAAAGAGGTTTATCGGATTCGTTCATGAGGTCAAAAAACTCCGGGGCAATTTTGTTTCTAATGAATTCTTAACGAGGCCCCTCTACTTTATCTAGCTCCTCACTTTCATGAATGCATAATGTATCTCACACAATATCATTCATGGAATCATATTCTTTTGATCATACTCCCATTTGAGAAATTATGGGAATTGACTCAGCAATCATATATAGTCATTCCCCATGTAGTTGCTAAAAAATACACTCTCGCTTGAAGGGTTTAAATATCAAATTCTCTCTAAAAATATTTATTGAATGCCACTTTTTGAAATTATATATAGGACATGGACTCTGGATCTTACTATTTATGAAGGCATTGGCAGAAGAAAAATTCAAAAAATTGTTTAGTCTAGCCAAATATTGTGAAGTCGATCGTTGCAATTTGATCTATGACCTATCCATCACTAGTATTGCTCAGATCTCGTTAATTCTTCAGAGGAAAAGCTCACATAGAAGGGATCCAAATACTACATAACGGTCAAAAGTTTCTAGCTGTTTAAAAAATCACGTATAACTTGTAAGGAATTGGAAGACACGCAGCGAAAATTAATTTTAAAAATTTTTCCATTCCTTGCCAGGATCTACCGTATGTGTTTAAGTCAGGTGGGAAGAAGCATTACCCTCAGTGTTTCTCAGCGACTTCCATAGCTTCTCTCCGCGGTTGGTGATCTCTTTTCGATCGCAAGAAGATGTCCACAGCTTCTCTCCGCGGCTCATGCTCTCTTTCCGATCGCAAGAAGTTGATGCCTCAGGTTGGCTTCCTCTACTGGTATCCACATGAACAGCGTTCCAATCACGAACGACGTGCTAGCGTTTCCTGTCCCTCCAAGGCGTTCTCAAGAATTCGTCCTCTCTATCTCTACTTCAGCAGTTTCTTATCTGTAAACCTTTTACAGATTACCTTCGGCATTTTATGTTATCTGTTGTTCAAAAAACGTAGCTCCTAAAATTAGATATATAGGATGCTCTGCGTTTTTTCTCTCAACCGAATTAGATTTTGGAATTAATCTATATTAATTCTGAAATTAATACAATATCATATATTGTATAATTTGATAAGAAACTAATTAAATAAATAATGTTTATATTAAATCCGTTCCACAGATTTAATTCACCTATTTATTTAATTTAAAATAAAGATAAGACTGGACTATATTTGATTTATTCTCATAAATCAAATTTGAGATATCATATCAATTTGAATTTCAAATTCAAACATGATAGAGATTTAATTTATCTTTATAAATTAAATCTTGTAAATATCTCTTATTTGAGATATCCTATCAATTTGAATTTCAAATTCAAACGTGATAGAGATTTAATTTATCCTTATAAATTAAATCCCATATATCCCTTATATATAATGTATATATACGAATTTATATATATACGAATATAAATATAAATACATATATACATCAACCCTAGATCATTCATTGAATTTGGACACGTCTTAGATTCAATGAATCTGGACATCATAGCTCGTGTTGGGCTATTTTGTGTTCGACCCTATAGGCCCATATGAAGTTGGCAGTGGGCCATTTGCTATACTGGCCCATAAGTCACAAGCGGTCTCTAGCAAAATATAACGACTACCCAAATCATATGAGGATCGATAAACGATGTAACCTTTTATACAACCATATCATGTCCCTTCTGTCATGCGATATTTTGGTCATGGATGAGGCATGGATAATGTCATCCTCCTATTCCTGACCATTACTTTCTCGATCCCTGAGTAGTTTGACTATAGAAATGGAACTACCTTTCCATTACAGTATGGCCATACATTTCTTAGACTCACTCATCGAGGGGCCCAATAATATCTCTCTACGAATATGGGGGACAAATTCCATCTTGACCATTCACATTCCTCTGCATGAAAAACCACTAAACCCAAACATAGTTTTTATGATCACTCGGTCAAAAGTGACTTTTGACTAGGTCAAAGCTGAGCATTTGTCATGTAGGAATCCATGATGATCTCAGGTCAAAGGGCATAGTGACATGGTTTGTATATGAGAGAAGCTTATGACGTAACCCATGCAGCTCTCTCATAGCGGGTCGGTCCAACACCTTGTACTCTTACATATGCCTATGACTTTGATTTATATCTCTATACATCTTCAAAGTCATACTGGTCTTATTTCATCTCTGCTCCCACATAGATGACCGACCAGGGACATTTAGGATAAGATCATAAATTATCCAAGGATGGTCATCACAGTAAACATGCAAATAATATGATAACACAATTAATAAATTCATAAATCAATAATATTCATAAGATAATGATTGGCCCCTAGGGCATGTTTTCCAACATAACTGTCAAACGTTTCTAACCACTATAAATGTTTACCCATTAACTTCTTAAATTCAGAATTCAAGTTTCCCTCAAATTTAAATTTTAAATTTCATAACTAAACGGTCAAACATGTCTAGCAGTTATAATGGCTAGAAATGTTCTGGCTATAGGGAAATTTGAATTTCAAAATTTAAATTTTGTGAGGTAGAAAAGTCTATCTTAGAAGAAAAATTATTTTCAAATTTTTTAGAATAATATTAACTTAAACTAATATTAACTTAAAATTAATAGTAGCAAAAAATATTGAGACATTGTAAAAAATTATAATTATAATTAAAATTTTGAATGAAACAAATTGTAAAATATAAACAATATTTATATTTTAATTTATTCTAATTAAAAAATATTTTTGAGGCATGTCTACTCTAGGGATTGGTGGTATTTAGAGGTTTGCAGCTAGTGTCTTCACATACTCATGCATGCCACAGTGGTTGTATTGATAGCAAAAGATTAATTTTCATATTTTAATTTTAAACAAAATTTTGATATTATTCTATTAATTGTATAATATGTATTGTTTTATTTTTTAATTATGACATCATTGGCCTTAAATGATAATTTTTGTGTTATTCATTATTGTTTTTTTAAAAAATTAAATTTAATATTTCCGTATTTATGAATATTTTGTGGAGAACTAAAATTTTAATATTAAGATTTTTTTTTGTTAATGAAACAAATGATGTTAGGGGTTGAGAACAAAAATTAAACTAATGAAACTAAATGAACAAAGTTAAAGTTTAGTATTTTGTTAAAAATATTGAATGAAGTAGTACCGGATGTAAGGTGTTATTTGTGATGAAGAAAAGAGATAGCAAAAGATTAATTTTCATACTCTAATTTTATACAAAAATTTAATATGATCTATTAATTTTATAAGATAGTTTTTTAACCTTAACATCATTAGTCTTAAATGATAATTTTCATGTTAGTCATTATTATTTTTTTAAAAAATTAAATTTAATATATCAGCATTTATGAATATTTTGCGAACATATAAAATTACATATTACTATTTTATTCATAAACTCTAATATTCCAACACCCTGCCATCAAGAAGTCATATCGGGTGAGGCCATTAATTATTGCCCCTAATTAAAAAAGACCGAAAATTAAAAAACGAAGTCCATGAAATTTGATTAAAGATGGATAAACGATTCTATATAAATGCATGTGTATGGAAGAGGAATTCACATATCACTAGAAATACCAAAATGGAATTATCACTCTCACTTGTTCTCATTCTAACTTTTCCTCTTTTGCTATTTATCTTCTTTCATAAACACAGAAACTATTCACAAACCTAAGCTTCCACCAGGTCCTAAAGGCCTTCCCATTATAGGAAATCTCCATCAACTCAATAGTTCTTCTCTTTATCTCGACCTATGGAACCTCTCAAAGAAATATGGACCTTTGTTCTCTCTAAAACTAGGTCACAGAACTGTGCTTGTTGTTTCATCCCCAAAAATGGCCAAAGAGACACTTAAAAACCATGACGTTGAGTTCTCTAATAGGCCCCCTTTGTTCAGTCAGCAAAAGCTATCATACAATGGGATAGAGTTGATTTTCTCTTCTTATGGAAATTATTGGAGAGAAATTCGAAAAATATGTGCCGTCCATGTTTTTAACGCTAAACGGGTCTCCAGTTTTTCATCTGTAAGACGCCATGAGGTTCAACGAATGATTCAAAGGATCTCAAGGCATGCGGATTCATCCAAGGTTACAAACTTGAATGAGATTTTGATGTCTGTTACAAGTACCATAATTTGCAGGGCTACTTTTGGTAGAAGATATGAGGAAGAAGGAGTTGAAAGGAGCAGGTTTGTTATTAGTTTATTCATTTTGATACAGTCGCATATCTGAAAGCAACATTTGACCTATTCTTTCAGATTTTCTAACTAATAATTGCAGTCTTGTAAGTATATAGTGTTTGCTGATGGTTCATATGGAATTTGACTTAAAATTAGAAATAAATTGATGATCCAATAAAAGCATGAAGATGTAGAAAATAGTAGCGGTTGTCTTCTGCAGAAGAAGACTTAATTGTTGCTTCGCTAATCTCTTAGAAAATTACAGTAGATTCTTTAGTCTACTTTTTACTTAACTTTATCTTGAATAGAGAATGACAGTGAGAAAGCCGTAAAAGAAACAGAAACGTTCTTGACACGTTTCTATATATCTTAATATATATATATATATATATATATATATATATATATATATATGATATTAGGTTATGCAGCACCTTAAATTATTTTTATAATAGAACCTAATATCTTAAAGTAGTATAATTTTACCTTCAAAATATTTTTCTTAGTAGCAACGAGCACCTTAAATTTAAAATATTGTGTTCTACTTAAAAAATATTTTAAAATATTAGATATACTTAAAATTATTTTAAGATAATGGGTTATACTAAGAAAATACTTTTAAGTGTTGGATATATAAAAAATTAGTTTAAGATACTGAATGTTACTAATGTTCCATGGTGTTAAATGATGCTTAAGCCTATAACATAATATAATCCTTGAAGTATAATAATATTAATATAATATTATAATTATCTCCCATTATTTCTCTATTATAGCTAGATTGTGATAGGGAACCACTTATGCCACTTGAACTAGTAGGTTAGAAGTACTTTGAAGCATTCTATATATCTCAAGTCTTCTTAAGTGTGCGTGTATTTGCCAAAGTAGATTAACTAAACATTAATTAATTTTCCTATTCAAGGTTCCATGGGATGCTTACTGAGTTGCAACTCTTGATGGGTAGCTTCTTCTGGCAAGATTATATTCATTTCACAGGGTGGATGGATAGACTCAGAGGATTGACTAGTCGCCTTGAGAAGAATTATAAAGAGTTGGATTCATTTTATAAAGAAGTTATTGATGAGCATCTTGATCCTCAAAGGCAAAATCCAATAAAAAAAGAAGATATAGTTGACGTCTTGCTTCACCTCAAGAAGCAGCGATGGTTTTCTATTGATCTCACTTTTGATCACATCAAGGCTTTAATAATGGTAATTCTCAAATTTTATTTTATTTTTATAAATTTTAGAAACTATAACATTATATAGCTCGTAGTATTAAAACTTAACTCAGTACTAGAAAAAAGTCGTACAACGAAGGTTAAAAGTTACATTTCACGGCGATTTTTTTATCGGCGTAAATTCTACCATCATTGTAAATATATCTTTTAATGGCGGTTCGCCTTTAAATATTTAGAATTTTATAGCAGTTTTTAATAAAATTGCCGTTACAATTTAATCATGTAATAGCAATTTTGAAAGTAACTGTCATTACAGTCTATACTTGTAACAACAATTTTCAGAAAAACCACTGTTAAAGGCTTTTTTTTACACATTTTTTCATTTTTTTATCTATACAGCCCTGTATTAGCCATAATGAAGATAATCTATAAGAAATAAAATATAAAGTAAGCAATGCAAAAATCTAAATTAAATATTAATATATAGTGATAAAGTAATTTGAATTCTTATTAATGCATGTAATAAACCAAAATATAATACAATCACATATACACGGAAATGGATGATTGATTAAGGCAAGTTCTCAAGGATGGTTTTTGCCAAAGCATCCATCATTGAGTAGATTTTCCAAAGCTAACTAGTTTGACTATGCCTTAGAAAATATTCTAACAGACAATTATTTACATTTTGTGAAGCCTTTCAATTAGATAAAGTAGAGTCATTTGAGTTTTAGAAATCATCTGGGTTATCTGAAGGGTAGTAGAAGTGCCAATGGTTATGTTGGCAGCGGAGATCAGAACAAAGACTATCAAACCTTTCCTGAAGGTTCTCTACCTGAAAGGACAGCTCTTCAACCGAGTTCTCTAAACTATTCATTCAATTTATCAATTCTTCCATACATTTGATGAGGTCTAGAAATGGCGAAGTAGGCATCAGGTCAGGGAGAGGATGTTTGTCGTCAAAATCATCACGTGATCTTTTCTATGAACGGAAAGGAGAAGAGCCTAAAGAGGATGCCATATAAAGAAAAATGAAAAAGATGATAAGACAAAGACAATAACAAGAGGAAACATATTGAGGAAAAGGAAGTGGAATTAAAAGTACAATGGAAGGGTATTTAAGATTGAGGAAAAGATATTTTGTAAGAGGTATCTGTTAGCCTTCTCTCATGATAGCTAGAAACATTGGGAAATGAAGAGGCAAAAGACATACACTTTCTTTCTGCAAATAGGACATTAAGAGGTAAAGGCTTAAAGGCAGAACGATTGACTTATAACAGGTTTTTCTAAAAATCACCATTATAAGTTCTCGGCGTCATTTTTAATGGAGGTTGTATAAAAATCGTCGTTAAAAGTTTCTAAAATGTGGATTTATTTATAAAATATGTCATATCTTTTTTCACGGCGTTTTTCTTTTTAACTTCCATTATAACTATTTTTTTCGAGTAGTTAACCCTAGTTCAATTATGGTTAAACCACTTACCCTTGAACTATCATCTTGACCAATTTAATGACCGATTTGATTTTTAGTATCTTGATATACCTACTTAAAAGGATTATTGAGATAAAGCCAGGATGGGTTTTAAATAAATAAATATATTTTCTTGTATATAATGCTTGAATCTATCTTATTTTCCTTCTTATGATATATTGTGTAGGATATACTTGTAGCAGCAACAGATACAAGTACAGCAGTATCAGTTTGGGCTATGACTTAACTAATGAAAAATTCAAAAGTGATGCAGAAAGTTCAAGAGGAGATTAGAAATTAATGTGGTTCAAATAAAGGTTTTATAGAAGAAGTTGACATTCAAAGGCTTAAATATCTAAAGGCAGTGGTAAAAGAGACATTGAGATTGCACCCACCAGCACCATTACTTGTTATGAGACAAACAAGCAATAAATGCATAATTGAAGGATACGAAATTCCAGCTAAAACATCAGTTTATGTCAATGCATGGGCTATTCATAGAGATCCTGAGTCTTGGAAAGACCCACAAGTGTTCAGTCCTGAGAGGTTCTTGGACAATGCTATCGATTTTAAGGGACAAGATTTTGAGCTCATTCCATTTGGTGCAGGAAGAAGAATTTGCCCAGGTATACCAATGGGGGTTGCCACAGTAGAACTTATTCTTGCTAATCTTGCTTATTCATTCGAATGGGAAATGCCTAAAGGGATGAAAAGGGAAGATATAGACTTTGAAGTACTTCCAGGAATTACCCAACACAAGAAAAACCCTCTTTTCCTTGTGGCGAAGAACCATATGTTTTAATGCTTTAAATTAAGCTTGTTGTTATATAATACTCATGTGACCTTGGTATGTTTCAGACAGTGAACTCTTCACTTTTGTTCCATTTCCATTGAACTTTGTCATTCCCTTCTCGGTCTTAGTGATCAGTAATCTCTTTAGTGTATAGAAAAGCTCCATCTCAAGCATCCTAGTCCACATTTTCATGTTTTCAACCTAAATCAGAGCATAATAAAAAAAATTCTCAAATTCAATATTGTTTGATCATATGTGTTCATATTTTTGTATTATCGCAATCATTTAGAATAATACTTTCCAGAGAAGATTTGGGATTAAAAAGCATCTTTAAAATTGATTCACGTCTCTTCACTCTAAGGCCTTGTTTGACATCAGTGAAAAGTATTTTAATATTCATGTCTATGGAGATCTATTAAGGGAAAATTGTTCATAAGGATAAAATTTAGAAACTAATTATTTCTAAGAATCAAGTTCAAATATTTAACACTCAACCTACCAAAATTTACAGTTCTCCCTTCAAAATTTAATACTTTGGGGTCTACAAAGTTAAATAGTTTTTGAATTTAATCCTATGAATAATTTTTCTAAAAAAATTAAGCCCTCAAAATTAAGAGAGCTGGTCCTAAAAATTATGTACCCAAATTGATAAAAGGCCAATAGCGCTAGGCCCACTTGCCTCTTACTATGATATAGGGCCATCCTTTTTATTTATAATTTAACCTTTTTTAAAACAAAACTCAAAATCGATCCCCAATTTTCTTTAACCAAGATAAGAAGTTTGAAGTGATTCAACTATCGTGTGTTCAACTAGTGAATGGGTGAAACATATAATTATTTGGAGCGTATTCGATTTGTGAGGAATACCACTTTATTATAGTTCTAGTCTCGACGCTTGGAGATGCGTCCTAACTCTTAGGTGTGTAAGTTTACACCTGAGGATAATAGATAGCCCATCCTTCCCGATATTAGTTTTACCTAGAAAGAAAGAAGACTTCGTCCTATAGTTGGATCTTGGTGAGCTCAACTATTTTCTAAATATTTTTGTACCAAGAAAAAGTTTGAAGTGATTCAAGCAAGTGCACACAACCGCTTTATTCATCCTCTCCGTTTACTCCACTATCTCTCATTCTCACTTCTTGGTTTGTTATTTGTTCAAGGTGATGAAAATAAAGGGTAAAATGATATTAGAGAATACTCTAAGCATTAATTTTGTCTAAGAATCTTATAGTTTTGATAAACTTTTAGAAAAGAACAATGGTTTTTTATTGGACTAATTTAAAATTTTTCTGAGTTAATTTTTTTCGTTACTCATCTTCTACATTTTTAGTAGTCATCTTAGATGCTTTCAATACTTATCTTCTATGCTTTCACTATTCAAAAGAATCAAAGAAAAGTGTTGAAAACATGAAAGATGAATATTGAACAACGTATCACATTCTCATATTTCATTTACAACCTACGTATGAATGAATACAATATGTTGTATCCTTTGTATTATAGTCCAATAAGGGCCAACCCATGAGACTAAGTATGTATTTGGAAAAACACAAAATTAAAGTTTTAAAAAAACTTTTGGGTCAAACCTTAGTTTGTGTTAACTAAAGTTTTAAAAAGACTTTTGGGTCAAACCTTAGTTTGTGTTTGGAAAAACACAAAACTAAAGTTTTAAAAAGACTTTTGGGTCAAACTTTAGCTTGTGTTTGGAAAAACACAAAACTAAAGTTTTAAAAAGACTTTTATGAAAATTTCAAAACAAACAGTAATATTTATCCAAAAAGGCTTTTGAACAAAATTATAATTTAAAATAAAGGGTTTGGATAAATTACTGAGACTAGTTTCTAAAATAATAAAAGAGTTTATAGACTACCCAATTACTATTTTATTTACTTTTTCTTACACTTTCTCCTCTCTCTTCTCTCTTTTCCACCCTCTCTCATTTCTCATATTTTTAATAAAATTATATCTTTTTTGGTAATTTTCTAATTACAAAAGTTCTTCTAGAGATAACTATCCAAACACTCATTTATTTATAACTACTTTTTTCCATAAGCTCTTTTCTAAAAGCCATTTTCTAAAAGTTGTCCAAAATACCTTTTTTTAAAGCCATTTTCTAAACTCTTATCCAAACAAGTATAGAGCTCAAAACTAGACTATGACTCCCCTCCTTTAAGAAACAAACCTTGAGGTATCATTGTTCCATGCTCCCTTTTTACAAATCCAGCCAGGTAAACATTGAGGAATAAGGTCCTATCTGTTAGAAATTGTGCCCTAGGGACTAATCATTGTCTCATGAACATTGTTGATTTATTAATTTCTTAATTGTATTATCATATTATTTGCATGTTTACTGTAATGACCATCCTTGGATAACTCATGCTCTTATCTTAAATGTCCCTAGTTGGTTATATATGCAGGAGCAGAGATAAAATAGAGATAAAATAAGACCAGTATGACTTTGAAGACGTATAGAGATATAAATCAAAGTTATAGGCACATGTAAGAATACAAGGTGTTGGACTGACCCGCTATGAGAGAGCTACATGGGTTAAATCATAAGCTTCTCTCATATACAAACCATGTCACTATGCCCTTTGACCTAAGATCATCATGGATTCCTATATGACAAACGTTTAGCTTTGACCTAGTCAAAAGTCACTTTTGACCGAGTGATTATAAAGACTATGTTCAGGTTTAGTGGTTTTTTATACGGAGGAATGTGAATGGTCAAGATGGAATTTGTCCCTCACATTCGTAAAGAGATATTACTGGGCCCCTCAATGAGTGAGTCTGAGAAATATATAGCCATACTGTAATGGAAAGGTAATTCTATTTCTATAGTTATACTACTCAGGGATCGAGAAAGTAACGGTCAGGAATAGGATGATGACATTCTCCATGCCTTATCCAGGACCAAAATATCATGTGACAAAAGGGACATGATATGGTTGTATAAAAGGTTATATCGTTCATCGATCCTCATATAATTTGGGTAGTCGTGATGTCTTGCTAAAAACCGCTTGCGACTTGTGAGTCAGTATAGCAAATGACCCACTGCTAACTTAATATGGGCCTACAGTGTTTCACATAAAATAACCCAACACGAGCTATGATGTCCAGATTCATTGAATCTAAGACATGTCCAGATTCAATGAATGATCTAGGGTGAATGTATATATTTATTTATATATATATATAAATTCTTATATATATATATATTATATATAATATAAGAGATATTTGCAAGATTTAATTTATAAAGATAAATTAAATCTCTATCACTTTTGAATTTAAAATTCAAATTGATATGATATCTCAAATTTGATTTATGAGAATAAATCAAATATAATTCTGTCTTATCTTTATTTTAAATTAAATGAATAGGTGAATTTAATCTGTGGGACGAATTTAATATAAAACATATTTATTTAATTAGTTTCTTATCAAATTATACAATATATGATATTGTATTAATTTCAGAATTAATATAAAATTAATTCCAAAATCTAACTTAGTTAGAACACCAATAGCATCCTATATATTTGACATTAGGGGCTAGGGTTTTCTAAGAGAGAGTGAACAAGGAGGGTGCAAAAGGTTTGCAGATAAGAAACTGCCAAAATAGAGACAGAAATGACGGATTCTTCATAAGCCCTGGAGGGACAGGAGACGCTAGCACGTCGTTCGTGGTTAGAACGTTGTTCGTGTGCATACTAGTAAAGAAAGCTAACCTGAGTCGTCGACTTCTTGCCATTGGAAAGAGACCACCAACCACAGAGAGAAGCTGTGAATGTCGCAACTAGAAGCTGAGGGAGCCGCGACTGAAAACTCCAGAGCCGACCAGTCACAACTAGTGAATACCGAAGGTAACACTTCTTTCCACTTGACTTAAACACATTCGGTAGATCCTGACAGGAAATTAAAAATTTTTAAGTTAATTTCCGCTGCGTGTCTAACAATTTCCAACACTATCCAACAGTGTATGTGTGTGTGTGTGTATCCAACACAACATAACTAATTAAGTTGAGAAATAAAATTATTAGGTCCATAAAATAAGATTCAAATGTATATAGAAGAATTGTTACTTGTTACTCCTCAACCTACATACAATCACAAAAGAGTTATTATTCGAAGCAAGATAAGTTATTAATGAGAATTTACAAAGATCATACACATAAAAATATATCAATATGTTACTTAGAAACTATTTTAAAGTTACTAAGGTTACTCTAAAGCTACTTTAAATCCTTAAAGGTAATCTCTAGAACTCAATTACACTTTTAAGATAATCTCTTTTAAATTCATATCTTTTAGGTGTCTAGTTCAATTAATTCATTAGATATTGAATTATATGTTAAACTCTCCAATTTCCCAAAATTCCCTAATATTAACTTCTAATCTAAATTCAATTTTTTTATTTTATTTAGCTACTGCAGATCAATATGTTTTATTTAAAATCAAATATTAACTCATAATAGAAATTTTCTTATACATACAGCTAAGAAAATTTAAAGATAAGAACCCCCAATATTGAGTTTTTCGAAATTACGTCCAACAGCATGGTATAGTGATGTGGGTATAAAATGCCATACTTGAACCCAATAGCAATGTCGCATACAATACTAACAACATTTAGCCACGAAGGGTATTTAAGGAAGAAAAGAAGAAGAAAGTGAAGACAAGAAAGAAAGAAAAAAATGAAATGAAAGAAGAGCCAAAGAGGAGGGTGTTACGTGATTGACAAGTATAGTGAGTGCGGACGCTCGAGTGTGAATGAATATAAAAGAATGCTGAGTGTTTAGAACTAGGCTCTTATAATATAAAGATAATTAATATAAAAATTATTTAACTTTTCTTTTAATATATTAAAAAAATTAAATAAATTAGTTAATTATAATTAAATATAATCTTTTAAGATAAATTTATATTATATACTTTTTAATCTATCTAAATTAGTCAAATAACTATTATATTAGTTATAATTAATTAATTAATTAATTTAGTTTATTTAATTTATAAAAAAAATCAAATTCAAATGAGTATATAACTTTTAATCAATGATAATTGAGTCTAACAAAAGATGTTAATCTATCATAACATGATAAATTAATTATTAAATTTCCACTAAAACTGGTAATGTGCCTGAACACAAGGTTTTAGTCTTAACTCTTATCTTAAGTTGTAACTGAATCAGCATTTTTTTTTTCAAAAGGAAAAAATGTTACACTGTCAATAGTGTGTATAGGTTAGAGTTAGAAAAACTAGCTAAACCCATCAGATTGACCCCTTTAAGATTGTTTAAATTGAGGATCGGACTCTTGATTTAGAGTTTCTAAATTAGGTTGGATACAAAAAAGTTGCCCGTATAAACTCATCAATATTTATTTTTGTTATATTTAAAACTAAAAATTTAATAGTGATAATTGTAACTTATGTGGAACTGGATTTTTTTATGTGTTTTGATATATCAATATTTAATAAAATATAATTGGATTTTAAATAATTTAAAATATATTTTTGTCAAATTTATTACTATTTAGACTATGTAATTTTTTAATTATTTTTTTCTAAAACCCAATATTTCTTTCTACAAGTGTAGATTCCGTTAATGATAAAAGATAACAGTGATATCACTTTGTTGGGTAAGGGGATACATTAGTGTTTTTTTTTAATGAACTAGTATATTATTTAGACAAAAAATAACATTAAAAAACGTGTATATATATGTGGGGATGTTATCACCATAATATTTTTTATGATGTTGTTAATGTTTAATGGTTTGATTTGTTTTATTTACTTTTAGGCAATATTTGTCAACTATCACTGTAACTATTTTATTTAGTTTAATTTTAGTAAGCTAACAATAGTTTAGATTTTTAATTTGCTTATATTTATAGTTTTAATTAATAAATTATTATTTTATTTTGATCTATTTTAAAAAAATGAGATTATATTAAAAGGGTCTAAAAACCTAAAGCCAGCCTTTGAGTTCAAGGGTTAGGCCTTAAAAAAACTTCAACAATTAAATAGGCTTAAATGGGCCAACCTGTTTAAGCTCATACTTTTTAAGTGTTAGCTTTATAAGATTGCACCGACTTATTTTTGTAACTCAATATGGGTTCATTAACATTATTTTTTATAAACAATTTCATAATTCTTTTATAAATATTTTATGGGCCTTGAAGTTATGGCTTGACTTTGATAGATGATCAGTGTCGAATCTATCTAAACTTTTATATATATAAAAAAAAGACATCATTTTTCCTTACTTGTGATAGCATATGATAAAACGCCATATATAGAAGAAAAGCCATATAGAGAATAGAAATATCACAATTATGTCTTGTGATGGCCTGGAAAAAACGGAGAGAATTTTCGCATTTGGTTGATTGGTTGATTATAATATTAATAAGTAGAAGTGTGCACATTGCTTATGGCCCCTGATCTACCCGTCTGAGCCTGTAAAAAAATCGATCAACCTGACCTAAAAAAAGTGCTTAGAATATATTTGGGTAGGGCCAGGCTGGGCCAAGTGTTAAGTAGGGTATTAGACAATGTATGTTGTCCTATCCATTTGACTTGACCCTATATATATTATTTTTTTATTTTTTCTTAAAATCTTATTTTTTTTCTTAATTTATTCTATTTGTAATTTTACACTTTTCACTTTAGCTGACAACTCTCTTTGCTCATTTTTAAAGTATTGAACATAACTTTTATATTTACGCAGATACCAAAGTTACTCTTATGCTTTATTTGTCAAGTATTCGATTATTGGTGTTACAATAACACTATAAATATCCGACCCTACATATTTCAATATTTCTTTCTTATATATGCAATGGATTTCAATAATTTAATTACTATTTTTTTGTTATCTTATTCTTAGTAGATTATAGATATTATTTAACTCTTGAAGATATAAATATGATATTATTTCATAAGTTCATGATTGTAGATTTTTCTCACAATATGAGCAGGATATCATGATTTCGGCATGCCAACTTAAAATAGTTAAGATTTTTATTTGGTAGGACTAGGCATAGAGTTGTAAAATATAACCTATACTTTTTTCTAGTAGGGCACCATGCGAGGGGTTGCCCCATCCAACCCTACCTATATATACCCCTATAAATAATAAGCGGAAGAAGGTATACCAAGCCGAATTTGGGTATCATTTTTTTAAAAAAAAAACTTAAAATATCACTTCCAGTATACCTAACCTGCATTGTCAGAAAAAAAAAAGCATGCATTGCCTTGTCAAATATTCATTTGATATTTAATATAAGATCTAATTTATATTATGATTTGTATTATTCTTTTAATTCTTAATATAAAATTTAATCAAAAAATTAATCTTAATTCTAAATATAAAATTTATTTTTTTATATTTATTTTTTTTAAATTACCTCTAATGATACTCTCCCAACAATAATCAAATAAGAGAGGGAAGGAGAAGTTAATAAAAATAATTAAAATATGTTTTAAAAAATATATATCATATTAAATAACTTAAATAACTTATTGAATATAATTAAATTAGTTAAATATATAATATATTAAAGATTAAAATAATATAAATTAATTCTTATATTAACAACTTGAGGAATATAATACTTCTCACGAGTCTATTTTAGTTTCCTCGTTTCTAATTATGGAGGAAAAGTTAGCCCTTCAAAATTATTATCTTTAAATGAAATAAATAACATTCCAAGTTATATTTGGTGTCCCATTTTGGCATTAATAGCCTGCCTGTATCCGTCCTTTTTAATATCATTTGTTCTTACATCTGATATAAATTAAAGTCAAATAGACAATAGAAATATCAAGAGATTATTGTTGTGATGAAGTGGATTGAATCTGCACATTAAGCGTCTATTTGGTATGTGGGAATTGGGAATTGAATTCTCTCCACTCTCCTTCCCATCCATTTCCCATCTCAATTATTTTAACCGTTAGATTGAAATATGAGTAGTTTAGATTTAATGTTTCATAAAATATTTTTTAAATATTTATTTATTACAATTTTTACCTATCATGACTAAAATTAGTAATATGAATTTATTTATTTATTTATTAATAATTTACTATTTTTATTAAATATTAAATTTGAATTGTTAAAATTTCAATCTAATAGTTTAGAGGTGAGAAGTGGAGACAAAGTGGATGGGAAGGGAAGTGAGAGAATTCAAATCCGTGGGAAATGGATGGGATGACAAATTTACTATTTTAAATAAGTCGAAGGAGGTAGTACTGCCGTAGAAGCATGTGTGTCTTAAAAAAACAAAAAAAGAATGCGACCTCAATTACATCGTCACGGCCTTACATCATTGATTCACATAATCATCAAACTTAACTTATTCAAACACTATTTGACAGTTTAGTTTTAAACCGTTACATGAAATTTGACAAACTCTCCCGCGTCAATTCATTTCACAGTTTTTTTAATAACTGTCAAATTTTGAAGCATCAATTTAGTATAATTTGTTGAAGCATCAATTCATTTCAATCTTAATTTTGTTGTTATAACATATTATTATTTTATTCATAAATTATAATATTTCAACAAGCATGCGTCTATTCCTCCTTGTGGAAAAGATTAATATTAATTGCACGTATTAATAAAAAGGTTTTTCATCAAGAGCATAATTTCTGGTACAAACGATTAAAAGAAATACTTTAAAAATTAAATATATATATATATTTTATAAATAACTAATTTCACTAATTACCTAAGTCTTTATAAATTAATTATTCAAATCTTACCTTTAAAATATGAGATAGTATATTTTAATAAACTAAACACTATTCTAAGTCATATTTGGCCCACCGGCATTCATAGTCTGTAAACGTCCATCAATATCATTTTAAATCATTACCCCTAATTAAAGGAAGACCGAAAATTAAGAAAAGAAGTCAATGTAATTAGATTAAAAATGGGTGAACGACTCTATATAAATGCATGTATAAGGAAAAGGGAATTCACAAATCACTTTGACACGTGAGGTTAATGATTACAGCTGAAGTACCAAAATGGTTTAGCACTCTCACTTGTTCTCATTCTAAGTTTCCCTCTTTTGATATTTTTCTTCTTTCATAAAACCATTCACAATCCTAATCTTCCACCAGGTCCTAAAGGCTTCCCATCATAGGAAATCTTCATCAACTCAATATTTCTACTCTTTATCTTGACCTATGGAATCTTCAAAGAAATATGGATCTTTGTTTTCTTTGAAACTAGGTCATAGAACTTTTCTTATTGTTCCATATCCTAAAATGGCCAAAGAGACACTTAAGAACCATGAAGTTGAGTTCTCTGATAGACGAAGGCATGCGTAATAGACAATCTTTTAGAGTAAAAAATATCCTACAATGGCATAGCGCTGTTTTTCTCTTCTTATGGAAACTATTGGCGAGAAATTGGGAAAATATGTGTAGTTCATGTTTTTAGTGCTAAAAGAGTCTCAAGTTTTTCATCTATAAGATGCTATGAGGTTCAAAGAATGATTCAAAAGATCTCAACACATGCAGATTCATCCAATGTTACAAACTTGAATGAGTTTTTGAAGTCTGTTACAAGTACCATAATTTGTAGGGCTATTTTTGGGAGAAGATACTAGGAAGGAGTTGAAAGGAGCAGGTTTGTTATTAGTTTATTCTTTTGGATACAGTCCCTTATCTCAGAAAAATTATTTGACCTATTCTTTTGGACTTAGTAATTGATAATTAGATTGCAGTTTTGTAAGTGTAGGTGTTTTCTGATGGGTCTTATGGGATTTGACTTGAAATTATAAATAAATTGATGATCAAATAATATCATTAAGATTATGCAGAAAATATTAGTGGTAGTATTCTCATGAAGAAGATTCCATTATAGTTACTTAATTGTTCTCTTAGAAAATGAGAGTAGTAGATTCTTCAACCCACTTTACGCCTTAGCTTCATCGTGAATAGAGAATGTCATAGTGAGAGAAAGTTGGCAAAGAGATGTAGTTAATTGCTAGGGTTCATCCATAAATTATTATATACCACTCTATTACTTATTGTAAATCACTTGTACCCTAGAAGTTTGTTCAAAAATGTAAGTCATTAGTAGGGAATTTAATGACTATTTTTTTAATTTACCCCTTATTGACTATTTAATGAAAAATAGGTGAGAGAAATGTGGACCATGTCTTTTTTTTCAATATCCCTTCTTTAATAAGGGCAAGCATGGATTTTTTTTTTAAAAAAATTTAATCCATTCTTTGATATATGAGTTTGGGATATAAGTGACTTATAATAATAAACAGAGTGATAAATACTCCCTCTAATCTCAATTATAGATCACTTCTAACTACTTCTCACATACCTAAAAATATAGGGTGAGTCATTAAATTTGTTCAAAATTAATAATTTTTTTCTAACATTATCCATCTTTAAAAGACAGAGTTGAAAGAGCCTTATTCACAAAACATTGGCCATCAATTAATAGCAAAGGTAAAATAGAAAAAAATAATTAATGAGATTGTTGGTGTCTTGTAATAAAGACTAGAGTGAGTATATATATAACCCTTACAATATTATAATAATAAGTATATTATTATTAACCATTTTCCTTTTATAGTTAGATTATGATAGGGAACCACTGAACACTAAAAAGATGTAGGTTAGAGTCTCTACAAAAATGGCCCTTGTTGTAAGCTTAATATTGCAACAAGCCTAATTATTTAAAATAAGATTAAATAGTCCCGTTAAATAATTAATACCAACTTGAGTTGGTAAGCTAAAAGTACTTTAAAGCATTCTATATATCTTATGTCCTTAATTATATATTGCCAAAGCAGTGTCTAAAGATTAATATGTTGATGATCCTATTGAAGGTTCCATGGGATGCTTAATGAGTTGCAAATCTTGATGGGTAGTTTCTTCTTGCAAGATTATATTCATTTCACAGGGTGAGGATTGACTAATCGCCTTGACAAAAATTACAAGGAGTTGGATGCATTTTATAAAGAAGTTATTGATGAGCATCTTGATCCTCAAAGGCAAAAACCGCAAGTACAAGAAGAAGCAGCGATGGTTTTCTATTGATCTCACTTTTGATCACATTAAAGCTGTAATCATGGTAATTCTCCAATTCTATTTTATTTTATTTTTTTATAAATTACAGAAACTATAACATTGTATAACTCATGGGTATTAAAAAGCAACTTTGCGGTTAATTGTTTATATCAGTGAATTAGTTCCTTTAACCTGTCTGGTCAAGAGTTTTGGATGAATCAATTGGATTGGATTTTGAATTTTTTCCCTCTCGCTATTAGCCTGAAACAATGTCATTTTAAATTAGAAAAATAGTAGTGCGTGATATTTATACTTTAGTAAGTCAGTTTTATTGGATTATGTGCAATTTATGCATAAATGTTCTATTTATTTATGAGTTAATGCATTTTTTATTAAAATATTACTCTTTTTAGGATTATCTATAACTATTTTTTAATTTTAATTAAATTATATAACTTTTATCATGATTATGTTGAGTCCAATTTAACCATGGTTGGACCATTAAACCATGAACCACTTCTTAATCCATTCAATTACCAGTATGCTTTTAGTACCTAGATATAACTATGTATAAACATGATTGAGATAATATCAAATAAAAAGGAAAAAAACATATACAACATAGATCCTCATTGCAATCTCATTTGGGTGAAGTGACCTACTAAAAGCTTAGTAAAGGGAGCACACATAGTTAATTGGTCTGCTTATTTTGCTTTTATATAGAAGAAAACAAAAATTGGTTTAAATAAAGAAAGATATTTTGCTTGTATAAAAAGCTTGAATCTATCTTATTTTTCTTCTTATGATATTTTATTTTATATTAAAATTTTTGAAAAGGGGTTAGACTTTTCCATGATCCAAGGGCATGGTGAAATATTCCTTCTTCCAAACATATTTGCAACAACAACAGATACATGCACAGTAGTATCAGTTTGGGCTACAACCCAACTAATGAAAAATCCAAAAGTGACACAAAAAGTTCAAGAGGAGGTTAGAAATCAATATGGCTTAAGTAAAGGTTTCATAGAAGAAGTTGACATTCAAATTCTTACATATCTAAAGGCAGGGGTAAATTGAGATTGCTGTGAGATATTTATTATTATAATATAACCTATTTAGATATTAATTAGGATAATTAATAAATATTTCTAAGTATGGCCCGTAGTCATTGGGCCCAGTCCAAAGTGGGTTATTGACTTAGTTTATTAAGGTTAATTTTCTGATGGTGAAAATTAACCATTCACAAGTTGCTATCACTGTGCCTAATCACCAGCTAAAAGAACATGTTTATCTAACAATGTTCTCTAACTTATAAGTATCTGATTTGAGTCTTCCGCTGCATCTCATATAGGTTTTATATTTATGTATGTCATAATCTGGATTGATTATATTATGTATGAGATGTTTATATTCTAACATGTGGTATAAGAGCCTAGTTTGAGATCCCTTTTGCCTTGATTGTTGATTTTTTGTTCTCATAAGTAGCAATATGAGATAGATGAAACTCTAGATATCATAATTTGTTGATTATTTGACTGTAACCCTTTTGTTTGTGGTGTATCTGTGATGGCAAGAGCGAGAGAGTGTAAGAGAAACTAGAAGTTGCAGTGACAGTGAGAGTGACCATAGCGAGAGTCACTGTGAGATTATTGCCAGAGCTCACCAAAAAATAGAGCAGGACTCGACATGAGTCATCACGAGAAGTCTCCGTCATGCCTCTAAATCTAAAATACCCATCGTGCTCTGGCCCCTCCTCAATGGATCCGAGGTGACAGGAAAACTCATCGCTATTTTCTGGTCATGCCACTGCTAGAACCTCCAGAAAAGGAGACCTGGAACGTCAGGAATCGCTGGCCAAAGTGTCACCAGGGTCGACTGCTCAGGAAAGAAGTCACGGTCATGGGTTAACACTGGACTGTTAGGTCATCAGTCGGGTTAGGTCAACCCGACTCACCGATAAGATGACAAGAGATACGTTTTTTTGGGTTGCTATTAAAAAAACTGATAAGCCATTTTCTCATTTTGCTCCTATTATAAATATTTTTTTTGAAAACTGCTTTTTAGGCCGTCGTAGTTTGGGCTATTCTATTTTTTTTGTTAATAACAGATGGGCTGCCTTATGGTTTTTGGATGTACAATAATATTTTTAACAAAAACATTCAGGCCGTCTAGTTCTGGGCCATTAGAATTTTTTTTTGTTACTGACTAGGTTGACACATTTTGCGCCACTAGAATTTTTTTCTGCTAGCGCTTTTAGACCACAGTTTTGTGCTGAAAATAACTTTTTTCTTTTTCTTTTCTGTTTTGTTTCTAGAAAAATGGATTGGGCCTGGACTTCTAATTTTTATTTCTTGAAAAATATTTTAGGCGCTATCTTGGACTCTTTTGTATGGGCCATTTGGTTTTATTTTTAGAAAATTATTTTAGGCCATTTAATTTGATTTTTTAGAATATTTTAAATTAAATTCCTTTTAATTTAATATGCTCTTTTAATTACTATTACTTACATTGTAAATGTTTAAATTAATTTCTCCATTATTTTGATTTTTATTTGAAAAGGTGTTTACAAATTTTAATTTTTATGTTATTTAATTGCCTATTTTATATATTAATTTCTCCTTTAGCAATTAAATTAACTATTTAATTTTTGTAAAAACCTTTTGAGTTGAAATTAATTTATTAAATATTTTTTTGGGTGCATGAAATATTGGAAGAATTTAAATTAAATTTTTTAGTCATATTTAATGATTAAATTAATTTATTAAATGCCCTATTATGTTGTGTATATTTGGATTTGTATGCACATAAATGATATTTGTGATTAGCATGCAGTTTTGTTAGGAGTAGCTACGATATCCTTATTTATTTCTTGTTACACGCATTAATTAATTACATATGGATTTAAAATATCAATTATAACTAAATGTATAGTTATGATTTATCTTTACCCATAGGTATATATCTCATAATTGTATATTTTATTAGGGGAGAATTAATTGCTAATTACTCCATTAGTTATGCACATTTAGATTTTCAATGCACATGAATGATATCAGTGGGTTAGCTTGCAATTATTTGAGGAGTAACCACATCATCCTTGTTCATATATGGATTTGAAATATCATTTGTAATTAAATGTATAGCTATGATTTATATTTAGCCACAGTTAGATATCTCATAATTGTACATTTAATTAGGGTAGGATAGAATGACCTTGTTATTTTCTAAGTAACCCACAGGTATTAGAAAATTACAAATGCATTCTAATTCTATTATTTTAGATAAATACATGCTATGCTAATGCCTTTGCCCACAGGTAGACATTGGTAATATGTATTTTTATTACTTGCATGCTACATTTGAGTTAAGCATGCATACATGGCATAGTGACTTGTAATTGCTTCAAAGTCTAACTCGTGAGCTTATTTGTGTGTTTGTCTGTTCTATTTTGCATATCCAATTGCTGCCCCAGGATTATGGTTGATGTAAGCAACAAAATAATCTTAGATAGAAGCATTAACTATGCTAATTGGAGAGATAATATTTGTTATAACTCAGTTTCTTAGACTTGGATTATGCCTTGAGGTATGATAAACCTTTGAGACTTGATGATGCCTCCAATGACAGAGAGGCAAAGGAAATATATAATATGTAGGAGTGGAATAACCGCTTATCTCTTTTGCTTATACAACAAAGAATCACTAGAAGAACTAGGGGAGCAGTCCCTAAGTGTGACACAACTAAAGGATACTTGAAAGCCTTAGATGAGCAATTCAAGCTGATAGATGATCAGATGGGTGGTGCCATCATGTCTGAACTATGGGCTATGAGGTCTACATGTATTGCCGATATGAGGTAACATATAATGAAGATGGGAGGTATGCTTTCATCGTGTGTTACTTTTAAATCTAACTTTTTTAGTGCTAATGATGACACTAGGTAGATTGACACTGGTTCGATGATCCACATTTCGACTACCATTAGGGCTTTCTTTCAAGTAGGCCTCCATATCCCAATGAGGAAACTGCCATTTCAGGTAGTGGGAAAGGAGATCCTGTGAAAGCCATTGGAACTTTTCTAATAACCTTTTCAAATAGTCATATTTTAGAACTTTATGATATTTTTTATGTCCCTCTTACAAAAGGAATTTGATTTCTATGTCAAAACTCATTCCATTTGATTATCATTTAGTTCTTTATAAGAAGCTTATGACTTTGACAAAGGATTCTGTTTTAATTGTGAATTTAGTTATGATTGATGGTTTATTTAAAATTGTTTGTGTTTCGCCTCAGTCTTCTTCCATTTCACATGGTACCAAGAGAAGTGTCATCAATGAGAATTCTTATAGCCTGTGGTATAGGAGATTGGGTTATATCTTCTTTGACAGAATCAAAATGTTAAATAAAGAAGGAATCTTCCATTTTTAATTCATTCAAAATTTGATTATTGTGTGGATTGCATAAGGGGAAAGTAGACCAATAAGTCACATAAAGGGGCTAAGATAAGTTCTGAATTGCTAGAAAGTATACACAGATATTTATTGCCCTGATTTGACTGCCATGGTCAAAAGTACTTTATCACCATTATTGATGATTACTCATGATACATGTATATATACATTCTTTATAATAAGAGTAAGGTACTAGATGCTTTCAAGGAATATAAAGAAAAGTATAAAAATAGATTAGGAAAGCCATCAAGATCGTGAGATTAGACTATAGTGGTAAGTACTATGGCAGATACACTGTGAAGGATAAGCGCTAGGTCTATTTGCTGATTTTCTTTGAGTAAGGTATAATGCTCAATATATTATGCCTGGATCACCTGACATGGCTGGTGTAGCTAAAGGAAGAAATATGACTTGTTAGATATAGTTAGGAACATGATGAGTAACTTCAAACTGCCATCTTCCCTATAGAAGGAAGTACTCAAGATAGCCACATACAAATTAAACAGGGTTCCAACAAAGGCAGTTTCCAATACACCCTTTGAAATTTAGAAATGATGGAAACCTAATTTAAATTATTTCAAGGTATAGGGTTGTCCTACTGAAGTAAAAGTATACAATCCATACGAGAAGAAGTTAGACCACAATACCATTAGAGCTTACTTTATAGGCTATGCGAAAAGGCTAAGGGTTATAAGTTTTATTGTCCTCCACCTTCTAAAAGGTTGGTAGAGTCTAAGAATGCCAAGTTTCTTGAGAATGATATGATTAGTGGGAGTAATTGTCCACTAAACGATCACATAGAGTGAACCACTAACATCATTCATGAGGGGATGTCAATAGTTAATGATCATTCCACTGTTAGGATTGACATTAAACGTGATGACCCTGTAGCTCAAGTTGACAATGTTGAACAAGATAAACATGTACCGAATGGTCAACCTATAACACAAGTAGAACCACAATAAAATGTGATAGAGGATATCCTTATTCAGTAACCTGGATTAACCCAAGAGGTTAAATTAAGGAGGTCAACTAGAGAAAGAAAACTGGCATTACCTAATGACTATGTAGTGTATTATGCTAAAGTTGACTGTGATGTAAGCGTTGAGAATGATCTTTTAACATTCACTCAGGTTGTGAAGAGTGCAAACTCTAAGTTGTGGCATGATAATATAATTGATAAAATGAATTCTATAGCAAACATCAATAAATACAAGACTAGATTGATTGCTAAGGGTTTCACTCAAGTGGAAAGAATCGATTATAGTAAAACTTTTTCACCTGTATCTAAGAAAGATTTATTTTATATCATCATGGCATTGGTTGCTTATTTTGATATGGAATTGCACCAAATGGATGTAAAGATTGATTTTCTCAATCGTGAACTGGAGGAAGAAGTCTATATGAAACAAACTGAGGGATTTCTTAAAGAAGGTAAAGAACAACTGTATGCAAGCTAAAGAAATCAATATATGGTCTGAAACAAGCTTAATGGAAGTGGTACTTGAAGTTCTATGAAGTGATCACATCATTTAGTTTTGTTGAGAACATCATGGATGATTGTATATACCACAAGACTAGGGGAGCTAGATCATATTATTGATTTTGTATGTGGATGACATTTTACTTGCTACCAATGATCTGGGACTATTGCGTGAGGTAAAATAGTTTATGTTTAAGAGTTTGATAGGTGAGGCTTCTTATGTAATTAGCTTAAACATCCATAGGGATAGAACACAATGTCTTATAGGCTTATCTCAAGAGGATTACGTTGTCAAGGTTCTTGAATGATTCTAAATGCAAAACTGTTTATCTAACGTGACTCTTATTGAAAAGGGAGATAACTTCAGTCTAAGTCAATGTGCTAAAACTGAGCTTGATAGGAAACAGATGGAAAGGGTACCATATACCTTAGCTATGGGAAGCTTAATGTATGCACAAGTTTGTACAAGACTTGATATTGTTTTTGCTATAGGTATGTTGGGAAGATACCAAGTAATCCTGGGGAAGCACATTGGACAGCTGCAAAGAAGGTATTTAGATACCTACTAGGAACTAAACACTATATGCTCACATATAGGAGAACAGAGATTCTGGATGTAATTGGATACTCAGATTCAGATCTTAGAGGTTACATAGACACGAACACCTCTACATCTGGTTACATCTTCTTATTAGTAGAAGGAGATATATCGTGGAGAAGTGCTAAGTAAACTCAAACAACTCTTTCTACCGGTAATGCTGAGTATATTGTGTATTTTAAAGCAAGTTCACAAGTTATTTGGATAAGGAATTTTATTACTGGGTTTAAGATTGTGGATTCAGTCTTTAACCTAATCAGAATATACTGTGATAACGTAGCTGCTGTAGCCAAAGTGAACAAAAAAAGGAATAAAAGTTAAAGCGAGTTTGTCAAACTTAAATTCCTTTGCTTTGAGAGAAAAAGTTCAGTATGACCAAGTTTCTGTTAAATACATCAATATATTTGATATATTGGCTGATTCTTTGATGAAAGGATTGAAGCCAAGTATTTTTGTCACACATGTACCTCATATGGGACTTCGTCCTTATTTTGATTAATGGAGGTATGAGCAATAAAATCATATTTTATGGTTTATCGTTTCAAATTGTGATTGTATACATTTGTGTTATTGAAATTGATAAATATTGAGATAGGAACCGAATGAACATTGATTTCATATATAATATGATACCCATTAAGTGATAGTACTACCTGTAATACATGGAAGGTAATACTCGATAAAAGGGACTTATCACCATGATTCTTGTAGCATGACATCAGTTTACCTAGATAGGGCAATGATATTGAGTATACGGGTCAAATGGGAGAATATGAAATATTTATTCTTATAATATAACCTATATAGATATTAATTAGGATAATTAATAAATATTTCTAAGTGTGACCTACAGTCATTAAGCCCAGTCTAAGGTGGGTTATTAGATTAGTTTATTAAGGTTAATTTTCTGATAGTAAAAATTAACCATTCACAGTTTTATTGTGTGATAGTTTCTGAGTCTTAGAGTGATAACTCAGTTTCTCAGCTCACTCTTGAAGGTTTCCCGCTAGTGACGGTAGTACACAAGTAGTCATCACTGTCCTAATCACCTGCTGGAAGAACATGTTGTTTATCTAACAGAGTTCTGTAACTAAATGTATCTGATTTGGGTTCTAGTTCTTCCTTAAAATAATCAAGCTAATGGCGAGAGGTAACTGTAAGTCTTCCGCTGTATCTCATATAGGTTTTATACTTATGTATGTCATAATCTGGATTGATTATATTGTGTATAACATGTTTATATTCTAACAATTGTACCACTAGCACCATTACTTGTTATGAGACAAACAAACAAAAAATGTATCAATGAATGCTATGAAATTCCAGCAAAGACATCAGTTTATGTGAATACATGGGCAATTCAAAGAGATCCTAAGGCTTGGAAAGACCCAAAAGTGTTTAATCCTAAGAGATTTTTGGACAATGCCATTGATTTTAAGGGACAAGATTTTGAGCTCATTCCATTTGGTACAGGAAGAAGAATTTGCCAAAGTTTACCAATAGAGGTTGCCATAGTGGAGCTTATTCTAGCTAATCTTGCCTATTCATTTGATTAGGAAATAACTAACTTTATCTTTTGCCCAAGAACATCTATTTTAATAATAAGGTGATGTTAATATGTTTCTAAAGAGATACATAAACCTAAATGAATGTAAAATAATGACTAAACTCATAGCATTGATAAAAGAGACTTATTGGATGTATATAAATATAGAAAGGAACAAGTGCCATATGAGTGATTAGGGCTAATAAGGGGAAGGGTTAAATCATGGATCCTAGCATCTTCAAGAAGATGAGTGATTTCAACAAGATTTGTAATCTTGTTGGTAAGAGTTTTTTTCCAGTGGATGCAAGTTCCTATAAGGAGAGTGTAAAAGAAAGTGTAACATTGTTAGTAAGGTTGTTGTGGATTGACTGATGTTTGATAAATCTCTTCTTACTCACCTTTACAAGTAATATCTTCCTTTTGTCTCAATAGAGTCATAGCCACTGGTATAAAATATTTTTTTAAAATCCCCATTTTTAAACTGGTCCTTGTGGAGACGATTTAAAAAAAATGATTGGCATTTTTATAAATAAGATGAAATAGTTACACTGGATGCACATATAACTGGTGTAAAATATAATTACTATGTTGGATACTAATATCAATAGGTGTAAATTAGCTATGTCATATTCTGACTCTTCAGTTTCTTGTCTATGCTTTCCTGCTTCTTTTATTTAACTTCTTTAGACCTTGTGGAGAAACTTTAAAACAAATGACTAGTGATATTTTTGTAAATAAGATGAAATATTTATACCATATTTATATTGAACTGGTGTAAAAGATATATAACTGGTGTTAAATATGCTTTATATTCTGACTCTCAATTTCCTATCTATACTTTCTCGCTTCTTTTCTCTATACCTTCTCATGCCGTTCATTTCACTTTTTTAGTTCCCAACGTTTATACTCATTATGATAGAAGGCCAATTGCATTCTTCTATATTCTTTTTTGAAATCGTTCTTATTTCTCAACCATATGTATACCATTCCTATGATTAGTACTTTTCATCTCATCACTTTATCTCTGTTTTATTTTCTTTTCTTCTCTATAAACACTCCAATGACTTCTTCCTCACTCTCTGTCGCATAAAAGAAACAGAGAATATTTTAAAGACAAACATCCTGACCCTCACCCTGTAGTTCTTTCTCCTATTTCCCTAGTTGTCACTCTGATAGAGTGCCTTGAGGAACTCATCATGTGCTTCAATGCCTTGGAGGACTCAGTGGAAGAACTGTCTTAGAAAGTTACTAGACTGAAAGATATTTTCAAAGCTTTCCGCTTAGAAGTTCACTGCTATCAATAGGATGATAGCTTGTATCATCCTATTGATCCTACTGACTCTGATAAATCCTAGACCTCTGAGTCTGCTGAGGAGTGAAAGCTGACAACCTTTATCTTCCCCTCCTATTTTATTTTTTGTACTTAATAACAAAAAGAAAGAATATATTATATATTTTGATAGATATTGTTTTAGAAATTTCATACTTTTGATGTAAAGTTATTAGTAAAGCTGAATGAATGAAGTTTCTTATTTTGATGACATATTGTTCTTTTATTTTTCAAAAACAAAATGCAACAAATTGAAACTGGACATGTCGATATCAAGTGTATAATATAGTGACAGGTTTAGAACAAGTTATTTTTACACTGGTCTTCTACTTCATCCAGTGTAGATTTATTTAATTTATATTATTTTACAATGGTGTAAAAGTGACAAGTGTAGAATATAATATCCGGTTTAGAAAAAAGTTATCTGTATACCAGTGTTATATTTTTTCCGGTAAAGATTTGCTTATGAAATACACTTTAATTTAATCAAAAGCCCTTTCACACCTCCCATATGTCATTTTATTTGTTCGTGCGTTTAAGTCTTCTCGACCCTTCACAGTTGGCGAGTTTTTTTTTGAACTCCTTATCTCGAGAACTGAAGATTCATGCACTACTAGTAGTAACTTTTGACATTATTTGTGTTGGATTCATTGATATCATTTACTTGTTTCATTTGGTGAGTTCTTCCACTTATGTGTGGTATATTCTCTCCCATAGTATGCTGAAAAGATGAAAGAGCTTTTGGATTTTGCTAAACAAAGTGGTGAGGATGACAATAAAGGTTTTATTATCCTTATGTGAGTTGTTTAAATAGAGGAAACAAAGCCTTACATATATGTCCACTCATCTAATTTGTGAGGGGTTTTACAAGAGTTACACAGTATGGGTATGGCATGGTAAAAATGTGAAAAGGTCGAATGCGTCTGAATAGTTAGAATAAACCTTTGCTGATGACATGGATACTGATGATCGGGTAGAAGACATGATTTGTGATATTGGATAAGATGCTTTTATGTGGTCACATGGATATGGTACTATGTAAAATGATGTAAAAAAACATCTATACCTAGGGTATAGAAAATATAACATGTTGAATGTAGTGTTGAGATTGGTAAGTGTGAAAGCACGGCATGGGTGGAGTGATAGAGGTTTTTCAAAATTGCTTGAGTTGTTGCAATACATGTTTCCAAAAGAAAATGTGTTACCCAAATACTACTATGATGCTAAGAAAATAATATAAACTTTAGGCATAAGTATAGAAAGATTCATGCATGCCCAAATGATTGTATATTGTACAGGAAAGAATTTGAAGATGAGGAGAAATGTCCAATATGTAAGACACCAAGGTACAGATCACACAAGTCTCCTGCAAATGTGTTATAGTATCTTCCAATTATACCAAGGTTTAAGTGGCTTTTTACTAATGAAGATGATGCAAAAAAATGTTATAGTATAAGACTGAAAGGATTTGTGATGGAAAACTTCGTCATCGGGCTGATTCTTTACAATGGAAGAAGATTGATGACTTATTTCTTGAGTTCAGCAAGGAACCATGAAACCTAAGGCTTAGACTCAGTACAGATGTCATGAACCCTTATTGTAGCCTTAGTAGTATACATAATTCATGGCCTATCCTCTTAGTGGTTTATAACCTATTTGCCTTATTATGTATGAGATACAAGTATGTAATGCTGTCTATGTTGATCTCAGGACTAAAACAACCAGAAAATGACATAGACGTTTACCTAATGCCCTTGATCAAATATTTGAAGAAGCTATAGGAAGGTGTGGATGTTTTTCATGCTATTAAGAAGGAGGTATTCAATATGTGGGCCATGATCTTTTGTATAATTAATGACTTTCCTGCATACAAAAATTTATTAGGGTATAGTGTTAAGAGCCATAAAGCATGTCCTATTTATGAGAAAGGGACTTGCTACTATAAACTTCATCATGGAAGAAAGACAGTCTACCTAGGTTATAGGAGATTTCTAAGACAAGACCACCCATATCGTTGACTTAAGAAAAAAATGTTGGTGACCAAAAATTTAAAAATGTTCCAGAGCCATTGACTGGAGAATAAGTTTATTAAAAGGTGAAAGACGTCAATGTTACTTTCAATAAGACTAGCAAGAAAAGTGAGAAAAGTATATGGAAAAAAGATCTGTCTTCTTTGAGCTTCTGTATTAGTAATATCTTCAGGTAAGGCACTGTATTGATGTTATGCATGTTGAAAAACATGTGTGTGATAGCATTGTTGAAATACTTCTCAACCTACATGGTAGTTCCAAAACGCTTTGAAGGCAAGATTAGATTTGTAGAAAATGAGAGTACGTGAGGATTTACATCTAAGGCCAGATGGTGAGGGGAGTTATTGTGTTGAAGAGATTAATATTTTATCCAACGATGAGAGAAGAAGTATTTATGAATATTTACGAGGCATCAAAGTTCCCTCCGGGTACTCATCTAATCTTTAGAAGATTGTATCGATGAAAGATTTGAAATTAGTAGGCCAAAAGTCTCATTATTGTTATGTCTTGATGCAACAATTACTCCCAGTAGTTGTTCGAGGAATCATTCAAGATGATTTGAGACACATTGTAACCCGACTTTGCTTCTTCTTCAATGCTATATGTGGCAAAGTCTTTGAGATTGAAAAGTTGGATGAATTGGAGCACGAAGGTTATGTTATTTTGTGCTTACTTGAAAAATTGTTTCTTCTAGGCTTTCTTGACATCATGGTACACCTCATCGTTTATCTAGTGTGAGAGATAAAACTGTGTGGTCTTGTATACTTATGATGGATGTACCCATTTGAAAGATACATGAAAATCCTTAAAGGGTACATGAAGAATCCAAATCAGCCTGAGCCATCTATTGTTGAAAAATATGTTTATGAAGAAGTTATAGATTTTTGTCAACATTACTTATCTAAGGTAAGACTTACCGGTCTCACTAAACCCTGGGCCAAACAAGGGTCAATGCAGAATATCGGTGAAGAGTGTTGATCGTAATGAATTGTAGTAAATACACTTATACATCTTGAATAATATTGATTAAGTTAAAGACTATACAACTATTCATAAAGAGCTTGTTCAGAAACAAAATAATAGAATGACAGAGCAAAAGCTGATTAGAGAACACAACAAATTGCACATTGATTCAAAGAGAAGGTTGAAAATGATGATTGTGAATCTGATTCAATTAGATGGTTGGCATATGATCTTAAATTTAATGTGATATGTTAGAATTCATTTGATATCAATAGGTATTCCTTTTATACGAAGTCTTTAGATGATAAAAGTAGCTTGCAGAGTAGTGGTGTTATATTAGTAGCTAAAGCTATGCACTTCTCTAGTTCAAAAGACAACAATCCTAAATTAGCAGTCATCCCTTATTATTGCTTCATTGAAGAGATTTGGGAGTTGGACTACACTAAATTCATAATTCCCGTGTTAAAATGCAAGTGGACTAATGTAAACAACGGCGTTATGGTGAATCGTTTAGGATTTATACTGGTTAATTTGAATAGTACAAGTTTTGGGAATAAGCCTTTCATTATGGTAGACCAAACAAAGCAAGTGTTCTATATCACTGATTTGACATAATAGCACAATTGAATAAAGAAGAAGTGGATTCTGATTAATTTGTATATGATTGCATATATTGTTTTGATGTAATAATAGCACAAGTATATTGTTCTGATTGCATATATTGTTGTAACTTACAATGATGGGTTAATAAAAGGGTTTGTTTGAAAAAATAACTCCAATATTTACATAGGTTGTACATGTTACCCTGTGTAAAAAGTTATATAAGAAACACATTTTTTACACCAGATTTATAAGTTATCTAGCATAGAAAGTCTCTTGAAATTCAAAATATTAGTCATTTCATATTTAAAATATGATTTTTACACTAGATTTAAATGTTAACCGGTGTAAAAAGTTATAACAAAAATACTTTATCGAAGCTCGCCCCTTGGTGCGTCTCTTCATTTCTCATTTCTCGGTTGTATTTAGTCTTATTTTTTACGTCATCTATCATTATGCCAGTTGTCGTGCTCTGTGTTTTTTGTCAGGCTTCACTATGGTCAGTCGTTCTTCTCTGTTCTCACTCTCATTCTGCTTTACCGTGTACGTGTTCTAGACACTTATTTTCTCGTGTATGTGTTTTGCCTTTTACATATTCGTTTAATCTAGGTTTTATAGTATTTTACGATAAATGCTTGTACTTCTTTCGCTGTTGTCAGTAGTTCTTCTCTGTTTATTATGTTTGTTCTTGTTATTGCGTATATAGGAATATTGGGGTAATGGTAATCAGAATGAGTCTAGCGATGCTTCAAGCAACTCTAGCGAAGGAGGGGCAGAAGTGCGACGCGATTGAAAGACATTTTGAAAGATAGGAAGGAAAATTACTACCGATTGAGTTTGACATACGTTGGAACCCAATTGGTGAACACATAATAAAGTATATGAGTTATGTCAGCCTCCTGGCATGCAACAAGACTAACATCACCATACAGACTTGGGATGCTGTTGATAATCGCGTGAAGAATCAAATTTAGGACTCTATCAGGTATAAGAACTAACTATTATATATTGTATGCAGACTAATACCACAAAATGACTATTTGTTCATAAATCTGCTTTCAATGGAAATTATTGCAACTCACTTACGATGTTCCCAACAATGAAGTCTTGAAGAAGAAGACGTTGTCTTATTGCGCTAAGCGTTAGATGGTATTCAAGACACAACTAGCTCGTCAATATGTGTATGGCCAGGACAATTATGGTTAGCATCATCCTTCTCCATTCAGCAAGTATCAATTCATTGACGAAGTTACTTGGGAAGAATTTGTTACTCTTTGGACTACGGCAGCAGCTATGATGAGTTGATATATCGTGAAAAAGGAATCTTGCATTTCCCATATTTCTATTGATATGCCATGAAAAATAATTTGTTAACTGTAGGTGTTGGAAATCGTGCCCTAGGGGCCAATCATTGTCTTATGAACATTATTGATTTATGAATTTATTAATTGAGTTATCATATTATTTGCATGTTTACTATGATGATCATCCTTGGATAATTCATGATATTATCCTAAATGTCCCTGGTCGATCATCTATACGGGAGCACAGATGAAATAAGACCAGTATGACTTTGAAGATGTATAGAGATATAAATCAAAGTCATAAGCACATGTAAGAGTACAAGGTGCTGGACCGACCCGCTATGAGAGAACTGCATGGGTAACGTCATAAGCTTCTCTCATATACAAACCATGTCAATACGCCCTTTGACCTGAGATCATCATGGATTCCTACATGACAAAACGCTCAGCTTTGACCTAGTCAAAAGTCACTTTTGACCGAGTGATCATAAAGACTATGTTCGGCCTTAGTGGTTTTTCATGCGGAGGAATGTGAATGGTCAAGATGGAATTTGTCCCTCACATTCGTAGAGAGATATTACTGGGTCCCTCGATGAGTGAGTCTGAGAAATGTATGGCCATACTGTTATGGAAAGGTAGTTCCATTTCTATAGTCAGACTACTCAGGGATCGAGAAAGTAACGGTCAGGAATAGGAGGATGACATTATCCATGCCTCATCCATGACCAAAATATCGCGTGACAGAAGGGACATGATATGGTTGTATAAAAGGTTACATCGTTTATCGATCCTCATATGATTTGGGTAGTCGTTATGTCTTGCTAGAGACTGCTTGCGACTTGTGGGCTAGTATAGCAAATGACCCACTGCCAACTTCATATGGGCCTACAGGGTCGCACATAAAATAGCCCAACACGAGCTATGATGTCCAGATTCATTGAATCTGAGACATGTCCAGATTCAATGAATGATCCAGGATAGATGTATATATATTTATTTATATTTATATTCGTATATATATATAAATTCGTATATATACATTATATGTATATATGAGATTTAATTTATAAGGATAAATTAAATCTCTATCACGTTTGAAATTCGAAATTCAAATTGATAGGATATCTCATATAAGAGATATTTATAAGATTTAATTTATAAGGATAAATTAAATCTCTATCACGTTTGAAATTCGAAATTCAAATTGATAGGATATCTCATATAAGAGATATTTATAAGATTTAATTTATAAGGATAAATTAAATCTCTATCATGTTTGAAATTCGAAATTCAAATTGATAGGATATCTCATATAAGAGATATTTATAAGATTTAATTTATAAGGATAAATTAAATCTCTATCACGTTTGAAATTCGAAATTCAAATTGATAGGATATCTCAAATTTGATTTGTGAGAATAAATCAAAAATAGTTCAGTCTCATCTTTATTTAAAATTAAATAAATGGATAATTAAATGTGTGGGACGGATTTGATATTATTTATTTAATTAGTTTCTTATAAAATTATACAATATATGATATTGTATTAATTTTGGAATTAATATAAGATTAACTCCAAAATCCAATTCGGTTGATAGAGAAAAATGCATAGCATCCTATATATCTGATTTTAGGAGCTGCGTTTTGCACAGAGAAACATATAGAACATAGAAAGGCCGAAGGGGACTCTGCAAAAGGTTTGCAGATAAGAAACTGCGGAAATAGAGACGGAGAGGACGAACTCTTGAGAAAGCCCTAGAGGGACAAGAGACGCTAGCACGTCGTTCGTGGTTGGAACGCTGTTCGTGTGGATACCAGTAGAGGAAGCTGACCTGAGTCGTCGACTTCTTGTGATCAGAAAGGGAGCACGAGCCGCAGAGAGAAGCTGTGGAAGTCGCTGAGGCACACTAAGGGTAATACTTCTTCCCACTTGACTTAAACACATACAGTAGATCCTGGCAAGGAATGGAAAAATTTTTAAATTAATTTCCGCTGCGTGTCTTTCAATTCCTTACAGTGGTATCAGAGCCATGCCGTTTTGTGTTTAAGTTAGGCTTGATTGTTGATTCATATGATATGTGTTAGTCGTAGCCGATCATATAATATGCGTTTCATGTATGACATATAAGGAATCCGTCTTATGTATGACATATAAGGAATCTAAAAGGGAACTGAAATCGGTGGTGATATGTTTTGATTTGATCAATTAACATAGAAGGGGTCCAAGAAAACTGAATGCAGATTCGTGATTATTTACATAGCAAAAATTTTTTTCTCGGGGCGCTGCCCCCAGACCCCACCCGCTAACCGGCTAGCAGGACCGCCGCCCGCTAACCGGCTAGCGGGACTGCCGTGGCTACCTGTTTGTAGCGTAATATGACCATAGAATATGCTATTTTGTGAATGTTTTAAGATTTGAAACATCAATTGCCTTGCAATTAAATCTGAATGTTGATTCTTGAATGCTTGGGTTTGGTGAACAGTATGGCTCTAGATTACAAGTGTTGTAATTTTTAAATACGGCCTGCGTGTCGTGCCTTCCTATATATTTACTCTCAATGTACCTTCTCTTCTCATCTCACTCCCCTCGAATGTTAAAAGAGGTTTCTATATGTAATTTCCCTTTTCTTACTAGAGAGCTCCTCTCATTGGCTTGAGGGGACTTAGGATAGGTGAACCATATTGTATCACGTTTAAATTATGCATCTTATGATTATATCAGCACATGCATATTGAGAAGCATGCATTCTCATAAACTAAACAGTTAAATTAAGCCCTCTAAATGAAATCTTAAGTCATAATGCCGTCAATTTATGAACACTTGTCAAAACCTCGATCGCTCAATTGTGGACTCCGCCAAAGTGGGTGCTTTTGAGTCATCTTGGGGAGATAAGCAAAGAGTAATGGTGCTACTCTCATATGTTCATTATTGTTTGACTTAATTGAGATTAACAAAACGGTTTTGGATCTCAAGGCATTAGATGGGATTAGAACATGCCAGATCATATGATGATAGGATCCCATGAACATCTAAGAGTTACATTTGATGTAATTGGTAAAGGTGTTACCTACCTAAATAACTTAATTTAAGTGTCCTGCCAAAGCGGACTTAAGTTTGAGCCAAATATGGATCTTAGCCCACTAACTATTGCATTGAGGGTTGTTTATTTAGTGGGAGATTACTAATTACATTGCATATTTTAATTGTAGAATCATGACGACTAGTAATACTGCTACATTATCGCTGCGATCTGTCCTTGAGAAGGACAAACTCAATGGGACAAACTTTCTTGACTGGTTTAGGAACTTGAGAATTGTTCTCAAGCAGGAAAGAAAGGCGCATGTCCTAGATCAACCCATTCCTGAGGAGCCAGCCGCCAATGCTCCTAGAGCTCAGAGAGATGCTTACATGAAGCATAAGGAAGACTCTGTAGATGTGGGATGCTTGATGCTAGCCACCATGGTTCCGGAGCTCCAAAGAGATCTGGAACACATGGAAGCTTATGAGATGATTGTGCATCTCAAGGAAATGTTCCAGCAACAGGCAAGGCAAGAGAGGTATGAGACCACTAAGGCCTTACATTCCTGCAAGATGGCTGAAGGTGCATCAGTCAGTACTCATGTCTTAAAGATGAAAGGGTACATTGATCACCTTGAGAGGTTTGGATTTCCCATGAGCCAGGAGTTAGCTACGGATTTGATCTTTAACTCACTCCCGGAAAGTTATAACCAGTTTGTCATGAACTACAACATGAACAACATGGAGAAATCTATTTCTGAACTGCATGGGATGCTTAAAACTGCTGAGCCAAGTCTTAAGAAGAAGCCCAGTAGTGTTTTGATGGTTCAGAAAGGAAAGGGTACTAAAAAGAAAGGCAAAGGCAAGGGGAAGGGTCATGGCTCATCAGGTAAGACCAAAAAGTCAGGCAAGCCCGAAACCAAGCCTACACTAAAGAAGGCAAAGCCTCCGAAGGAAGGAGTCTGCTTCTTCTGCAATGAACCCGGTCATTGGAAGAGGAATTGCAAACTCTGCCTCGAAGATCTGAAAAAGAACAAGAAGGATAGCGGGGCTATCGCTTCAGGTATTTATGTTATAGACATTCATCTTTCTACTTCCACCTCATGGGTATTAGATACTGCATGTGGTTCTCACATTTGTACAAATGTGCAGGGACTAAAGGACAGTAGGAAGCTAAAAAAGGGTGAGGTTGACCTACGAGTTGGAAACAGAGCAAGGGTTGCTGCGTTAGCTGTAGGCACTTATGAATTAGTTCTGCCCACTGGGCTTTTGTTAGTTTTGAACAATTGCTATTATGTTCCTGCTTTAAGTAGTAACATTGTTTCACTTTCTTATTTGGATAAGGAAGGTTTCACTTCCATTGCTGGGAATAGTAGATGTTCCATTTATCGTAATGATGTTTTCTATGCTCATGGTGATTTGAATGTTGATCATTACATATTAAATTTGGAACAACCCAATCATGAAAATATCTATAACATAACTGCCAAAAGGGTCAAATGAAACGATTTGAATCCCACATACCTCTGGCACTGTCGTCTGGGCCACATAAATGAGAAACGCATTTCCAAACTCCATCAAGATGGATTTCTAAACTCATTTGATTTTGAATCATATGACACTTGCGAGTCTTGCTTGTTAGGAAAGATAACAAAGTCACCTTTCACTGGGCACAGTGAGAGGGCCACTGATTTATTGGGCCTCATACATACAGATGTGTGTGGACCGATGAACACAAATGCCAGAGGAGGTTATTCGTACTTCATAACATTTATAGATGATTTCAGCAGATATAGGTACATCTATCTGATGAAACATAAATCTGAATCTTTTGAAAAGTTCAAAATATTTCAAAATGAAGTATAAAACCAGCTTGGCAAAACAATTAAAGCCCTTCGATCTGATCGGGGTGGTGAATATTTGAGCCAAGAGTTCATAGATCATCTTAGGAGTTGTGGGATAGTCTCACAATTGACTCCTCCAGGGACACCACAATGGAATGGCGTTTCTGAACGGAGGAATCGAACACTATTAGATATGGTTCGATCCATGATGAGTCAAACAGATCTTCCGCCCTCCTTTTGGGGCCATGCCTAAGAGACAGCTGGGTTCACACTCAATCGTGTTCCATCAAAGGCAATTGAAAAGACTCCGTATGAGATATGGACTGGGAGGACGCCTAGTTTATCTTTCCTCAAGATTTAGGGATGCGAGGTCTATGTTAAGCAACAAACCTCAGACAAATTAGCGCCCAAATCCTCAAAGTGCCTTTTTGTGGGATATCCTAAGGAAACCAAGGGATATTACGTCTACAACCCTGCTGATAACAAAGTGTTTGTTGTCAGAAATGGTATCTTTCTCGAAAGAGAATTTATCTCTAAAAGAACCAGTGGGAGTAAGGTACACCTCGAAGAAGTTCGAGAGCCACAAGACACCATAGAACTGTAGATGGAAAATAGAGAAGACTCACAACAAGTTGTTGAGACTCCTCAAGTCACGCAAGGTCCACGTAAATCTAATAGGACACGACTTCAGCCTCAGAGATATGGATTTCTGATTTATGGTAGTCGTGAAGTGTTGCTCATTGAGCATAATAAGCTGACTACCTATCGAGAAGCTATAGTGGGACCAAACTCTGAGAAGTGGCTTAATGCCATGAAGTCTGAAATGCAATCTATGTACGACAATAAGGTTTGGACCTTAGTCGACCCGCCTGAAGGTGTAAAAACTGTCGGGTGCAAGTGGGTTTTTAAAGAGAAAACTGACATGGATGGCAATGTAAATGTCTTCAAGGCACGACTGGTTGCAAAAGGATTTACTCAAACTCATGGTGTGGACTATGATGAGACCTTTTCCCCAGTTGCCATGGCCAAATCAATCAGAATCCTCTTTGCCATAGCAGCATATTATGACTATGAAATATGGCAGATGGACATCAAGACAGCCTTCCTTAATGGAAAGCTCCTTGAGGATGTGTACATGACACAACCTGAAGGGTTTGTGCGTTCTGAGGACTCTGGCAAAGTGTGCAAGCTTCAAAGGTCCATTTATGGACTGAAGCAAGCCTCTCGGAGTTGGAATCAACGTTTTGATGAAGTAGTCAAAGAGTTTGGATTTCTTCAAAACATTGATGAACCTTGTGTGTACAAGAAGGTTAGTGGGAGCACAGTTGTGTTTTTGGTACTCTATGTCGATGACATCCTACTTATTGGGAATGACATTCCTACCTTGCAGATTGTCAAGTCTTGGTTAGGAAAGTCTTTCTCGATGAAAGACTTGGGTGAAGCCACCTACATTCTAGGAATCAGGATCTATAGAGATAGATCTAAAAGACTTCTAGGACTCAGTCAGAGTACATACATAGATAAAATACTGCATAAGTTCAGTATGCACGAATCAAAGAGGGGTTTCATACCCATGTCTCATGGTATTCACCTCAGCAAAGATCTATATCCTAGTACATCTGATCAGCGAGGTCGCATGAGTAAAGTTCCATATGCCTCAGCCATAGGATCTATCATGTACGCCATATTATGTACTCGTCCGGATGTCTCATTTGCCTTGAGTATGACTAGCAGATATCAACAGGACCCTGGTGAGGGCCATTGGACTGCTGTCAAGAATATCCTTAAGTACTTAAGAAGGACTAAGGACTTATTCTTGATCTATGGTGGATTGGATGACGAACTCTGTGTAACTGGTTACACAGATGCCAGTTTCTAAATTGACCAGGATGACCAAAAATCGCAGTCTGGATATATATTCCTCCTCAATAATGGAGCAGTAAGCTGGAAGAGCTCTAAGCAGGGCACTGTAGCAGATTCTGCGACAGAAGCTGAGTATATAGCAGCATCTGATGCAGCTAAGGAAGCCGTTTGGATCAGGAAGTTCATCACAGAACTAGGGGTGATACCTACCATCTCAGATCCAATAACTTTGCTCTGTGACAATAGCGGTGCTATTGCACAGGCCAAAGAGCCTAGGTCACATCAAAGGACCAAGCATATACTCAGGCGATTTCATCTCATCAGAGAAATCAATGATAGAGGTGATATAAAAATATGCAAAGTAGCAGGAGAAGATAATGTTGCTGATCCTCTAACAAAACCGCTTGTGCAGGTAAAGCATGAGCGTCATGTCAGGTCAATGGGAATTAGTCAAATTAATGATTGTACCTAGTGCAAGTGGGAGGTTATTGGAAATCGTGCCCTAGGGGCCAATCATTGTCTTATGAACATTATTGATTTATGAATTTATTAATTGAGTTATCATATTATTTGCATGTTTACTATGATGATCATCCTTGGATAATTCATGATATTATCCTAAATGTACCTGGTCGATCATCTATACGGGAGCACAGATGAAATAAGACCACTATGACTTTGAAGATGTATAGAGATATAAATCAAAGTCATAAGCACATGTAAGAGTACAAGGTGCTGGACCGACCCACTATGAGAGAACTGCATGGGTAACGTCATAAGCTTCTCTCATATACAAACCATGTCAATACGCCCTTTGACCTGAGATCATCATGGATTCCTACATGACAAAACGCTCAGCTTTGACCTAGTCAAAAGTCACTTTTGACCGAGTGATCATAAAGACTATGTTCGGCCTTAGTGGTTTTTCATGCGGAGGAATGTGAATGGTCAAGATGGAATTTGTCCCTCACATTCGTAGAGAGATATTACTGGGCCCCTCGATGAGTGAGTCTGAGAAATGTATGGCCATACTGTAATGGAAAGGTAGTTCCATTTCTATAGTCAGACTACTCAGGGATCGAGAAAGTAACGGTCAAGAATAGGAGGATGACATTATCCATGCCTCATCCATGACCAAAATATCGCGTGACAGAAGGGACATGATATGGTTGTATAAAAGGTTACATCGTTTATCGATCCTCATATGATTTGGGTAGTCGTTATGTCTTGCTAGAGACCGCTTGCGACTTGTGGGCTAGTATAGCAAATAGCCCACTGCCAACTTCATGTGGGCCTACAGGGTCGCACACAAAATAGCCCAACACGAGCTATGATGTCCAGATTCATTGAATCTGAGACATGTCCAGATTCAATGAATGATCCAGGATAGATGTATATATATTTATTTATATTTATATTCGTATATATATATAAATTCGTATATATACATTATATGTATATATAAGATTTAATTTATAAGGATAAATTAAATCTCTATCACATTTGAAATTCAAAATTCAAATTGATAGGATATCTCATATAAGAGATATTTATAAGATTTAATTTATAAGGATAAATTAAATCTCTATCACGTTTGAAATTCGAAATTCAAATTGATAGGATATCTCATATAAGAGATATTTATAAGATTTAATTTATAAGGATAAATTAAATTTCTATCATGTTTGAAATTCGAAATTCAAATTGATAGGATATCTCATATAAGAGATATTTATAAGATTTAATTTATAAGGATAAATTAAATCTCTATCACGTTTGAAATTCGAAATTCAAATTGATAGGATATCTCAAATTTGATTTATGAGAATAAATCAAAAATAGTTCAGTCTCATCTTTATTTAAAATTAAATAAATGGATAATTAAATCTGTGGGACGGATTTGATATTATTTATTTAATTAGTTTCTTATAAAATTATACAATATATGATATTGTATTAATTTTGGAATTAATATAAGATTAACTCCAAAATCCAATTCGGTTGACAGAGAAAAATGCATAGCATCCTATATATCTGATTTTAGGAGCTGCGTTTTGCACAGAGAAACATATAGAACATAGAAAGGCCGAAGGGGACTCTGCAAAAGGTTTGCAGATAAGAAACTGCGGAAATAGAGACGGAGAGGACGAACTCTTGAGAAAGCCCTGGAGGGACAAGAGACGCTAGCACGTCGTTCGTGGTTGGAACGCTGTTCGTGTGGATACCAGTAGAGGAAGCCGACCTGAGTCGTCGACTTCTTGTGATCAGAAAGGGAGCACGAGCCGCAGAGAGAAGCTTTGGAAGTCGCTGAGGCACACTAAGGGTAATACTTCTTCCCACTTGACTTAAACACATACGGTAGATCCTGGCAAGGAATGGAAAAATTTTTAAATTAATTTCCGCTGCGTGTCTTCCAATTCCTTACAGTAGGTACATGCAAGTTGAGTTGGTTTCTAAGGGCAAACAAGGTCGGTTCAGATTCGTATGCCCATTTCAGATTTATTCAAAAGGGACCTCCCAATCTTCAAGACTTCAATACACTTCAAGGAGGCTTGGTGAAACGGATATTGATTGTTTCTTCACACTATATATACAGGAGTAAGAATAATAATATTTCAATTGTTTTCATACTAGGTTTGTATTTGCTTAATGCTAATAATTATTATTGTTTATTTATTTTCTACAGCAATCATTGGCAATTGATCATACTATGTAAGTATACTTATAAAATTTTCTTCTTTTGCTCCCTCCACTACAAGCCATTGGTTGATGCTAAAAAGATTATGAACATGTGAGTTTTCTTTCTTACAGAACAATGGTGTTTGCAATAAATTAAATATGGTCTTTGTAATAAAACAGTTACTAAGTTCATAACTTTAGTTATAGGGCTATGATGACGTTTGTAATTGCAAGGGGTCTTAAGAAAGTCAACTCGGTGAGAGAACTTGAATGGATTACATTGAAGGTAATAAAAGTTTTAAGTTTATGCTCCACAAAATTTTTTGCTGATGATACATAATTTTGTTCATATTAATATTATAGAGTCGAAGGCAACCCAAAGAGAGCTACTTGTGCGGCTTTTACATGGTTAGACACATGTTCAATACCATCTTGTCAACTAGGACTGACTTAATTGAGGAGGTAAATTGTGTTTTTAATGATTTCATATATTTCTTGTCAATTTAATATATCTTAGTAATGCTTTAATTTCTTTTATTTTAATTTGATGTTTCAGATGTTTGATCAATCTGACCCATTTCCTGAACAAAATATTGAGCACCTCAGCAATATTTGACTTGAGTTTTTTTATTCAAATCATTCATTTTTAATAGTATTTGTTATTACCAGAATATTTTTTTTCTATTCAAGTTGTTGTATATTTTTATTGAATTTTTTTAAATGAATAATATGATAAGTAATTGAATATTTGTCTCTGTCATCTTGAACTTTGTCTCTACTGTTATCTCTTTGAAGGGGATAGGGTTAATAAAATATTAAAGGGATTATTTTTTAAAAATATATTTAAACTAGATAAAGAATACTGATAGGTGTAGAAATAATATATATATGTAAATATTACAATATGTACACCGGTTGTCTTTATGGTGAGGTGTAAAAAATTGATTAATTTACACGAGGCGTAAATACACTGGTGTAAAAAATTTATTAATACTGTTCATATAACCCATGTAGATATTAGTAAATTCTACTCTTAATTTTAAAATTGACCAGTTTAAATTCTACTCATTTTACACTGGTGAACCGCTCAATTTAAAAAGTGTACACTTTCTAAACAGTCTGTTTCTATACTGGTCATTGTCCAATGTAGAATACAATTTTTAACTGATTTAGAAAACTTTTTTTATAGTAGTGAGATTTGATACCAAGTGAATAAGATGTGCTTAAAGGCTCAGTTTTAAAGGCATCAAGATTTTATTTAGGAAAGCCTTATTAATAACTTTGATTAGGGATATGTTTGGACATCGGTCCCTAATTATTAGAATAAAATTCCTAAATCTTACTATCCCAATGAATCTTTAGTTTGATTCTTTTTTATGCCCATGTTCCTCTAACTAAAGCAAGTGTAGAGATATACTCGAATTTCTAAGATATAAAAATAAAATATTATAAGTTAAAGTTTTTTTGTAAAAAAAAAAGAGAGAATTAAAGAGAACCCATAGAAAAACACACTCATATTTTACTATAGAAGAGAATACAACTTAATTTTGGCCCTTGTATCTACCTAGGTATTTTCTTAGTACATATATGACAAACTTATGAAACTATAATTTTACCTTTAAATTATAATTTTAAAAATTAGGGAGACAAACGCTTTTTTTTAAATATTTTTAATTTAAAATTATAATTTAAGGTAAAAATTTTGAAGAAAGAATTTTTTTTATTGTTTAAAAAATAATCTCTCTTAAGATTACTTTTATTAGTTTTTTAAAATATTATTTAAAAACGAATTCAAATATAATTTTATATAGATTCTAACCTTCACTTTATAAATCATGGCATTATGACCTGTGACACACTTATAGCATAAAACTGTCAATACTAATTTTTCAATACTACACACTTTGACACCATGACATTATGACACATAATGCACATTTTTCAAGGATATTATGACACATTTTTCAATATCTTGACACACATTTAAGGAGTTATGACAAGAGTTGACTAAAGATGCTGGCAGGAAAGATGCTTCCATAGTAAATTGATTCGATCCATTTCAGGGAATCAATGTGATATTAATAAGTTGAGGCGGGTAAGGTATATATACTGAAGCAACCTGTGGACATTTCCTTTTTCCTTTTTCCTTTTTTAAAAAAAAGGACTAAAGATAGCCCCTCTTAATATAACTAACATGATGTCTTGATTTTAAAAATTTATAAAGATATTATTTCTCCTACTTTTGTCTCCTTGCATCTAATTATAGAGAAAAAGATAGCGCTTCATAATTGCCACCTTATGATAATGATAATAAACACTATTCCAAGTCATATTTAGCGTCCCATTGGCATTAATATTTTGTGTATGCAAGTCCTTTAATATCATTTGTTCTTACATATAAAGTCATATAGAAAATAGAAATATCAAGGGATTAATGTCTTGAATGGATTGAATATAATTGACAATACGTTTAAAAAGAATATTGTAGAAGCATGTGGGAATCTTAACTCTAACTATAGAGAAAAATTAAATGGGAAAGAATATTAGAAAAATAATTCTTAAAAAAATCGTTGTATTGTCCCCCTATTTTTTTTTCAATTTTCCTCCGCCCAAATATAGCATTTAAAAACTCAAAGCATGAGCCGCCAGTTATGATAAATGAGGCAGTAAAGCCGTATGGGGTGTGAAGAATAAGTGATGGCAAAAGATTACTTTTTTGTCCTCTAATTTTATACAAAATGTTAATAATTTTATAAAATATCTTTTTAATTTATTTTAATTTTATCACCTTTAGCCTCAAATGATAACGTTTATGCTAATTATTATTTTAAAAAATTGAATATAATATATCATTATTTATAAATATTAATCAACATTTAAAATTTTAATGTTGACATTTTTTTTGTTAAAATAGTAATATTAGAGTTAGAAGATTAAAAAGACCCTTTGAAAAATTAAATGATCAAATATAAACTTTTGCCTATGAGATTATTAATTTCCATCTTAATTTTATTGTTATTGCTCATTATTGTATTTATAAATTATAATATTCCAGTATGCGGCCATCTAGATAAAAGTTGTTGGAATATTTTTAAAACGAAGAGTTGTGTTTTTTTAAAATGTTATGTCCTTATAAAAAAGAACTTATGTGAAGGGTTGTGTAGGGTGTTATAACTCCACATGCAAAAAGGTTACTCTTCAGGAAAAATAATAGTTATTTAATCTATATCAATTCATGGATTAGCATATAAGGTTCATGATAATTTTAATATATAGTTATGACTTTTAAATTGAAGATGTGTTGCTTCAAAAGATACCACTTCAAGTCTTATAAATACCCTCATCATCACGCCATTTGGATATGAAAGAAATAATATAGATAATAGAAGAACCACATCGAATTATCTTTAGATTTGAGTCATACTTTTAAAACCTCACAAGTCGATATATCGATATTAACGAAGAGTTTAAACTACTAAAGCATAAACTAGAGTAACACAATAGAGAGAGAAAAGAGAATAAAAAAATTTAATAGTTGGGGTAAGAAATAACTGAGAGAAGTACCCTCTATTTATAGCGTCAAGTGGCTACTATTTAGGAAGATACAATAACGCTAATTTATTGCTCATTGCTCCCCATTCATCAATCAATAACAAATGCTGATTAATTTCCTACTAATGAGGGATTCTCATTCTTTAATTCTATAGGAAATTAATGATAATTTATTCTCTTATTTAATTAGAAAAAATTCCCATTTTCAAATCAAATAGTACGACGATGGACCTGGATCCAAAGTCCAACAAGATACAATAAGATACAATACAATAAGATCAAGCTCATTATCTTTATCTCTGAGTGCACGTAAAACACGGTCAAATTATTATCTTGGAAAGGCTGTTATTGTCTGGCTTGAGTATTTGAGTGCAATCTATATTTATGAAATTTGGCTGAATTAAACCTAAGGGAAAATATTGCCCACTCCTTAAAGATGTTGTCTTCTTCTTCTTGTACTCTGAAGATAACGAGTCTCACTAACAAAAGTCATTTTACAAATACCATCAAGTGAGGCCATAAATCGTTTCTCCAAATACGTGATCAAGTTAAAAAAAAAGTCAATGAAATTAGATTAAAAATGGGAAACAACTCTATATAAATGCATGTATGTATAAGGAAAAGGGAATTCACAAATCACTTGACTAGTGAGGTTACTAGAAAGAACTACCAAAAATGGTATTAACAATCTCACTTGTTCTAATTTTAAGTTTTCCTCTTTTGTTAGTTTTCTTCTTTCATAAACACGGATAAACCGTTCACAAACCTAACCTCCCACTAGATCCTAAAGGCCTTCCCATCATAGGAAATCTCCATCAACTCAATAGTTCTACTCTTTATCTTGACCTGTGGAATCTTTCAAAGAAATATGGACCTTTGTTTTCTCTGAAACTAAGTCATAGAAATGTGCTTGTTGTTTCATCTCCTAAAATGCCCAAAGAGACACTTAAGAACTATCACTACAAAAAAATAAAGTTTTGGCAACCATCACTACAACCTCGTTGAGTGTTCTCTTCGGTCTTTCTCTACCATTTTCAGCTGCTCCAAATTGCTTGATCCACACTCCTCACTGGTGCACCCTATGGCCTTCTTTATATGTATCTAAACTACCTTAGACGATTCTCTACTATTTTCTCCTCAATAAGTGCCACTCCAACATTTCCTACTCATATATGTTCATTATGAATTTTATGTTTTCTTCTATACTCACACATCCATCTCAACATCTTCATCTTAGCTACCCATACTTTATGCTCCAATTGTCCCTTTAAAGCCCAACATTCATTACCATAAAGTATTGATGATCTTATAGCAGTGCGATAGAAATTTTTATAGTTTTTATTATATACTTTCCTATTGCATATAACTCTTATAGCCTTTCTCTATTTATACCACCCAGGTTGAATTCTATGGTGAACATTTCTAGTAATTTCACCATTTCTTTATATAATTGATCTTATATATCTAAATTTTTCTACTTGTGAAATGATTTGGTTTCCTATTTTGACCTCCAGATTACTTATAACTTATCTCTTATTAAAATCACAATGCATATATTTAATCTTATTTCGACTCAGGCGAAAACCCTTCGACTCTAAGGTCATTCTTCATAACTTAAGTTTAGAGTTAATATCTTCTCTCGACTCAGCCACAAGAACTATATTATTAGCAAAAAATATGCACTTATGGATTTTTTCATGAATAGTTTCAGTTAGAATGTCTAAAACTATGTTAAAAAAAATATGGGCTCAAGCAAGGGTTTTAAAAAAAATATGGGCTCAAGCAAGGATGTTAAAAAAAATGGGCTCAAGCAAGGATAATCCTTGATGTAGGCCAATCTGAATAGAAAAGTCCTTTATCTCCCCTCTAAGAGTTCTTACACTAGTTGTTACCCTTCATACATATCTTGTATGACTTTGATATATGCAATACAAACACCTTGCTTTTCCAAGGCTTTCTAAAGTATATCCCTCGATAAGCGGTTGTAAACTTTTTCCAAGTTAATGACAGTCATATGCAAGTATCTTCTTTTGCTCTAGTACCTTTCCGTTAAACCCTGAATAAATAAATTGCATCTGTTATGGACCTTCCCATCATGAAACCAAATTGGTTCTTAGAAATGCAAGTGTCTAATCTTAACTTATGCCAAATCACCTTTTCCCATAATTTATTGTATAATTCATAAGCTTTATCTTTGTAACTTGTGCAATTCTAAATATTCCCTTTATTCTTGTAAATAGAAACTAAAATGCTTTTCCTCCAATCATCAGGCATTTTCTTATATTGTATAATCTTAGTAAATAGCTTAGAAAGCCACAACACACCCTCATTACCTAAACACTTCCAAGTTACAATAGGAATATCATCTACTGATCCACAAGGATGCTCTTATTAACTAGACGATCTTATTCATATGGTGTCTCGCATAGACTAATCCATAATGAAGCTCTCCAGATATACATGAAAGTGAGCAAGATCATTAATGTTATCATTGAGTATAATGATGAGGTTTAATGCGAAGAAGTTGTTGAATATGAGGTTCAAGATGATGAGGCCTCTTTGGGAGAGGAGATGGCACAGGAGTACACTAGTGGGAATGAAATAGATTACTAGGTTTCATTTACTATTTTTATGTTTACTGTTGAAAAATATGTAATTTGGACTTGGATAGCTTTTCGATGTACTTAATTTGGTAGAAGTGAATAGATCTTATTTTAAAAATTCTTTAAAAAAAAAAAAGGAACCATAATATTTGACAGTTCTCTGACAATAACTGCCACATATTTGGTATTATGAATAGTTCTAATTGAATAACTGTCAACTTGATATTAGGTTTATTTAACAGTTTTTTATACAGAACTGTCAAGTAATGGTTGACATTCAAATTACTAGCTTTGAATATTTATGGTTTAGTGCATTTCAGTTAACACTATTTAAACACAATGCTTGGGAGACGTCACTTACCCCTATATTTTGTATCGGTTTTATTGCCGGGACAATTTCTAACAATTCTCTGAACAACTAGAAATGTCAATTTTTTCCTTAAAAAAATTAAATCATTTTTTATTTATTTATCTGTATTTAATTTATGTATAAAAGGAAATTATTACATAAATGATAGAAATTATTGAGTTTGTTATTCTTGATCATCATCTTGCCTAGAAGGAGAAATTAAAAACATTATTGTTAAGTAATTAAATATATTTAGGAAAAAAATTTAGTACCAAATAATTTTATAAATGACATATACCTAACCATGGCTAAATTATTGTCTTCTTGAGGAAATAAGTCTTCAAAATTAGTCGGTTGGAAGGGCTCACTTGTAAGGAATTGGAAGACACGCAGCGGAAATTAATTTAAAAATTTTTCCATTCCTTGCCAGGATCTACCGTATATGTTTAAGTCAAGTGGGAAGAAGCATTACCCTCAGTGTTTCTCAGTGACTTCCACAGCTTCTCTCCGCGGCTGGTGATCTCTTTTCGATCGTAAGGAGACGTCCACAGCTTCTCTCCGCGGCTCGTGCTCTCTTTTTGATCGCAAGAAGTCGACTCCTCAGGTCATCTTCCTCTACTGGTATCCACACGAACAGCGTTCTAACCACAAACGATATGCTAGCATCTCCTGTCCCTCCAAGGCTTTCTCAAACCTTTTACAGATTCCGTTCGGCCCTTTTTGTGTTATGTGTTCTATTCAAAATGTAGCTCCTAAAATCGGATATATAGGATGCTCTGCATTTTTCTCAACCGAATTGGATTTTAGAATTAATCTATATTAATTCCGAATACAATATCACATATTGTATAATTTGATAAGAAACTAATTAAATAAATAATGTTTATATTAAATCCGTCCCACAAATTTAATTCACCTATTTATTTAATTTAAATAAAGATAAGATTGGACTGTATTTGATTTATTCTCATAAATTAAATTTGAGATATCCTATCAATTTGAATTTCAAATTCAAACGTGATAGAGATTTAATTTATCTTTATAAATTAAATCTTGTAAATATCTCTTATATGAGATATCCTATCAATTTGAATTTCAAATTCAAACGTGATAGATATTTAATTTATCCTTATAAATTAAATCTTGTAAATATCTCTTATATGAGATATCCTATCAATTTGAATTTCAAATTCAAATGTAATAGAGATTTAATTTATCCTTATAAATTAAATCCTATATATCCCTTATATATAATATATATATACGAATTTATATATATACGAATATAAATATAAATAAATATATACATCAACCCTGGATCATTCATTGAATCTAGACACGTCTTAGATTCAATGAATCTGGACATCATAGCTCGTGTTAGGCTATTTTGTGTGTGACCCTGTAGGCCCATATGAAGTTGGTAGTGGGCCATTTGCTATACTGGCCCACAAGTCTCAAGTGGTCTCTAGCAAGACATAACGACTACCTAAATCATATGAGAATCGATAAACGATGTAACCTTTTATACAACTATATCATGTCCCTTCTGTCACGCGATATTTTGGTCATGGATGAGGCATGGATAATGTCATTCTCCTATTCCTGACCGTTACTTTCTCGATCCCTGAGTAATCTGACTATAGAAATGGAACTACCTTTCCATTACAGTATGGCCATACATTTCTCAGACTCACTCATCGAGGGGCCCAGTAATATCTCTCTACGAATGTGAGGGATAAATTCCATCTTAACCTGAGTCATCTTCTTGCGATCAAAAAGAAAGCATGAGCTGCGGAGAGAAGCTATGGACGTCTCCTTACGATCGGAAAGAGATCACCAGCCGCGGAGAGAAGCTATGGAAGTCGCTGAGAAACACTGAGGGTAATGCTTCTTCCCACTTGACTTAAACACATACGGTAGATCCTGGCAAGGAATGGAAAAATTTTTAAATTAATTTCCACTGCGTGTCTTCCAATTCCTTACAGTGGTATCAGAGCCATGCCGTTTTTGTTTAAGTTAGGGTTGATTGTTGAGTGATATGATATGTGTTAGTCATAGCCGATCACATAATATGCATTTTATGTATGACATATAAGGAATCCATGTTATGTATGACATAAAAGGAATCTAAAAGGGAATTGAAATCGGTGGTGATGCGCTTTGATTTGATCAATTAACATAGATGGGACCGCCGTGGCTACCTGTTCGTAGCCAACATAACTGTAACATATGTTATTTGGTGAATGTTTTAGATATGAAACATTAATTACCCTTGAATTAAATTTGAATATTGATTCTTGAATGTTTGGGTATGGTGAACAATATGGCTCTAGATTGCAAGTGTTGTAATTTTTAAATACGGCCTGCGTATCGTACCTTCCTCTATATACTCTTATTGTACCTTCTCTTCTCATCTCACTCCCCTCGAATGTTAAAAGAGGTTTCTATATGTAATTTCCCTTTTCTTACTAGAGAGCTCCTCTCATTGGCTTGAGGGGAGTTAGGATAGGTGAGCCATATTGTATCACGTTTAGATTATGCGTATTATGATTATATCAGCACATGCATATTACTTGTATGAGATACAAACTGAGAAACATGTGTTTTTATAAACCAGATAGTTAAATTAGGCCCTCTAAATGAAATCTTAAGTCATGATGCTGTCAATTTATGAACACTTATCAAAACCTCGATCGCTCAATTGTCGACTCCACCAAAGTGGGTGCTTTTGATTTATCTTGGGGAGATAAGCAAGAGTAATGGTGCTACTCTCACATGTTTATTATTGTTTGACTTAATTGAGATTAACAAAACGGTTTTGGGTCTCAAGGCATTAGATGGGATTAAAAACATGCCAGATCATATGATGATAGAATCCCATAAACATCTAAGAGTTACATTTGATGTAATTGGTAAAGGTGTTACCTACCTAAATAACTTAATTTAAGCGTCCTGCTAAAGCGGACTTAAGTTTAAGCCAAATATGGATCTTAGCCCACTAACTAATGCATTGAGGGTTATTTATTTAGTGGGAGATTGCTAATTGAATTGCATATTTTAATTGTAGAATCATGACGACTAGTAATACTGCTACATTATCGCTGCGATCTGTCCTTGCGAAGAACAAACTTAATGGGACAAACTTTCTTGACTGGTTTAGGAACTTGAGAATTGTTCTCAAGCAGGAAAGAAAGGCGCATGTCCTAAATTAACCCATTCCTAAGGAGCCAGCGGCCAATGCTCCTAGAGCTTAGAGAGATGCTTACACGAAGCATAAGGAAGACTCTGTCGATGTGGGATGCTTGATGCTAGCCACCATGGTTCCAGAGCTCCAAAGAGATCCCGAACACATGGAGGCTTATGAGATGATTGTGCATCTAAAGGAAATGTTCCAGCAACAGGCAAGGCAAGAGAGGTTGAGACCACTAAGGCCTTACATTCCTGCAAGATGGCTGAAGGTGCATCAGTCAGTACTCATGTCTTAAAGATGAAAGGGTACATTGATTACCTTGAAAGGCTTGGATTTCCCATGAGCCAGGAGTTAGCTACGGATTTGATCTTGAACTCACTCCCAGAAAGTTATGACCAGTTTGTGATGAACTACAACATGAATAACATGGAGAAATCTATTTTTGAACTGCATGGGATGCTTAAAACTGCTGAGCCGAGTCTTAAGAAGAAGCCCAGTGCTATTTTGATAGTTCAGAAAGGAAAGAGTATGAAAAAGAAATGCAAAGGCAAGGGGAAGGGTCATGGCTCATCAGGTTAGACCAAAGAGTTAGACAAGCCCGAAACCAAGCCTGTACCAAAGAAGGCAAAGCCTCCTAAGGAAGGAGTCTGCTTCTTCTGCAATGAACCTGGTCATTGGAAGAGGAATTGCAAACTCTACCTCGAAGATCTGAAAAAGAACAAGAAGGATAGAGGGATATCGCTTCAAGTATTTATGTTATAGACATTCATCTTTCTACTTCCACTTTATGGGTATTAGATACTGCATGTGGTTCTCACATTTGTACAAATATGCAGGGACTAAAGGACAGTAGGAAGCTGAAAAAGGGCGAGGTTGACCTACAAGTTGGAAACAGAGCAAGGGTTGCTGCGTTAGCTGTAGGCACTTATGAATTAGTTCTGCCCACTGGGCTTTTGTTAGTTTTGAACAATTGCTATTATGTTCCTGCTTTAAGTAGTAACATTGTTTCACTTTCTTATTTGGATAAGGAAGGTTTCACTTCCATTGCTGGGAATAGTAGATGTTCTATTTATCGTAATGATGTTTTCTATGCTCATGGTGATTTGCATGTTGATCATTACATATTAAATTTGGAACAACCCAATCATGGAAATATCTATAACATAACTGCCAAAAGGGTCAAACCGAACGATTTGAATCTGACATACCTCTGGCACTGTCGTCTGGGCCACATAAATGAGAAATGCATTTCCAAACTCCTTCAAGATGGATTTCTAAACTCATTTAATTTTGAATCATATGACACTTGCGAGTCTTGCTTGTTAGGAAAGATGACAAAGTCACCCTTCACTGGGTACAGTGAGAGGGCCACTGATATATTGGGCCTCATACATACAGATGTGTGTGGACCGATGAACACAAATGCCAGAAAAGGTTATTCGTACTTCATAACATTCATAGATGATTTCAGCAGATATGGGTACATCTATCTGATGAAATATAAATTTGAGTCTTTTGAAAAGTTCAAAATATTTCAAAATAAAGTACAAAACCAGCTTGGCAAAACAATTAAAGCCTTTCGATCTGATAGGGGTGGTGAATATTTGAGCCAAGAGTTCATAGATCATCTTAGGAGTTGTGGGATAGTCTCACAATTGACTCCTCCAGGGACACCACAATGGAATGGCATTTCTGAACGGAGGAATCGAACACTATTAGATATGATTCGATCCATGATGAGTCGAACAGATCTTCCGCCCTCCTTTTGGGGCCATGTCCTAGCGACAGCTACGTTCACACTCAATCGTATTCCATCTAAGGTAATCGAAAAGACGCCGTATAAGATATGGACTGCAAGGACGCCTAGTTTATCTTTCCTCAAGATTTGGGGATGCGAGGTCTATGTTAAGCAACAAGCCTCAGACAAATTAGCGCCTAAATCCTCAAAATGCCTCTTTGTGGGATATCCTAAGGAATCCAAGGGATATTACGTCTACAACCCTGCTGATAACAAAGTGTTTGTTGTCAGAAATGGTATCTTTCTCGAACGAGAATTTATCTCTAAAAGAACCAGTGGGAGTAAGGTACACCTCGAAAAAGTTCGAGAGCCACAAGACACCACAGAACTGCAGATGGAAAATACAGAAGACTCACAACAAGTTGTTGAGACTCCTCAAGTCACGCAAGGTCCACGGAAGTCTAATAGGACACTACTTAAGCCTCAGAGATATGGATTTCTGATTTTTGACAGTCGTGATGTATTGCTCATTGAGCATAATGAGCCAACTACCTATGAGAAGCTATAGTGGGACCAAACTCTGAAAAGTGGCTTAATGCCATGAAGTCTGAAATGCAATCCATATACGACAATAAGGTTTGGACCTTAGTCGACCCACCTGAAGGTGTAAAAACCGTCGGGTACAAGTGGGTTTTTAAGGAGAAAACTAACATGGATGGCAATGTAAATGTCTTCAAGGCACGACTAGTTACAAAAGGATTTACTCAAACTCATGGTGTCGACTATGATGAGACCTTTTCCCCAGTTGCAATGGCCAAATCAATCAGAATCCTCTTTGCCATAGCAGCATATTTTGACTATGAAATATGGCAGATGGACGTCAAGACATCCTTCCTTAATGGAAAGCTCCTTGAGGATGTGTACATGACATAACCTGAAGGGTTTGTGCGTTCCGAGGACTCTGGTAAAGCGTGCAATCTTCAAAGGTCTATTTATGGACTGAAGTAAGCCTCTCGGAGTTGGAATCATCATTTTGATGAAGTAGTCAAAGAGTTTGGATTTCTTCAAAACATTGATGAACATTGTGTGTACAAGAAGGTTAGTGGGAGCACAGTTGTGTTTTTGGTACTCTATGTCGATGACATCCTACTTATTGGGAATGACATTCCTACCTTGCAGATTGTCAAGTCTTGGTTAGGAAAGTCTTTCTTAATGAAAGACTTGGGTGAAGCCACCTACATCCTAGGAATCAGGATCTATAGAGATAGATCTAAAAGACTTCTAGGACTCAATCAGAGTACATACATAGACAAAATACTGCATAGGTTCAGTATGCACGAATCAAAGAAGGGTTTCATACCCATGTCTCATGGTAGTCACCTCAGCAAAGATCTGTGTCCTAGTACACCTGATCAGCGAGGTCGCATGAGTAAAGTTCCATATGCCTCGGCCATAGGATCTATCATGTACGCCATGTTATGTACTCGACCGGATGTCTCATTTGCCTTAAGTATGACTAGCAGATATCAACAGGACCCTGGTGAGGGCCATTGGACTGCTTAAGTACTTAAGGACCCTTACCACTAGTCACTGTAGGAGAACCCTAAAATTGTAAACAAAATTAGTTAAGACAAAATACATATTAAATATTCCTTGAAAAGAAGTAAATGAATAAGTGTTACCTATGAACTTTGGCCAAGTGTGGGAAGCCCATTATTATCATGGCTTACTAGAGCCTAACATCCATAATCTCTTGGATTCTGGTATCCACCTTAGAGCATATCTTTTTCAACTCCCCTTAATGCTCTGCTTTAAGTTTATCTCAAACCTTTCGCAACTCATCTTGAAGCATGCTTATAGAGGATGCACTTCTTCTTCAAGAGGCGGAGCTAAAAAAAGTCTGTGTATCACTCTTTTAAGGGCCCCTCTTACTTGACCTGGGTAGTTAGGGATCCCAATAGCTGTCTCTAAGATGTCAATTCCTTTTTTAGTAATTAAACACCCTTGGGATGCCTGTTGCTCAAATGCATCCTACAACATATACAAGTTACAAAGTTAAAATAACTGAAGAACGAGTAATAACGTATAAATTCTTAGTATCTAAAGTAGTTAATTACAATCCTTTCAACAAGTATAGTAACTTCTAGAGTGATGTATTGTCCATTTTTCACCCTTGTAGCCTTCTATTTTTGTTGGTGAGATGGACGCTGGATGTTGATGGATGAAGAAGGGTCTGAGGCAATAGGGTCTGATGTAATTGCTTTTTGTGTAGCCTGTAACTGTTCTTATATTATTTTCCTCTCAAGGACACTGTATCCCCTCGAGACATATAGTAGTGGTACACATTCTTCTTAGCTACTTATTGATTCCTCTTACAAATAGCATATGAAAATGAAATAAAGTTAGATTAGTTTATTAAAATGTACATTTATTACCAACTAAGTTAATTAAAATGTAAGTTTACAGCACACATCAAACCTTATAAATAGCATCTTCCCGTCGTTGACGAAATAATCTCCAAGCTTGGTCACTAACATTAGTATATGTGTCCTTTGGATGCTCTCCCATCTTATATCCTTGGAGGTAGTCTTTTGCAAGGTTCGACTTAAAGTTTTTCCACTGTTCATCGCATTACTTTAAGATGCGATGCTTCATGCTTGAAGTGGCAAGAATATCAAAATTTTGTTGCGTAAAAGTACAAAAAATAAATAAGATGAATCTGTAACAAGGGATAAAAATCAAGAATAACTAAAGTAGATAGGTGGAATATAGAATTAGAAATATACAAAATGCTATACCAAATCGTATCCTCGTCTTTAGGTTCGACCGCCTTCCAATTGGCGTACGATACTAATCTTAGCATGTACTATATAGCTGATATAGCTGTTAAACCATTGCCCATTTTCACCAATTGCCTTCATGTCAACATCAAACTCCACTAGCAACTTTGTGGAATGTGTCTTCTCATTTGTCTTAGATACCTGTTTCATATGAATTAGGCCTCTCCCTCTTTTCTTCCCTTACTGACTAGAACCTAAACATGTTAAATTTAAACCATCCATGCTTTATTCAAAAAACAATAAATAAAGTTAAAAATATGATACAACTAACCATCTAAAATAGTGAACTAATATCCCAAATTATAACTTCATTGAGCTACTTGTTTAGAAATTAAGAATCTCAAAACACTACACTATATTCTACTCTTTAAACCTCAATGGCCCAATAACATACACAAACATATATTTGTCTTTTTTATATCCCTAAATCAACTATCAAACTATCATTTTAACTATCGATTATGTTATAATCACCTAATCATCCAACTCCTCTTATGTCCCACAATCTTGAGTTCTAAAAATCACATTGAAGATTAACCAAGATCTACTTCTCTCATGGCTCAGCGTACTATCAAAGTAAAGGAATAGTGCAAATTATAGCTTGAGCTCTACTATCCTAAAGCCTCATTTTGGAGTTTTTCAACACATATTACAACAGTTCAAATATTTAGGAAAACAAACGAACAAAACTTTATTTGATTTTTTAACAACCAAACACCCAAAACTCCATAACCCACTTCAGTGAATCACTTGCCTACATACTCACAGTGCAACATTTACAAATTTTATTAACTTATTTAGTCTCTTTTAGCTTTAATCCCAAAAAAGAATCAAACCACAAAATAAGGAAGAAGTTAAACAGTAACTTGCAGCTTTGAAGACGGAAATGACAATGAAAGGAGTTAACGACGGCAGAGATAGTGAACAACGATGAGAATGATAATGGAGTCACTGAAATTAAGTGAAAAATGACAGAAAATACCTTTCGTCCAAGTCTGTAGTAGTGGGACAAAGAACAGGATCACATACTTGTAACAACAGTTGTTAATAAAACCTATGTCAAAAGTCTAACATTTACCATATGTGAAGAATTTATATGACGATTCTATTAAAACCGTCATTACAAGTATTTGTAATGTCGATTCTATTAATAAAAATTGCCGCAAAAAGCATTATTTGAAGATAACATATAATCTTGAATCCAATAACTTACACACTAAGCTAGTATGGCAACCGTATTTAGTAATTTGTTGCATTATTAATTTATTGAATAAATTAGACTTCTTGATTAATACTTTTTCTCAAAATATGCTGACTTTCTATTTTCTTTAAAGTACTCATTACTGAATGTGCAGCTAAACAAGGTAAAATTGATGCAATTCCCATAAAGAAAAAAAAGTTCTTCACATATTTGTTGAGTTTTGAGCAACCTATATGAAAGCTATGCCAAAATTTTGGGGTGAGTTGAGTTAGGCTGATATCAACCCAGTACAATATATATAGAGATTTATTCTTAAGAAAAATGTGTACACAATTGATCAAAATAATAACTGACTTTAAAAAATAGTCTAACAAGTTTGACTATGCCTTAGAAAATATTCTAACAGACTATTATTTACATTTTGTAAGAAATCCCATCTCATCCGCCATTGTCATTGAAAGTTTATAAAATATGGATCTATTTACAAATATGTCACTTTCTTTTTTTTATGGTGTTTTCTTTTTAACTGTCGTTATAAATATTTTTGTAGTAGTTAACCCTAATTCAATCATGGTTAAACCACTTACCTTTGAACTATCGTCTTGACCAATTTAATGACCGTTTTGACTTTTAGTATCTTGATATACCTACTTAAAAGGATTATTGAGATAAAGCCAGGATGGGTTTTAAATAAATAAATATATTTTCTTGTATATAAATCTTGAATCTATCTTATTTTCCTTCTTATGATATATTGTGTGGGATATACTTGCAGGAGCAACAGATACAAGTATAGCGGTATCAGTTTGGGCTATGACTGAACTAATGAAAAATTCAAAAGTGATGCAGAAAGTTCAAGAGGAGATTAGAAATCAATGTGGTTCAAATAAAGGTTTTATAGAAGAAGCTGACATTGAAAAGCTTACATATCTAAAGGCAGTGGTAAAAGAGACATTGAGATTGCATCCACCAGCACCATTACTTGTTATGAGACAAACAAACAATAAATGCATAACTGAAGGCTATGAAATTCTAGCTAAGACATTAGTTTATGTCAATGCATGGGCTATTCATAGAGATCCTGAGTCTTGGAAAGACCCAGAAGTGTTCAGTCCTGAGAGGTTCTTAGACAATGCCATCGATTTTAAGGGACAAGATTTTGAGCTCATTCCATTTGGTGCAGGAAGAAGAATTTGCCCAGGTATACCACTAGGGGTTACCACAGTAGAACTTATTCTTGCTAATCTTGCTTATTCATTTGAATGGGAAATGCCTAAAGGGATGAAAAGGGAAGATATAGACTTTGAAGTACTTCCAGGAATTACCCAACACAAGAAAAACCCTCTTTGCCTTGTGGCCAAGAACCATATGTTTTAATGCTTTAAATTAAGCTTGTTGGTATATAATACTCATGTGACCTTAGTATGTTTCAACCATGATCTTCATTCATTGCTCTATAAACCGACCAGATAGTGAACTCTTCACTTTTATTCCATTTCCATTGAACTTTGTCATTCCCTCCTCAGTCTTAGTGATCAGTAATTGCTTTAGTGTATAGAAAAGCTCCATTTCAAGCATCCTAGTTCACATTTTCATGTTTTCAACCTAAATCAAAGCATAATAAAAAATTTCTCAAATTCAATATTGTTTGATCATTTTTGTTCATATTTTTGTATTATCGCAATCATTTAGAATAATACTCTCCAGAGAAGATTTAGGATTAAAAAGTATCTTTAAAATTGATTCACGTCTCTTCACTCTAAGGCCTTGTTTGACATCAGTGAAAAGTATTTTAATATTCATGTCTATTGAGATCTATTAAGGGAAAATTGTTTATAAGGATAAAATTTAGAAACTAATTATCTCTAAGAATCAAGTTCAAATATTTAACACAAAGACTACCAAAATTTACAGTTCTCCCTTCAAAATTTAATACTTTAGGGTCTACAAAGTTAAGTAGTTTTTGAATTTAATCCTATGAATATTTTTTCTAAAAAAATGAAGCCCTCAAAAATTAAGATAGCCGGGCATAAAAATTATGTACCAAAATTGATAAAAGGCCAATAGTGCTAGGCCCCCTTGCCTCTTATTATGATATAAGGCCATCTTTTTTATGTTATAATTTAACCTTTTTTTTAATATTGGCATTGCCTAAGAGTAAGGCAGATTTCACCCTGTACTTGGATAGAAGGTGAGTCTAACCCTTTTTTAAAAATTTTTGTACCAAAAAAAAAGTTTGAAATGATTCAAGCAAGTAGACACAACCCCTTTATTCATCCTCTCAATTTACTCCTCTATCTCTCATTCTCACTTCTTGGTTTGTTATTTGTTCTAGGTGATAAAAATAAAGGGTAAAATGATATTAAAGAATACTCTAAGAACATTAATTTCATCTAAGAATCTTATAGTTTTGATGAACTTTCAGAAAAGGACAACAGTTTTTTATTGGACTAATTTAAAATTTTCTTGAGATAAATTTTTTCCTTACTCATCTTCTACATTTTTAGCATCCATCTTAGATGCCTTTCAATATTTATCTTCTATGATTTCACTATTCAAAAGAATCAAAGAAAAGTGTTGAAAACATGAAAGATGAATATTGAACAACGTATCACATTCTCATATTTCATTTACAACCTACGTATAAATTAAAACAATATGCTATCTCCTTTGTATTATAGTCCAATAAGGGTCAACCCATGAGACTAAGTATGTATTTCAAAAAATACAAAACCAATGTTTTAAAAATACTTTTGGGTCAACTTTACTTTGTGAAAATTTCAAAACAAACAGTCATATTTATTTAAAAGGGCTTTTAGATAAAACTATGGTTTAAAACAAAATTTTTAGATAAACTACTGAGACTAGTTTCTGGAATAGTGAAAGACTTTATGGACTACCCAATTACTATTTTACCCTTACTTTTTCTTACACTCACTACTCAAAAAATACTTTCTAAATCGATTAAAAATGGTATTTCTACATTAAACAATGGCCGGTGTAGAAACAAACCATTTAGAAAGTGCACATGTTTTAAATCGGGGCAGTTGGCCATGTAGAATGAGTAGAATTTGAATCGATCCCTTTTGAAATCAGGAGCATAATTTGTTAATATCTACATGTGCTATGTGAATAGTATTAATTAATTTTTTACACCAGATCAATTTTCTATACCTCACTAGAAAGACAATCGATGTAGATGTTATAATATTTACATATATATTTCTGCACCTGCCAATATTCTTTGTTTAGTTTGAATGTATTTTTAAAAAAATGATCCCTTCAATATTTCATTAATCCCATCCCCTTCAAAGAGACAACAGCAAAGACAGAGTTAAAGATGGCACAGACAAATTAAATCTTCAATTGCTCATTACATTATTCATTTAATAAAATTCAATAAAAACGTACAACAATTTGAATAGAAAAATAAAAAAATATATTCTGGTAATGACAAATACTATTTAGAAAGAATGATTTGAACAAAAAACTCAGCCCCAATATTGCGCAGGTCCTCAATATCTTGTTCAGAAAATGAGTCAGATTGATCAAACATCTGAAACATCAATTAAAAATAAAAGAAATCAAAGCATTACTAAGATCTATTAAATTGACAAGCAATATATGGCGTGATTAAAAACACAATTTACTTCCTCAGTTAGGTTAGTCCTATTTGACAAGATGATATTGATCATGTGTCTAACCATGTAGAAGCCACATAAGTATCTTTCTTTGGGTTTCCTTCGACTCTATAATATTAATATGAATAAAATTATGTGTTATCAGCAAAAAACTGCGTGGAGCATAAGACTTAACACATTTATTACCTTCAGTGTGATCTATTTAGGGTCCCTTACCGAGTTGGGTTTCTTAAGACCCCTTACAATTACAAACATCCTCATAACCCTATGACCAAAATTATGAACTTAGTAACTGTTTTATTACAAAGACCATATTTAATTTATTACAAACACCATTGTTCTGTAAGGAAGAAAACTCACATGTTTATAATCTTCTTGGCATCAACCGATGGCTTGTAGTGAAGGGATTATAAAAAGAAAATTTTATAAGTATTCTTACATAGTATGATCAATTGCCAATTATTACTGTAGAAAATAATTAAACAATAATGATTATTAGTATTAAGAAAATACAAACCTAATATGAAAAAAAATTGAAATATTATTATTCTTACTTCTGTATATATGGTGCAAAGAAACAATCAATATCAGTTTCACCAAGCCTCCTTGAAATGTACTGAAGTCTTGAAGATTGGGAGGTCCCTTTTGAATAAATCTAAAATAGGCATAGGAATCCGAATTGACCTTGTTTGGGCTTGTAAACCAACTAGCTTGCATGTACCTATAGTTAATGCAAACACTCAACTTGCATGAATTTTGTTATTACATATATTTAGTTAAATTAGACTTACATCAAAAACACTTGGATGCACCTAGAGGTTAGTTCATTCCTAGGAGTGATAACAGATTTCACATCTGCATGGTCAACAAAGGCAAGTTCCCCTGTGTCACCCATAACTGAATCCATAGGCAACGCATTCATATGGAACGTTTCGTCATATGCCAATCGGATCACATGTTGCATGGCACTCAAATTGGGAGCTGTGGGAAGTTCACTTGGGGATGACGCGACGTGATCCAAAATAAGATGTTTTGGCCATAATTTGAAAGTCCCATTTGCCTGACTCACAATCTTCACCTCATCGTCAGAATTGGGACAAAAGCATTTTCAATTATCTTGTCATCAACTGTCACCCTTAACTTATCGTCCTGAAGTTGGATGTGATGAGCAGTTGCCCCTAAGATATGGATGGAACCATGTGCCACTAACCTTTTGATAGGATCCTCCACATATAGATCACAAGGTTTAACATCCTTTGACACTAGCCCAGCCATGTAACAGCTCCCTTTAGATCTAGGACGGGCTGTATGTGAGAGCATTTAGGGGTACTTGGCTCCTGTTACCTTGATGTAATCATGGACAATATTTCTTCATTGATCTTTGACAACCCCTCTTGTAATCGTGCCTCATTTAAAGCTTCTGTCTATGCCTTAGCCTTTACCCAAGCCTCTACCTTAGCCTCTGACCTTATGGTGGATAACAATGATTCCAGCTCTGCTCTCGACACATATGGGGAATGTCGTGGAGATGTTCCAAAAAAATCTCTTATAACGACACCTCCTCCAACTCCCCAAACGCAACCCCATGCTCTTGCTTGCCCGTGGCAGTAGTCAAGATGTCATTCCTACCATCTGACTTGAAGGAGCCATGGGCTTCTTGTTGTTTAAGATCAACCTATAACATAAAAAGAGTAAACATAAGAAATAATATAATTAGTCTACTAAAACAAAATAATACAAGTAGTACTTATAAGTTTTTCTGTAATCATGCGAGCGTAATCTCTTGTAAATGATCCTCTCCCTTTTTGATGAGCGTACAATCATTTATCTTTGTGCCATATTTGAGATAGGGGAGCAAGAGTAACACTAGGATTAGACTCAGCGGCCTCTTCTTCTTGGTCCCCAATAAGTCTCTTTCAGCTTTCACGTAACTCCTCGAGATATTGTGTGGGGGCAATCATTCTTGAGAGCGTGCTCAATGGATTTTGCTTTTTTTTCCTACAAGACTTGAAGTAGTTAAAATCAATATATACAAAAGGAAGAAACATGGGAAATGCAAGATTCCTTTTTCATGATATATCAACTCACCATAGCTGCTATCGTAGTCCCAAGCCTAACAAATTCTTCCCAAGTAGCTTCATCAATGAATTTATACTTGTTGCATAGAGAAGGATAAGGCTGACCATCTTTGTCCTGGCCATGCACATACTGATGAGCTAGTTATGTCTTGAATACCCTCCAACACTCAGCACAATAAGACAACGTCTTCTTTTTTAAGACTTCATTGTTGGGAACATCATAAGTAAGCTGCAATAATTTCTATTAAAAGCAGAGTTATTAACAAATAGTTGTGTTTTTTGGTATTAGTCTGCATACAATATACAATAGTTAGTTTTTATACATGGATAAAGTCCCAAATTTGATTCTTCACACGATTATCAACAGCATCCCAAGTTTGTATGGCGATGTTAGTCTTGTTGCGTGCTAGTAGGCTGACATAACTCATGTACTTTGTCTTGTATCCACCAATTGGGTTCTAACGTGTGTCAAACTCAATCAGTAATAATTTCCCTTCCTTCCTATCTTTCTAAATGTCTTTCAATCGCGACACACTTCTGCCCTTCCTTTGCTTAGAGTCTCTTAGAGCATCACTAGCCTCATTATGATTACCACTACCCCCATATTTCTATATACGTAATAACAAAAACAAACATAGTAAACAGTGAAGAATGACTGACCACAGCAAAAGAAGTGCAATCGTTTATCGATGGAAAGAAGTGTAAGCATTTATCATAAAAAATTACAAAACCTAGATTAAACGAACACGTAAAAGGTGAAGATATACAAGAGAAAATAAGTGTCTAGAACACGTACACGGCAAAGCACAATGAGAGCAAGAATAAAGAAGAATGACTAACCATAGGAAGTTTGATGAAAATCACAGAGCACGACGACTGGCATAATGATAGACGATGTAAAAAATAAGAATGAATACAACCTCATAAATGAGAAATGAAGTGACGCGCTAAGGGGAGGGCTTAGATAAAAAGTACTTTCATTAAGATTTTTTACACTGATTCATATTTAAATCCAATGTAAAAATCATATTTTGAATATGAAATGACTGATATTTTGAATTTCAAAATACTTTCTACACTGAATAACATTTAAATTTAGTGTAAAAAAGATGTTTCCCATATCACTTTTTACACTAATTAACATGTACAACTGGTGTGAAAAAGGTGACCTTAAGTTTTTTAGATCACTTTTTACACCAGATAACATGTACAACTGATTTAAATATTACAGTTATTTTTTTAAACTAACCCTTTTATTAACCTATCACTTGTAAGTTACAACAAAATAATATATGCAATCAAAACAATATAATTGTGCTATTATTATATGAAAACAATATATACTATCACATACAAATCAATCAGAATCCACTTCTTCTTCATTCAATTTTGGTAAACCTATTGAAAAAGAAAGGTCTCACAAATTGAATCATCATGAACCACCATTTTTCCTTGGAGAGCGACAAACCATCTTTTATTTGCCATATCAGTGATATAGAATACTTGCTTTGCTTGGTCTTCCATAATGAAAGGCTCATTCCCAAAACTTGTACTATTCAAATCAACCAGTATAAATCCTAACTGATCCATTATAACACTGTTGTATACATTAGCCCACTTGCATTTGAACATTGAAATTGTGAATTTAGTGTAGTCCAACTCCCAAATATCTTCATCGATACCATAATAAAGGATGGCTGCTAATTTAGTATTGTTGTCTTTTAAACTAGAGAAGTGCATAGCTTCAGCCACTAACATAACACTATTATTTTATACGCTACTTTTATCATCTAGGGACTTCATATAAAAGGAATACCCATTGATATCAAATAAATTTCAACATATCATATTAAATTCAGGACCATATGCCAACCATATAACTAAATCAGATACACAATCTTCATTTTCAACCTTTTGTTTGAAGCAAGTAGTAAAAGATTTATTATGTTCTCTAATCAGCTTTTATTTTGTCATTCTATTATTTTGTTTCTGGACAATCTCTTTATAAATAACTATATAGTCTTGAACTTCATCAATGTTATTCAAGATCTATAAATATATTTATTATAATTCATTACGATCAACACTCTTCACCGGTATTCCGCGTTGACCCATACTTGGCATGGGGTTTAGCGAGACTGGTAAGTCTTACTTTTCATGGCTTCTTCATAAACATATTTTTCAACAATGGATGCCTCAGGCCGATTTGGATTCTTCATGTACCCTTTAAGGATTTTCATGTATCTTTCAAATGAGTACATCCATCATAAGTATATAGGGCCACATAGTTTTATCTCTTGCACTAGATGAAAATGAGGTGTACCATGATGTCAAAAAAGTCTAGAAGAAACAGTTTTTCAAGTTGGTACAAAATAACATAACTTTCGTGCTCCAATTCATCCAACTTTTTAGTCTCAAAGACTTTACCACATATAGCATTGAAGAAGAAGCAAAGTTAGGTTACAATGTGTCTCAAATCATCTTAAAGAATTACTCGAACAGTTACTGGAAGTAATTGTTGTATCAAGACATGACAATCATGAGACTTTTGGCCTACTAATTCCAAATCTTTTATCGACATAATCTTCTTAAGATTATATTAGTACTTAGAGGGAACTTTGATTCCTTGTAAACTTTCACAAATACTTTTTCTCTCATCCTTGGACAAAATATTAATCTCTTCAACACAATAACTCCCCTCACTATCTAGCCTTAGATGTAAATCCTCACGTATTCCTATTTCTTGCAAATCCAATATTGCCTTCAAAGCATCTTTGGAACTACCATGTAGGTTGAGATGTATTCCAACAATATTGTCACACACATTTTTCTCTACATACATGACATCAATATAATGCCTTACCTGAAGATGTTACCAATACGGAAGCTCAAAGAAGATAGATCTTTTCTTCCATATATTTTTCTCACTTCTCTTGGTAGTCTTATTGAAATTAACATTGATGTCTTTCACCTTTTCATAAACATATTCTCCAGTCAATGGCTCTGGAACATTTTCAAATTCTCAACCGCCAAAATTTTTTTCTTCAGTCAATGATATGGGTGGCCTTATCTTAGAAATCTCCTATAACCTAGGTAGACTGTCTTTCTTACATGACGAAGTTGATAGTAGCAAGTCCTTTCCTCACAAATGGGACATGCTTTATGGCCCTTAAAACTATACCTTGACAAATTTTCGTATACAAGAAAGTCATTAATTCTACAAAAGATCATAGCCCACATATTGAATACCTCCTTAATAACATAAAAAACATCCACACCTTACCATAGCTTCTTTAAATCTTCGATCAAGGGCATTAGGTAAACGTCTATGTCATTTTCCAGTTGTTTTGATCCCAAGATCAACATAGACAACATTAAATACTTACGTCTCATACATAAAAAGGGAGATAGGTTGTAAAACACCAAGAGGACGGGCCATGAACTATGCATACTACTAAGGCTCCCTTAAGGATTCATGCCATCTGTACTAAGTCCAAGCCTTAGGTTTCGAGGTTCCTTGCCAAACTCGGGAAATAAGTCATCAATCTTTTTCTATTGCAAAGAATCAACTGGATGACAAAGCTTTCCATCACAAATCCTTTCATTCACATGCCATAATCATCATCTTTATTAGCAAAAAATCGTTTAAACCTTGGTATAATTGGAAGATACCATAACACTTTTGTAGGAGACTTGTTTGATATGTACCTTGGTATCTTACATATTGGACATTTCTCCTCATCTTCAAAATATTTCCTGTACAATATGCAATCATTTGGGTGCATGAATCTTTCTATATTGTATGCCTAAAAGACATATTACTTTCTTAGCATAATAGTAGCATTTGGGTAACACATTTTCTTCTGGAAACATTTCTTACAACAACTCAAGCAATTATAAAAAACCTCCATCACTCCACCTATGTCGTGCTTTAACACTTACCAATCTTAACACCACATTCAACAGTTTATATTTTCTGCACTCTAGGTATAGAGGTTTTTCTACATCATTGCACATAGTACCATTGTGATCGCATAAAAGCATCTTCTCTAATATCATGAATAATGTCCTTTACTCGATCAATAGTATCCATGTCTTCATCAAAGGTATGTTCTAATTATTCAGATACACTCGACCTTTCTACATTTTCACCATGCCATACTCATACTGTATAACTCTTGCAAAACCCCTCACAAATTAGATGAGTATACATATCTGCAGGACTTTGTTTCCACTCATTCAAACAACTCACACAAGGACAATAAAACCTTCAATTGTCATAATCACCATTTTGTTTAGCAAAATCCAAAAACTCCTTCACCCCCTCAGCATACTCAACACTTGTTCATTTAGCATTTATCCAACTACGATCCATATTTATGGAAGACTAAAAAACTAGAAAAATAGAAAACAAGAAAACCTAGCTGGTAGCTAATTATAGGAGAGAATATACCATGCACAAGTGGAAGAACTCACCAAATAAAACAAGTAAATGATAGCAATGAATCTAGCATAAATAACGGCAAAAGGTACTACCATTAGTGTATAAATCTTCGATTCTCGAGACAAGGAGTTCAAAAAAAACCTCAATGGCTGTGAAGGGTCAAGAAGATTTAAATGCTCGAACAAGTAAAAATGACATATTGGAGGCTCAGAGGGGCTTTCGATTAAATTAAAGTATATTTCATAAGCAAATCTACACTGGATAAAATGCAATACTGGTGTAGAGATAACTTTTTTATAAATCGGATATTATATTCTACACCGGTCACTTTTATACCAGTGTAAAATATTATAAACTGAGCAACTCTACACCAGATGAAGTGGAAGACCAGTGTAGAAATAACTTGTTCTAAATCGATCATTATATTCTACACCTGACATTGACATGTCCGGTTTCAATCTGTTGCATTTTTTTTGGAAAATAAAATAACAACATGTCATCAGAACAAGAAACTTCATTCATTCAACTTTACTAATAACTTTACATCAAAAGTATAAAATTTCTAAACACAATATCCATCAAAATATATAATATATTCTCTCTTTTTGTCATACAAAAAATAAAATAGGAGGGGCAGATAAAGGTTACAGGCTTTCACTCCTCATCAGACTCAGAGGTCTAGGATTTATCAGAGTCTGTAGGATCAACAGGATGATACAAGCTATCATTCTATTAATGGTGGAAAACTTCTGAGTGGAAAGCGCTAAAACTATCTTTCAATCTAGTAACTTTCTCATATAGTTATTTCACTAAGTCCTCCAGGGCACTGAAGCGCATGATGAGTTCCTTAAGGTGCTCTATCAAAGTGACAACCATGGGAGGAGGAGAAGGAACTATAGGGTGAGGGTCGAGATGTTTGTCTTCAAAATCGTCTCTGTTTCTTTTATGTGGCGGAGAAGGAGGTGTGCATGAGTAAGAAGCCATTTGAGTGTTCAGAGAGAAGAAAATAAAATAAAACAAAGATAAAGTAATGAGACAAAAAGTACTCATCATAGGAATGATATACATATGGTTGAGGAATAAGAACGGTTTCAGAAAAGAATATCGAAGAATGCAATTAGCCTTCTATCATAATGAGTATAAACGTTGGGAACCCAAGAAGTGAAATGAACAGCCTGAGAATGTACAGAGAAAAGAAGTGGGAAAACATAGACATAAAACTGAAGAGTCATAATAGAAAATATATTTAACACCGGTTATATATCTTTTATACTGGTTCAATTAAAATCCGGTGTAAATATTTAAAAAAATGCCACTTGACATTTGTTATAAAACTTCTCTGCAAGGTATGTAAAAGTTATAAAGAAAAGAAGTAGGAAAGCATAGACAAAAAACTAAAGAGTTAGAATATGACGTAACTAATTTACACCTATTGATATTAGTAGACGGCGTAGTAATTATAGTTTACACCAGTTACGTGTACATCCAGTGTAACTATTTCATCTTATTTACAAAAATACCACCACTCATTTTTTAAAAATCGTCTCCGCAAGGACCTATTTAAACATTGGGTTTTAAAAAGCATATTTTATACCAATGACTCTCTCTCCTGTCTCTTCTCTCTTCTCTCTTCTCTCCTGTCTCTTCTCTCTTTTCCACTCTCTCTCATCTCTCTTAGTTTTAATAAAATCATATACTTTCTATTAATTTTCTAATTATAAAAGTCATTTTGGTAATAACTATCCAAACACTCATTTATTCAGAACCACTTTTTTCTATAAACTCTTCTCTAAAAGCCCTTTTCTAAAAGTTGTCCAAAAATTCTTTTTTTCATAAGTTATTTTCTAAACTCTTATGCAAACAAGCCCTAAAGATATAGAGCTCAAGAACTCAAAACCAAACTATGACTCCCCTACTTCAAGAAACGAACCTTGATGTATCATTGTTCCACACTCCCTCTTTACAAATCCAGCCAAAACATTGAGGAATGAGGTCCTACCCAATAGATTGTGTGTGTGTGTGTGTATTCAACACAACATAACTAATTAAGTTGAGAAATAAAATTATTAGGTCCATAAAATAAGATTCAAATGTATATAGAAGAATAATTAGAGTTACTTGTTACTCCTCCTCAACGTACATACAATCACAAAAGAGTTATTATTCCAAGCAAGATAAGTTATTAACGAGAGTTTACAAAGATCATACGCATAAAAATCTATCAATATGTTACTCAGAAACTATTTTAAAGTTACTCTAAGGTTATTCTAAAGCTACTTCAAAGCCTTAAAGCTAATCTCTAGAACTCAACTCCTCTTTTAAATTCATATCCTTTAGGTGTTTAGTTTAATTAATTCATTAGATATTGAATTACATGTTTAACTCTCCAATTTACCAAAATTCCCTAATGTTAACTTCTAATCTAAATTCAATTTTTTATTTTATTTAGCTAATGCTGATCAATATGTTTTATTTAAAATTAAATATTAACTCATAATAGAAATTTTCTTATACATACAGCTAAAAAAAATTTAAAGATAAGAACCCCCACGATTGAGTTTTTCGAAATTACGACAGCATGGTATAGTGATGTGGGTATAAAATGCCATACTTGAACCCAATAGCAATGTGGCATACAATACTAACAACATTTAGCCACGAGGGTATTTAACGAAGAAAAAAAGAAGAAAGTGAAGACAAGAAAGAAAGAAAGAGCCAAAGAAGACGGTGTTACGGGATTGACAGGTATAATGAGTGCGGACGCTCGAGTGGGAAAGAATATTTTAATGCTGTGTTTACAACTAGGCTATTATAATATAAAGATAATTAATATAAAAATTATTTGATTTTTTAGTATATTAAAAAAATTAAATAAATTAATTAATTATAATTAAATATAATATTTTAAGACAAATTTATATTATATACTTTTTAATCTATTTAAATTAATCAACTAATTATTATATTAATTATAATTTATTTTTTTTATTTTTTAATGTATATAAAAAAAATCAAAATCAAATAAATATATAACTTTTAATTAATGATAATTGAGTCTAACAAAATATACTAATCCATCGTAATATGATAAATTAATGATTAAATTTCCACTAAAACTGGTAATGTGCTTGAACACAAGGTTTTAGTCTTAACTCTTACCTTAAGTCACAACTGAATCTGCAAATTTTTTCAAAAGGAAAAAATGTTACACTGCCAATAGTGTGTATAGATTAGAGATAGAAAAACGAGCTAAACCCATCGAATTGACTTTTTTAAGATTGTTTAAATTGAGGATCATCCTCTTAATTTAGAGTTTCTAAATTAAGTTGGGTCTAAAAGAGTTGCCCCGCCCGTATAAACTCATCAATCTTTATTTTTGTTATATTTAAAACTAAAAGTTTAATTGTGATAATTTTAACTTACGTAGAACTGGATTTTTTATGTGTTTTGATATATCAATATTTAATAAAATATCATTGGATTTTAAATAATTTAAAATATATTTTTGTCAAATTTATTACTATTTAAACTATGTAATTGTTTAATTATTTTCTTCTGAAACCAAACATTTCTTTCTGTAAGTGTGGATTCTGCTAATGATAAAAGATAACAGTGATATCACTTTGTTAGGTAAGGGGATACGTTGTTTTTTTAATGAACTAGAACATTATTTAGACAAAAAAATAACATTAAAAAAACGTGTATATATATGTAGGGATGTTATCATCATAATATTTTTTATGATGTTGTTGTTAATGTTTAATGGTTTTATTTGTTTTAGTTACTTACTTTTAGGCAATATTTGTCAATGATCACAGTAACTATTTTATTTTATTTAATTTTAGTAAGCTAAAATAGTTTAAATATTTAATTTTCTTATATTTCTATTTTTAATTAATAAATTATTATTTTATTTTAATCTATTTAAAAAAATTAAGATTATGTTAAAAGGGCCTAAAAACCTAAGGCCGGCCTTTGAGTTCAAGGGTTAGGCCCCAAAAAAGACTTCTCTATAACTAAATAGGCTTAAATGGGCCAACTCGTTTAAACTCATACCTTTTAAGCGTTAGTTTTATAAGATTGGTCTGACTTATTTTTGTAACTCAATATAGGCCCATTAACATTATTTTTCTTTACTTGGGATCGCATATGATAAAACGCCATATATAGAAGAAAAGTCATATAGAGAATAGAAATATCACAATTATGTCTTGTGATGGCCTTGAGAAAACGGAGATAATTTTTGCATTTGGTTGATTGGTTTATTATAATATTAATAAGTAGTGACATGGTTTGTATATGAGAGAAGCTTATGACGTAATCCATGCAGCTCTCTCATAGCGGGTCGGTCCAACACCTTGTACTCTTACATATGCCTATGACTTTGATTTATATCTCTATACATCTTCAAAGTCATACTAGTCTTATTTCATCTCTGCTCCCACATAGATGACCGACCAGAGACATTTAGGATAAGATCATAAATTATCCAAGGATGGTCATCACAGTAAACATGCAAATAATATGATAACACAATTAATAAATTCATAAATCAATAATATTCATAAGATAATGATTGACCCCTAGGGCATGTTTTCCAACATAACTGTCAAATGTTTCTAACCACTATAAATGTTTACCCGTTAACTTCTTAAATTCGGAATTCAAGTTTCCCTCAAATTTAAATTTTAAATTTCATAACCAAACGGTCAAACATGTCTAGCAGTTATAATGGCTAGAAATGTTCTGGCTATAGGGAAATTTGAATTTCAAAATTTAAATTTTGTGAGGTAGAAAAGTCTATCTTAGAAGAAAAATTATTTTCAAATTTTTTAGAATAATATTAACTTAAACTAATATTAACTTAAAATTAATAGTAGCAAAAAATATTGAGACATTGTAAAAAATTATAATTATAATTAAAATTTTGAATGAAACAAATTGTAAAATATAAACAATATTTATATTTTAATTTATTCTAATTAAAAAATATTTTTGAGGCATGTCTACTCCAGGGATTGGTGGTATTTAGAGGTTTGCAGCTAGTGTCTTCACATACTCATGCATGCCACAGTGGTTGTATTGATAGCAAAAGATTAATTTTCATATTTTAATTTTAAACAAAATTTTGATATTATTCTATTAATTGTATAATATGTATTGTTTTATTTTTTAATTATGACATCATTGGCCTTAAATGATAATTTTTGTGTTATTCATTATTGTTTTTTTAAAAAATTAAATTTAATATTTCCGTATTTATGAATATTTTGTGGAGAACTAAAATTTTAATATTAAGATTTTTTTTGTTAATGAAACAAATGATGTTAGGGGTTGAGAACAAAAATTAAACTAATGAAACTAAATGAACAAAGTTAAAGTTTAGTATTTTGTTAAAAATATTGAATGAAGTAGTACCGGATGTAAGGTGTTATTTGTGGTGAAGAAAAGATATAGCAAAAGATTAATTTTCATACTCTAATTTTATACAAAAATTTAATATGATCTATTAATTTTATAAGATAGTTTTTTAACCTTAACATCATTAGTCTTAAATGATAATTTTCATGTTAGTCATTATTATTTTTTTAAAAAATTAAATTTAATATATCAGCATTTATGAATATTTTGCGAACATATAAAATTACATATTACTATTTTATTCATAAACTCTAATATTCCAACACCCTGCCATCAAGAAGTCATATCGGGTGAGGCCATTAATTATTGCCCCTAATTAAAAAAGACCGAAAATTAAAAAACGAAGTCCATGAAATTTGATTAAAGATGGATAAACGATTCTATATAAATGCATGTGTATGGAAGAGGAATTCACATATCACTAGAAATACCAAAATGGAATTATCACTCTCACTTGTTCTCATTCTAACTTTTCCTCTTTTGCTATTTATCTTCTTTCATAAACACAGAAACTATTCACAAACCTAAGCTTCCACCAGGTCCTAAAGGCCTTCCCATTATAGGAAATCTCCATCAACTCAATAGTTCTTCTCTTTATCTCGACCTATGGAACCTCTCAAAGAAATATGGACCTTTGTTCTCTCTAAAACTAGGTCACAGAACTGTGCTTGTTGTTTCATCCCCAAAAATGGCCAAAGAGACACTTAAAAACCATGACGTTGAGTTCTCTAATAGGCCCCCTTTGTTCAGTCAGCAAAAGCTATCATACAATGGGATAGAGTTGATTTTCTCTTCTTATGGAAATTATTGGAGAGAAATTCGAAAAATATGTGCCGTCCATGTTTTTAACGCTAAACGGGTCTCCAGTTTTTCATCTGCAAGACGCCATGAGGTTCAACGAATGATTCAAAGGATCTCAAGGCATGCGGATTCATCCAAGGTTACAAACTTGAATGAGATTTTGATGTCTGTTACAAGTACCATAATTTGCAGGGCTACTTTTGGTAGAAGATATGAGGAAGAAGGAGTTGAAAGGAGCAGGTTTGTTATTAGTTTATTCATTTTGATACAGTCGCATATCTGAAAGCAACATTTGACCTATTCTTTCAGATTTTCTAACTAATAATTGCAGTATTGTAAGTATATAGTGTTTGCTGATGGTTCATATGGAATTTGACTTAAAATTAGAAATCAATTGATGATCCAATAAAAGCATGAAGATGTAGAAAATAGTAGCGGTTGTCTTCTGCAGAAGAAGACTTAATTGTTGCTTCGCTAATCTCTTAGAAAATTACAGTAGATTCTTTAGTCTACTTTTTACTTAACTTTATCTTGAATAGAGAATGACAGTGAGAAAGCCGTAAAAGAAACAGAAACGTTCTTGACACGTTTCTATATATCTTAATATATATATATATATATATATATATATATATATATATATATATGATATTAGGTTATGCAGCACCTTAAATTATTTTTATAATAGAACCTAATATCTTAAAGTAGTATAATTTTACCTTCAAAATATTTTTCTTAGTAGCAACGAGCACCTTAAATTTAAAATATTGTGTTCTACTTAAAAAATATTTTAAAATATTAGATATACTTAAAATTATTTTAAGATAATGGGTTATACTAAGAAAATACTTTTAAGTGTTGGATATATAAAAAATTAGTTTAAGATACTGAATGTTACTAATGTTCCATGGTGTTAAATGATGCTTAAGCCTATAACATAATATAATCCTTGAAGTATAATAATATTAATATAATATTATAATTATCTCCCATTATTTCTCTATTATAGCTAGATTGTGATAGGGAACCACTTATGCCACTTGAACTAGTAGGTTAGAAGTACTTTGAAGCATTCTATATATCTCAAGTCTTCTTAAGTGTGCGTGTATTTGCCAAAGCAGATTAACTAAACATTAATTAATTTTCCTATTCAAGGTTCCATGGGATGCTTACTGAGTTGCAACTCTTGATGGGTAGCTTCTTCTGGCAAGATTATATTCATTTCACAGGGTGGATGGATAGACTCAGAGGATTGACTAGTCGCCTTGAGAAGAATTATAAAGAGTTGGATTCATTTTATAAAGAAGTTATTGATGAGCATCTTGATCCTCAAAGGCAAAATCCAATAAAAAAAGAAGATATAGTTGACGTCTTGCTTCACCTCAAGAAGCAGCGATGGTTTTCTATTGATCTCACTTTTGATCACATCAAGGCTTTAATAATGGTAATTCTCAAATTTTATTTTATTTTTATAAATTTTAGAAACTATAACATTATATAGCTCATAATATTAAAACTTAACTCAGTACTAGAAAAAAGTCGTACAACGAAGGTTAAAAGTTACATTTCATGGCGATTTTTTTATCGGCATAAATTCTATCGTCATTGTAAATATATCTTTTAATGGCGGTTCACCTTTAAATATTTAGAATTTTATAGCAGTTTTTAATAAAATTGCCGTTACAATTTAATCATGTAATGGCAATTTTGAAAGTAACTGTTAAAGGGTTTTTTTTACATGTAACAACAATTTAATCATGTAACAACAATTTTCAGAAAAACCACTGTTAAAGGCTTTTTTTTACACATTTTTTCATTTTTTTATCTATACAGCCCTGTATTAGCCATAATGAAGATAATCTATAAGAAACAAAATATAAAGTAAGCAATGCAAAAATCTAAATTAAATATTAATATATAGTGATAAAGTAATTTGAATTCTTATTAATGCATGTAATGAACCAAAATATAATACAATCACATATACACGGAAATGGATGATTGATTAAGGCAAGTTCTCAAGGATGGTTTTTGCCAAAGCATCCATCATTGAGTAGATTTGCCAAAGCTAACTAGTTTGACTATGCCTTAGAAAATATTCTAACAGACAATTATTTACATTTTGTGAAGCCCTTCAATTAGATAAAGTAGAGTCATTTGAGTTTTAGAAATCATCTGGGTTATCTGAAGGGTAGTAGAAGTACCAATGGTTATGTTGGCAGCGGAGATCAGAACAAAGACTATCAAACCTTTCCTGAAGGTTCTCTACCTGAAAGGACAGCTCTTCAACCGAGTTCTCTAAACTATTCATTCAATTTATCAATTCTTCCATACATTTGATGAGGTCTAGAAATGGCGAAGTAGGCATCAGGTCAGGGAGAGGATGTTTGTCGTCAAAATCATCACGTGATCTTTTCTATGAACGGAAAGGAGAAGAGCCTAAAGAGGATGCCATATAAAGAAAAATGAAAAAGATGATAAGACAAAGACAATAACAAGAGGAAACATATTGAGGAAAAGGAAGTGGAATTAAAAGTACAATGGAAGGGTATTTAAGATTGAGGAAAAGATATTTCGTAAGAGGTATCTGTTAGCCTTCTCTCATGATAGCTAGAGACATTGGGAAATGAAGAGGCAAAAGACATACACTTTCTTTCTGCAAATAGGACATTAAGAGGTAAAGGCTTAAAGGCAGAACGATTGACTTATAACAGGTTTTTCTAAAAATCACCATTATAAGTTCTCGGCGTCATTTTTAATGGAGGTTGTATAAAAATCGTCGTTAAAAGTTTCTAAAATGTGGATTTATTTATAAAATATGTCATATCTTTTTTCACGGCGTTTTTCTTTTTAACTTCCATTATAACTATTTTTTTCGAGTAGTTAACCCTAGTTCAATTATGGTTAAACCACTTACCCTTGAACTATCATCTTGACCAATTTAATGACCGATTTGATTTTTAGTATCTTGATACACCTACTTAAAAGGATTATTGAGATAAAGCTAGGATGGGTTTTAAATAAATAAATATATTTTCTTGTATATAATGCTTGAATCTATCTTATTTTCCTTCTTATGATATATTGTGTAGGATATACTTGTAGCAGCAACAGATACAAGTACAGCAGTATCAGTTTGGGCTATGACTTAACTAATGAAAAATTCAAAAGTGATGCAGAAAGTTCAAGAGGAGATTAGAAATCAATGTGGTTCAAATAAAGGTTTTATAGAAGAAGTTGACATTCAAAGGCTTAAATATCTAAAGGCAGTGGTAAAAGAGACATTGAGATTGCACCCACCAGCACCATTACTTGTTATGAGACAAACAAGCAATAAATGCATAATTGAAGGATACGAAATTCCAGCTAAAACATCAGTTTATGTCAATGCATGGGCTATTCATAGAGATCCTAAGGCTTGGAAAGACCCACAAGTGTTCAGTCCTGAGAGGTTCTTGGACAATGCTATCGATTTTAAGGGACAAGATTTTGAGCTCATTCCATTTGGTGCAGGAAGAAGAATTTGCCCAGGTATACCAATGGGGGTTGCCACAGTAGAACTTATTCTTGCTAATCTTGCTTATTCATTCGAATGGGAAATGCCTAAAGGGATGAAAAGGGAAGATATAGACTTTGAAGTACTTCCAGGAATTACCCAACACAAGAAAAACCCTCTTTTCCTTGTGGCGAAGAACCATATGTTTTAATGCTTTAAATTAAGCTTGTTGTTATATAATACTCATGTGACCTTAGTATGTTTCAACCATGATCTTCATTCATTGCTCTATAAGCCGATCAGACAGTGAACTCTTCACTTTTGTTCCATTTCCATTGAACTTTGTCATTCCCTTCTCGGTCTTAGTGATCAGTAATCTCTTTAGTGTATAGAAAAGCTCCATCTCAAGCATCCTAGTCCACATTTTCATGTTTTCAACCTAAATCAGAGCATAATAAAAAAATTTCTCAAATTCAATATTGTTTGATCATATGTGTTCATATTTTTGTATTATCGCAATCATTTAGAATAATACTTTCCAGAGAAGATTTGGGATTAAAAAGTATCTTTAAAATTGATTCACGTCTCTTCACTCTAAGGCCTTGTTTGACATCAGTGAAAAGTATTTTAATATTCATGTCTATGGAGATCTATTAAGGGAAAATTGTTCATAAGGATAAAATTTAGAAACTAATTATTTCTAAGAATCAAGTTCAAATATTTAACACTCAACCTACCAAAATTTACAGTTCTCCCTTCAAAATTTAATACTTTGGGGTCTACAAAGTTAAATAGTTTTTGAATTTAATCCTATGAATAATTTTTCTAAAAAAATTAAGCCCTCAAAATTAAGAGAGCTGGTCCTAAAAATGATGTACCAAAATTGATAAAAGGCCAATAGCGCTAGGCCCACTTGCCTCTTACTATGATATAGGGCCATCCTTTTTATTTATAATTTAACCTTTTTTAAAACAAAACTCAAAATCGATCCCCAATTTTCTTTAACCAAGATAAGAAGTTTGAAGTGATTCAACTATCGTGTGTTCAACTAATGAATGGGTGAAACATATAATTATTTGAAACGTATTCGATTTGTGAGGAATACCACTTATTATAGTTCTAGTCTTGACGCTTGGAGATGCGTCCTAACTCTTAGGTGTGTAAGTTTACGCCTGAGGATAATAGATAGCCCATCCTTCCCGATATTAGTATTATCTAGAAAGAAAGAAGACTTCGTCCTATAGTTGGATCTTGGTGAGCTCAACTATTTTCTAAATATTTTTGTACCAAGAAAAAGTTTGAAGTGATTCAAGCAAGTGCACACAACCCTTTTATTCATCCTCTCCGTTTACTCCACTATCTCTCATTCTCAATTCTTGGTTTGTTATTTGTTCAAGGTGATGAAAATAAAGGGTAAAATGATATTAGAGAATACTCTAAGCATTAATTTTGTCTAAGAATCTTATAGTTTTGATAAACTTTTAGAAAAGAACAATGGTTTTTTATTGGACTAATTTAAAATTTTTCTGAGTTAATTTTTTTCGTTACTCATCTTCTACATTTTTAGTAGTCATCTTAGATGCTTTCAATACTTATCTTCTATGCTTTCACTATTCAAAAGAATCAAAGAAAAGTGTTGAAAACATGAAAGATGAATATTGAACAACGTATCACATTCTCATATTTCATTTACAACCTACGTATGAATTAATACAATATGTTGTATCCTTTGTATTATAGTCCAATAAGGGCCAACCCATGAGACTAAATATGTATTTGGAAAAACACAAAATTAAAGTTTTAAAAAAAACTTTTGGGTCAAACCTTAGTTTGTGTTTGGAAAAACACAAAACTAAAGTTTTAAAAAGACTTTTGGGTCAAACCTTAGTTTGTGTTTGGAAAAACACAAAACTAAAGTTTTAAAAAGACTTTTATGAAAATTTCAAAACAAACAGTAATATTTATCCAAAATGGCTTTTGAACAAAATTATAATTTAAAACAAAGGGTTTGGATAAATTACTGAGACTAGTTTCTAGAATAATAAAAGAGTTTATAGACTACCCAATTACTATTTTATTTACTTTTTCTTACACTTTCTCCTCTCTCTTCTCTCTTTTCCACCCTCTCTCATTTCTCATATTTTTAATAAAATTATACCTTTTTTGGTAATTTTCTAATTACAAAAGTTCTTCTAGAGATAACTATCTAAACACTCATTTATTTATAACCACTTTTTTCCATAAGCTCTTTTCTAAAAGCCATTTTCTAAAAGTTGTCCAAAATACCTTTTTTTAAAGCCATTTTCTAAACTCTTATCCAAATAAGTATAGAGCTCAAAACTAGACTATGACTCCCCTCCTTTAAGAAACAAACCTTGAGGTATCATTGTTCCATGCTCCCTTTTTACAAATCCAGCCAGGTAAACATTGAGGAATAAGGTCCTATCTGTTAGAAATTGTGCCCTAGGGGCTAATCATTGTCTCATGAACATTGTTGATTTATTAATTTCTTAATTGTATTATCATATTATTTGCATGTTTACCGTAATGACCATCCTTGGATAACTCATGCTCTTATCTTAAATGTCCCTAGTCGGTTATATATGCAGGAGCAGAGATAAAATAGAGATAAAATAAGACCAGTATGACTTTGAAGACGTATAGAGATATAAATCAAAGTCATAGGCACATGTAAGAATACAAGGTGTTGGACTGACCCGCTATGAGAGAGCTACATGGGTTAAATCATAAGCTTCTCTCATATACAAACCATGTCACTATGCCCTTTGACCTAAGATTATCATGGATTCCTATATGACAAACGCTTAGCTTTGACCTAGTCAAAAGTCACTTTTGACCGAGTGATCATAAAGACTATGTTCAGGCTTAGTGGTTTTTCATACGGAGGAATGTGAATGGTCAAGATGAAATTTGTCCCTCACATTCATAGAGAGATATTACTGGGCCCCTCAATGAGTGAGTCTGAGAAATATATAGCCATACTGTAATGGAAAGGTAATTCTATTTCTATAGTCATACTACTCAGGGATCGAGAAAGTAACGGTCAGGAATAGGATGATGACATTCTCCATGCCTTATCCAGGACCAAAATATCATGTGACAAAAGGGACATGATATGGTTGTATAAAAGGTTACATCGTTCATCGATCCTCATATAATTTGGGTAGTCGTGATGTCTTGCTAAAGACCGCTTGTGACTTGTAAGTCAGTATAGCAAATGACCCACTGCTAACTTAATATGGGCCTACAGTGTTTCACACAAAATAGCCCAACACGAGCTATGATGTCCAGATTCATTGAATCTAAGACATGTCCAGATTCAATGAATGATCTAGGGTGAATGTATATATTTATTTATATATATATATAAATTCTTATATATATATTATATATATAATATAAGAGATATTTGCAAGATTTAATTTATAAAGATAAATTAAATCTCTATCACTTTTGAATTTGAAATTCAAATTGATATGATATCTCAAATTTGATTTATGAGAATAAATCAAATATAATTCTGTCTTATCTTTATTTTAAATTAAATGAATAGGTGAATTTAATCTGTGGGACGAATTTAATATAAAACCTATTTATTTAATTAGTTTCTTATCAAATTATACAATATATGATATTGTATTAATTTCAGAATTAATATAAAATTAATTCCAAAATCTAACTTAGTTAGAACACCAATAGCATCCTATATATTTGACATTAGGGGCTAGGGTTTTCTAAGAGAGAGTGAAGAAGGAGGGTGCAAAAGGTTTGCAGATAAGAAACTGTCAAAATAGAGACGGAAATGACGGATTCTTCATAAGCCCTGGAGGGACAGGAGACGCTGGCAGGTCGTTCGTGGTTAGAACGTTATTCGTGTGCATACTAGTAAAGAAAGCTAACTTGAGTCGTCGACTTCTTGCCATTGGAAAGAGACCACCAACCACAGAGAGAAGCTGTGAATGTCGCAACTAGAAGCTGAGGGAGCCGCGACTGAAAACTCCAGAGCCGACCAGTCACAACTAGTGAATACCGAAGGTAACACTTCTTTCCACTTGACTTAAACACATTCGGTAGATCCTGGCAGGAAATTAAAAATTTTTAAGTTAATTTCCACTGCGTATCTAACAATTTCCAACACTATCCAACAGTGTATGTGTGTGTGTGTGTGTGTGTATCCAACACAACATAACTAATTAAGTTGAGAAATAAAATTATTAGGTCCATAAAATAAGATTCAAATGTATATAGAAGAATTGTTACTTGTTACTCCTCAACCTACATACAATCACAAAAGAGTTATTATTCGAAGCAAGATAAGTTATTAATGAGAATTTACAAAGATCATACACATAAAAATATATCAATATGTTACTTAGAAACTATTTTAAAGTTACTAAGGTTACTCTAAAGCTACTTTAAATCCTTAAAGGTAATCTCTAGAACTCAATTACTCTTTTAAGATAATCTCTTTTAAATTCATATCTTTTAGGTGTCTAGTTCAATTAATTCATTAGATATTGAATTATATGTTAAACTCTCCAATTTCCCAAAATTCCCTAATATTAACTTCTAATCTAAATTCAATTTTTTTATTTTATTTAGCTACTGCAGATCAATATGTTTTATTTAAAATCAAATATTAACTCATAATAGAAATTTTCTTATACATACAGCTAAGAAAATTTAAAGATAAGAACCCCCAATATTGAGTTTTTCGAAATTACGTCCAACAGCATGGTATAGTGATGTGGGTATAAAATGCCATACTTGAACCCAATAGCAATGTCGCATGCAATACTAACAACATTTAGCCACGAAGGGTATTTAAGGAAGAAAAGAAGAAGAAAGTGAAGACAAGAAAGAAAGAAAGAAATGAAATGAAAGAAGAGCCAAAGAGGAGGGTGTTACGTGATTGACAAGTATAGTGAGTGCGGACGCTCGAGTGTGAATGAATATAAAAGAATGCTGAGTGTTTAGAACTAGGCTCTTATAATATAAAGATAATTAATATAAAAATTATTTAACTTTTCTTTTAATATATTAAAAAAATTAAATAAATCAGTTAATTATAATTAAATATAATCTTTTAAGATAAATTTATATTATATACTTTTTAATCTATCTAAATTAGTCAAATAACTATTATATTAGTTATAATTAATTAATTAATTAATTTAGTTTATTTAATTTATAAAAAAATCAAATTCAAATGAGTATATAACTTTTAATCAATGATAATTGAGTCTAACAAAAGATGTTAATCTATCATAACATGATAAATTAATTATTAAATTTCCACTAAAACTGGTAATGTGCCTGAACACAAGGTTTTAGTCTTAACTCTTATCTTAAGTTATAACTGAATCAGCATTTTTTTTTTCAAAAGGAAAAAATGTTACACTGTCAATAGTGTGTATAGGTTAGAGTTAGAAAAACTAGTTAAACCCATCAGATTGACCCCTTTAAGATTGTTTAAATTGAGGATCGGACTCTTGATTTAGAGTTTCTAAATTAGGTTGGATACAAAAAAGTTGCCCGTATAAACTCATCAATATTTATTTTTGTTATATTTAAAACTAAAAATTTAATAGTGATAATTGTAACTTATGTGGAACTGGATTTTTTTATGTGTTTTGATATATCAATATTTAATAAAATATCATTGGATTTTAAATAATTTAAAATATATTTTTGTCAAATTTATTACTATTTAGACTATGTAATTTTTTAATTATTTTTTTCTAAAACCCAATATTTCTTTCTACAAGTGTAGATTCCGTTAATGATAAAAGATAACAGTGATATCACTTTGTTGGGTAAGGGGATACATTAGTGTTTTTTTTTAATGAACTAGTATATTATTTAGACAAAAAATAACATTAAAAAACGTGTATATATATGTAGGGATGTTATCACCATAATATTTTTTATGATGTTGTTAATGTTTAATGGTTTGATTTGTTTTATTTACTTTTAGGCAATATTTGTCAACTATCACTGTAACTATTTTATTTAGTTTAATTTTAGTAAGCTAACAATAGTTTAGATTTTTAATTTGCTTATATTTATAGTTTTAATTAATAAATTATTATTTTATTTTGATCTATTTTAAAAAAATGAGATTATATTAAAAGGGTCTAAAAACCTAAAGCCAGCCTTTGAGTTCAAGGGTTAGGCCTTAAAAAAACTTCAACAATTAAATAGGCTTAAATGGGCCAACCTGTTTAAGCTCATACTTTTTAAGTGTTAGCTTTATAAGATTACACCGACTTATTTTTGTAACTCAATATGGGTTCATTAACATTATTTTTTATAAACAATTTCATAAGTCTTTTATAAATATTTTATGGGCCTTGAAGTTATAGTTTGACTTTGGTAGATGATCAGTGTCGAATCTATCTAAACTTTTATATATATAAAAAAAAAGACATCATTTTTCCTTACTTGTGATAGCATATGATAAAACGCCATATATAGAAGAAAAGCCATATAGAGAATAGAAATATCACAATTATGTCTTGTGATGGCCTGGAAAAAACGGAGAGAATTTTCGCATTTGGTTGATTGGTTGATTATAATATTAATAAGTAGAAGTGTGCACGTTGCTTATGGCCCCTGATCTACCCGTCTGAGCCTGTAAAAAAATCAATCAACCTGACCTAAAAAAATTGCTTAGAATATATTTGGGTAGGGCCAGGCTGGGCCAAGTGTTAAGTAGGGTATTAGACAACGTATGTTGTCCTATCCATTTGACTTGACCCTATATATATATATATTATTTTTTTATTTTTTCTTAAAATCTTATTTTTTTCTTAATTTATTCTATTTGTAATTTTACACTTTTCACTTTAGCTGACAACTCTCTTTGCTCATTTTTAAAGTATTGAACATAACTTTTATATTTACGCATATACCAAAGTTACTCTTATGCTTTACTTGTCAAGTATTCGATTATTGGTATTACAATAATACTATAAATATCCGACCCTACATATTTCAATATTTCTTTCTTATATATGCAATGGATTTCAATAATTTAATTACTATTTTTTTGTTATCTTATTCTTAGTAGATTATAGATATTATTTAACTTTTGAAGATATAAATATGATATTATTTCATAAGTTTATGATTGTAGATTTTTCTCACAATATGAGTAGGATATCATGATTTCGGCATGCCAACTTAAAATAGTTAAGATTTTTATCTGGTAGGACTAGGCATAGAGTTGTAAAATATAACCTATACTTTTTTCTAGTAGGGCACCATGCGGGAAGTTGCCCCGTCCAACCCTACCTATATATACCCCTATAAATAATAAGTGGAAGAAGGTATACCAAGCCGAATTTGGGTATCATTTTTTAAAAAAAACTTAAAATATCACTTCCAGTATACCTAACCTGCATTGTCGGAAAAAAAAGCATGCATTGCCTTGTCAAATATTCATTTGATATTTAATATAAGATCTAATTTATATTATAATTTGTATTATTCTTTTAATTCTTAATATAAAATTTAATCAAAAAATTAATCTTAATTCTAAATATAAAACTTATTTTTTTATATTTATTTTTTTTAAATTACCTCTAATGATACTCCCCCAACAATAATCAAATAAGAGAGGGAAGGAGAAGTTAAGAAAAATAATTAAAATATGTTTTAAAAAATATATATCATATTAAATAACTTAAATAACTTATTGAATATAATTAAATTAGTTAAATATATAATATATTAAAGATTAAAATAATATAAATTAATTCTTATATTAACAACTTGAGGAATATAATACTTCTCATGAGTCTATTTTAGTTTCCTCGTTTCTAATTATGGAGGAAAAGTTAGCCCTTCATAATTATTATCTTTAAATGAAATAAACAACATTCCAAATTATATTTGGCGTCCCATTTTGGCATTAATAGCCTATCTGTATCCGTCCTTTTTAATATCATTTGTCCTTACATCTGATATAAATTAAAGTCATATAGATAATATAAATATCAAGAGATTATTGTTGTGATGAAGTAGATTGAATCTTCCCATTAAGAGTCTATTTGGTATGTGGGAATTGGGACTTGGATTCTCTCCACTCTCCTTCCCATCCATTTCCCCTCCATTTCCATCTCAATTATTTTAACCGTTAGATTGAAATATGAGTAGTTTAAATTTAATGTTTCATAAAATATTTTTTAAATATTTATTTATTACAATTTTTACCTATCATGACTAAAATTAGTAATATAATTTTTTTTAATAATTTAATATTTTTATTAAATATTAAATTTGAATTGTTAAAATTTCAATATAATAGTTTAGAGGTGAGAAGTGGAGACAAAGTGGATGGGAAAGGGAAGTGAGAGAATCAAATCCGTGGGAAATGGATGGGATGACAAATTTTAATGAGTTTATTTTAAAGAAATTGGAGAAGTAAGATTAAAAGTTTTTAATTATTTTTTTTATTATTTTATCTTATATCTTATATTCGATAAAATTTTATAACCTTCACTAACAAGGGTTAGATCGAGGTGATAAGAAATCTCTACTTGTATAAATACAAAAACATAAATTTAAATTTTAAAAAATAAATTATTGATAAAAATAAAAACTATTTATGTTTTAAATTTTAAAAGGAATTAGTCATTAAATCCAAAGTTACCTGGGACATTATTAATTAAATCAAAAAGAATTTATAAACCTACCCTCCCTTTCCTCATACCAAACTGACCCTAAAGAGATGGAGTTTTGGCATTTTGTTATTGGTTGATGATATTATTAAATAAATCGAAGGAGGTAGTAGTGCCGTAGAAGCATCTGTGTCTTAAAAAAAAAAAAAAAAAGAATGCGACCTCAATTACATCGTCACGGCCTTACATCATTGATTCATATAATCATCAAACTTAGCTTATTCAAACACTATTTGTCAGTTTAACTGTTACATGAAATTTGACAAACTCTTCCGTCTCAGTTCATTTCACAGTGTTTTTTTTTTTAATAACTATCAAATTTTGAAGCATCAATTTAATATAATTTATGTTTGGCCTAAAAATTTGGTATAACTTATATTAAAGAAGATTGTTGGAGAAAGGAGATTATTATTTCAATCTTAATTTTGTTGTTATTACATATTATTATTTTATTCAAAAATTATAATATTTCAACAAGCACGCTTCTTTTCTTCTTGTGGAAAAGATAGTGCTTCACAATTGTTACTCGGTTTTAAATGTAAAAGACAATGGACAGATTTATTATAATTTTAAATATAAGATTTTAATTTATTTTATTTTTTAAATTTATAAATTTTTTTAAATTCTTACTAATTATTGCACCTATTAATAAAAAGTTTTTTATCAAAAAAATAATTTTTGGTACAAATGATTAAATCAAATACTTTGGCGTCCCATCGGCATTCATAGTCTGTAAACGTCCATCAATATCCTTTTAAATCATTACCCCTAATTAAAAGAAAGAAGACCGAAAACAAAGAAAAGAAGTCAATGTAGTTAGATTAAAAATGGCTGAACGACTCTATATAAATGCATGTACAAGGAAATGGGAATTCACAAATCACTTTGACACGTGGGGTTAATTATTAATTACCAGCTGAAGTACTAAAATGGTTTATCACTCTCACTTGTCCTCATTCTAAATACGTGTTTAGATAAAATTTTAAAAAAATTTATATATATAAAAAAAAGAGCTTTTGAATCATTTTTAAAAAAGGATTTTAAAAAAATTGTTTGTGAAAAAAAAATGATTTTGGATAAATGAGTATTTGGATAGTTATTACCAAAAGGATTTTTATAATTGAAAAATTACCAAAAAGTATATAATTTTATTAAAAATATGAGAGACGATAGATGGTGAAAAAGAAAGAGGAAAGATGGTGGAGAATATAGAAAAGAAAATAAAGATAGTAGAAAAGATAAAAGAGAGAATAGAAAAGAGAGAGGAGAGAGGATATATAGTTGAAAAGATAGAAAAGAGAAAAGATATAGTAGAAAATATAAAGGAGCGAAGGAATAGGGTATAAGAAAAAATAAGAGTAAAATAGTAATTGAGTAGTCCAAAAGCTCTTATATTTTTCTAAAAACTACTCTAACCAACTTATCTGAAATTATTATTTTAAACTATAGTTTAGTCAAGAAACTCTTTTAGACAAATATGGCTGTTTGTTTTAAAATTTTCTTAAACTGAGGTTTGGGTCATAAATACTTTTAAAACTTAAGTTTAAGGGTTTACCAAACAAGCCCTAAGTTTCTCTCTTTTCCTATTTTTCTTCTTTCATAAAACCATTCACAAACCTAATCTTCCACCAGGTCCTAAAGGCTTCCCATCATAGGAAATCTCCATCAACTCAATAGTTCTACTCTTTATCTTAACTAATGGAATCTTTCGAAATATGGACCTTTGTTTTCTCTGAAACTAGGTCATAGAACTGTTCTTGTTGTTTCATCTCCTAAAATGGCCAAAGAGACACTTAAGAACACTATAAAAAAACAGACTTTTAGCGATGACCTTTCAGCAGCGACAAAATAAGTCACCGCAGAAAGTCATGCTTTCAACAGCAACAAAACATGTCGCCGCTAAAAGTTAGTTTTCAGTTGTGACACGTATTGTCGCCTCTGAAAGTAAGACTTTTGGCGGCGACTTATATTATCGCCGCTGAACGTCAAAGATTAAAAATGTTATGTAACACTTTTCAGTGGCGATAAAAACAGTCGTCACTGAAAGTAAAACTTTCTGCGACGATATATTGTTGTCGCCGCAGAAGGTATGATAAAAAAGTTCTGGTGATGACATTTCAGCAGTGACATTATTTTGTGGCCGCTAAAAGTTGACACTACTTTGTCTCTGTTGAAAGTAAGAATTTCAAACTCTTCCTTCCTTAATTCATTTGAAGGCTCTAAAGCAACTATATATCATATAATTAAATTATTGAATAATGCCATTTGTAAATAATAAATAAAAAATTTTGACGTGTTATTATAGTGAGTAGAGATTATATAGTTAATAACATGATGTTTGTAAAAGAAGAAGATGAAGTAGGGGTATATGCATGAGATATATATCTGTATGAGCATGAGATATATATCTGTATGAGCGTGAGAGTTATTATCTATGTGTAAATGAGCGTGAGAGTTAATATCTATGTGTTATAAATAATGTGAGGGAGGAGATAGAGACAAGGACATGTGTGTGTATGTAATAAATCAGGAGAAAGAAGGAACATAAAATACATACGTACATTCTTATTTAATGTTACATTTACCCTCTACTGCTACATTCATATAACATCATATCTTTTATAAAAATAATTTATAAAGTATTATCGAGTGTAAGAGTAATGTTTTCAAATTAAAAAGTGTGAAAAGTGATATTTGTGAGAAAGAATGAAGGAAATAATAATGGTTAAAAATATTTTGGGATGAAGAAAAATTAAAAAAAAATCATAAAATTAGTATTTCTGGGGCTTAAAAAATTATGAAAGAGTTTGTTCTCCCAAAAGAGACCCAAATGATTTAATAGCTATTTTTGGGGAATAAAAAGCTTATTTTCTTAGAAACATTAAGAAAAATAATTTGAAGTTATCATTTATCGAAAAAAAAATTATAATTTTTTTAATAAGGTCAATAATATATTAGGGAAGAAATATCATTATTTTATTAAGTTGATTATTTCTTAAAAATTATTTGGTAAAACTAACTTTCAGTCGCGACATTTTTGTCGCCGCTGAAGGTAGTTAGGATTATTTTCCTGCCCGCGCCCTAATATTTCATTTCTTGGGCTTCAGCGGAGCGATACAGAGAGCAGGAGCCATGACAATTTTGCTGGAGAGTAACGGAGGTCGTCATAGTGATAATGATGAGAGGTTGAAGAGTGTGGATTGAAGCTTAGAAGCGGGAAATTTTGTTTTGGTGAATGCAACTGTGGATTGAAGCTTTGAGCGGTAGCTGGGGTTGATTTGGCCGATGAAAATTGAAGCTTAGAAGGGGAAAGTCTTATTTTGGTGTTATTCAGTGGATTCGTAAGCTGTCTGACGTTAAATCGATCGCCATCTTCTATTCGTGCATGGTGGATTTCTTCTTTCGGCTCTGCAACAAAAGTCACCGAAGAAGGTGAGTTCTTCTCCAATATGTGATTTGGCCATTGAATGCTAGTTGTTGCAACAAAGACAATTTACGCCTACGGTTTGTGAGCACCCATAGGTACCCCATGGTTTCATTTGATCATTCATTTTGTTGGTTCTTTTGTTTACATAATAACTCCCCTTTCTTCTGTTGTTGAATTCTATTGCATCTTATCAATTCAACACAGAATATCAAATATAAAGTTCCTCCCTATATATATATTGTTTATCTTATAAGTTTAAGGTCCTCGCCCCCGTCCTATAAGTTAGTCTCTTAGAATTATTTTGTAATCTTCTTTGAACTTGAACTCATGAGAGAAAGATAAACACAGGCATGCCCTACTTATATATATCTCTTCCATAGTAGCATAATAGTGCAACTGCAACTGTCATTAGCGTTGTTTTATCCTTAGGGAATAAAGAGTCTCATGTGTTGAGGTGATATATGATGATAGTTTTTTATCTTAATATATGTTGTATTTTGTTAATAACTTTATAGTATAGTGGTACAGATACTTCTCAATAAGTGAGAGTTTGTAGGTTCAATCCTTGTTATAATCTAATCTAAGTCATTATAAGGGATTAATTTCTTCTATTGGATTGTTTTTGGTACAAAGTGAATTTGTTTTGTAGATGATAGTTTGAGTTTGGTATGTAAAGTTCGGTCCCAAGAAAGGAGGGCCATGAAGAAGCACAGGCCTAACCTGACAACATATACAAGTGGCCAATTTAACTTCTTTTGACAATTATAGGTAATTTTCCTTTTTTATTTTTATAGAGTTGTTAATAGAGCTCAGTGTTAGGTTCTTCAGTAGTAAAGCTTAATCCAATGCCCTGTTATCTGCAAATATACTTTTCTCTTTGTGCTTAACCAGAATCGCTATCTTCAAATCTTTCTTCTTTGAATTATGGTGTCAAAGTAGGATTTATCTTATGTGGAGCGTGTCATTTCTTTGTTTCTGCAATATTTTTTGGATTTGATATAATTAATTATTGGTTTTTAGTTCCTGTTAATTATTGGATTTGATATAAAGTTTATAGGCCTATTAATCTTACCTATGACTTATAAATGATTAGCTTGTTAACATTTTCTCCTCTCAATTTACACTAAGAACAAATATTGAATTTGCATAATCTAAAACATGTGCATATGTATCACAAAACACTTAGATTAATTGGTTGTGTGTTATTTTAATTTAACTAGTCATCTCATGTTTACTCTTTAAATATGCAACTATGATAATTACTTAGAGATAATTATATATACGTATTACTATTCATATACTGATATGTTTGTTGAATTTTCTTGTTGTATCCTATGTTTAACTGTTTAGGGAATATAAATAGATAAAAGTTGGCTACATATTAGAGACAGAGGCAACCTATCATATATTAGAGGAATGGATGCTTTTTTAGAATGAGCATTTAGTCAACCAGGAGTGGTAAATCAAATACGTTGCCCTTATAAAAGATGCATGAACGTTATATTTAAAGTGAGAAGCGATGTAAGGACAGACTTATTGAGCAAAGGTTTCTGGAATAGTTATACAGTGTGGGAGTTATATGGGGAAATTAGAAGACTGCAGGAAGATTGTAGAACTTCTAGTAATGACTTAGAAAATGTTACTGATAATGAGAATTTTGCAAGGATAATATGCGATACATATGGAGTTCCATGTGTAGATTATACAAATACTAACGACTTTGAGAGTGAAGAGCCTAATGTGCAGGCTAAAAGATTCTTTGACTTGTTAAAAGATGCTAAAACAGAACTTTATCCAGGTTGTGTTAAGATGTCCAAACTTTCTTTTATTGTAAAGTTGTTTCAAGTGAAATGCCTTAACCATTGGAGTAATAAATCTATAGACGTGTTGTTGGGCTTGTTAAAAGAAGTTCTCCCAGATGGGACTTTAGTTCCAAACTCATTCTATGAAGCTAAAAAGATAATTCGTGATTTGGGTTTAGATTACCACAAAATTGATGCTTGTGAGAATAATTGCATATTGTATTAGGGAGAGCACACAAATGCATAATCATGTCCTAAGTGTAATATACCTAGATGGAATTTAAACAAAAAGAAAGGGAAGAAGGTTATGCATAAAGTCTTAAGGCATTTTCCTACAACACTAAAGCTACAAAGATTGTATATGTCAAGAGATACAACAAAAGAAATGAGGTGGCACAAGGAGAAACACTCGAATGATGATGTACTGAGGCATCCAGCTGATTATTTAGCTTGGAAACACTTTAACAACTATTACCCTAACTTCTCTGCTGATCCAACAAGTGTTTGACTGGGTTTAGCAAGCGATGGATTTCAACCTTTTGGGAATATGAGCGCCAATCACAGTATATGGTATGTTGTGTTAGTGCCATATAATTTGCCGCCATGGCTTTGTATGAAAAGCCCATACTTTATGATGACACTTCTTATTCCCGGTCTGAAGTGTCCAGGTGATGAAATAGATGCTTACCTCCAACCAATGATTCATGAGTTGAAGCAATTATGGGAAGTAGGGGTATAAACGTATGATGCGTATTGTCAATCAAATTTTATCATGCATGCCGCAATATTGTGGACTATAAATGATTTTCCCACATATGGAAACCTTTGAGGGTGGTCTACTAAAGGTAAACTTGCATGTCCATGTTGCCATAAAGACAAGCATTGTATTTCGATAAGGAGCAAGTTGTCTTACATGAGCCATCGGTGCTTTCTTCCACAAAATCACCCATGGTGTAAAAATAAGATATCGTTTGATGGTAAAGAAGAGCATATGGATCCACCAGTTATATTGACTAGAGATGAAATACTAAAGCAACTACAACACTTAGGTGATATGTCATTTGGGAAGGGAACAAAAAGAAAGCATCATACACATAATAGTGCTTACAATTGGAGGAAAAGAAGTATTTTTTTCCAATTGCCTTATTAGAAGAACTTGCTAATATGGCATAATCTTGATGTGATGCATATAGAAAGAAATGTTTCTCATAACATTGCGTGCATAGTGATGGATTTGGTTGGAAAGACAAAGGATACAATTAAAAGTAGGTATGACTTGATGGACTTAGGTATTAGGAGTGATATGCACCCAGTTAAAGATGGTAATAATGTTTCTATTCCTCTTGCTCCTTACACATTGTCTCCTGAGAACAAACAATCCCTTTTAAAATTCTTGGCTAACTTAAGAGTGTCTGATACTTTTTCATCTAATATTTCAAGATGTGTCAACATTCAGGAGCAAAAACTATTTGGTTTGAAGTGCCATAATCACCATGTGTTATTGCAAGCGATATTTCCAATTGTCATACATGGGTTATTACCTTTTAAGGTGTGTGAACCAATTATAGAGTTGGGAAGATTTTTCAAAAATCTTTGTTAGAAGTCTTTATCTTGTGAACTACTTGACAAACTTTAAAGTCAGATAATATTGACATTATGCAAGTTGGAGATGATCTTCCTACCTGCTTTCTTTGATGTGATGATTCACTTGCCAATACACTTGTCAGGGGAGGCAAAAGTTGCTAGACCAATTCAATATCGTTGGATGTATCCAATAGAAAGGTAACATTCATCAATTGCATTTTATATTTGTAATTCATAATTATAGAATGTTAATTAATGTTAATGCATCAGGTATTTGCGAACACTCAAATGTATATTCGTAATAAAGCTCGGCCAGAAGGATCAATTGTAAAAGAATACTTGGTAGATGAAAGTCTCACGTTCTGCTCAAGATATTTGAAAGATTTTCCTACAAAATTTAATGTGTCACGTAGGAATGATGATACTAGTGATGATATCAACCCTGAGTTTACAATATTTAAGAAAAATAGTCAACCTATGGGACATTGTGAGTCAATTGCTCTTCCCTATGAAGAATACTGTCAAGCAAGAATGTATGTGCTACAAAATTGTGAATAAGTTTAGCCATTTATGGAGTAAGTTGCCTGACTTAAAGAGAAGCTTTATTTGTCATATTGCATTTTTTTCTTATTGCTATGGAAATTTGTAGGGAATATACAACACAGCTTGAAGCCCACGGATCAAGGAGTGAGCAAAGCCAATATGAGTTTCCTCAATAGTTTCATTCATGAGTAAGTTATAACATTATTAGCCATAGTATTTTGATAAGTATAGGTTCATAAGTATCAATATGCGATACTCATTACAACAAATGAACCTTTTATTCTAGTATCTCAAGCTGAGCAAGTTTTCTATGTGGATGACATTGTTGCACTCGGTTGGCTCGTTGTTATCAAAACAAACTCACGTGACTTGTTTAATGTACCAACTAACAATGATATTGATGATAGTGGGGTCCATGATCCTATGATTGATGCAGAACCTTATCAACAGTTAGTGGTAGACTTAAATGTTTATCGTACGAGTCTTACACAACTTGATGATATTATCATTAACTTATATGGAGAAGATGGACAAACGTAGACCATAGCTCAAGGAGAACCATCACAAATACATCAAAATAATGCCATTAATACTGGATTTAGTGATGAAGAGGATTTTCTTGACGACTTTGATAGTGATACTGAAGAAGAAAGTGACATAAAAATTGAAATAGAAGAAACAGATGAATCAGAAGACATTTATGGAAGTGATAGTGTAACGAAAGATTTAAATGAATGAAATTAATTGATATGGTATATTTTATCTACATTGATTATTATTTGATTGATTGCTTTTTCCTAAATGAAATCCATACTTTTGTAGGATATGTCAGGATTAAAGAGAGGTCAAGGTGGGAAAAGTATTTCTGTTACATCTAATGACGACACAAATAGCCGAGGTACATGCTCTACGCCGCAATCAAGACATGTTATTTTACCTCTTCTACTGCAACAACAACTTCAAGAAATGCCTGTCAACTCTCCTCCTACTCCTCATACTCAAAATAGTAGTGCAGGTAAGTTTGTTTCAATTTTTTAGTAATTGGTTTACATCGCTTGTAACATTTAATTGTTCTAATTTAACTTCAATGATAGGCTCTTCTGCTGCAATCAACAAGCCCAGAGGAGTTTATAAGTCTATTAATGTGAATTTAAGGACTGCACAAGGAGCAAAGATTCGAGTTAAATTTGCAGATTCTATGTCAAGAGAAATCGGTCCAGAAGCAAGAGACTTTTCTAATTATTGTGGTTTAACTCTTAGAACCACAGTCTCTTTCAGGGATGGTGGAGGTAGTTGGAAGAATATTTTTGAAAAATATGGTCATGATATGATTTTAAAAATAAAGATATTATTTATGTCAAATTTGTATACTTATTTTAGTTTATTTATATTATTATATAAAGTGTTTATATTTATTTTTTTAGGATAAATTTGAGCCTGCTGATGAAATTACTGAAGAAAAGTTTCATATAGCTATATCAATTATTTTACAAAATGCATTCAGAAATTGGAAGAACAATCTGCACTCTCACTACAAAAAATATGAGACTAATGAGGATAGGTTGGTTAATCCTCCTCAAACTATTAGTTTTTAAGATTGGGAGTGGTTATTAATATATTTTAAGTCTGACATATTTAAGGTATCTTACTATCCTTCTAAATAAATATATGTTTTCAAGTATTAAATCTTTATTAGTTACTACATGTTGTTTGTTGTAGAACAAAATGTAAGGAACACGATAAATCGAGAAAAACAAATGACTAAACATACTTGTGGTCCTCGATCATTTGCAGAGATTGAATATGCTACAGTAAGTTCAATCTATCACCAGTATAATTTAAACCTTTTAATCTTTTTTTTTAAATTTAATTTATATTTTCTTGTATGTTATTATTTTGTAGAGAGATCCTACTACTTGACGATCTATCCCTCCTGACCAGCTGTGGGAGATAACGCATACTAGAAAGACATTAGATGGACGAGTAGTATGGGCTGACCCACACTCTGAACAGCTTCATGTACGCATTGTTGTTTACTATCTTATTTTGATTTAGTTTTATTTTTAATCTAATAGTTTTATATTTTTATTATAGAGTCGTATGCACGAACTTTCTCAACAACAAGACCAAGATTTAGAGAGTGATGCTTGAATAACTTCAGAGAAAATATTGGCGATAGTTCTTGGTGAGAGGACAGGGTATATAAGAGGGAAAGGGTATGGAGCGGAACCTTCAAGGAAGAGAAATCGCCCTCAGTCTACTGATAGTTCAGTTGTGGAGAGTGTGCGTGCCCAATTGCAGGAAGAGTTTGATAAAAAATTTCAAGAGGAGAGAGAAAAAATGGAGGTTGAGCGTGCAGTAGAACGTGCAAAGATGGACGAAGAGCGTAAAAAGATACAACAGGAGCGTGTACAATTCGAGCAAAGACTAATGGAAAAAATAGAGCAAAGAATACAAGATCAATTCACTGCCTTAATGCAGAAGGAGCAACCACATGCGGCTACTTCTAGTCATAGTATAGGACATTCTATATAAAATTTATGTATAAACTAAACAATTTTATTTTAATTTTAAATATGTTTAAGTAATTGAACTAATTTCATATTTTATATGATAATCATTTATTTAGTTATTTATCATTTATTATTTATTATTAAATTATTTTTTTTTATATTACAGAAATTATAGAAAAAATTTAAAAAATAATATTAAGCTTTAGTATCACCACAGAATCATCTTTAGGCGGTGACATTTCTGTTGCCGCAGAATCATCCTTAAGCAGCGACAGATTGGTCGCCACGAATTCCTCTTCAGCCGGCGACACTTTTGTCGCCACTAATTCATCTTTATGCGGTGACATTTTTGTCGCCGCTAATTCCTCACTTTAGGCAATGACTCTCAGTTGTCGCTGCCAATATATATAGACGACAGTCACATAGGCGGCGACAAAATGTCGTCACTCTAGTGATTCAGCGGCAATTTTTAAACCTTTTGTTGCCGCTAAAAATCAATTTTTTTTGTAGTGGAACCATGACGTTGAGTTCTCTGATAGATGAAGGCATGCGTAATAGACAATCTTTTAAAGTAAAAACTATCCTACAATGGCATAGAGCTGTTTTTCTCTTCTTATGGAAACTGTTGGCGAGAAATTGGGAAAATATGTGTAGTTCATGTTTTTAGTGCTAAAAGAGGCGCAAGTTTTTCATCTGTAAGACGCTATGAGGTTCAACGAATGATTCAAAAGATCTCAACACATGCAGATTCATCCAAGGTTACAAACTTGAATGAGCTTTTGATGTCTGTTACAAATATCATAATTTGTAGGGCTACTTTTGGGAGAAGATACGAGGAAGAAGGAATTGAAAGGAGCAGGTTTGTTATTAGTTTATTCATTTGGATACAGTCCCTTATCTCAAAGCAAAATTATTTGACCTATTCTTTTGGATTTAGTAATTGATAATTATATTGCAGTTTTGTAAGTGTAGGTGTTTGCTGATGGGTCTTATTGGATTTGACTTGAAATTAGAAATAAATTGATGATCAAATAATATCATTAAGATTATGCAGAAAATATTAGTGGTAGTATTCTCATGAAGAAGATTCCATAATAGTTACTTAATTGTTCTCTTAGAAAATGAGAGTAGTAGATTCTTCAACCTACTTTACGCCTTAGCTTCATCGTGAATAGAGAATGTCATAGTGAGAGAAAGTTGCCAAAGAGATGTAGTTAATTGCTAGGGTTCATCCATAAATTACTATATACCACTCTATTACTTATTGTAAATCACTTGTACCCTAGAAGTTTGTTCAAAAATGTAAGTCATTAGTAGGATATTTAATGACTATTTTTTTATTTTATCCCTTATTGACTATTCAATGAAACAGGTGAGAGAAATGTGCACCATGTTTTTTTTTTCAATATCCCTTATTTAATAAGGGCAAGCATGATTTTTTTTTAAATTTAATACTTTCTTTGATGTACGAATTTGAGATACAAATGACTTACAATATGAACATAGTGGTAAATACCCACTCTAATTCCTATTATAAATCACTTTTAACTATTTTTCGCATGCCCAAAAATAGAGGGTGAGCCATTAAATTTGTTTAAAATTAATATTTTTTTTCTAACACATTATCCCTCTTTAAAAGACGAGTTCGAAGCGCCTTGTTCAAAAAACATTCGCTATCAATCAATAGTAAAGGTAAAATAGGAAAAAAATAATTAATGAGATTATTGGTGTCTTGTAATAAAGACTAAAGTGATTATATATATAACCCTTACAATATTATAATAATAAATATATTATTATTAACTATTTTCCTTTTATAGTTAGATTATGATAGGGAACCACTGAACACTAAAATGATGTAGGTTAGAGTCTCTACAAAAATGGCCCTTGTTGTAAGCTAAATATTTTAACAAGACCAATTATTTAAAATAAGATTAAATATTCCCGTTAAATAATTAATACCAACTTGAGTTGGTAAGCTAAAAGTACTTTAAAGCATTCTATATATCTTATGTCCTTAAGTATATATTGCCAAAGCAGTGTCTAAAGATTAATTTGTTGGTGATCCTATTGAACGTTCCATGGGATGCTTAATGAGTTGCAAGTCTTGATGGGTAGCTTATTCTTGCAAGATTATATTCATTTCACACGGTGGATGGATAGACTCGGAGGATTGACTAGTCGCCTTGAAAAAATTTACTAGGAGTTGGATGCATTTTATAAAGAAGTTATTGATGATCATCTTGATCCTCAAAGTCAAAAGCCACAAGAAGATGAATATATAGTTGATGTCTTGCTTCACCTCAAGAAGCCGCGATGGTTTTCTATCGATCTCACTTTTGATCACATTAAAGCTTTAATCATGGTAATTCTCCAATTCTATTTTATTTTATTTTTTATAAATTCCAAAAATGATAACATTGTATAACTCATGGTATTAAAAATCAACTTCACAGTTAACCATTCATACTAGTGAACTAGTGAACTAATTCCCCTAACATATCCAATACAGAATTTTAGATAAGTCAATTAGATTGAATTTTGATTTTTCCCCTCTCACTATTAAGCCTGAAATAATGTCATTTTAAATTAGAAAAATAGCAATACATCATATTTATACTTTAGTAAGTTAGCTTTATTGGATTATGTGTTTATGCATAAATGTTCTATTTAATTGTGAGTTACTATATTTTTTATTTAAATATTACTCTTTTTAATATTATCTATGAATATTTTTTAATTTTAATTAAATTCTATATTTTTTATCATGATTATGTTGACTCCAATTTAATCATAGTTGGACCATTAAACTTTGAACCACTTCTTAATCGATTCAATGACCGGCTTTTATTACCTAGATATAACTATGTATAAGCATGATTGAGATAAGCTCAAATACAAAGGAAAAAAAACATATACAACATAAATCGTCATTGCAATCTCATTTGGGTGAAATGACCTACTAAAAGCTTAGCAAAGGGAGCTCATATAGGTAATTGGTCTGCTTATTTTGCTTTTATATAGAAGAAAACCAATATTGGTTTAAATAAAGAAAGATATTTTGCTTGTATAAAAAGCTTGAATTTATCTTATTTTCCTTCTTCTTATGATATATTGTGATGGACATACTTGCAGCAACAACAGATATATGTACAGCAGTATCAGTTTGGGCTATGACCCAACTAATGAAAAATCCAAAAGTGACGCAAAAAGTTCAAGAGGAAGTTAGAAATCAATATGGCTCAAATAAAGGTTTCATAGAAGAAGTTGACATTCAAAAGCTTACATATCTAAAGGCAGTGGTAAATTGATATTGCATCCATCAGCACCATTACTTGTTATGAGACAAAAAAACAATAAATGCATAATTGAAGGCTAAGAAATTCCAGCTAAGACATCAGTTTATGTCAATGCATGGACCATTCATAGAGATCCTGAGGCTTGGAAAGACCTAGAAGTGTTCTGTACTGAGAGGTTCTTGGACAATGCAATAGATTTTGAAGGATTAGATTTTGAGCTCATTCCATTTGGTTAAGGAAGAAGAATTTGCCCAGGCTTACCAATGGGGTTTGCCTCAGTGGAGTTTATTCTTGCTAATCTTGCTTATCATTTGATTGGGAAATGCTTAAAGGGGTGAATGGGGAAGATATAGACTTTGAGGTACTACCAGGAATTACCCAGCACAAGAAAAAGTCTGTCTTTTGTCCAAGAACCATCTATTTTAATAATCATGTGATGTTAATATGTTTCTAAAGAGATACATTAACCTAAATGAATGTAAAATAATAAATTTACCCATTGCATTGATAAGAGAGAGTTATAGGATGTATATAAATATAAAAAGGAACAAGTGTCATGTGAGTGATTAGGGCCAATAAGGGGAAGGCTTGAATCTTGGATCCTAGTATTTTCAGGAAGATGAGTGATTTCAACAAGATTTGTTATGTTGTTAGTGAGAGTTCTTTTTCCCGTGGATGCCAGTTCCTATATGGATAGTGTAAAAGAAAGTGCAACGTTGTCAATAAATCTCTCCTTACTCATCTTTACAAGTAATATCTTCCTTTTGTCTCAATAGAGTCATAGCTCTAATACCACAAGAGAGTACGTAATATGCGCTTAGAGGCTTAGTTTTAAATGTATCAAGATTTTATTTTAGGAAAGCCTTATTAAATAACTCTAATTAGGGATATATTTAGACATCGATCCCTAACTATTAGAACAAAATTTTCAAATCTCACTATCCCAATAAATCTTTAGTCTCATTCTTTTTTATGAACATATTCTCCTAAATGAGGCAAGTGCCTAACATACTCGAATTTCTAGGAGATAAAAATAAAATATTACAAGTTGAAGTTTTCATAAAAGAAAAATAAAATTAAAGAAAACTCACAGAAAAAATATATATATTTTTCTATAAAAGAGAATACAACTTAATTTTGCTCCTTGCATCTCTCTACGCATTTCCTTCGTACGTGTTTGACAAACTTTTAAAAACATAAATTTGACTTCAAATCATGGATTTAAAAATTAGGGTGACAAATATTTTTTATTTTTATTAAAAATAGTTTTTATTAAAAAATATGGTTTAGGGTAAAAAATTATAGTATTGAAGAAGGAAGTTTTTCATTGTTTTTAAAAAAATTATTATTTAAAAATTAACCTAAATATAATTATATATAGATTCCAACCTTCATAGGAGAAAGCATGGCATTATGACACGTGATACTCTTATAGCATAGAACTGTCTCTACAGGAGAGTATGACACATATGCACATTTTTCAAGGATATTATAACACATTTTCCAATATCTGAAACATATTTAAAGGCTTATGACAATAGTTGAGATAAGATGGTTGATGACAGGAAAGATGCTTCGACAGTAAATTAGTTCCATCCATTTCAAGGAATCAATGTGATATTAGTAAGTTGAGACCATCATATATACTGAAGCTACAGCTGATATTTCCTTTTTCCTTTTTAATAAAAAATTAAAAATAATTAATGAGAATTTATATAAATAATAAAAAATAAATTTATATTTTATAAAAATTTAAATTTAAATCACACTAATATTATAATAGTTTATTTTATAAGTGATCTCATAAATCTTTTATAAATATTTATTAAATTCTAAAAATATATTTTAATTTTAGTGAAAAATTAATATAAAATATATCTAATTTTTTTGTTAAAAAAATACTAAAGATAGCCCTTCTTTATATAACTAACATTGATGTCTTTGATTTAAAATATTATAAAGATATTATTTCTCCTATTTTTGTCTCCTTGCATCCAAAAATAGAGGAAAAGATAGCCCTTCATAATTGCCATCTTATTTTAGCTAAAAACAAATTGCCATCTTATAATAATAATAATAAATACTATTTCAAGTAGAGCTGGTCCCTCCATCCTACCAAAAAATGACGGGTTAAATTACTAAATTTATAGTCCATTTTAACACTCTCTCCAAACCTGCACTCGCGACGGGTTAATTTGCCAAGTTGGTAGGTTAGCGCCCCCTTTTTTTTTTTACCATTTACATTATATTTTACTAATTTCAAAGTCATTGTTTATATTACACTTTATTTACACTAATTTTATTTCATTAAGTCATTTTATATATACTTTATTTTATTTTTATTTTATTTGTGATAGATTTATCTACGAATAGTAATAAAGTTGACAAAATAAATATTTTAATAACATAAAATCATATTTTGAATCTAATTAATATTGATATATATAATTTTAAAAAAATGGTGAATTGGAGGGATATATAAATATTTGTTTAAAAAAATAAAAGTTGACAAGTTGGCCGACTAACCCACCAATCCACGGGCACAGATTAATATAATATCAACACGCCTCCAACCTAATTCATAGCAAGCCAACCCATGTTTAACGAGTTAATCTACATTATCACTTCTAATTTTCAAGTCATGTTTAGCGTTGACATTAATATTTTGTGTATGTACATCCTTTAATATTATTTTTCCTTCCATATAAAGTCATATAGAAAAGAGAAATATCAAGTAATTAATGTCTTCAATGGATTGAATATAATGGACAATACATTTAAAAAGAATATCGTAGAAGCATGTGAGAATCTTAAGGCTAAATATAGAGAAAAATTAGAAAAGAAATAATACTAGAAAAAACTATTAAAAATAGGAAAATATTTTACTATTTTTTTTAAAAAAAAATCGTTGTATTCTCCCCCTATTTTGTTTTTCAATTTTCTTCCCCCAAAATATAACGTTAAAAAACTCAAAGCATGGGCCGCCAGTTATGATACGGGGGGCAGTAAAACCGTATGGAGTGTGAAGAAAATGTTATGGCAAAAGATTTCTCCCCCCAACCCCCCCCCCTTCCTCTAATTTTATGCAAAATATAAAATACTTTATAATTTATTTTAATTTTAACATATTTAGTCTCAAATGATAATATTTATACTAATTATTATTTTAAAAATTGAATATAATATACCATTGTTTATAAATATTTTGACAATATTTAAAATTTTAATGTTGACATTTTTTAGTGAAACTAATAATGTTATAATGTTAGAGTTAGAAGATTAAAAATATACTTTATAAAATTAAATTTATCAAATATAAACTTTTGCCTATGAGATTATTAATTTCCATCTTAATTTTATTTTTATTGCACATTATTGTATTCATAAATTATAATATTCCAGCATGCAGCTATCTAGAAGTTATTGGAATATTTTTAACATGAAGATGTGTTTTTTTTTTAAAATGTTATGTCCTTATAAAAAAGGAATTTGTGTGAAGGGTTGTGTAGGGAGTTATAACTTCACATGCAAAAATGTTACTCTTCATGAAAAATAATTATTATTTATTTAATTTATATTGATTCATAGATTAACATATGTTGTTCATAATAATATTAACATATGTTTATGACTTTTTAATTGAAGATGTGTTGCTTCAAAAGGCACAACTTTAAAGCTTATAAATACCCTAATCATCACATCATTTGGATATGAATGATATAATATAGATAATAGAGAAACCAAATCGGATTATGTTCAGATCTGAGTCATACTTCTAAAGCTTCACAAGTCGAGCTATCGATGTTCACACGAAGTTTAGACTATTAAAGTCTAAACTAGAGTAGCACAATAGAGCACAACATAAGAGAGAGAGATGAGATGAGAAGAGAAGAGAAGAGAAAATCAGAAAACTAAATGGTTAGGGTGAGAAATAACTCAGATACCCTCTATTTATAGGAGTAAGGTGACTAGTATTTAGGAAGATACGATAACTCTTATTTATTCCTCATTACTCCATATTCCTCAATCAAGAATAAATGCTGATTAATTTTCTACTAATGAGGGATTCTCATTCCTTAATTCTCTCTAGGAAATTAATGCTAATTTATTCTCTTATTTAATTAAAAAAGTTTCCAATTTTCAAATGAAATAGTCTGGCGATGGACTTAGATCCAAAGTCTAATAAGATACAAGACAATAAGATCAAATTCATTGGCTTTATCTTTGAGTGGACGCAGAAACAAAGTCAAATTATCACTTTGTAAAGGTTTTTATTGTTTGGCTTGAGTATTTGAGTGCAATCTATATTTAAGAGTCTTTATTGTATCCTATAAGAAATTCAGCTGGATTAAACCTAAGGGAAAATATTGCTTACTTCTTGAAGATGTTCTCTTCTTCTTGTACTCTTAAGATAACGAGTCCCACTAACAAAAGTCATTTTACAAATACCTTCAAGTGAGGCCATAAATCATTTCCCCAAATACGCGATGTGGAAAAAAAAAGTCAATGAAATTAGATTAAAAATGGGGAAACGACTCTATATAAATGCATGTATAAGGAAAAGGGAATTCACAAATCACTTGACAAGTGAGGTTAACAACAAGAACTACCAAAATGGTATTAACACTCTCACTTGTTCTAATTTTAAGTTTTCCTCTTTTGTTGTTTTACTTCTTTCATAAACACAGAGAAACTATTCACAAACCTAACCTTCTACCAGGTCCTAAAGGCCTTCCCATCATAGGAAATCTCAATCAACTCAATAGTTCTACTCTTTATCTTGACCTATGGAATCTTTCAAAGAAATATGGACCTTTGTTTTCTCTGAAACTAGGTCATAGAACTGTGCTTGTTGTTTCATCTCCTAAAATGGCCAAAGAGACACTTAAGAACCATGACGTTGAGTTCTCTGATAGACCCTCTTTGTTCAGTCAGCAAAAACTATCCTACAATGGCATAGAGCTGTTTTTCTCTTCTTATGGAGATTATTGGCGAGAAATTAGAAAAATATGTGTAGTTCATGTTTTTAGTGCTAAAAGAGTCTCAAGTTTTTCATCTATAAGACGCTATGAGGCTCAACGAATGATTCAAAGGATCTCAACACATGCAGATTCATCCAAGGTTACAAACTTGAATGAGTTTTTGATGTCTGTTACAAGTACCATAATTTGCAGGGCTACTTTTGGGAGAAGATACGAGGGAGAAGGAGTTGAAAGGAGCAGGTTTGTTATTAGTTGATTCATTTAGATACATTCCCTTATCTGAAAGCAACATTATTTGATCAATTCTTGTGGATTCAGTAATTGATAATCGCAGTTTCGGTAGTATAGGAGTTTACTGGGTCTTATGGAATTGATGATCAAATATAATCATGAAGATTATGTAGAATGTATTTGTGGTAGTCTCTAAAACAAAATGAAGAATAAAACTATAAATTGTATGAGTACTTTTAGAAGACTCCATAGTTGCTGAATTCATCTCAGACAGGGCGTGTTAGCTGAGCTTTTTTGCTGCGCAGCCATTTTCTCCCCTTCCCAAATGTTTTTTTGTATTATTTTTTTAATTGTTAGATTCTACATAAAATGAGTGACATCTTGATATCTTATAGTTAAAAAATAATTCAGTTTTAATTTTTTTATATTTTTTAAAGATTTAATACTTTAAATCATCAAAAACTACAACTCCTTCACTGCTATGAGAGTATTAAATTTTTAAAAAATTATAATAATATGAAAATTGAACCATTTTTTATATATCAAAATGTTATTCATTTTATGTAAAATCTAATGATGTAAAATCTAATCGACTAAAGAAACACACAAAAATTAGGAAGGGAGAGAAAATGATAGCGTGATTAAGAATGCCCAACTGACACCTCTATCTATTAATCTCTTGGAAAATGACAGCTGTAGATTCTTCATCCTACTTTCTGGTGTTATGAATGCAGGCCAACTTGCAAGTTTTGAGTTTTGCCAACATGTGAACTTTGAAACTTGCTGACATTTTATTTCTTCTCTTTTCTAAATTCCCCATTTTAAAATGTTCATTCAATAAATGGCCATCATTCTCTAATTTTTTTTTTTATTTAAAGGGACCAGCGTTAATGACTAAAGTTACAAATGGATTGAATCGTGAACTTCCATAGTATAGGCTACAAAATCTTTAGCTAAGAGAATGAAAAAATTCTTTTGATTTACACTAAAATTAAAGCACTTTCAATTTGACATACTGAATGCAAAAGATGTATTCCTTTAAACTAAATTTGCTTCATATACAAATGTTGGGAATTAAACCCTAAGGGCATGTTTAGTAGGTGAGAAGTGAAAGTGTGGAAATAAAAGTGAAAGTAGAATCTTTTACTTCTCTGGTTTGAAATGATGGAAGTAACTTTAACTTCTAATATTTTTTATTTTTAGTTCTATAAAAAAATTGAGAATTGATATGATAGAAGTTGAAGTAAAATTTTTTAGCCTATTTTATCCTAAGTATAAAATTCCTATACAACGTTAACCTTTTTTAAATTATAAAAAATTATTTCAGACCATTTTACCCCAAGACCCAAGTTATAAAAAATATACATTAATTATATACTCATTTTTATCCTATTAAATAAACTTTTAAAGTTAATGTCTAACTTAATTCTACTTCTATTTCCATTTATACTTTTACTTATACATATATAAAAAACCCTTCCATCCTAACAAAAGTACCGTAAGTGCTTTTTCAATACCTCTTACGCCAGCTTGAGTTGGTAGGCTAAAAGTACTTGAAAGCAAATATATATCATGTTCCTTAAGAGAGAGAGTGGATGTTTGTAAGGTAATTTCTTAAGATTAATTTGTTGTTGATCATATTCAAGGTTCCATGGGATGCTTAATGAGTTGCAAGCCTTGATGGCTAGCTTCTTCTTGCAAGATTATATTCATTTCACAGGCTGGATAGATAGACTGAGAGGGTTGACTAGTCGCCTTGAGAAGAATTACAAGGAGTTGGATGCATTTTATAAAGAAGTTATTGATGAGCATCTTGATCCTCAAAGGCAAAAACCACAAGAAGAAGAAGATATAGTTGATGTCTTGCTTCACCTCAAGAAGCAGAGATGGTTTTCTATCGATCTCACTTTTGATCACATCAAAGCTTTAATCATGGTAATTCTCCTATTTTATTTTTTATAAATTCTAGGAACAATAACATTATATAACTCATGGCATTAAAAACCCAACTAGGGCTAACCAGTCAAACTAGTGAATCTGCCCCATGACTGGTCGGTCAAGAGTTCTAGCTTAGCAAATTAAGGAGAGCTCAGAAAGTGAATTTCTCTGCTTATTTCGCTTTTATAAAGAAGAAAACTAAAATGGGTTTTAAATAAAGAAAGATATTTTTTTGAATCTATCCTATTTTCCTTTTTCTTATGATATATATATTGTGCAGGACATACTTGCAGCAGCAATAGATACAGGCACAGCACTATCAGTTTGGGCTATGACTGAACTAATGAAAAATCCAAAAGTGATGCAAAAAGTTCAAGAAGAGGTTAGAAATCAATGTGGCTCAAATAAAGGTTTCATAGAAGAAGCTGACGTTCAAAAGCTTACAAATCTAAAGGCAGTGGTAAAAGAGACATTAAGATTACACCCACCAGCACCATTACTTGTTATGAGACAAACAAACAATAAATGCATAATTGAAGGCTATGAAATTCCAGCTAAGACATCAGTTTATGTCAATGCATGGACCATTCATAGAGATCCTGAGGCTTGGAAAGACCCAGAAGTGTTCAGTCCTGAGAGGTTCTTGGACAATGCCATAGATTTTAAAGTACAAGATTTTGAGCTTATTCCATTTGGTGCTAGAAGAAGAATTTGCCCAGGCTTACCAATGGGGGTTGCCACAGTGGAGCTTATCCTTGCTAATCTTGCTTATTCATTTGATTGGGAAATGCCTACCGAGATGAAAAGGGAAGATATAGACTTTGAGGTACTGCCAGGACTTACCCAGCACAAGAAAAACCCTCTTTGCCTTGTGGCAACGAACTATCTATCTTAATAATTATGTGACATTAGTATGTTTCTAAAGAGATGGAGAAACCTACGAGGTTGTTTGATTCGAGAGATTTGGAGAGAAGTGGAGTAGAGGGGGGTGAAAATTTTTTTGAGTTAATTTTAAAAAATTTGGAGAAGTGCAGTTATAAAATTGATTAAAATCTTTTAAATCAAATTCTCTAATTTTTTTTAAATTTAACTCAGAAAATTTTTCCCTCTTCTCACCTCTTTTCCAAGTCCCTCATCCCATATAACCTCTAAATGAATGTAAAATATTCCCTCCACTCCTTTTTATAAGAAACAACTACTAAAATCATGTTCAAAATATTAGTTAAAAGCAATAAATGTGTAATATATGCATCTTTTTTTTTCAATTATACCCTTGTTTATAAGGAAAGTGTATGAGATATAATAAGTCAAAATTTATTATAGAGAGATAATAAGTGGAGTATTTTATAAAAACAATAATAATAAGTTTTATCTCACTAGGTGAAGTCAGTTACATTAATCAAATGACGTTATTGTGGTATATCAAAAATCATCTGTTTAGATAAGTTGTTAGTCAAGAGGTCTCACTCAACAATCTTATTGAGCATTCTCTTCGTTCTTTCTCTACCTCTTTTCACTAGGTTCCAAATTGCTTGCTCCACCGTCCTCTCTGGGGCACCCGATGACCTTTTTTATATGGCTCAAACTACCTTAGATGATTCGCTACATTTTTCTCCTAAATAGATGCCACTACAATCTTTATTGTATATGTTCATTATGAATTTATGTTTTTTCTATGCCCACATCCATTTTAGACATCCTCATCTCAACTATCCCTATTTTATAGTCATGTTGTCCCTTTAAAGCCCAACATTTACTATCATAAAGTATTGCTAATCTTATAGTAGTGTGATAGAAATTTTCTTTATTTTTATTAGGTACTTTCTGGTTGCAAATAACTAGACTTTCTCTATTTAAACCACCTAGCTTGAATTCTATAGCTAATTTCTCCAGTAATTTCACCATCTCTTTATATAATTGATCATAAATATCTGAATTTTTCCACTTATGGAATGATTTCGTCTCCTATTTTGACCTCTATATTACTTATAACTTATCTCTTATCAAAATCATAATGTATATATTCAGTCTTACTTCGATTCAGGCGAAAACCCTTCGACTTTAAAGTTATTCTCCATAACTCAAGTTTAGAGTTAATATTTTCTCTCAACTTAGCCACAAAAACTATATCTTTAGCAAAAAGCATGCACTTAGGGATTTCTTAATGAATAGTCTCAGTTAGAACATCTAAAACTATATTAAACAAATAAGGGCGCAAGGATGATATTTGATATAGGCCAATCCGTATATGCAATATGCACACCTTTCTTTTCCAAAGGCTTTCCAAAGACATCCCTCGATACGTGTTTATAAGCTTTTTCCAAGTTAATGAAAACCATATGAAAATCTCTTCTTTTACTCTAGTACCTTTCCATTAACCCCCTGAATAAATAAACCGTATCTGTTGTGGACCTTCCTAGCAGGAAACCAAATTGGTTCTAAAAAATGCAAGCCTTTAATCTCAACCTATACTCAATCACATTTTCCCACAATTTCATTGTATAACTCATAAGCTTTATCCATGTAACTTGCACAATTATGAATATCCCCTTTATTCTTATAAATAGAAACTAAAATACTTTTTCCTCCAATCATTAGGTATTTTCTTAGATCATATAATCTCATTAAATAGCTTAGAAAGCCACAACACACCCCCATCACCTAAATACTTCCAAATTTCAATAGGAATACCTTTGAGTTTAAGAACTTTACCATTTTCCATTTTCTTATGAGTTTCTTTAACCTCACCAACACAGATTCTACAGTAGAATGCTATATTGGGTTCACCTTCTCCTATTAAATACTCCATCTCATAATTTTAAACTTCTCCTTCCTCATTAAACAAATTGTAAAAGTGGGCCTCTCATATGTCCTTAATATCTGCATTAGTAACCAAAACTCTAACCTATCGTCTGTGGGTTCAACTAGCAAATGGGTGAGATATATGACCATTTGGAGCATGTTCGATCCCTGGAGAATATCACATTATTGTGATTCTAGTCGCGGCACTTGGGGGGCATCCTAGCTCATGAGTGCTTAAGTTTACAGCAGAGAGTAATAGATAGCTCGCACTGCCCGACATTGGTATCGCCTAGAAGGAATGAAGATTTTGCCCTGCCATTAGATCGTGGATGAGCCCAACCCTTTTTTAAAAATTTTTGTACAAAAAAAAAAGTAACCAAAACTCTACCCTCCTCATTCTTCATACATCTTACTTGATCCAAATACTACTAAAAAAGTGAAACTAAAATTGTACTCGGGTTAGGGTTTCTGAAATTTTGTAGGACTTTTAACGGCCATTTTTAACAAAATCGTGGTATAAGTAAGGTCAAACCGAGTTTTTTAATCTCAGTTGGTCTCCTCATTAAAATAATTTTCACAGCGATTTTGTATAAAATCACCATAAAAATCTTTTAAACTGGTGAGTTATTTACAAATATGCCACCACTTTTGTTTTACGGCGTCTTTTCTTTTAACAGTTGTAAAGTAACGATGTGATAAGTATTTTTTCTAGTAGTGAAATATCTTAATTTCCTCTCCATATCCCTTGCTATCTTATAAATATTTCATTCTTCATATTTGTCTCTAACTCCTTGTAGAACTTCATAAAAGCTTTAGAACGAGCCTTACTCATCGCCTTCTTAGTCTCCTTTTAAGCCAAAAGATGCTTTCCCAGTTTTCAACATTACCACATAAGTGTATGGCTCTAAAATAATCTCTCTTATTCTTAACTTTCTCTTGCACATTCTCATCTCACCAACTAAGACCCTTAGATTCTCCCAGAATTTCCCTAGCCACCTTTTGAACCTTCTTTTCTATTTCCTTTCTCATGGTATTAGCATTTTCTTGTGACTCCCAAATCCTTTCCTCCTAAAGATTTATCTTGAAAAACTCCCTCTTCTCCCCCATTTAACTGCTACCACATGACCCTTGGGTTACTAACATGTCACGATAAAGTTATAAAATTTTGAAAACTTTTAAGGGGGTTTTAAAAAAGGTGCCATAAAAAGAATTTTTAACAACATTTTTTTAATAACCACAAGTAAAAGTAAACTTTTAACAATTTAATTAAAAAAATAACATTGCCTTTTTTATGATATTTTATTATTTAACCGCTATAAAGTAGTATCATCAAATATATATTTTTTAGTAGCGTATGCACATCAAGGACTAGGAATCTATGTTATGCTATCAAGCCATCCCTTGGGATTACTTTGAAATTTTCCTTACAAAAAAGAAATCAATCTATGACATATGGCCTCCACTCTTGTAAATTAAATGCTGCTTCTACTTCTTAAAGCATGTGTTGACAATCCTGATGTTGTAAACTAAGAAAAAATTAATAATAGCTTGTCCTTCATTATTAAGCTCCCCAAAACCAAAATAATCATGAGCCCCTGCATAATGCCCCGCCTCCTTACCAACATGTCCATTAAGGTCCCCACCAATAAAAATCTTTTTAGTAAGTGGTTGCTCTGAATCAACCCCTTCATATGTTCCCAAAATTTTCCCCTAAGATGTGCATATGCTCCAACTTGAGGTTCTTAAGCATTGATGATGTTGAAAGTACCCTTTCCAACAATCATTCTTAAGGATATGATTCTATCCTTAATCATGTCAATCGCCACTACATTCATCTTCCACTTTCTATTCACAGTGATACCCATACTATTCCTTGTACCTACTTTTTCTGTGTACCAAAGTTTGAGCCCATCAATATCTTAGACTTTTCTCTAACCCATTTAATTTTCTGAAGGCACAAGATATTAATCTTTCGACCACCACCTCCCTCAATTTCTTGTTCAAAGTCCCAATGTTCCAAGTGCCAAATCTGATATTGTTTTCATTAACTAACTTCTTTATCCGCCTCTATCTATAAGAGAGTGGTAGCCCTTGCTCATTTAACAATAGACCTGGGACGATGCAATAGCTCTTGCTCACTTGTCATTGTACTCGATCCATACAGCGCTTCACTTATGAGCAACAACTTGGCATTAACACATTTTCTTCGTAGATCCATGTTTATGAGATTCAATGGGTTTTAAGTTGGCTATCGGGGCCTAACACAATTCTCCTCTTTTATCTAGGTTTGGGACCAGCTATAAGCATAGGTGAACTTAAGTGAAGTACTTTAATAGGAATAAAAATGAAAAAAAAACAAGTTTAAAATTTTAGACAAAAATGATTTGTTCCTTATATTTAAAATCACCTCTATAAAAGAAATTGTTTCTTATAAAAAACACGGAAAGGAGTAATGAATAAGCACATTACATTGATAAAAAGGATTTACAGGATGTATATAAAGATAAAAAAGAGGCGAGTGTTGCATGCTATATTAGTGGGAAAGAGGAGAGACAAACGAGTTGGGTTGGGGCTTGTGCTCTAATTGTTTTCAACCATATGCGTGATTATGATCCTCTGTTATTTGTGTTGTCCATGTTTGCAATGTTAAATTAAAGGAACTACACATTAATTGTTTCACGGGCATGTCATCTTGTATTCTCTTGTATATGCAATTTCTTTGTTAAATTCTTTAAGGTAATAGAATTGTGTATATCGTTTACATATTGTATTGTTAGAAATTGATAGCATTAATTTATCCCTAATTTATCCTGAGTGAATTAGAACCCAAGTATAAAGGAATAAATAGATGATGTAGTTTTCTTTATTTATTGTTTAAAGGCTAAAATATAAAAAAAAATCTGAAATTTTGGTCAACTGCCCAATAACTTCTATACTTTTCAAAATTTAAATTAAAGATCTTTATATTTTATGTTTTAACTAAACTCCTCTTATTGTTAAATTAATAATTTTTGTTATATTATAATTTTATATATTTTTATTATATATTATGTGATTTAAAAAATAATACTTAAAATTTTAGACATAATTTCTTGTATTTTATATATTTTTATTTAAAAAATACATAGTAAAAAATATTTTAATTGCTTTTTAATATTTTATAATTTTTAAGTATTTTCACATGTCAAGTGTTATTTTTTAAATAACATTGTATATTGAAAAAATTATAAAAAAATTGTCATGGCAAAAATAGTTAATTTTAACGGTAATAGAGTTAATAATCAAAATATAAAATATTAAAATTATTCTTGATTTAAATTTTTAAATGTTGGAGGAGGAGTTTTGTATTTTAGCTTTATTTAAATAAAGAAAATAATTAATTAATTTAATCCTAATAACTCTCACTATGTCAATTTAATCTTTGGCTAGATAGAACTGTGTCTATAATAAGTATCTAAAATTGAAGTCTAGAATTGAGACCATATACCAATTTGTTTGACATCTAAACCTTTCGAAGGCCTAAAACCTTTATGGTTGTATAAGTTAAACAGAGGGATTAGGATAAGAGGGGGACAAAAAGAAAAAAGAAAAAAACAGACGAAAGATCTTAACCGTTGCTGTTAAATTTATATTTTTATGAAGAATAAATACAGGTAATATAATAAATGGAAAAAAAAAATCTCAAAGAAAACTAATAAATTTAAAAAAGTCAAATACAATTCGCTGCCTGAAAACAAATTCCAGAACTTTCCGTCCCAAACGGCAGTCTTCTCCAGCAATTCTCGTCTTCTCTCTGTGATCCTCTCCAGCCATGGCTGCAAACCCTAAATCCCCTCACGATTTGACTCTTCTCGCATTTTTCTTGTTCTTTTTCACCATGGTCACACCTTCTCTCGCTCTTTCTCTTCACGACGAGTCCAACCAAACGGTGTACGAAATCCTTCCGAAATTTGGCCTCCCAAGTGGCCTTTTACCGGATTCCGTCATCGATTACTCCTTCTCTTCCGATGGTCGTTTCGTTGTGCATCTGAAGAAGGATTGCTATATTGAGTTCGATTACTTGGTATACTACGATACCACCATCTCAGGCAAGCTCAGCTATGGTTCCATCACCGACCTTAAAGGAATCCAAGTCCGCCGGTTCTTCTTGTGGCTCGATGTCGATGAGATCAGGGTCGATTTGCCGCCGTCTGAGAGCATCTATTTCCAGGTCGGGTTCATTAACAAGAAGCTCGATATTGATCAGTTCAAGACTATCCATTCTTGCCGTGATTCCGTCACGGGTTCTTGTCTTGGATCTTTGAAACAGGTCTTCGAGGTATGGAGAACTCTGATGGTTATATTCTACCATCTTCAACTCGGTTTAGCTATGAATTGGATATTTTTTAGGGGAAATTCCTATTTATCGTATGGTCTGGCGCAAAATCAAAATTCCTGATTTAAAACATCTTATAAATACTCGTATGCTTGTTTGATTACCACGAAGCTTCCCTGTGTTTATCGTTATTTTTATTTAGGAAAAATGGTTTCCCAATGGTGTAAAGATGAACTGTTTCTTTGTTAAATACTAGATTTGGATGGTCTCGAATATTTTTCAGAGTTTCAAGTCTTCTAGGATTAAAAGGACTCTTTTAATGTCAAAATATCATATAGTTCCAGGAATGGCTATAAAAATATTATGACTCTGTTTAGGTTATTAGATCATACTCTTAACTAATCGGGTAAGTTGAAAGAGGCATTTATTTGTTAATTGGAATTTACCTTAATATTCAATGTTTTGTGACATTTAAGATAGGACACAGGAAGTCCATTATGGGGGTTAAGATTCTGTCATCTGTGATTGAGAGGCTAGCAAGTGAAAAGGATGGTTAGATTTGTAGCTATGTTTCTGTTTCACATCGATTAGATTTGTATTCATTCATTCAGGTTCAAGTTGAAACTCAAAAGTTTTCTTAAGCATTCGCTGCTTGGGTTCTTCTCAATGTTGGCATCTGGCCATTGAACTCGCAGCCTGGCAAAACTGTTGTTATAGGAATCACTGATCTTGTCGCCAAATATTAGTAGTATTTGATGGAAAAATTATGTGCTGAAATAGCATGAACCAGTAATGCTGCTGCAACATGAACAAAAAATCTTTTCTATTCGAGCTTCCATTTCTTTGCCCTTATTTGAACCTTTTATTCATTCCTTAGTCTTGGCTTGACCATTATTTAAATACTGTTTGTCTGGCCTTTTTCATATCAAACTCTGGTAATACTCCCTGTCCTAAATAATATTGCAGCTAGTTGAGGGGGTGTGCTTTAATCTTAAATATAAAACCCCTATTCCACTTTTTCTCAAAATTTATAATTATTTTTCCAAACAATGTTATTGATTACATATATTGAAGGGAGTTTTCACTTTTAATCAATGAGGTAAGTTTTTAATACAAATGATTAAAGGGGTCATTTTAGGGAAATCAATGAATATTTATTATAGATAACTAATCTAACTAAATTCTTTAATATCTTTACTTTTGTTTTGGTAAAATCCTTAATATCTTTACTTTAGTCTTATTTACTAACTGGTTCAAATCTCATAATTTTGCATGTTGCAGCTTCCAGCTCCAGTGGATGAAATTCCTATGCTACTTACAGAGTAGATGCACGTTCATGTGATTGTGTGGCTTAATGGAGTGTCTTTTTACACATTTCTACTTGTAGCTTATCTCATCATGACTCAAAAGTCGAGTCTGATATTAATAGTTATATGCCTATAAACCAAAACTATCATCAATGTACATAATAAAGTCATTGAAAATAGGCCCGGATGGTATCACTTAACGGTGTTGAACTGTGTTACACCAGAAATCTACAATGTAGATCGCAGAAGGCTTGTACTAGTATATACTACTATACCAAACATTGTCTCCACATGTACTCTAGTTTTCTTTAGTTGCAAGTGTTCCACTTTTGACTTGTATTATAACTACGTTGGTTGTCAATTTTCTTTGGTCTCCTTGTTCATATATTATGTGATCATGATAGGATCCAAGATAGATAGGTAGAAAGAAATAAGGATAAAAAGTCTTTATTACATTAATTAGACTATGGGATTAGGATTATTTGAAGGGGCTAATTTGTTACAATTTTAATGAACCAAAATTTAAATATTTATTAAAAAAGATATTTATATTTAATATTTAATAATATCTCAAATAGAATTATATTTAAAAAAAATTATAGATAGTATATGATAATGTCTTAAATATGATTGTCTTTAAAAAGAGTATATATATATTTAAAAAAATAGGGAGAGAGGATGGAACTTTAACAAAGGAAAATCTTCAGTATTTTAAACTATTTTCTCTTATAAAAGTCTAAGAATCTCTAATGATAAAAGCATACTATCATGTTATGAATTATAATTTTTATTGATATAAAAATAATTATGACTACATAAAAAGTTAGGCTTACTAACACATGACTTAAATGGAAAATAACATGCTAGACTTGAACATTTTTAATAGAACTATTTCTAACAAATACTTGACTCGTTAAACAATCTCAGCAGTCTCCCTATGGGTTTGACACGTAGAATATGTTGGACATAATGACTTTTGACATTACTTATAAGTTTTGATGATAACCAATAATCGAGAAATCAATTATAAACAAGCTTTAATGTTAACTACCACTATGGAACAAATGGTTTAAAGTGTTTTCTTAACATTGCTTCATATTATATATGTTTTGGAAGAAATGATTTATATGAATAAAAAGTATATATTATTAAATCCCTTTCTCTTTGAAATATTATCTTAAAATGTTTATATATCTAATACTGTTCAAAGTGTTTATTTCATATAATTTGGTTATGTGCAAATTATAAGTCTTTCTATATATATATATATATATATATATATATATATGACATAATAGTGTTCTTTTCTTCTTCTATTGAATAAGACATAATAGCATTCTCATTCATTACACTCGTGCATTTTGATACTTGGACTAACCACTTGATTTACATGATTATGATATACTCTCTCTCATCCTACTTACAAGCTTCAAAAAGTCGATCTGCGTTGATAAAAAAAACTAATTAAAATTTATTAAAAATAATAAATATGTAAAAAATATAAATGTTCTTTCTAACTATGCATTTATAAGAGGATAAGTGAGAGAGAGAATAAGTAGCAAAAAAGAAAAGGAAGAATGAATCAAAAAAAGAGATAAGAGATATAAACTTAATTAAGGGTATAATTCAAAAAACACAATAAATATTTAGATAAATAAAAAATGAATCACTTATTTACAATTTTAAAGTTTATATTCACTGAAGATTATCCAAACAAATGGAAAAGGGAAGAGTTCGTAGCCAATGATGATGACTGGGACATGATGGGTCGCAACACGTGGTAATAAATTAAAATTTTGTATAGTTAAAAGATAAAAAAAAAAGAAAAGAAAAGAAAAACACAAACACATACTAAATAAACTTCATTTTATAGATGTTGAATTTCCATTATAAGATAAAATTTTCAATAAATGCCTAAGATTATTACATAAATTTGTCATAATTATTTAGTGAAATAATTTTTTTTAAAAAAAAAATTAATTAAGGGCACTTGGGTTTGCCTTCCTTGGTCTTCCAGTTGTTGTAGCAGGGACACTCCTCCTTGTGACCATATGTTCCTGAGGGCACGCACAAGCATTTGGCGCAGCACTTGTTGCAGAAAAATAAACATGCTTTTCTATGCTGTGTTTTTGAACAGCGATAATCACATGCACCAGCACATTCTAAAGCATTTCAAATTAAGCATCATTAGAATATATTAATTAAAAGATAAATCACATCCCCTTCATTAATAAAATGGAAACTTAATTTGCCAGTGGTTATATTTTCATTTGATTTTTTTTATTAGATCTTGTAATTTTTTTTATTGGATCTTTATAATTTCCTTAATAAGCATTAATTCTTATAATTATAAAAAAGTTTTTTAAAAATAAAATGACAGAAAATTTTATTTATTATTAACATAAAACTTAAAAACCATTTTGCTTATATCTGTCTCATTGCATCTATATATAATATGTATATATAGTAACATCTGTTATATCACTTTCTCTAAAAATGTATATAAATACATAAATTGATGATATTTAATTTATTAAAAATATAAAACAGAAAGTAGTTCTAAAAGACCGATTAGTATACTTACGTTCTGGACGAAGTGATCCTTCTGCACCAGCCTAGACATTTTGGGAAGGAAAAATTTGAATTAGCAATTATGTTATACAGAAAAATTATAACCATTGTGAGTGTATGTGTGGAGCAAAATTTAATTTAATTTCAATATTTAAAAAAGTAATATATATCATAGAATTCAAAAGAATAAAATTCTTAATTATTGAGTGTTTTAAACAAAATCAATTTTAATAAATGTTTGAAATATTCATTACAATTTTTACTCCATTATATGAAAAATATAATTAATTATCATATTGATGTTAATTTTTTCCAAAAAAAGCTTATGCTTAAAATTAAAAACTGAATTCCCTGGGCATAAACTGTGCATGTGACAAAAACTTGAATTACAGAAAATGACAAAAGCGCACATGTCCGTTAATTTTATATAAAATTTTATTTTAATTTTTTAATTTTATAAAATTTGTTTGTAGTCCTAACTCTAATACTATTAGTTTCGTTAGAAAAAATGTGGGCAAAACTTGAATTAAAATTTAAAATTTTGGCAAAACTTTTACAAATGCCAACATATAGTTTAATTTTTTAAAATAATAATACTTGACAATATGAAAAAAATCATTTGAACTAATGGTGTTAATAATTAAAAGACTGAAATAATATTTATAAATTTAAAAGACCAAACCAAAATCTCATACTCCCTACAATCCCTATTATTATAAGATACTTCCAACAACTTCACCATAATTAGGGAAATGTTATTAAGTCACTAAAATTGTTTGAAAATGAAAAAAGAATTCAAATTTACCCATATTTAAAAATATAAATTATATTTTCAAAAGAAAAAAAATGAAAAATTGCATCAAACTTTAAAAAACGACAATCTTTAAAAAATGTCTTTAATACCCATTTAATGACTTGTAATAAAAACTATGCATTCTTTCTAAAAAATGACATATAAAAAAGACAGGAGAGGAAATAAAATTAGAAAACTAAAAATATATTTTGCCTATAGTAAATTCTCAAACTTTTATTTTATGTAAAAGATAAAGAAGAGAGAAAATTGAACTCACATAAGCAACTTGTATCGCAAACGCTGTGGAGAGGATTACAAGAAAGGCAGAGCGAAGAATCAGAATGTTTGCCATACCCTCTCCAATTAATCTCATGTGTTTCACTTTGTTCAATTAATATTGAAGCTTCAATGTGTGTGTTCTAAGCAATGGTGAGAGTGACAATTTATAGAGCAAAACAGAATTAATGTGGTACACTAAATGCATTTATACCCATAAGAAATTCATAATTCAATTGAATTTAATACCACTAATGACATTTGACTTATGTAATATTATTTAATTGAGAGCATTAACTCAGTTCAAATAATTAAGTACATTAATTACAAAATATCTGATGCTGTACCAAATATTTATGACAAAAATTGATGAGCAAATAATCGGAAAATTGTAAATTAAAATATCCAGAAGAATAGTAAAAGTGACACCTAATTATTAATGTTCTTAGTTCATGTATGTTATTTTAGTTTTATTTATAAATTATTTTTAACATGTTTTATTAGAAAAAAATTAAACCTAATTAATTATGCCTTAAAATTTAATAATTTTATCACTTTACCCTTATTTAATATATAATATATCACATAAGAACAAAATTTGTATAATAATAAATAAAAGGTAAAATTATATATTCATATGAAAAATTTAAGATTGACTTATAAATAAGATAAAAAAAATTCTCTAAATTATAAATATAGGATGAGAGAAGGATATCATGACTGGAGAGCTTAAAGTAGTTCAGTTACCTGGATTATTCCCCATTGAAAATTTAACAGCCAGGGGAATGGCATGCATGAATGGGGTTTTGGGCTTAATTGGAGGGAAAAGTAGTGGTGGGAAATGGGAATGCTTGTGTTTGGAAGATGAAGGAAGGGAAAGTTTGGGCTTTGAAAAAGAGGGTACCAAGTGAATTGGGGTGGAAATTGTTGGGAGGGGAACAAAAGGAATAGGGATAGTAAAAAGTGTGTGGAAAGTGATGAAGCTTTTTGTTTGTACAAAGACTTTGGTTCCGGCATTGTTAGATATAACAGTAGTGAATGGGAATGGGTTGAAGGGTGTGATTGCATCAAGGGCAAAAAAATTTCACAATTGTTCAACAAGGGGAATTCTAATTCACCCAAGTCTTGCTTCTTCTTGCATTTTTTCGAATTAATGCAATATTTGGTCTCATAAATTTATACAAATTTTAATTTAGTCATTTAAATTTAAACTGTCAATAGAGCATACAACAAATAATAAAAAGAAAGTTCTCTGTGTTTCATTTCATGATATTACACAGTGGGTAATACAGCTTTTATATAGAAGATGATGAAATGATAAGGAATTAAGGATGAGTGTACAAGAGATACGTGTTAGGGTAAATAGAATATCTTGTAGAATGGACTGACTGATTCTTTAATAAAATTTCCCTCCCTTTCTACAATTTTTGAGAAGTCAAATAAGGAAAATGAGTAAAATCTCTCCTTCCTTTTCATTTCCCTCATACCAAACACACCCTATAGATATGTATTTTAAGAAGGCTTTGGATCAAACTATTGCTTTGTTAATGAGTTGTGAGTGGCTAAAGGCTTCGTAGTTGCCTCTTGAATTTTGAATTCCCCACTTAGAATTTTGTTCACATTAATATATCTTTGAATAAAAAAAATATATCAAATACTAGTAATTTATTCTATCAAAAAATTTTCCTACTATCTATATATTTTTGTTTCTAGTTTGATCTTACCATTGAAATATCATACTTTTAACCTCTCAGAGTATATATTTAAAAGCGCATTTACTAGTTGAAGTATTATTTTAGACAAAAATTAAAAATTTTCAATTTGGTCATTGGTATTGTTCATTGTTCTTTTTCTAATTGTTAGTCTAATTTTAAAAATCATAATTAATTCTAAAAAAATTATATAGAAGTATTCTAAATTTTTACTTGAAGCTCTTTTGTTACTCTTCAAGAGAAAAATATAGAATTGGACAATTACTGGCACAATTAATTTTTTAAAATTTACTATTCATATAGTCAATTTAGAACTTCTAAAACCCTCAAATTTAGAAAATCATATCTCTTCATACATACATCCAATTAAGGAAAACTACTTATGCTTTTAAATCTTGGGATGTTTACTTTATATTCACAAAATCTCATGGATTAATTTATCCTTTTATTAAGTCAAACTAGGTCAAAATATGACTGTTATAGGACTTATATTTTTATCATTACCACGTTCTTTCATAATTCTCAAGTTATTTTAGCATGTTTTAACCTTCATCTCTTCTTCTTATACATTCATATACATCATGTGAACATACTATAATTATTTCATACATTTCCACGACATAAATTGTCACATTACATAACATTTATATACATTGAATAATTATACATCATAGAACATAACATTTATCTACTTTCTTTCTCCATCCTTTAGCTTTCTTTAAGATATAAGTCTTCCATCATTGTTGACCTATTATGGTTGGTTTTGACCTATTATGGTTGGTTAAGGAAGAGTGAGATTCAGGAGAATCTCAATAATAAACATTACCACATACATGTGTAAGATTAATACTTAGTATATGACATGCTTGCTTACTATAATTCATACTTACAATGTTTATGCTCCATGTTTCATACAATATATAAATGGCCACTACAATTATAGAAATAGAGCTTCATCCATTCATATATGCATCACATAATCAAGCAAATCAATCAACATATCAACATATACAAGCATATATATCAAGTACACAAGAAAGATAAGTTTACTTCTTTAAGCATAAGTTTTTCCTCTTGACCTTGAACTTGCTCCATAGACTTACCAACCATGTAACTTTCGGCAAACACCATTAAATATTCCTCATGAATGTCTCAAGGTCCTAAACATATTCACATTTATCACATAATTTATTAGGACTATAATCTTATATTAAGTGGAAGACTAGCTTACATAACTTAATTTTTCTCTTTCTATTTTAAGACTCTTGGTTTCTTCTAGCTAAAATTAATTACCAATGTCTAATCCTACATAATTTTTCATATCAAATTCAATTATGGAGTTAGAATTTTGAAAATCAAACTCCTTCAAATCTGAACCCATGGGCACCCTCCAAGAATTATAAATATTTTCTATTTTGATTCCAATACTTCTAATACTTGTTTATCTACTTAACTCCATACAATTTTTTATTTTAAATTCATTGGAAGTACTAAAATATCAAATTATAACTCCCTCTCCAGGTTATGTACTGTGGCAGAACATGAATCAAAATGAAATTACAAGATTGCATTGGTTTCTAAAAGCTTAAACCACTTAGGGCCCGTTTGGATAGGATTTTAAAAACGGGTTTATGAAAAAAATGGCTTTTGAACAGCTTATAGAAAAGGGCTTTTGGAGAAGAGATTATGGAAAAAAAGTGGTTTTGAATAAATGAGTGTTTGGATAATTATTTGTAAAAGTACTTTTATTATTGGTAAATTATGAAAAAGGGTATGAGTATTAAATGAGGAGAGATAAGAGATGAGAGGAGAGAGGAGAGAGGAGAGAGGGTGTAAGAAAGAAAAGAGAGAAAAAGTAGGAGAGAGGGTGTAAGAAAAAGTAGGAGAAATAGTGTAAGAAAAAGTAGGGGTAATATAGTAATTGGTTAGTTTATAAGTGGTTTACTGTTCTATAAGTTACTCTGACTAACTTATCTGAAACCTTGGTTTTAAACCATAGTTTAGTTCAAAAGCCCGTTTGAACAAATATGGCTGTTTGTTTTAAAATTTTCCTAAACCAAAATTTTGTCCCAAAAGGGATTTTAAAACTTTAGTTTTATAAAAACCAAACAGGCACTTAATCCTATTTTAATCCTCTTTATTTTATCTTATTCTAACATCAATTTCTCCTTCCCTTCATTCTGTATAGATTTTGACCAGCCATGGAAAAGGGAAAATACATTATTTTCTAGCTAATTATCTCAAGATAAATTCTCCTTTTCAGTGTATATTTTTTATTAGATACATGATCCAATATCACCTTAAAAACCTTTACTAAAAATTTAATTACTTCAAAAAATTATATAAATTAATCGGGATCTCAAATCAAAATTTTGTAACACAAAAAATCGATTAGAAAAATCTCCTCTATCTAACCTATCTTTAGATCATAGATTTAAAACATGCCTGATCTTTTCAAATAATAACGCTTAAATCCTAATCTTTTTTCATAATTATATCCATGTCCTTTCTTAAAATTACATTTATGCCCTTGATCTTTTTTCAAAATGACATTCATATCCCTTAACTTTTCTACCCTTAGTTCCTATAACTTGTGTTTATTTCCATTTTACACAATGGAATTTTTAGAGTTTTGATTTTAGTCATTTTGCATTTTACACTTGGTTATAAAGAACTTTTTTTCTTTACAATTTGGTCCTTTTTTACTTTATTAGGCCATGAAGGAATTTCCTTCTTTATAATTTAGTCATTTCTTCCTCTTTCCTCTTTCTATACCTAGGAAACTTTTTTGAAGCCTCTTTATTTACATATTTGCTCCCCAAAATTTTTATTATTTACATCATAGTCCTTAAATTTTCTCTATTTTGTAGTATAATCCCTTAATATCTTTTGTATATTTCTAGGATTTATAATCAAAGGATCCTAGTAGCCTACCTATTTCAGGCTAATTAGGATATTACAACCATCATTTATCATATGCTACCTCAAGTTCTTAATATAAGAGCTAGATAACTAATTTGTGGATATTACAAAGATTAATTTAGTTATGTGTACTAAATTTGTCTTAATTTTCCTAAACTACCCTATATAATCATATGTATTAGAAATACTCATTGATTAGGAGTCACCTTAATATATGTAATCAATATGGATATTTTCACCAAAAAAATTATATATAATATATTGGAGTTTTATATTTAATATTAAAGTGAATCTCTTGTTTGACTTAAATTTAAGACGGATATAACAAATTAATTAGAAAATGCTTATTTTAGCTTCAACATATCGATGTAGCTCAATTGGGAGAGCGTTCGCTTTGGTTGCAAAGAGGAATGCGTTCAATTCCCCGCACCTCCATCATACATTTTGAGGACGCATTTCTCAATCTCTAAGGCTCAAAGTCCTTCATTTGTCAAGTTTTTTTGGATTTTTCATTCATTTTAACTGACTTATAATAAAGGATTTGAAGTGTCAAGTTTTTTGGAATTTTCATTCACAATCCAACAAATGATATTTAAACTATAGTGGTGGCTACTTCTTATTCCACTAACTCGCATAATCATAAGTATATCGACAGGTTATTTTAAAATTAGTTTTGTTATTTTTTAATGAGTTTATCGAAAAACAGATTATATAATTTTGTTTTCTCTCATCTCTTACTTTTCAGTTCACTCAACATGCATTCAAAGTACCAACAGGGGTTGGTCCGAGTGGTAAGCGACTCAGTATCGCTTAAGCGAGGTCTCGAGTTTGAGCCTTGGCGTATGCAAAAAATCCCCGTTGGGAGACTCACCCACCATAGCCAGGTGCGCGACGCGGGTCGGATCCGGATGTAGTCGGGGCAAAGCTCTGGTGAACCGGGTAGGCAACCAAAAAAAAAAAAAACATGCATCCAAAGTTTTGTTAGCATTTTCCATAGATTTAACTTTCAGATCCCAAACTTCAACAGCTCATGTGAATACTCTTTATCACACAAAAGAGGTAATTTTTACATCCACCATCTATAGATTGCTATTGGTAACATTAATGATCCTCATGTAATATTACATATGGTTAATTTAAACTTGAAAGTTGAAACCTATAATATTGCATATGAATAATGCCTATCAAATGTGTACAAGTAGTGAACGAAGCGAAGTTCATCTTGCCTTTTCATTATTAACTGATCAAATTTGATTCTTCTTAACTAAATGTAGAAGAGACAAATATTCTGGTTGATTACTGCAACCTCCAATGAACAATGGAAGCAAAGGCATCCTGCAGCTTCGCTAAACTCGGAAGTCCTTCATGTGACTATATGTGAAGCAGATGGCATTTTCCAAGGTGAAGGAGAACTTCGTAGTAACAGTGAATTAAAGCCATTGAACTCCAACACGAAGGACACCACCACGGAATGAGACAAGGTCGAGCTAGACAGTGGAGACGGCAACGAGTAGTTGAACAACACAAACTGAGTGAATCGCCGAGCTACACGACGGACTGAGGAACACGAGCACAACGAAGCAGCAGAGACAATGATGAGCTGAGGACCACAACAATGAAGGGAGGAAAATTTGGGCTTAAGGTATTAGGGCAAAAGAGGTGAGAACTCTGACAAAAATACTTCTAGAATATATCAGATACCTTATTTTATCAAGATAACTGAATCTAAATTAATTATAAATAACTCAATAAATTCTAATTCTAATTCTAATGAATAAATATCCTTATTCAAATAACCCTAAATTTCTAAATTAGACCCTAATTAACCATTATCCATATATTTCATGCCATCTTACTCATTATTTTTTTCTTGTAATTCAATTATTTTAATGGTATTTTTGAGGGCTTGCTTCTTAAGAATCATGATGCAGCAATCACTTAGAAAGTTAAAAAAGTTAAACAAAAGGTGAATAGTGGATGTGAATATGATCAATAATTTAAGGCACAAATCAAGCTCTCTGATCTCTTATAATCTGTTTGACCTAACTAATGCATGAAGTTGATTCTTACCACATTGGCCTACATTAATGTCAAGGCATTTAAAACTTGGTTGTAATTTGTTTCCATGGCTTACATTAAACACATGGAATTTAAAACTTGATTGGCATTTAAAAATTAAAAGATAATTTTGAATTAGCTAATGATTTTTTTTGCCAGAATAAATTCATGAGTCATACCACCATAAAATCAAAAGCTTTTTTATTTATTTATTTATTTATTGTAATATCGAGGTTCTGAGGGGGAAGAATAATGAAGTAGTGTGTGAAGTATATTTTTATTTCTTTTTCTTTTTCTCAAAATTAAAGAAACTTAAATCCCCTAAAATGAAGTGCAAAGAGGTAAAAGTATATCCACATACATACATATATATATATATATATATCAATCTAATTCAATTGAAATTAAATGAAAGCAATATAGCTTTGGCATCCAATTTTTTTGTTTTTGATAAATAGTCAACTTTTATTAAACGTAAGATAAAATATTTCATAAAAAGAAAGCCCCCCATCAAAAACATGAGTAGAAGGTGGAGAAGGAAGGCTTGTACAAATAACATGAAAGTATAATAAAAACACACCATGCATCATATATAATACGTTTGGGTAGGATCTTAGAAAATAATTTATAAAAAAAATAACTTTTAAACAGTTTTTAAAAATTAGCTTTTAAAAAAGAGTTTATGGAAAAAATAATTTTAGATAAATAAATATTTAGATAATTATTACTAGAGAGGAGAGAGGAGAGCGGGTGAAAAAGTGATAAAAGAGAAGAGAGATTAGAGATGATAAAGAAGAGAGATGAGAGAGTGTAAGAAAAAGTAAAGGTAAAATAGTAATTTGACAAACTCTTTTACTATTTTATAAGTTAGTTTCAGTAGTTTATCTAAAATCTTAGTTTTAAACTATAATTTAGTCTAGAAGCATTTATAGAAGTTGATGGTTTTAAAAAAAATTTAAACTAAGATCTATAGTAGATACCTTTTAAAACCTTAATTTCCTAGGTTTCCAAACATGCCCATAACTTGTAACATTTTAGAGGGGCCATAGGAAATCTTCTGTAGTCGAAGAAGAGCTCGGAACCGTAAAAAGGGCACACCACAACGAGACGCTAGAGCAAACCAAAGCCTCACGACGTAGAAACCATAGTTGGTAAAGAAACCTTCCTGGAACCTGTACTACATAGAGCACGGTACTGACAAGGAAAGGGTAACTTCTGCATGAGCGCCCAAAGTTTGAACTGTAGCTGATCAAGTAGCTGACCAAAGGCACAGCCAGAGCATATAGATAATAAAAAACAAACTAAATTGAAACAGAGCAAAGACAAAGCATAAAATTTGAGAAGTCTAGAGAACTGAAAAGTTGCCATAGCACTTCCCATTCTATGGCAACTATAGAAAAACCAGAACAGCAGGGAAGGCTGCCAAATAAGAGGAGCAGAGGATTTAGATTAACCCAAAAAACCCAAGTTTGGTTTCTTGCTCCTAGACCAACATTGCAAAGCAGAGGGCCCGAAACTAGAAAAGGAGTAAGGAACCAACAAAACCAAGCTATCTGAATTTAGGACGCCCATTAAAAAGGCCCAAAAAACAGAAAAGCAACAGCAAAGAAGAGAAAGGGGAAAAACAAACAAAAAGATTGACAAGGAAGAACAAGAGAAGAAAACAAACAGGGAAAGGGGAAGTGAGAAAGATTGGGGTATGAGTGAAAGATGAAGACGGTGATGAAGAGAAAGGAGTCAGTGGAAGAAAAAAGTTGGTGGGGCAAAACAGAAAAGAAAAAACAAGAAAACAAAGGCGATGAATAGAAAATAGAGGAAAAGAAAAACGGTGGGGAAGGCGGGAGTCAGAAGGGAAGAAGAGGAGGAGGTAAGAAGAGAGAAAAACAGAGCCAAAAGAAGAGACAAACCAAACCACGGAGTAAAGGAAAGCGTCACAAGGACGTAGGAAAAGAGACGACGGCGAAAGCGTCTCAAGGACGCCGAAATAGCGTCACAAAGGACACCGGAAAGCATCACAAAGGACGTCGGCAAGCGCAAAAGAAGCGCCGGAAAGCCTCAAGTAGAATATTTATTCTGCAAAAGCTTTGGCATCCAATTGACTATTAGTATATTGAAATGCATTTATACTTGACCATTTTACAGCATCAATCTCTTTAATCCACTTTACTCTTACCACCTAATTGGCTTGCCTCAAGTGCTATAACTTGAAAATCTTAGATGATCTGAGATGATAATGAAGACGATGATGATGCTATGTTGCTATATATAGGGCTCAAAGATATAGATTTTGAAAAAAAAAATCACATTTAAATATTTTTTTATTAAATTTTTATATTTTTAGCCGACTATGAAATTATGATTTTTGAATAAAATGTAATCAATAAATATTAAATTTTTAAAAAGTCATTTTAAATTCAAATAAAATTGATTACAGTTTGTTTTCGTTATATAATTTTGATAAAAAAAAAACTTCCTATTTCAATGTAATATTTACATTTGATTTTGTTATTTAATTAAAAAAATATTTATTTTTATTTCAAGTACCTAAAGAAAATAACTATCTCATGATTGTCTTATATGATTAACAATAGACCTCATAAAATTTCTTTTTGTTTTCTTAATTTTTTATAATTGTTTAATGAGAGTACACACGCATGACATATATCAATAAAATTGTTTAATTAACTTATCACTAATAATTTATATAAATATCTATAAAACTATAAATAAACAATTCAGCAAATCAGAGTGGATGCGTTTTTATAGCAGATCAAAATGTTTCATAACCCACATGTTGCTAGATTGAAATGAAACTCTGATAAATTTATTATTTATATTTTCACATTTTTCTTTAAACATTTTGATCTATACATTTTTTATAAATTTATTTTTTTTAACTAATTTTAAACCAACATTTTTATTTATGTAGATAAGATATTTGTAAATTAAGGACTAGAGAGAGTATATTCTCTATTCAAGATGCTACCACTCAACATCTTAAAAGTCCTATAGAAGTCCACAAATATTAAAAGTATCACTCCAGGTTCATATACTTTAATTTTATTTTATTTTTAGCTCATGTAGTTTATTTTTGTGGGTTTTCTTCCCTTTTATTTTCTCTATTTTAATGTTAGTCCTTTTATTCCCAAAAGAATCATGAGCTAGCAAAAATCGTGTTAATTTTTCTGAGGTGGACTTAATATAGTTAAACCCATTAAAATCAAATGATTAAGAAAAAGCATGGTGCAATGAAAACAATATAAAATTATTGATTAAAAATTTGGTCTAATTAAAAAAATAGAAAAAGAAATCCCACTTCCTTACAAACAACAATATCCAAATGAGAGGGACAAGAGTACGAGAGATGCATTAGGCATTGAACCTTAAATTAACGTAGTTTTAGCTAGCTCATAGCCTTTTTGAGTATTTTTAAAAATAAGAACAACTCACGTTTCAGACAAAGCAAATAAACTGGATGAAAACATACAAAAATAGACTACATAAACTAAAAACAAAATATAATTAAAGTAAAGGGACCTGCAGTTGTATTTTTCCTAAAAACATATATGGTCACCATTCCCATGTCTCACCATAAATGCTTATTAATTATGAGTAGCCTTGAAAACTCAAGATTCTCTAATGTAAACAACAAATGGGTATGAAAATATATTAACAATTTTAGGAGCTAGTTGATTTAATTAGATAGATTAAAAAAGTTAAATAGATCAATTAATTATGATAAAATTTAATCCCTCAAAATGAATTTATATTATATATTTTTTAACCGCATAAATTAGTTAAATATCTCTTATATTAGTTATAATTAATTAATTAATTTATTTTTATTAAACTATCTAAAAAAGTCAAGGGGGTATTTTGTAAATCAATTTTACGAACCTATATATGTGGAAGCACAAGTTTGTTCATATATATGTTCTATACCCAAACTGCATAGCATTTGTTTACTGCCCACAGGCCACAAGTGGATGCAGAAAGATATATTACTTTACCTATCTTAGGGAAAGTTGAATAATTGATTACAAGAATAGATTATTGGTACTGAAGGAAATTATATGTGTGTTTGGATAAAATTTTAGAAATTGGCTTATAAAAAAAAATTTAAATAGCTTATAGAAAGGGTTTTTTGGAAAAGAGTTTATGAAAAAAAATACTTTTAAATAAATAAGTGTTTGGATAGTTATTTTCAGAAGTATTTTTATTATTGATAAATTATAAAAAAATATATGAGTATTAAATGAGAAGATGTAAGATGTAAGATTAGAGATAATAGATGGTATAAGAAAAGAAATGAGAGAATGTGTAAGAAAAAGTAGGGGAGAGAAGATATAAGAAAAAGTAAGAGAGAGAATATAAGAAAAAGTAAGGGTAATATAATAATTGGCTAATTCATAAATTCTTTTACTATTCTATAAATTATTCTGATCAGCTTATCTAAAATTTTAATTTTAAAATATAGTTTAATCTAAAAATTCGTATAAATAAATATAACTATTTATTTTAAAAAAAATTAAATTTATATTTTATCTAAAATAGCTTATAAAATTACGATTTTCGGTAGTTACAAATATGCCCTATATATGTACCTTGAATGACGCGAAGTAATATGATAACCAACGCAAGACAGAATCACGGCCGAATCCGTTTGTTTTACCCGGCAAATGTCACAGGAGTAAAAGTAGGAGAAACTTGGGTGGAGAGTAGGGCTGGTCAAATAATTCTCATTCCTGGTGACCCATCCTGGTATCGATAATATTGAGACGAATTTGTCTAGTCCCGTAAAAGATCAAAGATCGAGATGGAAAAAAATTTGGACGAATCTATATATATGTCAAGATAAAACAAGTCTCAACACTACCTGTGGGTCATTCCGTCTCATCCTTTCGTGACATATATTTATTTATTTTTTTACCAATAATGATATACCCTCCCCTTAGCCTCGACCCCTCGCGTCTTCTCTTTCATTTTCAGACTTTCAGCTCTAGCGCTCTTCCTTTTTCTCCCTAGTCTACCTCTCTCTAAGTCGCCACCTCACTCTTCCTTCCTCCCCCTAATCTGACCATTGGCTAAGGAAAGAAGTAGAACAACTGTATCTGTATCTGGTAATCTACTGTCTACGAATTGGGTCCAGCAACATGGATCGGATGTTGAATAAGGTGGAATCGTACTAGTTCAACCGAAGGGCCAACAAGGAGATCAACTCCGTCGGTTTCGATCTCAATGTTCGTTCACTTCTACTAACTCTGTTCTTTTCCTTGCAAATTCAAGATCTTGTGATACTTTGCTATTATGATGACTTTCTTAGTGATAGATTCTCAATTTCAGTTTGGGGGAGGCTATAAATCTTTAGTCTTGTTATGATGAGAGTGAAGCATAGGTATATAGGTTGAGGTTGGGGTTTAATTCTCTGGATCTGAAACAAAAACGCCGAGGTATATGGGTTGGGGTTTAATTCAGGGATTTTCTTCTGCTTCGGCTTTAGTTGGGGATGAAAGCCGGGGGCGAGCAAGGAGGAGATGGAGAAGCTAATAGATAGGACTATCAATGCCACTATTGTGCTTGCGGCATGTACTTTTGCCATCACTAAGCTTCTCACCATTGATAGCGATTACTGGTATGTAAGTCAACTACTCTATTTGCAGTTTGGGTTATTCACTACTCATTTCAGCTCCACATATTTCGTGTTTGTGATGTTTTTCTTTTTTTGAGGTTTTCATTCTTTACTTTGACTCATCTTTTTTGTTCCTATTTCAGGGATGGACGCTTTTTGAGATATTTAGATATGCGTCGCAGCACAACTGGTCCGCTTATGAGGAAGCTCTCAAGACAAATCCTGTTTTTGCCAAAATGGTGATCAGAGGAGGTGTGTACTCTATTGGGGAAGGGATTGCATAGGTGAGTTTGTATGGTTCAAGTGCAAGTATAACTGAAACATAATTTATTCAAAAGCAAAAGTCAATCTTTTAAGTGGTAAGCATCGTGGCTTATCCTGTTAAATACAGTGCTTTGAAGGAAAACCTCTTTTTGAATTTGATCGTGCATGAATGTTGAGATCTGGTCTTGTTGGTTTTTGAATTCTCCAATCAATGTTTTTAATGAATTGAAGGCAACATTTATTCCTATGTTGACTGTAAGAACTATCAGCCTTTCCTATTTTTTCTTCATTTTCTTCCTTCTGTTGCAGTCATTCTAATTTTCCTTTGCTGAGTCCCCCAACGCTTCAACCCTTTGCTTTAACTTTCGCAGTGCTACTTACTTCTCATGGCCTACATCTAGTCGCTTGAATGATGCTGTTGCAAAGAGAGCAAACTATTTTTTTAAATCAGAGCATTTCACAGCAAAATATTGCGTTGTTACATCCTTGGCACAACAATTGGTTTTCGTATTCGACAGGGTGAATTAACTGATATTCCTGCCATTCTAGTGTTTGTCTCTAGGAAAGTTCACAAGCAATGGCTTAGCCCAATCTAGCTTCTACCTACTGCTCTTAAGGTTCTCTCATATGTTTATTCTAGACCTCCCTAATTCATTATTGAGTTATATCATATCTTTTAATCATGTCTAGTTGGCAATCCAGTGATTTATTCTGCCTAGTACTGCATTTAAATAAAATATTTAACATATTCAACCTGGGCTACATTTAAATAAAATGTTTAACATATTCAACCAGGAGTATGGTGTGATGTAGATGTGGTTGAGTTCTCATATTTTGGTGCACCTGAGCCAGCTCTTAAAGAACAACTATATATAGATATTGTTGATAATTTTCCAAGGGTGATTTATATATTGGTTCAGGAATTTCCGTCCCAGTCCTTATCATGATTGGGATAAGTTCGGGATGAGACAGGACACGAAATGCTTCCCGTGTCCATTCTTAGGAATGAATACCCCTAGTGTAGAGTTCTCAAGTACATATGTTTTATACACTCTTCTAATACTTAATATAATATATAATTAAAAAGTTAATCTTGATTTTAAATATAAGATATATTTTTTATATTTGTTAATTTTTTTTATATTATCCCTCTTGATACTCTATTAACAATAATTAAGTAAGAAAAAAGGAAGGAGAGAGTTAAAGAAAGATGATTATAATATTTTAAAAAAAGTATATCTTATTAATTAACTTCTTTAATCTTATTAAATTAATTAAATATATTATATCTTTAAGAACTGGAGTAAAATGAAACTTCCATAACTTCTTTTTACTTGCTTCACCTCCCCCATTTTTTTTTGGTTAAGTACAGCATTCTCTTATTAAAAATAATATTATTAAATATTAAATATATATATTTTTAATGGGAATTTGAATCTTATTCACCATGTCATGAGATAGTAGTCACTTCTATTAAAATTAAATTCTATTGGTAACTCCCTTTTATAAAGGGCTATGTGTCGTCCCATATACTTTCTTTTAGTTTTATTTGTGTCTCACTTGTAATGGTAAAAGCTTTATGGATCAAGGGTGGATCAATAGGCTTTTTCTAATAGGTGTTATTATTTTTTGCTTAAATACGAGGGACCGAGAAACATTAAAAACTCTTTGTTGCTGGCGTCTTTTGTAGAAGTTTGGAAGGATAATGTTGTATCTATATCAACAAGGGTTTGTGGATCAAGAGATTGTTTTGTGAATGAGTTTTGAGAGGCTAAAGGCTTCGTAGTTGCTTCTAAGGATCTTCCTCTACGTTGAATTTTGAATTTCCTACTGTGAATTTTGTTCAAATCTTTCGATTAAAAACAATTCTATCAAATGCTAATAACTTATTCTATCAACAAAATTTCCATCTAGAATGATCTTAATTAACATCACTTTTTATTTATAACAAATTGGTTAAAAATAATCATTTTAGAATGAATATTTCAAATCATGGCAGTATAGTTCATATGATAGAACGTTCGCTTCTCATGTGAGAGGCACGGGGTTTGATTCCCTGCACCTTCACCTCACTTTTCCAAAAAGCCTTTTTCAATCTCACAAGCTCAAAGTCCTTCCTTTTAAAAAAAGAATGAAAATTCTAAAAAGACTACCACTTCAATCCTTATTATAATTAATTTTCAGTCAATTTTTATAAACCAATGAATAATATTAAATCATTACATATATTTTAAATTAATTAAAAAAATTAAATTTATCCTTATTAAATTCTCTTACTCTCTTAGAAGCAAGTAGCCTCCCAAGTTCTATCCTAAATATTGTCTGTCTGTGGCTGAAATAAAAGTCGTGGAAAAACCAGAAGTCAATGTTTATCAAAACAAAAAAGGAAGTCAATGATAATAAAACATAACCACTGCAGCTTCCACTAACTTTCATATATATAACTATAATGAGAGGATTTTCTAATTATTTTTGTTATTCCTCTAATATTTAATATAAAATTTATTTCAAAAATTTTTAACTATTTTTTAAATTATTTTTTAATAATAATTAAATAAAAAAAAGTTACCAAGACTTGGGGTGCTTCTCAATTGTTTTTTATCATTAGATTCTTCATAAAATAAATGAAATTTTTTATATCTTATAGATAAAAAAATAATTTTTTTATGATTTTTCAAAACATAGTACAGATTTAGTATTTTAATTTTTTACGATTTAGAGTATTAAATATTTGAAAATCATAAAAAATAAAAAATAATATTATTTTTTATTTATCAGATATTAAAATTTAACCTATTTTATATAGAATCTAATGATAAAAAAAATTAAAAAAAATAAAAAGCATCTGGGGAGTACTCCAAATTTGAAGCGTATTAAGAATTCGTATTAGATATTTCAAATTTAGGAATTAAGAAAGATAATAAAAATATTTTAAAAAATAATTTATATTAATGAATTTAACTAATTTGAGTTTTCTGTTTTCTTTTTTGTTTAATGAGTTGATTTGAAGAGACAAATTATATATATCTTTGTTTTTGTCCCCATATTTTACTTTTCAGTTCCCTTAAGCGCGTATTTGACTACCAGGAGCTGACATAACAGTTGAGTCTCCAAGGAGCTCAAAGAACACGGTATTTCAGAATTTTAATGGCGTACCAGAAATTTCCGCTGTCTCATTCTCCTGTGTAACTAATTTCTAATTTGTCTTTGAAGCGATATGAAAGAATACATACCGAAGTTGAGAATACTTCTTTGTACCTTCAATCTGAAGTGAAAAATCGCCACTGTGATCGGAGATGTCCAGGTATGAGAGAAACTGTGAAGTCTTTTATCTGCTTTCGTACTTTTTCTTTCATTTGCTGAGATTCTTCAAATGCTTGAATCTTAGGTTTTTTGAACCGTAGAATGAACGTCGATCGGTTATTTCGAGCTGATCATCTGTTTGATTCGATTCAGTGGAAAAGAAGTGAGGCAGATTTAGAGACTTCTGAAACCTAACTTAGTCCCCAATTCTCTGTTGATTTTGCGGCTTGTGCTTTCTCGATCGACCAGGTAAATTTCAATTTGTTGCGATTGCTGTTCATGGAAATTAGTCTTCTTGTCAAATTCAGGCTTCTTTCTTTCTGTCGATCGATTTCATGCAAATCTTACAATTAATGGATTTTGCTAGAAACTTGTGAGTTGTGAGGCTTACTCAAGCCGATCTTAAGCCGATTGGTTTAGCTGCCATGCAGCCGATTTCCTGCAGCTTATCGTATCTTAACGGTCCTGGGTAATTTTATTTTATTATTTTTTAAATTTATCATTAAAAAAATTATTTTCTCTGTATTTTTCTTTTCAATGATTAAAGAATATTAAAAAATTAATCTGTAAATATTTATAATTCAACTGATTTTTAATTAGGTTTCTTATAATTTTTTTAATAATATTCTTATAGTTTAGACTAATTTTTGATCAAATTTTTATAGTGTTTTTTCTCTTTTTTATTATATCCATATATATTTATTTTATTTTTAATCTTGCCTCTATAGTTTTTTTTTGGGGCCAAATCTTATAATTTAGGTACCTACGGCTTCAATTGACCAATTGAAAAGTAAAACAACTATAGAGTAATTCTTAAAAATAACTAAAAATATCTAGTAAAAAACTTGAAAAAAAAATAAAAATAAGGTAAAATTTGTATTTTCAAATTAATTTTAATTATTTATTTTTTGAAATTTATCATAAAAATTTTGATTTTCTCAATATTTTACTTTTTAAACTTTAAAAAAATATAAAAATATCTACGTGGAGAAGTTGAGCCAAATTGAAATATGAATTTACGAATGAAAATATCAATTTACGGTGGAAACAGTTTGTTTGATATGAGTCAAACTTCATAAAGGAAGGAATTATTTAAACTTTCAAAAGTATTTGAATCACGCTTAAAAAGCATTTAATCATGTCTAATATACATACGAGTTTAAATGACAAATCGTCTTGAAAAAATGATACTAAAAATTTCAATCAGAATATTAGTCATTTTTTATAAATATCAATACGTCATCTCAAAAATATTCTCCTATAGATAGCATTGGATAAAATATTTAGTATCACGTTTAGTAATATTAAATGTTACTTTGCAGAATCAATGCTTTAATTTTCTTAGTTGAATTTTAATACTTTTGTTTTTAATTTCCCAAAAAATGTCTTTTGGATATATTTTTTAAGGAAAAGATGTGGCCAACTAGAACAGGAGAAAGTTTGCCTATAATATTCCCCTTTAAAAAAGGTGCTAGAAAATGTAGAAATTTCTATAAAAATAAATTGGTATAATCTATAAAGGAATTTTTATTTGTATAAAAAATTTAAAAAGGAGTTGACCACAATTCAAGTAAGGTAGACCTGAATACGGATCAATCCGTTAGATACAGGTTAGCCTATCACGGGTTGACCTGAAAGTGGACTAAATTTAATCGGCCCGCTTTCAGGCACCATGGCCCATTTTTTTAATTAATTATTTATTTATTTTAAAAAAATTATTTTTATATATTTTTAAAAAAATAATTTATATGTATTAATATTAATTGAATTCAAAACATGATCTAAAATTATCAAAATATTTATTTATTTAACTTTATCACTATCCGTATATAAATATATCACAAGTAAAATAATAATAAAATAAAATATATATTTAAAGAAATAACTCAATAAGATAAATTTAGCATAATATAAACTTTAATTTGATTAAAATTCTAAAATTAATAAAGTATAATATAAATAATAAATTTTTTTAAAAACAAAAAGCGGGCTAACCCGCTAATCTGGCTGGTGTGGGTCAAAAAGACCCACACCAAAATAGGTTGCCAAATTGGCAACTCAATCCACCATAAAATGGCGGATTGGCGGGTCTAACCTAAATTCCCAAGTCTAAAGTAATGTGACTATTTCTCTTAGATAATATTAATGTTAGATAGGATGAATTATAAATTATATTTAAGTATAAATGTAGGTACCTAAGAGTTGGATGCCTTCTCAAATAGTGACTAAAACCATAATAAAATTATACTATTTAAGAATCAAATGCATTTTAAATGATTATATGTCTTATCTTTTTATAAATTGAATTTTATAGGTTATAAACGAAAATTTTAACATTGGTTCTTCCACTAATTTACTCGGCCCAAACTTTAAAGGGATAGCATTAGAGAAGAAAGTTGGGCTAGGCCTGCTTAATTAGTTTTCCATTGGACCTAGTCTAAACCTTAAACCCTAGTCTAGACGTATTAAGATTATGAGTTTATTTTCAATTTTTAATGGGCCTAATTGGGTGTCAACTTAATGCAACCTAGAGATAAAATGTCCAATGTAACCAACAGGTGTTGGTTAACGTATACAAAAAAAAAACAGGTGTTGATAAAAAAAAACAGTCTTTTAAGTTTATAAAATTATTTTTAATTTCTTAATATTAACATTGTGTGTGTCATTAGCGAAAAGTGCTGATTGAGTTAATTTAAATGGTAACTATAATTAAATACTGCTATATTAATATTGAATTTAAAATTTGTAAATTGAAAAATCTAATGAAGATGCCGTAGGATCTAAACTTTTAAAATCAATAAATCATCTTTCAAACTATAAAAATATATATTAAATGATTAAATTTTAAATATATTTTTATTAACATTTAATTGCAGAATTATTATTTAAATTCGTTAAGTTTAAATTTCTATTAATAAAATTAATATTAAAGAATTGAAAATACCCTTTATAAATGTAAGGACTAAATTGAGACTTTTTTTATAAATTTATATATATTTTAGCGGTGTGTCCTGTGTGTTTAATTGACTGTATTTGGTATTCATGATATTTTTTTCAAACTAACCTTTTGATATTTTCCCCAATAGTAAGATTTTCAATAGTTTCAGTATTTAACTTCAATCCTTTCAACTTATCTTCAATATTTTCTATACTAGAAAAATAAAATCAAGTATAAGTGCTGAAAAACATCAAAGATGAGTGCAAAAAAAAAATTCACTGTTGAGTATTCAAAAAATTGGAAAGATGACGAGTGTTAAAAGTATTAAAGATGAGTACTGAAAAGATCAAAGCTGAGTATTGAAAACAAATTAATGATGAATATTGAACAAAAATCAACTGAGATTTTACTTCTAGTCAAAGAGCTTGGTTTTTCTTTGAAATTTCTAAAATTCCTGGTCCAAAACTGTAATTATTGTCTTTAGAAGGTGTAGATGTTTTTCCATTCTTTATTGGTTGTTTGCTGTTTAGTTTTTACAACGTAGTTTTAAAAGTATTTTTAGTTTAAATAATTAAATAAATAGCTATCAAATATTTAAAAGAATTTTTAGTCTTCTAAATCAAACTATAATTTCATATAAATTTGTAGGACTAGTTTCTGGTGGGAAAAAAAGTTTTTAAGTTATGTAATAACTATTTTATCAATATATTTTTTCTCTATCAATTTACCTTATGCCCTTTCTCATAATTTGCTTGTCAAAAAAGTAATTCTGATAATAACTATCTAAATACTTATTTCTCTATAATTTATTCTCTAAGCTTTTCTTTAAAAACTAAACCAAACATGCCCTTATGCACACTTGACTTCAATTGGCTCCCAATAAACAGAGTTTATCACATGGTCACATGAATGGTCTCAGCTTCTCTCCTCTACTTTCCCATCCGTAGCCTAGAAACGACGCCGTACAGAACCAATAAAATGCCAAATGATGAAATGAGCAGAGGAAGCGCAATGAGATGTTGACATGAGGCCAATTATAATGTAAATAGCCATTAATTAATTAATAACAGTGAACCTTTGCGCAGGTTCATCATTTGGCATTTTTTTTATTGCGTACGGCGTCGTTTCAAATACTGAAGAGATTCATTAAACCTTGTTCTTTATTGAATTTTTTAGGGGAAATGTAGAAGTTGACTTAACACTTGACCCAAAATCTTTATAGATTTGATCCATAGGCCTTTTCAAATTATATACTTCTATAGTTTAATTCTACTAAATGTGAGACATTTTCCAGCTCTTTACGCACAATTGACTTTACACTTGGATCAAAATTGTTGAATAATAGTACAGTAACATTTCAAACTTAACCTCCATTAGAAGGATCCAAAAAATGCAAGTAAACTAAGGGCTTGTTTGGATTAATATGTGTCAAAATGACTTTTAACTCAACTGATTTTTACAAACTGAAGTTAGGGTAAAAATCAATTAATGTAATGTGATTTATGTTTGGATAGACTTTTATAAAAAAAAAAAAAGTCAGTTTGATAGAAATTTATTTGGATAAAATCTTGGATAGTTAGTTTCAAAAGGTTCAAATATGAAGAAAAGCCAAAAGTTAAAAGTTAGAAAAAGTTAATATTTGAGAAAAAAGTTAGTTGCCCTCAAAGCTATACCAAACATTGTTTTAGATCTTAATTGACCTTTTCAACTGAAAAGGTCAATTTTAGCATGCGCCGACCATACCCTAAAATTTTTTATAACCCAAGAATCATTTATTACCCTCTAACTAACTCTTCAATAACCCAAAATCAAGGGTTGACCCTTAATTGAGCCAAACAAACAACCACCTAAACAAGAAGTGTTAGAAACTACAAAAAAAGAAAGAACAATTTAAGCAAACTCTTAGTGATGCTGAGTGTTAGGAAATGGGCTGTCCACCCATGGTGGATCAGGCCCAAATTTAAGAAGCTAATGGAGGGAACAATTTGCATTTAAAGGGAGGAAAATAAGGGAGTGGAAGTTACAGTTATCCAACTTCCACTCCACATATACACACATATAGGACATAAAAAGAGAGAGTAAAGGATCAGTTTTAAGAGGTTCAGTCGTGTGTGCATATTTTGGTTGTTCTGAAAACAAGATATTCTCCTCCTCTGTTCTTCCTTTCGCTTCTTGTGCTTCTCGGCTCTTCACTTCATTTTTCCTTCGGTGTATTTGCTATGCATACGTATCAGAGTCCATATAAGGTACTTTGGTTGTGTGTGGGTACTTCAGTGGATAAGAAGATCCAAGGTATGCCCGAAAACCTTCATTTATATTAATTTTGATAGAGAATGATGGTGTTGCTAGTGCTTGTGTGATGAGAGGTATAAACGTATTCTCTTGATCATGGGTCTAGTGATATTATCATTTTCTAATAAAAAAATAATAATAAAAGTACTTGATATTATATACTTTACATGTGCTATATATATGTGTGTGTAAATTCATTTAAATGTTCTATGGTTCAATAAATTAATGTGGGAAAGGTTTGTCACAGAACTGATATTAAACAATGGCATCAAAGAACATTATTGCTGAATTGAACAAGGGGGAAAAACTCAACGGGGGCAACTAGGATATTTGGCACCGAAATGTCTAATATATTCTAGAAGAACAGGATGCTATTGAGACATTAACAATGGCTATCGTAGAGCCTGAGGCTGGAAATACGGCCAAGCACAGGAGAGACTAGGAAATCTACCTGTCCTGAAAAAGGAAGAATAGCATTGCAAGAATCACCCTGCTGAGTGCAATGACTGATGATTTAATGTGAGTTTGAGATACACAGAATAACACAAGCAATGTGGATTACTTTAAAGGATAAGTTTGGGAGAGTGTCAACGACTAAACTTAGAAGGTTGATGATTACATTCGATACCTATAAGCTAAAACCAAATAATTCTATGAGACAACATCTGCGAGAGATGTCCATAATGATTCGTAAATTTAAGGAAGGTTGGATATAATCTATCTGACGAACAGCAAGTGCAAGCTGTCATCATGTTGCTCCCTGCCAGTTGGGAGTACATGAAAGTTAATTTGACCCATAATGAAAATATCATTACTTTCAATTATGTAGCTAAGTATTTGGAGTTGGAGGATGAACGTCTGGAGGCTTATAAGGCCACTGGACTAGCCTATTTGACTGAACATGTTGGTCTTTCCCAATCAAAGCCTGAATTCAAAAAGGGTAAGAAATTTCAGAAAAATGGAAAGAAAGGCGGCCCTCCACCCAAGAAGGGCAAGCAACAGTAGAAGAAGAAAAGAAAGAAATGAGGCAAGAAAAAGCTAGACCTAAAGAAGGTCAAATGCTTTGCCTGCCAGAATATGGGACATTTCGCACGTGACTGTTATAAACAGGCTGAGAGCGGAAAGGTAACAGTGAATTATGTGAATTCACATGTCTCATTTGTTTCTAGCACTATTTTTCTGACAGAATCTATTTTTTTTTCTTGGATTTTTGACTCAAGTTCCACAGATCACGTAAGTCAAGATCGAGAATCTTTTGTGGAATACTGTCGGTTACCATTTCAAAGCAAGTGGTTTTTTGTTGGCAATAATGCAAGGATCGAGGTTCGAGGCATTGGCACCTGCAAACTTGTTTTGCGTGGTGGAAAGACCTTGATGCTGCATGATGTGCTTCATACTCCTGACATCCGACGGAATTTAATTTCTGTAATTTGCTTGTTAGACTTTGAGTTTAATGTAAACTTTCATGGTAAAGTTGTAAACATTTGTAACAACTCAATATTTTATGGTTCAGTTTTCCGATTTTAAAAGTTCTTTATTTTAGATCTTGCTAGTGATTTTAATATTCATGATTGCTTAGCTATTATTTCAAATAATCCTGATATGAATATTTGGCATGCTAGACTAGGACATATTAATCAAAATAGAATGATTAAACTAGCTAAAGAAGGCTTGTTGGGGGTGATCCCTAACATGGATATGTCATTATGCGAAAGCTGTCTAACTGGTAAGGCTACCAGGAAACATTCGGTAAGGGAATACGAGCCAAAAACCCATTGCAATTAATCTATTCTGATATTTGCGATCCAATGAGTGTGAGGATGAGACACGGAGCTTGATATTTCATTACCTTTATTTATGATTTTTCACGATATGGTCATGTCTATTTGATTTCATATAAGTCTGAGGCATTAGAGTGCTTTAGACGATACATAAATGAAGTAGATAATCAAATGGACAATAGAATCAAGGCATTACGTACTGATCGAGGTCGTGAATACCTTTCAGATCAATTCAAACAACTCTGTGAAGAAAAAGAGATTATTAGGTAACTAACTATCCCTGGCACACCTCAACAGAATGGGGTTGCCGAAAGAAAAAACATAACTCTTCTAGATATAGTTAGGTCTAGGATGGCTCAGGCAAACCTTCCAATTTCACATTGGGGTGATGCTTTATTGACGGCAACCTTCATACTTAATCGTGTGCCCTCAAAGTGAGTCGCTTCCACACCCTACGAGTTATGGACTAAACATCAGCCAGATCTAAGCATCCTTAGACCTTGGGGCTCGGCGACATATACAATAGCAAGTCTTATCCTATTAAATGGGGTCGGCTACATGGATCATATGACGCCATTGTGCTCTATCAAAAACTAAATCGTTGAATAGGTTATTGACCAGGAGATCCCGCTCAATGACCTCTTTGAGCGTTCTCTTTGGTCTTCCTCTACTCCTTTTAACTGGTGTCCATATTGTTTGATCCACCCTCTTCACTAGCGCATCCCTTGACCTTCTTTGTATGTGTCCAAACCACCTAAGACGGTTCTCTACCATTTTCTCTTCAATAAGTGCCACTCCAACTCTTTCCCGTATATATTCATTACGAATCTTATCTTTTCTTATATACCCACACATCCATCTCAACATCTTCATCTCAGCTACCCCAACTTTATGCTCTTGCTGTCCTTTTAAAGCCCATCATTCACTTCCATAAAGTATTGCTGGTCTTATAGCAGTGCGATAAAACTTTCCTTTTACTTTATCTGGTACTTTCTGATCACATATAAACCCAATAGCCTTTCTCCATTTAAACCACCCGACCTGAATTCTATGATGAACATCCTCCAAAATTTCACCGTCCTTCTGTATAATTGATCCCAAATATTTGAATTTATCTATTTGTGGAATAACTTGATCTCCTAATCTGACCTCCAAGTTACTTCTAACTTGCCTCTTATCAAAATTATAATGCATATATTCAGTCTTACTTCTACTCAGACGAAAACCCTTTGACTCTAAAATACTTCTCCATAACTCAAGTTTAAAATTAATCTCTTCTCTTGACTCCACCACAAGAACTATATCGTCCGCAAAAAGCATGCACTTAGGAATTTCTTCTTAAATAGATTTAGTTAGAACATCCACTACTAGATTAAATAAATAAGGACTCAAGGATGATCCTTGATGTAGACTAATCCTTATGAGAAAATCCTTTGTTTCACCCCCAGACATTCTTACAGTAGTTATTATCCCCTCATACATATCTTTTATTGCCTTAATATATGCCATGCGTACACCTTTCTTTTCCAAAGCTTTCCAAAGCACCTCCTTTGGCACTTGATCATATACTTTTTCTAAGTCAATAAAGACCATATGCAAGTCTCTTTTTTTAGTCCGGTACCTTTCCATTAACCCCTTAATAAATAAATCGCCTCTATTGTAGACCTACCCGGCATGAAACCACACTAATTCTCAGTTATATCAGTCTCTAATCTTAATTTGTGTTCAATTACTTTTACCCACAACTTCATAGTGTGACTCATAAACTTTATCCCCCTGTAGTTTGCATAATTTTGAATATCTCCTTTATTTTTGTAAATAGAAATTAAAGTACTTTTCCTCTAGTTATCCTGCATTTTTTTAGAACTTAAGATCACATTAGAAAGTTTAGCAAGCCACACTACCCCCACTTCACCTAAACACTTCAAAACTTCAATAGGAATACTATCAGGTCCAATAGCTTTACTATTTTCCATTTGTTTTAGTACCTCTTTAACCTCGCCAACACGGATCCTACTGTAAAAAGCTAAATTTAGTTCAACTTTGCGTGTTAAATCCTCTAGCTCATAACTCGATCATCCTCCCTCATCATTAAACAATTTGTAAAAATAGGTCTTCCACCATTCTTTAATATCACTATCTGCAACTAAAATATTGCCTTCTTCATCCTTAATATATCGTATTTGATTCAAATCCCTCGATTTCCTTTCCCTATCTCTAGCAATTTTATAAATCTTTCGTTCTCCCAACTTTGTCTCCAACTCCTTATAAAATTCCTCAAAAGCCTTAAAATGAGCTATACTCACCTCCTTCTTAGTTTCCTTCTTAGTTAAACGATACTTTTCCCAATTTTTGGTATTATTACATAAGTGTATAGCTTTGAAATAGTCTCTCTTGTACTTAACTTTCTGTTGTATGTCATCGTTCTACCACCAAGTCTCCTTACCTCGTCGACCAAAACCTTTAGATTCTCCCAAAATTACTTTAACAACCGTTCGGCCCTTCTCAGCCATTTCCTTCCACATGATATTAACATTTTCCTGTGGTTTCCAAATCCTTTCATTTAACATAGTTTTTTTAAAAGTTTCCCTTTTCTCCCCTTTAGCTGCCACCACTTGATTCTTGTGTTTAAAACATGTCGCCGATTTTCATTCCTACACTTAATACGTACGTCAAGGACCATTAATCTATACTGGGTTGTCATTCCATCTCCTGTAATCACTTTACAATTTGTATAAAGTCTTCTGTCATGACTCCTTACCAAAAAGAAATCAATATGTGACCTGTGGATCCCACTCTTGTATGTGATCAAGTGCTCCTCCCGCTTCTTAAAGCACGTATTGACAATCTTAAAGTTATAAGCTAAAGAAAACTCAAGAATAGATTACCCTTCATTATTAATTTCTCCAAAACTAAAACCACCATGAGCCACTACATATTGCCCTGCTTCCTTACCAATATGACCATTAAGGTCCCCACCAATAAAAATCTTTTCAGTAAGTGGTATGCTCTGAATCAGCCCATCCAAATCTTCCCAAAACTTTTCCTTAAGATGTGCTTCTGTTCCCACTTGAGGTGCATAAGCACTAATAACGTTGATTATATCCCTACCAACAATTATTCTTAAAGATATAATTTTGTCATCAATCCTTTTAATACCCACCACATTCGTCTTCAACTCTTTATCCACAATGATACCAACACCATTCCTCATACCTGGTTTACCTGTGTACCAAAATTTGAACTCATTGATTTCCTGAAATTTTTCTCCAACCCATTTAGTTTCCTAAAAGCACAAGATGTTAATCTTTCGCTTTACAATTTCACCCACCACCTCTTACTCTTTTCTGGTCATAGTTCCAATATTCCAAGTGCCAAATCTGATATTTCTCTCATGAACTAGCTTCTTTAACCGCCTCCATCCATAAGAGAGCGGTAGTTCTTGCTCATTTAACACTACATCCGGACGACGATGCAGTAATCCTTGCTCACTTTTCACTGTACTCGAGCCATATAGCGTGTTACTTATGGGCAACGACCTAGTATTAGCGCAATTTCTTTGTATGTCCATGTTCATAAGATTCGACAAGTTTTACGTTGGCTGTCGGGGCCTAACACAACCCTCCTCATGACAATTATCATAGACATGGGAAACTGGGTCCTAGAGGGAAGAAATATATTTTTATAAGGTACTCTGAACCCTCAAAAGAATTTGTATTCATAAGTGAAATTGAAGATGGAACAGTGACTGAAACATAATCAAGAGATGCTGTATTTATTGAGATGGAGTTTCTTAGTAGGGGAGATGTTGACCGCACTATATCTCTTTATGAGACTCAGGAACAGGACAGTGCCGAATAAATTGACAGACCAGAATTGTCTAGGTATGTCAATTTGAGTGGGAGCTAAGAATGGTCAACACAAAGACCGAGACAAATGAAAAAAGATAAGTAAGTTTCTCCTACCAGAAAGAGTAACAGGGAAAGTGTTCCAAGGAAATGCTTCCAAATAGAAGACGAAGCACTCTTAGTTACTCCAGAAGGGGATGATGAACCCCGCACTGTTCAGAACGGTCAACACAAAGACCGAGACAAATGAAAAAATATAAGCAAGTTGCTCCTACCAGAAAGAGTAACAGGGAAAGTGTTCCAAAGAGATGCTTCCAAATAGAAGGTGAAGCACTCTTAGTTACTCCAGAAGGGGATGATGAACCCCGCACTGTTCATGAGGCCTTAGCAGGTCCTGCAAATGAGGAATGGAAGAAAGCAATGAAAGAGAAAATGGACTCAATGATGAAAAACCAAGTTTGGGAATTGGTTGATCTACCAAAAAGGCGTAAAGCCATTGGGAACAAGTGGGTTCTCAAAATCAAGAGAAAGGTGGACAGGTCAATTGATAAATTCAAAACTTGATTGGTTGCAAAGGGATATACACAACAGGAAGGTATAGATTATGAGGATACTTTTTTCACCTGTTGTGCGCTTCAATTCAATAAGACTTATTATGGTAATAGTAAACAATTTAAACTTAGAGTTATATCAGATGGATGTAAAAACCACATTTCTGAATGGTGATCTAGATGAAGAAATTTATATGGAACAACCAATAGGTTTCATTGAAAAAGGGTTTGAACATAAGAAGTGTAAACTCAAAAGATCTATTTATGGATTAAAACAGTCATCCAGATAGTGGTACTTGAGGTTTCACAAGGCAATATTATCTCAGATAACTTCCAAATGATAGAGGAAGACTACTGTGTCTACGTTAAGCGGTTTGAGGGTAACTTTATCCTTATACGTAGACGATATACTCTTAGTTGGAAATAGTCTTGACTCGGTGATAGCTATTAAAGGTTTTGAACACAAGAAGTATAAACTCAAAAGATCCATTTATGGATTAAAACAGACATCCAGACAGTGGTACTTGAGGTTTCTCAAGGCAATTATCTCGTATAACTTCCAAATGATAGAGGAAGACCACTGTGTCTACGTTAAGCAGTTTAAGGGTAACTTTGTGATATTATCCTTATACGTAGACGATATACTCTTAGCCGGAAATAGTTTTGACTCGATGATAGCTATTAAAGAATGACTTTCATCAAATTTTGAGATGAAAGACATGGGTGAAGCATAATACATATTTAGAGTCAAGATTCGAAGGAATCTTTCCAAGAGAATCCTCACTCTTTCACAAGAGAATTATATCAAGAAGATACTTGAGCGATTCAATATGAGTGAATGCAAAGCCATAGATATCTCTGTGGCTACTGGAGTAGCCTTGAGTTTTGACATATGTCCCAAAACTGAATTAGATAAAAAGCAAATGGAAAGAGTTCCATATACCAATGTCGTTGGTAGCCTGATGTATGCAATGATGTGTACAATACCAGATATTTGTTATGCCGTAGGGCTGGTTAGCAGATTCCAGTTCAACCCTGATGAGAAATATTGGAAAGCAGTGAAAAGGATCTTGAGATACTTAAAAGGCACAATTGACTATGCGTTCTGTTATCAAGGAAGCGATCTACGCCTAATAAGATATTCTGATGCTGATGTAGACGGTGATGAAGAACGAAGATTGACTTCTGGATACACCTTCTTGCTTAACAACGGCGCTATATGTTGAAGTAGCAAGAAGCAGACGTGCATTGTTTTACACTCTGTGGAAGTTGAGTTTATGGCTTGCACTGCAGCAGCGCAAGAGACTGTTTGGCTGAAGAGATTTATCGAGCACCTAGGATTTGGGAACGAGAGTACTATTCCGGTGTTGATACACTGTGACAATACTGCAGCTATAGCCAAACTAAAGACCCTAAGTATCACAGCAAGAACAAACACATTGATATAAAGTAAAACTTTGTGAGGGATTATATAGCACAGAAAATTGTAACTGTACAATATATTTCAACCAAATGTATGACTACAAATCCCCAAATCAAGCCAATAGGCAAAGAAACATTCGAGAAACATGTATAAACTATTAGCATGTTAAAAATATAAAGTTGCAAACTGTATGTAATACTTTTATTTTTTTATTAATGATATCATGTTATTTATTATTACTTATATGCCTGGATAAAAGTATACAATGTCTAGTATGTCATACAGGTTGAAAATGGTAGCTCTCTCACATGAGCAACCGCCTTTGATGCTATAGAAGCGTTCAAAGATGAGACATGTGTTCACTAGTAAAGCAGAAAGAGTGCTGATATGGTAGAGAAGAAATATAATAAGTGTCGCCTTGACTTAAAAAGTGCAGTGAGTCGAGATAAGATCCATAAGTAAAAGTATGGATCGAACAATGGATACCCACATCCATAAAACCTATTACCAGATAACAAATTCTTCAAAATTGATGTCATATTATGTGAATAGAATTGAAGAGTTTAGGTTTAGATACTATGAGTATCTAGATTTAAGTCTGTACGGTGTGATTGATAGAATTAAAACGACGTACACTCTTTAAGGATAAGAGGAATACCGTAACATGTGATTCATACCACATGTGCTAAAGAACCGCAAATGGAAAGCAAGTGAATCAATCCCTGCTTCATTGTTGTGTGAGTTCCAGAAATTTATAATCCTTTCATTAATATCCTTTGACTTTGACAATATTATAGAGGTATGTTTCAGTGATTACTACTTTGGTATATATTCTATAGTCAAACTATATATGAATAAAAGGTATTATGCTAGGAAAGCAGTTGATTCATATCAAAATGATATATGGGCGAAAGAAAGATTGCCAGAATATACACATCCATGCTAGTGTCTGTGACCGGTCCCTTGTGATATTATTTTATTAATTTCATAAGTATGGATACTATACATAAGTAGAGGCTATCTGAGTTATGTACTGACTCAAGAGGGATTAGATTAGCCATAAGAAAAGTGTATATGGGCAAATATAGGACATTCAAGGCACTATAATTTATTTGATCAAGCTGCACTAAAAGGTTGCTTTGTGCTGGTCTTTGAAGAAGGCATTTTTAATACAAACGCCCGGAAGGAGACGTCATGCCTATGCGGTCAAGGCAAAGCACCTAGTATGAAAGAAGGAAGAAAAATGATATTGGAGCCATAATAACTAATCCACCATGTGTGAGTTGAAGATGTTAGGAAATGGGATGTCCACCCATGGTAGATCAGGCTCAAATTTGAGAAGCTAATGGAGGGAACAATTTGCATTTTGAAGGGAGGAAAATGAGGGAGTGGAAGTTACAGTTATCCAACTTCCACTCCACATATACACACATACATGACATAAAAAGAGAGAACAAGGGATCAGTTTTAAGAGGTTCAGTCGTGTGTGCATATTTTGGTTGTTCTAAAAACAAGATATTCTTCTCCTCTATTCTTCCTTTCGCTTCCTGTGCTTCTCGGCTCTTCACTTCATTTTTCCTTCAGTGTATTTGCTGTGCATACGTATCAGAGTCCATTTAAGGTATTCCAGTTGCATGTGGGTACTTCAGTGGATAAAAAGAAGATCCAAGGTATGCCGGAAAACTTTCACTGAGAAACCCCACTGCAATGCCTATAGGGTTTTTCACCCTAATACTAACCCACCACAGTGCCCTGCTCTCTATGCAATCTTTCTGCAGTGCTCCAACTCCAATTCATTTGTACCAAACACAGCCTAAAGTCCAAACAGAGATGCTTGACCTGTACTCCCTAACTTGAAGGGAGGGTTAATGATTGCTTTAACTGTACAAGTTTAAATGCTGTGACAATGCTGGAAATTAATGCTAGATTGTTATTTCTGAACAGTTCATAGACTCATGTCTAGCAGTCTGGCTCTTAGAGATTAAAGCATTATCTTCATTTATTTTAATTTTCTTCTTAGTTTCTACAATTTTTTGAGTGAAAGTTTTTTGTGTTTCTCCATTGTTATCATTTATGCTTGCTTCAAGGTAATTTACTATTATTTTTATGTTGCAACTTAGCAAATGTTGTTTTTATTGGATAACTCCATAAGACGTTGAATTGAGGCACTTTCTAATAAATTTTCTTATATTGCGATCATGTTATTTTTATACTATTGATGTCATATATCATGTTATTGTTTATCATTGTTGTCATCAATATCATATAAAGCAAATGCGTTAGTATGATTTGCTTAATTTTTTCATATAAAAAAGTTATGAACTAGACCATGCAGCACCTTTCTCATCCAATAATTTCTACAGAGTCATCATATCTTAGCATCAGTGATATATATCTTTACAACAATCCTCTTGCAGGTTTCCTTTGTTTTAATGGCGGATATTGTAATTTCTATTGGGGCTAAAGTTGCTGAAGGTTTGGTGAAACCAACAATTCGTCAAGGACAATATCTTTTTTGTGTTAGAAAAGTAGTTAAAAATCTTGACAATGAAAAGAACGAGCTAATATCAGAAAGGGATCGTATCGAAAGTCTTGTGGAGCGAGCAAAGGAGAGAACTGAAATAATCGAAACTTCTGTAGAGAAGTGGTTGAATGATGTTAAAAATCTGCTGGTCGAAGTGGAGAGACTGGAAAAAGAAATGAAAGAAAACCATTGCTGTCAAGGACAATTTCCTACCTGGAGAAGATATTGTCTATGTAAGGAAATGATGAAGAGGATAAAGAGAATTGCATCTTTGAAAAACAATGGCAAGTTTGAGCCTTTTTCTCACCTAGGTCCTCTTCCAGGCATTGAATACATCTCTTCCCAAAATTTTACTTATTTTGAATCTACAAAAGAAGCTTACAATCAGCTCATGGAGGCAATACAAGATGACAACACTTGCATGATAGGGTTGTATGGCATGGGAGGATCTGGGAAAACAAACCTTGTAAAAGAAGTTGGTAGAAAAGCTTTGCAATTGAATTTGTGCGATCGGGTTATTTTTGTTACTGCGTCTCAAACACCAAATATTAGAGGTATTCAAGGAAAAATTGCGGATATGCTTTGCATGACACTCAAAGAAGAAACGGAAGAGGGAAGAGCACAAAGGTTATGGTTGAGACTAAAAGAAGAGAAACGAGTTCTTCTAATCGTTGATGATGTATGGGCGAAGCTCAATTTGGAGAGAATAGGCATTCTCTTAAATGATGATAACAACATGATTAACTTCAAGGTCCTTCTTACCACGCGTCTTCGACGAGTATGCACCTCAATGGAGTGTCAAAGGGAGATTATACTAAATCTCTTATCCGAAGCAGAAGCTTGGGACTTGTTCCAAAATCATGCAAGAATTGATAATAGGTTCTCATCCAATCTCTTAAAAGTTGCACGCGAGGTTTCCAATGAGTCCAAAGGGTTACCTATTGCAATAAAGGCCGTGGCATGCTCCTTAAAAGGAAAAGGCGATGATGAGTGGAAGGTGGCATTGGAGAGCTTAAGGGGTTCGCGACCTTTCGATGATCATGAGGGAGAAGAAGGCATTAGATGTGCTTACAATTGCCTCAAACTAAGTTACGATTATTTGAGGAACAAAGAAGCTGAGATGCTCTTGTTATTGTGTTCTCTGTTTCCTGAAGACCATGAAATATCTATAGAGGATTTGATTAAATATGGAGTAGGGCTAGGTATATGTGGAACCATCAATTCCTTTGACTTAGCAAGGAGCCGGATCCGAGCAGGCATAAACAAACTCGTAGATTCTTGTTTACTATTGCATTCTACACAAGGTGAACATTATGTGAGGATGCATGACATGGTTCGTGATGTAGCTTTGTGGATAGCTTCCGAATCAGTGAATCGGAAAATTCTCGTGGATCTCGCGAAAGATCTTAATAGCTGGGCAGAAGATGGAGCTATGAGAGATTCTTTTGCAGTATCTTCATGGTGCAAGGAAACTGATACAATTTATCATCATTTGGATGCTCCGAAGCTTGAAATTCTTTTGATAAATACTATGCAAGAGAATTCTTTGAATTTTATGTTGGCATCTTCTGAAAGAGTGAAGGGACTCAAGGTTATGGCCATGATCAATTCATTTTATCGTCAAACTCCCTTATTATTTGCTCAGTCAACCCATTGCTTGACTAATCTTCGGACTTTGCGCTTGAGAGGATGGGACTTAGGTGATATGTCTTTCATAGTAAGCCTAACAAGACTTGAGATTCTTGACTTATCCAATTGTTACTTCAAGGATTTACCTAAAGGAATAGAGAAACTCAGCAAATTAAAGTTGCTGGATTTGTCTCACTATGAAATTCCTGAGAATTTAAATTATGAAGCGATAGGAAGTTGTTCACAGCTAGAAGAGTTATACGTGTTTGGATATACTCGGAGATGTCGCTGTCAACACATGGAGGATATTGTTACTCTCCCGAATCTGCAGAGGTTTGTAATCCGTCTCGGGCAGTTTGAGACTCTTGACGATGAAGAAGAAAGTGTCAAGGTTTTACACCTGCTAGATTTCAGTATGTCCGACTTAGGTGAATCTAAACAAAATCTTCTGCAAAGAGCAGAAGTTGTTTGTTTAAAAAATCTTCTTGGAGATTTTAAGAATATCATCCCAGATATCGTTCAAGTTGTGGGAGGCATGGCTGAACTGACAAAACTTTGCCTTCAATCTTGTAAAGAGATAGAGTGCCTCATTGATACAACTTGCCATTATGCTGCCTCATTTCAAGCAGATGCTTTATTGCCCGAGTTGATCGAGTTGAAGCTATCAGAAATGGACAAGTTGACAGAAGTGTGTCGAGGCCCTCCCCTTCTAGCACTCGAGTTCTTCAAGAAATTAGAACGACTTTTCATACAGAACTGTAAGCAGCTTTACAACATATTTCCAGAGGCATGTAACTTGTGCAACCTTAAGATCCTGAAAATATGGAACCGTCATTCCTCGGCGATTGCATCGCTCTTTTCGATGTCTGTTGCAAGAAGTATGGAACAATTAGAAGAGCTATGGATACAAGGTTGTGAGAAATTGGAGCATATAATTATAAGAGAAAGAGGGGATGGTACTAATACAGTCAAAAATTCTCATTCGATGTTCCATAAATTAAGAAAACTCTCCATCTGTGACTGCCCCAAGTTGGAATTCATATTTCCAATATCATTTGTTGAAAATGGTCTTTCGCAATTGCAAGAGATAGAAATAGAATCTGCTTCTGGATTGAAATACATATTTGGCCAATATGACCAAGAGGCGAACGCATCTCATCAAAACCAGGTCCAAATCATTCTTCCTCCTTTGAAAGTATTCTATCTATACAAGGTTGAAAATCTCCTAGGTTTATGTCCAAAAAGGTATCATTTGGGGTTCCCATCATTAGAGGAGCTGGACTGCCAACAATGTCCAAAATTAGCTGCATCATGTATCAGTGTAACTATTGGTTCAGAACAAACACATATGAACAATGTACGTGTGTGTGAAGTGTCTTTTTCCCCTTCTCTCTGATTGAATTGAACCAAGTTTCATTTTTTTTATACTCCTATTATCCTTATTATAAGACCTATTTAACTAATTTAATTATATTAAAGAAATTAGTTAAGTTCAATTTCGAAGTTCATGTTAGTTAAGTTCAGTTTCAAAGTTTGTGGCTATTCCTCGCAATATAAATTACTGAATGGAATTACCAAGTTTTATTACATGTGTTATTGAAACTTTTTTTCCCCATTTTTAGGGAGTTGCACTTGGCGACGATCCACAAAATCTCTTGACCTCGAATTTGCAACAACTATTGTTAGGAGGATTATCTGATTTAAGGTTCATATGGTCGGGTACAACTTCGAGACAAGTTTTGAGCTTCCGGTTCCTTCAATGTTTAAAGGTAGATAGCTGTGCAAATCTAAAATCAATATTCTCCATGGACATCAAGAGAAGCCTGCCTGAGTTGACACTCCTAAATATATGCAACTGTGAGGAACTGGAAGAAATAATGGAAGAGAATGCAGCAGAACCTGAAAGTCTATCCAGTGTAGAAGCGTGCTTTCCAAAACTAAGCGAACTGAGGATCGAGAAGTGCAACAAGTTGAAAAGCATTTTCTCTATTGCTATGCTCAGAATGCTTCCACAACTAAGCTTTATACATATATCATGTGCTTCTCAGTTAGAAGAGGTTTTTCGACGTAACAGTCAAGAAAAAAGAGATTATGGACACCGAATTATGCTTCCAGAGTTGAGAAAAATAGAACTACAGAAGCTGCCAAGTTTTGGGAACATTTTCAAAGGATTTGACTTTCAAGCACCAAAAGTTCAACAGCTCTATATAAATAAATGCCCAGAATTTGCTCCAAGTGTAAGAAGAGGAAATCAAGTGAATAGTTTTCAGAACACAACAGAGGTACTGATCACTATTTTACTTTATTTGTTTATGTACTACTACATCATGTCCTTAATATAAGAGTTAGATAACTAATTTAGATAAATTAAAGAAATTAGTTATATTAGTTATTTATAACAAGATATGCTTTGGTTTTCTTAACATGCCGTCTTTTATTGACTACCCTTGGATAGAAACCTCTTAATGTGTACAATTAATAAAGTTACTTTGGAGAAAAAATTATAAATTTAGGAGACAAAGTGGATTGATGTCTTATATTTAAGACTAAATATAAACCCCCAACTAACTCTTATATTAAAGATCGGAGAGAGTATTTTGCAACTATAAATTTCTACACCTCTGGTCCTAAACATAAGAGCTAGATAGGGAGTCTACTTTGATCCTAAGTATAAGAGCCCCATCCACTTTATTTACCCAAATTTTAATTTTTCTCCTAAAGTATCCCTATATCATTGCACTTATTAAGAGTATTTCTATTGAGGGTAGTTCAAATGCATAGGATTAAAGGGGGATATTTTAGTAAAACTAACACATAATTATTACAAATAAATATTTTAACTAATTTATTTTATCTACCCAAATTAGTTAAGTAAATCTTATAATAAGGATCGGACGTAGTACATTCATAATGGTAAGCATACTTTTCATTATATTTGCAAAAAATTAGGCAGTATTAAAAAATTAATCGTGAGCTAGCCATCTGGTTAGTGAAATGATTATGCTTTGCCAATTTTACTAATTGTGTACGTGCTTGATGTTTTTTTAAAAGGCAATAAATAAATATTCAAATTTCCAAGTGCTATTAAAAACTTGTTTTTGTTTTCAAAATTGTGCATGAGATATAATGTAAACTCAAAATCAATGTGTTTGAAAATGAATGAAATATTTTGAATACACACAGACCAAATACCAACTTAAGGGGACTTATATATTAAAATATATATTTACAAGTAATTTCATTATTTAAATATTTTTAATTATCATATTTCCCCCTGATCATCTATGAAATTTTGGTTTTCCACTGCTCGGAATCTATTCACCAACTTTATTCCTTCTTAACAATCACTTTGTTTCACAAATTTTAAACACTTAGCTAATTCTACCTCCGTTCTTTAATACAAGAACCAATTGATTTTAAACACTTAGCTAATTCTAACTAATTAACTTATTTATTTGACCTTTTTAATCTATCTAAAAAATTTAACTAGTAATTATATTAAGGAAGGAAGGGAATATACTACCTGTAGCTGGTTTGAGACTTGTTACCTGTTGAATACATCCTAAATGTGAACAAGTAGAAGAAACTAATTGTTTTTTAACTTTATGTAGATGAGACAAGTATTTTGGTTAATTGTTGCTGCCTGCAATTTAGAAGCTTTCCTAAACTTGGAAGTTCTGCATTTGACCAAGAGTAGAGATGAAGGAATTTTCCAAATCCAAGCTTCAAGAGAACTTGGTAGTAATAGTGAAGAATTAAAGCCATTGAGCTCAAATTTAGGGTATTTGACCTTATATGATCTACCAGAGCTGAAATTCATCTGGAATGGCTTCTCAAAACTTTTGAGCCTTGATAAACTGACACATGTATCACTTCAGAAGTGTCCAAAACTCAAAACTATCTTCTCCTTAGCTTTTATTAAATGCCTACCCAAGTTACAAACCTTGTCGATATCAAACTGCGAGGAACTTGAGGAAATCATATCTTTGGATTCAGAGATTTATCAATCTAACAAGGTTTCTGAGAATGGCAGTGAAAACAGAAGTGACAACAATCAAGACCATATCATTCTCCCAGACTTGAGAAAAATAGAGCTCAAAAAATTGCCAAGCTTTGTTAACATTTTCCATGGATTTAACTTCCAGACTCCCAAACTTCAACAGCTCTATATAAATATAGTCCCCAAATTTGCTCAAAAAGGAACTCACTTGAATACTCTTCATCAAACAACAGAGGTAATTAGCAGTCTTGTTATTTTTTACATCATCCATCTGTAAATTGCTATTGGTAACGTTAATGTTCATCAAATTAATATAGAGTTGGTCTAGCAGTGCAAGGTCCCACTAGATCTCTCTAAGTCTCTAGTTCAATTACTAGAGGGGACACATATGTTGGGAGGGGAAACTACGAATCTCAAACTGATATATGTTAATAAAATCTAGTAAATAATATAAAAAAACATTAATATTCATCATGTAATATTACATACGGCTGATTTAAACTTGAAAGTTGACACCCATAATTGCATATGAATCTGTCTATAAATGTGCACAAGTGAAAGAATATCATCTTGCCTTTTCATTATTAACTGATCAAATTTGATACTTTTTAACTAAATGTAGAAGAGACAAATATTCTGGTTGATTACTGCAAGCTCCAGTGAACAATGGAAGCAAAGGCATCGTGCGGCTTTGCAAGCTTCGCTAAACTTGGAAGTCCTTCATGTGACCATGTGTGAAGCAGAAGGCATTTTCCAAGGTGAAGGAGAACTTGGTAGTAATAGTGAATTGAAGCCATTGAACTCTAACTTGGAGTATATAAAGTTATGTGATCTACCTGAGCTGAGATTCATCTGGAGAGGGCTTACAAACTTTCTGAGCCTTGAGAAACTTACAAGAATATCAATCTCAAACTGCCCAAAATTAAAAGCTATATACTCTCCAACCATTGTTAGATTCCTACCAAAGTTACATTCATTGAGGATTTCAAATTGTGCTGAATTGGTGGAAATCATGTCTTCAAATTCCATGAATGCACAACTCAGTCACTCTTACGCTTGTCACCAAAAAGAAGTGTGCTTCCCACAACTGTGTAAGATTACAGTTGAGCAGTGCAACAAGCTGAAATGCCTTTTCTATGATTTCATGGATTATCATTTTCCTGAGTTGCAGTCTCTTGAAATCAAGGAGTGCTATCAAATAGAACAGGTTTTGGGATTTAAGGCTGAAGATGATGATGGAAAGCAGACATTGTTTCCAAAACTGACAAAAGTTGTGCTGGAAAGTTTACCGATGTTTTTTGAGATTTCACCCGGCTTTACTTTGCCCCCTGAGTTTCATTTGCAGCCTTGGCATGAACACAAAGTCTTGGATTGCCCCAAATATAATCACACCTACACGAAAGCAAGCACTTCTTACCTGCATACTAGTATACCACAGGTAACTTTGTACAACACTTACATCTATATATGCACACTTTCTTTTTTGGATAACAAAATTTTAGGAAAGGAGTTGGGTTGACTTACGATTTAAAGGCAAAGGACCTAACTCAGATCTATGAGGACTGGCCTGGATAGGGATGTGCATGATCTCGTTTCACTTAGCTATGGAGATATCTCCCCAAACGCCGCGACGCTCTCAATAATCGAAACCCTTCCTTTGGTGAGAGTGTCCTACTGTTGAACCCAAAAACGATATGTTGTCTTGTAATTAAAAATCTTATAAAAATATTTTTTGAATTGTTAAAGATTAAAATGAACACACATGACCCGTGGCACATCTATTTCCATAAGGGTTATTTTGAAGACTTTTTTTCCTTCTTGTTGCTGGCTAAAAAACGGTGCTTTTTTTAATTAAAGAAAAATGTTTGCATAAGAACAATCTTATAACTTGAAGTTCTGTCTTATATTTTTTTACACCACAAGTTTTCCATGCGTGTTTTTTATTTTAAATTTTGTAGGCATCATGATATTTTCCCATCTGCTCGATACAAGTGACATAAATTACTCCTCCAATCCTTAATATAGGACATATTTAACTAATTTGATTAGATTAGTTAAATTAGTTAATATGACATATTTTTTGTAAAACACCTTAATCTTCTTCTTTAACTCCTTCATTTTCTCTCTTAATTATTATTGAGGGAGTATCAATAGGAATAGTTTGAGAAAAGTTGATAAATATATAAAATAGTCTTATATTTAGAACCAAAATTAAATTAACTCCCTAATTAGGTCTTATATTAAGGACGGGCAAAGTACTTCTATTTCTTTGGCAAGAGTAGTGTCAAATAAGAATAGCCATAACTTTCATTTTAGCATACAGATGTATATTTATATCTACAAATGCATATAAAAGAAAGTCTTCATGCATTTTGATGATTATTATCTCATCTAATTTGACAGTTCAAGACTGACACTTTTTGATAATGTAGAAGGCACAGGGAGTTTCTCAAGCTAGTGTGAGTCAAAACAAGAGCCTTGGCCTTGAGTTAGCATGGAATCCACCAGATAAGGGTTGGGTCACAATCAATGTTGATGGTGCCTTTGACAACAAGAAACAGGTAGCAAGCTGTGGTGGTCTGATCAGAGACCACAACGGGAGGTTCATTCATGGCTTCATGCATCATATTGGCAAAGGAGATAGCTTAAATGCACAACTTTGGGCATGCGTCATGGGACTCAAGGGAGCTTGGGATGCCAGGTTTCGCAGAGCTATAATGGAGACAAACTCTCTGCAAATTGTACGAATGTTTGAGAATGATGATCAAGAAAGATACTTAGATGCAGAGGAGGAACTTGTTCACCAAATACATACAATGCTAAAATGGAAGTGGAAGGTTCGGGTGGCACATCGCCGGCCGGAGGGCAATATGGTGGCGGACATGCTTGCCAATTTAGCTTTACAAGCATGGCCTGGTTACCACTTCTTTTACCATCCACCAAAACAAGTTGAGAAGCTTGTTAAAAAGGAAGCTAGGAGGCCATTGTTAATCTAAATGTAGTCAATGATAGTAGTTGTTTCATATGATTATTTTAGGTGATTGGTCTTGTAAATTTTAGGAACTTGTATATAAAAGCATCATCAATGGAATCTTTCATTTATGGTGATATTATCTTTAACTACTCATGACTATTTGTTAACCCTTGCTTGTTTAATCTGAGTTTAAACATTATAGCTAAATTTATACAAGAAATTTTAAAATGCATACTTTTGGTTAATAATATAATTGTGACTAGACTTGAGCTATCGAGAATGAATGACTTTAGAGTTGTAAAGTTTTCATGAGTACAAGTTTAACAGAATATATATGCTATAATTTTGATAAGAGGCAATCTATTAGATATTTAAAAGTTAAAATGGCGGATCAAATTATTTCACAAGTGACAAAATTTAGATATTTGGGATCAAATTAGACATAAAAATAGTAAAATTAAAGATGTTACACGAAGGATACAATCTAGATGGTTTAAGAAAGGCTATTAAAATTATATGTATGTTTATATAAAAGCATTTAGTAAGTTAAAGGAAAGTTGTTTCAAACTGCTATAAGACTAGAAAAGCTAACTGTTATAAGACTAGAGAAGCTCTATAGTAGGGAATGTTAGGTTTTAAAGGGATAAAAGTATAACCTTAGGGTAGTAGATATAAGGATGCTGAAATAAATGTATAGTCATACAATAAAATTGGGTCAAGGAAATACCTTAAAATTTCTACCAAGGAACAACCAGCAACTAAAAGTTTTTTTGGATCAAATATGTCTTTAAAGTTTTATTTTGTAGCAATTTTTCTTTGGCCTTTAGTTAAGGTTAGTTTTACTATTAAATTTTCTTTTTGACCCACTTGCCTTTAATTGTCAAAATTAAACTTGACTAACGGCCAGGCCAAAATTACTACGAAATAAAACTTCCATAACATATAGATACAAAAACACTTTAAGGTGCTGGATGCTCCTCAATAAAAACTTCAATTGTACCAAAAAAAAAAACTTCAAACATGTATAATGAAGACCGTTGTAAGCACAAGTTAAGAGGATAAATCAAATATAATAGAATCCTTTAGAAAAGGGTTAAGGAAGGTGTGAACTTTTTTAATTTTAAAAATAATGAAGAAACCATATTGAAAGATTTAAATGATTTTTTTACACTTTTTCAAAAGATTTCTCTAAGAAAATTTAGGATAAAATAGCATTCAGCACCTTAATACTATTTCTTATAGCATTTAACACCCTAATCTAATTGATGGTAAATATACCATAATAAAATTATAGTACTAAATGTTACTAGAAAGTAATATTCATCAGCATTTCTCTCTATTAAACTCCTTAAATCTTCTTTCTTCCTCGGTCCTCCCCTCCATTCCTTTTGAATTGAACATAGAGTTAAAATAAAAATTGGAAATAGGATTCGATTTAATGTAAACCAAAATCTGTAAGCTTTTTATCAGAATTTCGGTTTGATAGAAACCAAAATTGTAATTTGTTGCATTTGGAAAATACTTTTTTTATATACAATGAAAAATACTTTTCTAAGTATTGCATTTTGATAACATTTTTTAACAGTATCTGGGTCAATTCGCCTGAGTTCAAACTTGGCCCGAGTTTGGATTTTACTAAGCTTAAAATGGCAGCAAGGGCGTATCCAGGTGGTAAGTAGTTTAGTATCGTTTAAACAAGATTTCGAATTTAAGCCTTAACATATACAGAATATCCCTATTAAAAAACTCACCCACCATAGCCAGGTGGGTGACACGGGTCAGATCCTAATATAGTCGACACAAAACTCTGATGAACTAAGTGGGCAACTAAAAAAAATAAAGTGTATGTCATCAAGCCAATAAGAATTAGGGTATAATAAGAAACAAATTCGTATTCCATAAAAATTTGAATTCAATTTCTATTACTATCGTTATGACTCAATTAATAAACGATCTTATAAGTTCTCTAAAAGCGCTCTAAAATTTTAAAATTGTATCGTAACCTTAGTAGGAAGACTTATGCCAAACCTACTTAAATTTTGTTATAAAACAAAAAACATATATCATCAAGACCATTTTGTCATTTACAACATCCAACCATATATTTAAGAGAAATATTTACACTCAAAATACCACTTCATTTATGCTCTTACCAATTAAAATACAATTCATTTTACTTAAATTTTTAGTTAGCATCCTATCTTTTCATAAAAAAGAAAAAATACCAAACAATTAGAATAACAATCAATGTACATAAATGGTTGACAATAAATGATAATAAATTGTGTACTTAGATTGTTAGAATAAAGGTAATACTCTATGAGTATCTAAGGACTTATATGATATTATTTATAAGTCATTTCTAATATACTTCATACAAACTAAAAAAAAAACTTTAAACCTCATTAATTATACTATAAAATTCAACTTTTCAACTTGACCCTTATTTAATATATATTACACCCAATAGAAACACCGTCAATATAAATAAATGAAGAATAAAAATACACATTTATATACAAAATTTCTCACTATCCTATAAATCCAATCAAAACAAATATTCTCTCTCTATCCTATAAATAGGAATAGAGGAGTATTCTCTATATTTAAATAGTCTACAAATAATTATACCCGAATAATAAAACAAAAAATGCAAAACAATAATTTAAATCTGACCTTTAAGCAATTAACAACTTACAACATTTTGGTGCAAATGTAATCGCAAGAAAAATGACCAAATCGCGCAAAATTTTGATCAAGCCTAAGCTGACCGTTCATCTCTTCACCATAAAACCTTATCTAATTATCTATTACTTCAGTGAAAGCGTTTACATATATATATATATATATATAAGCCATGGTTTTCTCCGAAGACCTTTTTGTTGGATTGTCCTACGAGCTTAAGTAGGCATATGGGATCATATGGCATATCCTATGAGTGCATGGAATTTAACAACTTAAGAGCCAATGCTTCTTGCTCCTCCAAAGTAACAGGCTTAGAGATAATACCCTCATTCCCTCCTGTGAATTTAGGGTCATCATCATTGTCACTATTAAAATATATCTTACTCTTTTTATGCCTTCCATCTGCAACTTCATCTCCATCTCCTTCTGACCCAGAAATGTTGTCATCGTCATCTTCTTCAGCACTTCTTTCCTTCATCTTCATATTTTGCTTGATTCTCTTCTCTCCGACGCTTTTGTTGCACAAGCTTGTCTTCCTTGTCAACCTTCTTCAACTCCTCTCGCATCTTTTTATACTATTCAGCTTTTTGTTCTGCAGAAAGATGAGAATTTAATTTGATATCCAGCAAAATAAACAATATAGTCATTATACATGCTTAAGAACATATAAAGTGAAACGGAGACGCATATTATTAATATTAGAACCATAGGAGGTTTGGGCACAATCAGGTTTCTGGGAAAAAAACAGTTACCAATCCTATTACATATACGAGGCATCACAGTCAATAATTAACAGATATTATAGCTTTGTCTCAGTCATAGGGAAAGCTGTTTATATTACTACAGAGATTTGTTCCCATGCATCTGAATCTCATCTAACTTTCTTCTTTCTTTTTTTTTTTTCCTTTTTCATTATTAAGTCCAATGTCCAGCAGGTAATGTTGTATTCATGGAAAAGGAAGGAGAAAGAGCTCGTACTAGCTCAACGATCTAGGCCTATCTTCTAGCACCCATATTTCCTCTTTTTAATCAAACTTCAAACAAAAAATAATCGAAGCGAATAGGTGATGAATAAGCTAGTCTTATCAACAATCATCAAGATTCAAGATAAGACGACCAGAAATAAGATTTTTGATACGCATAACCTTCAGCAAATATGACAGATATATAACCATGTAGCATTATTCCTATTATTCTGGAGTTAATTTGCAATTGAAGAGAAAGGACATGCCTGGATCAAGTAGAAACATTTCCTTGCCAGTTTGTGTATCAGCAATTCTGGCTAATGGAGGTAGAGCATTTCCTTCATCATCAAATACAACCCTAGTCCCCATTGGTCTATGTATGTTGATCTTGAGCTTCTTTTTCTTTGAAACAGGTTGGTGGTCTACAAAGTCAGTCAACAAATCAAATAAGTTGGTTTTACAAACCAAAAGACAACATACTGACATGAAATATCAAAAAACCTATCTACAAAACAATAACTTAAGACAAGCCATCCTAATTTTATATGTGCAAGGTCAAATAGTCCGTTCTATCCCAAATAATCATTGTCAACCATCTATTTGTGCATGTAGGATATAATGCAGAAATTTACAAAGGAATGTAATCTAAACCTCCTCTATTTTTGTAATACGTAGATTATGTGAAGGTACATACATGACATCTACAATTTCAGGTGCTTTCCCTTCCTTTTCATCAGATGAATCATCCGGCAAAAGAAGACCTTTTTCCTCTTCCTCTTCCTCGGAATCATTAATGTCAATATTCTCTCTTCGAACCTCCAATGCAATTTCTCTGTGGGAATGTTCTGGTTCAGCTAAAATTGGCTTTGGTGACACAGCTTTAGATTTCAATTTTTGGTTAAGAAATCGAGTTTTGGGGGTCATGGGAAGACCTAATGATGCTGAATTTTCATCAATTGGCAACTTCATAAGATCAAATATGTCTTTATCCTTCTGGACATGAATGGATTTCAAATATGTTATGAATGCCCTTTTTGCCCATTGCTGGAGATCTGGGTACTTGACCAGTAATGCTGCTAACAAACCAGAAACTGGTTGCAGTCGTTCCTTCTTAGGCTGAAAATCAGCAGTTTAAAAGGCATGTTAGCAAAACTAGATGAACTGTGATGTCAATAGTGAACCATAAAAAATACAAAAATATAGAATGCACTGAAAATGACATCTCTGCAATTGCTTAGGGTCAATGGCAATGTCGGTGATTGGTGATTATTTATAAATAAGGGATTAAACCATCAATTAAGACTAAATTCAGCAATATTCTTTATTACTATTTACTTCATTATTTTAAGCATGTGCTTTCTACTTCCATTTTAAAACCGTGTTAGTTGAATTTATTCGAGCCATAAGAATTATGTATTGACATGCTGGAAATTTTTTAGATGTGCCTCTCCATGCCCAACCCCTAGGGCAGCTTGTAAGTCTCTTTTAGCCTGCAGGTTTTGCACTGAATCCAAATATAAGTCTGATGAAGCCCAAGACAAATGATGAAAATCTAACACTGAATTTATATTAAATATCCCAAATAGTTGGGAAAAAGAGATTTACAGTAGAACTGAAGCTTAAACTCACAGAAAATAAGCTATTGGAAATAATAAACAACACACTAAAACACTTACTAACAGATTACAACCTTAAAGCATAAAGTAAAAATGGAGAAAGATGAACTCCCTCCACCCCCAACCTGGTATTTGACAGCCCAGGGCCCTCACTCTCTAAACCACAATCTACATAAACCCTCACCAAAACCTTCTGCCCAAATATATACATCAACAGCCCCTCTCTTTCTCTCTCACACACACACGAACCTCACACACTCCTCACCTAGGCTTGGCTACTAAATATGGGTCCATCAAAGACTGTAGCGCTCCTTGCAACTGAATTAGCATGAATTCAACCCCTTATAAATGAGACTAGTTAAACTATACATCAAACAAAAGTAATATGGTGTGACAGTACAAGATGTCGCAGCTTGTGGCAGCCAATCCTGTATACCATGCAAGAACCAAACATATTAAACTAGACGTTCAATATCCAAGATAGGGTATTAGCAAAACAAGTGGCAACTTCTATGGTCCTTAGGTCGATTAAATGGCAAATAATTTGACAGGCCTCTAACTCCATGTTATGGTCCCCAAGAGACAATCTCGGGGTATCCTGTGACCCTCTTGCTTGAGAGAGGACGTTAAGACAGATGGAAGGTCCAGATGAACCTTAAGTGTGTATATGAAGCTGTGTGCCTTCTGTTATTCTGTTATTCTGTTATTCTAGTAGTGCGTTATTAGTTGGCATAATCTGTTATTTAGCATGTGTTGGATATGCTCATCAGCCAAACTACATGGCACCCATATACTGGAAACCCCAAAACTACCCTCATTATATAATGCTGTTGATCTTCTAAGGTGTTGTATTCTATCTTTTCTGTTATATACTCTCCCTTTCGTCTTGGTCAATGTTGATTGTTGATATCTGTAATAATTTATAAATCAGGGATTAAACCACAAATAAGGTTAAATTTAGGAATAGGTTTCACAAATGTGCTTTTATTTTCATTTAGGTCGTGGACTTCACATTCAGTTCTAATGAAGACACTGTTCCTCTCCCTTTCCCCCCTTTTTCCTCTATTTATCTCCAGCTCTTCTCCCCTTCCCTTGCTGATGTCAGAATCATATGCAAATTGTCACGTCCCTAAACTTAGACCGTGACCGGCACAGAATATGATTGATTTCATACTCCGTAAGCCTAAAGCTGTAATTAAAACGTTTTGATTCATAAAACCATATTTGAATTTCTTAACTCAAAATACATCTGGTGTAGGATTATCGGCAGGATCGTCGATGTATAATCGACCTCCCGATGTTCCTACAACAGTCTACCAACATCCATGTTTTCATAACGTTTTCCAAAATCAACATAATCTTTTCTAAAGTCAAGGTGGAGCACCATCGCTTTCAAAATAATACAAGTTATAAGGAAAATAATTACATCAGAAGTAGAGTTGTCAAACAGCGCTTTGGATCAACGGCGCGGCTCTTTACTGCTCAGCGGGAAGATTAGGGTCACCTGCACTGTCTGAAGCCAAAAATAATCTACTCGTGAATAACGTCCCAAAACATAGTTAAAATAGTGCGGAAATCAACAATGTATATTCATACTAATAATTTAATTCATGATATTTCATAATATGATGCAAACCTTTCTGTAACACATGTACGTTTCATAAAAAAAATAATCTGAAACTCAAATCATAATCTTTCCGTAGGACTTCCACAGAACGAAAAAAAACAGACGTGGACACACAGTCCACGAGGGTAAATAACCAATCTAGCAGCTCAAGGCCACTATCCGTCGCGAGTACAAACCCGCGTATATCCGTCGCGAGTACGAAACCCACGTATATCCGTCGCGAGTACAAGACCCACGTATATCCGTCGCGAGTACGAAACCCACGTATATCCGTCGCGAGTACGAAACCCACGTATATCCGTCGAGCTCGGTAACCAAGGTGCACCAAGGGCTAACAGTACTGCTGTTAGCAACCAGTGTTCTGTATTCCGTCCTAAAACGTTTCCATCATGCGTGGGGTCCTTTTCACATGTAATGATCTCAATCATTTCAAATATCATAATCATGGATAAAGCCACTTTGAATTTCAAAAACCCCAGCATGAACATTCAAAATCAAGTTACTGTAAAAACATATGCAATTCACGTAGGAATATTTCATGCATAATCGTAATCTTTTGTATATCGATCGAAAGAAAATCATTTCTAACTATTTAAACCATACTTTCGTAAAACTTGCTTTTCGAAATCCATATTTAAAATTCATCATTTGAAATGACAATGCATTTGAAAATTGTAAATCTTAGGGAACGTTATTCACTCACCTGCCACGCTCCTAACAGCTACTCTCTTCAGTCCAACCACTCCGATCACTTCATTTCTCAAACCCCTGACATTGAGGCAACATATTAACATTCAGCTTAAAGCCCTCAACCATAAAAGCATTTCTAACTTAACACCTCCAACACTAAAGCACCATTAATCATTCAATTTAAGGGTTCAATACTCCTGCCACTAATCAATAAAGATCACCTCTTTTGGCTTCTAACTCAACTAAAGCATCTCAACAATTCACATAAGGCTTCGGATAACCCACCAACAGAAATAACCTCCGGCTACAGTTACAATATACCCTTTCGGTCTCCCCATTTCATACAATTCCTATACCCCCTTAAAACAACGGATTGCACACACACAGCATCACAGCATGCACACGGCGGCACAATCCAGAAACCATGGAGCATTTGTACCTCCACATAACCCTTTCCAACAGAGCAAAAATCTCAAAAATTCTGAAAACAACAGTCCAGTACGCAAGCGACACAGCCACGGTTGCAGAGAAAACCCGGAGAAAGGTGAAACTTACCTCCCTGCCGCCGGAAGGAAAACTCAACCAACACAGCAATGCCCCGGCACAGAGCAGGAACTCGACCGAACCCCGCTTCTCTGCTCCTTTCGCCTCTGTCAACAGAACTGCTGCCCAGAACAGGGGAACACCGGACCATCCACCAAACAGAGTGAGTCGCGACGACAACCCAGAGAAAAGCGGGAGAATTGAATACGAATCACAGCTTAAGAAGCTTACCTTCAGAGCCCACCGAACCCGCCACCGGAGAGCAACCCGGAAGCTGGATTCCGAGACTTGCTACAGTGCCCCGCTAGCCACTGCGACACCGGCCCCTCCACACAACGGCGTCCCGGCGCTCCAGCACAGAGAATCCCAACGCTGGCGACCGTCACACCCCTCACTGCGCTTCGTGATTCCCTTCCCTTCTCCTCGCTTGCCCACTCGCCACACTTAAAGGCGAGCGGTAATCATGAAGGCGCAGCTCCTCGGACAGAGGCACCGCAGGGGAGGACGGCTACCCACGACAGCTCCTGACCGCAAGCCGACCCTAGGAGAAAGCCTTCCCCTGCTCCTGCTGCCTCCCCGCCTGCGTCGCCGCGGGACGCAGAACTGGGAAAGGTGAGGCACGGGAGACTGAATCAGAAAAAGAAAGAAAGGGGCGTACGGTGAGAAGGAAAACGCAGGAGGGCAGTTTCGTAATTTCGCGTGCTAAAAATTCAAAATAAACCCTTACCTTGCAGCAGCCAGGACTCGAACGTAGGACCTCAGAGGCCACTCCCGAGTCTTTAGCCACTCAGCTACCCACGACCCTATTGACATTTCTGCAACAAATATACATATAACCTTTTTAAAATCCCTGAGCCATAACATTCTTCCCCTCTTAAGAAATTTGGTCCTCCAAATTTGAAAATATGCTCACCTTAGACTTCGAATAAATGCGGGTGTTGGCTTCGCATCTCACTCTCCATTTCCCAAGTAGCTTCTTCCTCTGAATGATTTCGCCATAATACCTTCACCGAAGGAATCTCTTTCGATCTTAACTTCTTTACTTGCCTATCAACAATAGCTACCGGGTATTCCTCGTATGATAAATCTTCGCTTACCTGAACTTCCTGATATTCCACCACATGAGATGGATCATATAAATATTTCCGTAGCATCGATACATGGAACACTGGATGTATTCCCGATAGTTCCGGTGGTAGGGCTATTCGATAAGCTACCGCTCCAACTTTGTCCAAAACCTCAAAGGGACCAATATACCTTGGACTCAACTTGCCCTTCTTCCCGAATCTCATGACTCCTTTCATTGGTGACACCCTTAAGAACACTTTATCTCCTACCATAAATTCCAATTCTCTACGACGATGATCCACGTAGGACTTCTGTCGACTTTGAGCTGATAATATCCTTTGCTGAATCACCTTCACTTTCTCTTTGGCGTCTTGAACCAAATCAGGTCCTAATATCTCCCTGTCTCCAACTTCAAACCATCCAATTGGAGATCTACATTGCCTTCCATATAAAGCTTCAAATGGTGCCATCTGAATACTTGCTTGATAACTATTATTATAAGCAAATTCTACTAGGGGCATATGCTTATCCCAACTTCCACCGAAATCCATGATACAAGACCTCAACATATCCTCAACTGTTTGGATTGTCCTTTCTGATTGTCCATCAGTCTGAGGATGAAAAGCGGTGCTAAGATGCAATCGAGTACCCAATGCTTCCTGAAATGATTTCCAGAACCGAGAGGTAAACTGGGGTCCTCTATCTGAAATGATCGACATTGGGACTCCGTGCAGTCGCAAAATCTCCTCAATATATATCTCGGCGTATCTAGCCGCACTGTATGTCGTCTTAACTGGGAGAAAATGAGCAGACTTGGTCAATCTGTCAACAATTACCCAAATAGAATCAAAACCTCTAATAGTACGGGGCAATCCAACAATGAAATCCATGGTTATGTTTTCCCATTTCCATTCGGGAATTTCCAACCGCTGCAACGGTCCCGCCGGCTTCTGATGTTCAGCTTTAACTTGCTGACACACCAAACAACGCGCCACAAAATCCGCCACATCCTTCTTCATACCATGCCACCAATACAATTTTCTCAAATCTTGATACATCTTAGTGATACCAGGGTGAATAGTATAAGCAGAGTGATGAGCTTCCTCGAGAATCTGTCTTCTCAACTCCTGGACTTGTGGTACACAAATCCTGCCCCGGAACCTCAGAACACCTTCCTGATCAACCACAAATTCCGAATTACTTTCATTTTGACTTGAGTCCCGCAACTCACACAACTTCGCGTCAGAACGCTGAGCTTCCCTAATCTGATCACCTAGCGAGGAACGAGCTTGCAAATGGGCTATAAATGCCCCTTTATCAGCCATTTCAAAAATGACTCCCCCTAGCTCCACTTTGTGAATCTCTTGCACCAACGGTCTGCTTTCAACCTTTACATGTGCCAAACTACCCATAGACTTTCTGCTTAGGGCGTCAGCCACCACATTCGCTTTTCCGGGATGGTATAAAATGGTACAATCATAGTCCTTTAACAATTCCATCCACCTCCTCTGCCTGAGGTTCAATTCCTTCTGATCAAAGATATACTTAAGACTCTTGTGATCGGTGAAAATCTCACAAGTTTCACCGTACAGATAATGTCTCCAAATTTTTAAGGCAAACACCACAGCAGCCATCTCTAAATCATGAGTTGGGTAATTTTGTTCATGGGTTTTAAGCTTCCTAGAGGCATAAGCAATCACTCGACCATTCTGCATTAGCACGCACCCTAACCCGACTCGGGAAGCATCACAATACACAGTGTACCCTCCAACTCCTGAAGGCAAACTTAACACTGGTGCAGAAGTCAAAGATTCCTTTAATTTCTGAAAACTTCCTTCGCAGTGATCATCCCACACGAACTTCACCTTCTTTTGAGTCAATCTGGTTAATGGAGCCGCTACTCTTGAAAAGTCCTGAACGAAACGACGATAATATCCAGCAAGACCTAAGAAACTCCGAATCTCAGTGACTGTAGTAGGTCGTGGCCAACTTTTGACTGCCTCCACCTTACTAGGGTCAACCTGAATACCGTCTTTCGATACCACGTGCCCCAAGAAAGTAACTTCTGTCAACCAGAACTCGCACTTAGAAAGCTTAGCATAGAACTGATGTTCTCTTAACCTTTGCAATACTATCCGCAAATGATGCTCATGCTCCTCCGTACTCTTGGAATAAACCAGGATATCATCAATGAACACGATCACGAACTTATCTAAAAATTCCCTGAATGTTCGATTCATCAAGTCCATGAATGCCGCAGGAGCATTCGTCAAACCAAAGGACATTACTAGAAATTCATAATGACCATACCGCGTCCTAAATGCTGTCTTTGGAATATCTCCCTTCCTAATCTTTAATTGGTGATACCCCGATCGCAAGTCAACCTTTGAAAAGTACTGCGCCCCTTGTAACTGATCAAACAAATCATCAATGCGCGGTAACGGATACTTGTTCTTTATTGTCACCTTGTTAAGTTGCCGATAGTCAATGCACAGCCTCAATGATCCATCCTTCTTCTTGACGAACAACACTGGTGCACCCCACGGAGAAGTACTGGGACGTACAAACCCCTTATCTAGCAATTCTTGCAACTGAGTCTTTAATTCTCTTAACTCGGTAGGCGCCATCCTATAAGGAGGAATAGAAATTGGCTGCGTGCCCGGAATGACATCAATACCAAATTCTATTTCTCTATCTGGGGGTAAACCCGGCAATTCTTCCGGAAAGACATCAGAAAATTCCTGAACGACAGGAATCTGATTCAGACTGGTACTAGGCCTGTCAACATCCCGGACTACAGCCAAAAACCCCTGACAACCCTTAGTCAACATTCGCCGGGCCTTTAAGGTAGAGATTAAGTTAGTTGGCTTCTCCACTTCATTCCCTTGCAACACAAACGAAATCTCGCCTGGAATATTAAACTTTACTACCTTCAAGTGGCAATCAACACTAGCATAACATGAAGCTAACCAATCCATGCCTAATATTACATCAAAGTCAATCATATCCAAAATCATCAAATCGACAAGACTTTCTCTACCCTCGACAGACACCTCACAAGATCTATACACTCGTGAAACTGATAACGATTCCCCAACCGGGGTAACAACAGAGAAAGGAAAATCAAGTCTGGCAGAATCTCCACCTAGCTTCTTAGCAAAATATCTCGAAACATAAGAATGCGTCGATCCGGGGTCAAACAGCGCATAAGCTTTTTGAGAGCATATAGAGATAATACCTGTGACCACAGCATTAGAGGCCCGAGCATCTTGCCTTGTCATCGCATACACTCTAGCTTGCCCCTGACCTGAAGAAGGTGGTGCTCTTTTCTTCGGAGGTCGTCCCGGTGGACCTCTTCCTGTCGAGGCAGATGTGGCTCCAACAGACGGAGCAGCAAACGAAGTAGGGTGAGGAGAAGGCCGAGCTGATGCATAGCTCGAAGTAGACTGAGCAAAGGGACAATTTCTCTTTATGTGACCCGGCTGTCCACACCCATAGCATGCCCCCATGTCCTTGAGACAGACTCCGGAATGATAATTCCCACACTTACTACAAGGAGGTCTAGAATAATTTGACTGGCCTGCCCCAAACTGAGGTCTAGCACCTCCAAACTTAGGTCTCAAGTCAGAAACGCCCATAGGAGGCCCATAAGATCTAGGCGCTGGGTGCCCGACAAAGGACGAGGGTTGGCCCTGAGGACGGTTACCTTTAAACGAAGACCCTTGGAACCTTCCGCTCTCCATCTTCTGTTTCTTAGAAACCCCTTCTTCTTCCAGGTGCCTCAACTCAATTCTCAAAGCACAGTCAACCACATCGGCATACGAAGCAAAATGGTTCAACATCGGGGCCACAGCATCATGAATATGTATCGGTAATCCCTGAATAAACCTGCCAATCCTATCCCTCTCGGATGGAATCAAGGTAGACGCATACGATGAAAGTTCTGTGAATCTCCTGTCATACTCAGCCACAGACATCCCAGAAGTACACTTCAACAGAAGAAATTCTTTGACCCTTGCGTCCTTCTTACTCTGGGGAAGAAAACGTTTCAGGAACATATCTTTGAAATCCACCCATGACAATAACGGCACCCTCTCCCCCTGAAATCCTGGTACTGTCTTGCTCCAGGCATTCGCAATCCCCTCAAGTCGAAACAATGCAAACTCCACGTACTGCACATCTGGGCATCTCAGAGCCCGGCATCTCTTCTCAATACCTTCCAGAAACTCCATGGGCTCCTCTCGCGAATCAAACCCTGAGAATTTCGGAGGATCCAATTTAATAAACTCTGATAACCTGACCGCCACAGATTCTTCCTGTATGACCTGGGGTGCTTCTCCCGGAGTCTCATGTCTAGAGGATGTAGAGATCTCAGGAGAATGTGAAGGAGATTGTTCCGCTTCAGATAGAATCTCTCGAAGGGGTCTAAGGGTTCGACCTCTCCGAGCCCTAGCTCCCCTACGACCCTGTCCTCGGCCTTGAGAAGGCACATCACTTCGCTGAGCAGAGCCTTGATCCGAAGCCCTAGAGCTTCCTCTAGATAGTGCACGTCTTGGCGGCATTTAACTACGACATAGAAAGTATTCTCTTTTAAGAAAATACATTTTCAAAATCATGAGAAAATAACACACTTTTTGAATTTCCCCTAGAGATCTTCAGAAATGTCTCAACTACGGTTATGCCCGGGTTCATAACGATACTTGAGACCCCACCGAAGTATCCCTGCTCCACTTAACCTTAGAAAAACAAAAAACTTGGCTCTGATACCAAAACTGTCACGTCCCTAAACTTAGACCGTGACCGGCACAGAATATGATTGATTTCATACTCCGTAAGCCTAAAGCTGTAATTAAAACGTTTTGATTCATAAAACCATATTTGAATTTCTTAACTCAAAATACATCTGGTGTAGGATTATCGGCAGGATCGTCGATGTATAATCGACCTCCCGATGTTCCTACAACAGTCTACCAACATCCATGTTTTCATAACGTTTTCCAAAATCAACATAATCTTTTCTAAAGTCAAGGTGGAGCACCATCGCTTTCAAAATAATACAAGTTATAAGGAAAATAATTACATCAGAAGTAGAGTTGTCAAACAGCGCTTTGGATCAACGGCGCGGCTCTTTACTGCTCAGCGGGAAGATTAGGGTCACCTGCACTGTCTGAAGCCAAAAATAATCTACTCGTGAATAACGTCCCAAAACATAGTTAAAATAGTGCGGAAATCAACAATGTATATTCATACTAATAATTTAATTCATGATATTTCATAATATGATGCAAACCTTTCTGTAACACATGTACGTTTCATAAAAAAAATAATCTGAAACTCAAATCATAATCTTTCCGTAGGACTTCCACAGAACGAAAAAAAACAGACGTGGACACACAGTCCACGAGGGTAAATAACCAATCTAGCAGCTCAAGGCCACTATCCGTCGCGAGTACAAACCCGCGTATATCCGTCGCGAGTACGAAACCCACGTATATCCGTCGCGAGTACAAGACCCACGTATATCCGTCGCGAGTACGAAACCCACGTATATCCGTCGCGAGTACGAAACCCACGTATATCCGTCGAGCTCGGTAACCAAGGTGCACCAAGGGCTAACAGTACTGCTGTTAGCAACCAGTGTTCTGTATTCCGTCCTAAAACGTTTCCATCATGCGTGGGGTCCTTTTCACATGTAATGATCTCAATCATTTCAAATATCATAATCATGGATAAAGCCACTTTGAATTTCAAAAACCCCAGCATGAACATTCAAAATCAAGTTACTGTAAAAACATATGCAATTCACGTAGGAATATTTCATGCATAATCGTAATCTTTTGTATATCGATCGAAAGAAAATCATTTCTAACTATTTAAACCATACTTTCGTAAAACTTGCTTTTCGAAATCCATATTTAAAATTCATCATTTGAAATGACAATGCATTTGAAAATTGTAAATCTTAGGGAACGTTATTCACTCACCTGCCACGCTCCTAACAGCTACTCTCTTCAGTCCAACCACTCCGATCACTTCATTTCTCAAACCCCTGACATTGAGGCAACATATTAACATTCAGCTTAAAGCCCTCAACCATAAAAGCATTTCTAACTTAACACCTCCAACACTAAAGCACCATTAATCATTCAATTTAAGGGTTCAATACTCCTGCCACTAATCAATAAAGATCACCTCTTTTGGCTTCTAACTCAACTAAAGCATCTCAACAATTCACATAAGGCTTCGGATAACCCACCAACAGAAATAACCTCCGGCTACAGTTACAATATACCCTTTCGGTCTCCCCATTTCATACAATTCCTATACCCCCTTAAAACAACGGATTGCACACACACAGCATCACAGCATGCACACGGCGGCACAATCCAGAAACCATGGAGCATTTGTACCTCCACATAACCCTTTCCAACAGAGCAAAAATCTCAAAAATTCTGAAAACAACAGTCCAGTACGCAAGCGACACAGCCACGGTTGCAGAGAAAACCCGGAGAAAGGTGAAACTTACCTCCCTGCCGCCGGAAGGAAAACTCAACCAACACAGCAATGCCCCGGCACAGAGCAGGAACTCGACCGAACCCCGCTTCTCTGCTCCTTTCGCCTCTGTCAACAGAACTGCTGCCCAGAACAGGGGAACACCGGACCATCCACCAAACAGAGTGAGTCGCGACGACAACCCAGAGAAAAGCGGGAGAATTGAATACGAATCACAGCTTAAGAAGCTTACCTTCAGAGCCCACCGAACCCGCCACCGGAGAGCAACCCGGAAGCTGGATTCCGAGACTTGCTACAGTGCCCCGCTAGCCACTGCGACACCGGCCCCTCCACACAACGGCGTCCCGGCGCTCCAGCACAGAGAATCCCAACGCTGGCGACCGTCACACCCCTCACTGCGCTTCGTGATTCCCTTCCCTTCTCCTCGCTTGCCCACTCGCCACACTTAAAGGCGAGCGGTAATCATGAAGGCGCAGCTCCTCGGACAGAGGCACCGCAGGGGAGGACGGCTACCCACGACAGCTCCTGACCGCAAGCCGACCCTAGGAGAAAGCCTTCCCCTGCTCCTGCTGCCTCCCCGCCTGCGTCGCCGCGGGACGCAGAACTGGGAAAGGTGAGGCACGGGAGACTGAATCAGAAAAAGAAAGAAAGGGGCGTACGGTGAGAAGGAAAACGCAGGAGGGCAGTTTCGTAATTTCGCGTGCTAAAAATTCAAAATAAACCCTTACCTTGCAGCAGCCAGGACTCGAACGCAGGACCTCAGAGGCCACTCCCGAGTCTTTAGCCACTCAGCTACCCACGACCCTATTGACATTTCTGCAACAAATATACATATAACCTTTTTAAAATCCCTGAGCCATAACACAAATAGTTGATTTACAAAGCAAGAATAGCATACCTTATTAAGATTTATTGGAACTTTAGCTTCTTCTAATTTCGCAAGCATTTTCATCTCGGAAGGTAGCAAAAATAAAACTGATCTACCCCCGGATTTGTAGCGAGCAGTTCTCCCAACTCTGTAAGATGCTACATTTTCAGGACAATCAACCTACAGATGGAAGACAAGTGTCAACCTCCATCTATAACAAACTTTTTCCTTCCTCCACCCACTCCAAGCAGAAAAAAGGGCCAGATACAAGAGACGTACCTGAACAACCCAGTCAACTGCTTTATTAAAATCATGCCCTCTTGCAGCCACATCAGTTAAGAAGAGTACTGAGCGCTTCTCACAAAATTCAGAATATATTGCCATTCTCCTTTCCTGCTTAATCCTCCCATGAAGGCATTTCAAGGGTATGCCAGGCGAAGTTTCTTAAATGCTTCAAAAACAAATTTTACCTAAAAAGCAACAGATGAGATTGTTATGAAAGAAATTGAAAAAGAATAAAAATTTTCTCAAAAAACACAGATGAAAGTAAATCCATCACAAAACAATAGATTCAAAAAAATTACCTGTTTACAGCTAGAGAGAAGTATTTTGGAGTTAAGATGGGACTTTATGAAACTCCACAACATATCTAACTTTTGGTCCAGAGGAACAATCATCACAAGCTGTCTCAAGAGAGTAGGGGTGGCAGTCACAGACTCTTGATGGACACTCAGATACTCTGGGTCCTTTAAACTTAGTCTTGCAAGAACTTCAACAGACTTCGTTTGAGTTGCCGAGAAGAGTAGGGTTTGCCTATGCTTTGGAAGCTATGATATTATCGCATTTAGTTCCTTCTTAAATCCACTGTCAAGAATCCGATCTGCCTCATCTAGCACCAACAACTGTATACCAACAAACATTATCCACCCAATCATGATCTACATTGAACGGAATATGGTAATACATATCTGTGAGCAAATAATAGGGCCAAAGGAATTAATTTCTCAAACTTGAACTGAATAGATAATGATTAAAGCAACACTGCTAATCAACAAAACTTTAAGTAGGCTTTTCAACAGAAGTTAAATTGTCAAGAAATAAAGGATACCAGTACTAGGAAAGACATGGAACTAATGCTTATTGACGTATTGGTGGTTCACACTCCTACTTGGTATTGACGTATTGGTATTTGGTAATCTTTTCCTACTCCGTTAATCTACTATTTTGCTCCTGTTGGCTTGGCTGTTCTAGTAGGAAAAATAAGTCAAAATTAAAAGAAAAACGGAAGTTGATGTTACATGGGATCATTGTCAAAGTGTTCCTCCATATAGGCTAGAAAAAATGGAGGATGATGATGAATTGAGTGACATTGATCTTAGAGATAATAATGAGCAATAAATATTGAATAATATGTTTAGTGTTTAACTCTTTTTAAGTTAGGGTTTTGAACTTTTGAATCATGACAGTGACTTTATTGATTTTTTGAATTGATCTTAGGGATTATTTATCTATCTTCACTGATTTTTTGAATTGAAAATTATATATATATCATTCTTAATAATTAACCATGAATCTTACGATTCACGATACAGTTCAATTCAAGATTCAGAAAATAGGATTTCTGATTCACGATACGTATCCCGATTTGATAACCATGCTTGAGATAATAAATTAACATTAATATAATTCTCATTTGCTCATGTTTTCCCAGAATCTCGATTATTTATTCCATGAAAAAAAATAAGAATTATAATCACCTGAATCTGTGAACAATCAAGGTTTGGAGTTTCATCCATGTGTTGTAGAAGGCGACCAGGTGTGCAGATCAAAATGTTCAGCTCATTTACGTGTTATTTCTCCACATCAACTTCCTTGCGACCACCAATGAGAAGGCCACCACTGAAATTATGGTGCTTACCTACACTTTTTAAAACATCAAAATGTTGACCAGCTAATTCTCTTGTAGAGGATATAATGATGCTGCCTACCCCATCTTCAGGACCCCATTTTTCTCTATATAACTTTTCCAGGACCTGCTGACAACAATAAAGTGCATACATGAGAAAAGGGCAGGAAATCCTTTTGTAGCTTTATTTAGGAAATTCAGAGAAAGATTAATAGCTTCTTTCCCAGAAAATGCTGTTACTAGATAAGCATGATCCTAGAATAATTCAGAGAAGCAAAGGAAGAACCCATGATAATTGGTGAAAATAAAATAGAATTGCGGGAGAACAATTGTACAATATTTCAACTGCCAATGACATTGAAATTGCAATGAGATTTTCACAACACATAAAGATTTATTTCAGATTCAGCTACTAGAGTTTATGGTTCACACACAATATGACTAAAGTAGCCATGAACCCAAAGCTGTCACTGAAAGTACCCAACAAATTTGAAAACACCAGTCACTTTTGTCCTCTGTCTCCTTCTTATGCTACTCTCTTGCTATAGCCATACCCAGCAAAAATAATATATGTCATTTAAAACATTCTGGTTTATAAAACTATTACCAAATATGACAAGTCACACGCAGAAGAAGAAACTTTCTGATTGCTTCAAGCGTCAAGTGCTTAGGAATATTATTATGTATAATGATGCAATCATGCTAGTTAACTAATAAAAAACAAATTTCTCTGACAACTTATCATTCCAATAGACAAAACAAGCTGTGCAAGCTTGCATCAAATAAGGTTGATTAAATAATTATATAAAAAAACGTATACTTTTTCTTTTGATTGGATGCATCTTTTCACCTAATCCATTGGAAGCAGAAAACATTTTCCTATTGTGAAAGAACTAGAATGGGAAATAAGATTGAGGTTTAAGAATTATCACAGTACTCCTGCTTAAAAAAGAAATAAAAGTATAACAAACTTTAAGTTTCAGCAACCCTTACCGGAATAATGAAGGCCAAGGTTTTTCCCGACCCAGTTTTTGATGCACCCAAAATATCTCGCCCACAAAGCGCATGGGGCAAAGAAGCCCTCTGTATATCAGTCATCTTAACAAACTTAGCTTCTAACAACGCATCCTTGGCTTTCTTGGAAATTGGTAACTGGTCAAACCTCGTGACACCTACATATCACAAAAATGTATTGCCATCAATGCAGCCTACAGGGTCTTTAGAGGATAAAGGAGGAAATGACATGAGGTTGGATCCAGAGTCTGGTTTCTGGGATTGAATCCATGAGTCCAGAAGTTTAATCTCGTCTTCCTCTGCAAGCCATCGCTACTTGTGGAAGTCCCTTGATTTGGGTTTTCTCATTGCTAGGAACCTGAGGAGAAAGCAGCAGATTAGGTTCAATGAAACTTGCAGAGCCAGGAAGAGAACTCTTTGGGGGGGAAGAAAATTAAAGGGAAAGTAATGAACATAAGACAATAAAAACACAATCATATGTTGCTAATTACACCTCAAATATGGGTTCATTAATTAGCAAAAGAACTCAAAATCAATGTCACCAATAATAAATAAATAAAGAAGAAGAAAAGAAAGAGCTTAGAATCAATTATCACTTATAATTATTACTTATAAAATGTGCCTCACTATCACTTAAATAAGTTGCTATTAATGAAGGCAACAACTCAGCACGAAGAATATAAAGAATCAATATGCATCTGCTTAATAGGAGGAACAGATGGCTGGTGTCTAAATGGTGCCTAACCAGCAAAAGGCAACAGAACGTCTGTAGGAAGGCAGTGAGTGTCTATATGCATAGGGCCTGACTGATCATGTTTTACGTGTTTTTTTTTTAAAAACATTTCATAAAACCATTTTTGAAACAATACTTTTAAAAACAAAACAATTGTAGAACAGAAACGATACTTTGGTAAAATCTATTTTCAGAGCATGTTTTAAAAATTTAAAAATAGAATATTCATTTGATTTAGATGCACAAACTTAGAGATACTTTTCTTCCCTCTCCTTCCTTCTACTCCAAGTAGAACATACCACTGAAGCATTTTTACATAATAGTTTCAAGTGGTAAAATAGACTTTAGCTTTTCCTTTTAATGTCATAAAACACTTCAATAAAATTCAAACTCTGCAAACATTGTTAGACTGAAGAAGGAAATGATGAAATGGTATTCAATATTAACTATTAGGAAAAGGAATTCACAACCATATAAAATTAGTAGTCCATGAAGTGCAAAAAGGGGCAAAAAGAGACCATTAGAACTCCTATCTAAGTTCTAAAACAGCACTCCTCAACCTGCATTTTTATGGAATTATAATTATAATACTCAAAATTGCTAATCTTACAAGGGAGATGAGGCAACCCATTCTTCGAACAAGTAAAATAAATTTGCACTCACATGCATTTGAACAGGAAAGTCATAAAGAACAAATTTGGCATTATAATGATACTTCTATTCATACTCTCCAATACAAAACATGATAAATTCTTTTCCCTGAATCTCAACTAACTTAATTGCGCGCCTACCTCGGTGGAGGGAGCTTGGATTCAATACAAATATAACTCTTAGAATACTCAAGTTTAATGTCCGATTATTGAAACTCCATAAATCTCTTCTTTTTTATATGTTAAAAATCAAGAAAAACGTAGCAAAGTTCTAGTCAGGATCAAAGTTCAGAGTGCAACGAATTAATGTGGTTAGGCATATGGCAGTTTTCCCAAAAACACAGTTCTAAGCACAAAATTACCAAATGCAGAAGTTAACTATTTACAAAAATCCTGACTAGATGCAACTAAAATTGATCATAAATTAGCACACTGATTCTTCTATTTTTACAGAAGACTTGAGAAGCTGGGTATTATGAACCAATCGTACTCCAATACACCTTAATGAACCCGATCATACATCAAACAACTAAAGCGTTTATCTCATGGTAGACACAATATCCCAAACAGTATGGAGAAGAAAAAATAGGAAAACCAAGAAAGATCGAAGGCTAGCAGATGAAGACGAAGCTCAGATTGTATGAGAGTGAGAGATATAAAGATACCTCACGGAAGACGATGAACAAGCTGGAGCAAGCGAGCGAGAACAAGCTGAGAGGGCAGCGCGCAGCGAGAGTCAAGTGACGGAGGAAGACAACTTGAGGGGAATACCCGGCCACCACAAGTGCGGCCTCTATGAGCGACGCGAGGGAGGAAGATTATTTTGAAAAGGAACGAGAATCACATCAACGAGAGCGGGGTAGGGAGGAGGAAGAAGGAAGCCGCTTCTGCTTTGAGTCTCGCCAGTAACGAATAGGCAAAACGAAAAGCCGGATGGGGCTATTTTACTTTCTTTTTTTATTATAGAAGAAAAACAAAAGTAAAGGAAATCACTGTAAAGTAACAAAAACATTAATTATCAAAAAATTCTCATAACAACTAAATATTTCAAAAGCTTGTCATTTTCTGGAAGAGATGGAGTTTGTCATTATAAACGCATCAATTACTTTAAAAGAGAAAAGATAAAAAAAGTCCATCTAAATTTTTAAAAGATAGATTGGGCATCTAAATATTAAAAAAGATAGATTAAACAAGAGGCACAATCTATCTTTTAGAAATTCTAGGGTAAAGACTAAAATAGTCCTCAGTAAATGAAGATAAAGATGAGACATCATTCTCAAACACACATATTAGCCCGAGGGAGAGTCTGAGTTATTAGAGCCTGCTAGAAATTTGGCAACTTCATTCCAACACCATGAAGCCTAAATCTAGCACTATCGGAGCCTCATTCCCTGACCATAAAAGATTTCCGGATGCCTTTATTGTCAAGAATTGTCATCGTCAAAGGTTATTTTGCGTTTAGGAGTGGGAGGAAGATTAGAGTTTAACGATTAGGTAAAACGCCTTGCTGAGAACTTGTGTTTTTACACATATGTCATATATTAATCGTCACCCTTACGTAGGTATTGCTTGTTGCATTCAACTGGAGTTTGCAGTTGTAGAGAGCTCTGTGACGAAGATTATTTGAACACTCTTAATCCACACTTGGGATTCTACGGTCTTCTGTTCGGTTTATTCTCCAGCATAAAGGTGAGGTTTTTTTGTTGTTGTTAAGGTCTTTATCTAAAATGGTTATCTTGAGCTTTATCTAAAATCCTTTTATGTTCGGTTTATCCTTCTGAAATTTAATATATTTTTTGTTAGCTAATTTAATATATACCCATTGATATAGAATTTGAGTTGGGTTGAGTCCTAATAAGGTGAAAGTTTTTCCATTGTGTTTTTTTCCCATCCACAAAACTCAAATTCAAGATTTTACTTAAATGTGATATGTCTCTTACCATTCAACGAACCGTTGTTTGTAAATTATAATACTTTCATTAACATTATGTTCATTAGGTTATGTGAATAAAATCTGATCAGTTTGGAAGAAACTTGCATATGATATTCTTCAAACATGTTTTCCTAGTATTTGGGATTTTATAATTTTGATGCATGTCGATTCAAGGGCTAAACCCAATTTATGATTAAAGATAGTTGAGATTTCTAACTTATCCTGACTTTGTAATATCATTAGTAACTTGCCAATTGAAAAACTCAACTAGTCATGGTATGCTTATTGTAGTTAGTTAGTATATGTGTGTCTGCTCTGTTTCCATACTGTTTAAATGCCTAAAATTTTGGAGCCAATGAGTCAAAGGTAGCAAGACAGATGCCTATGATTTAAGGCACGGTGGTTTGTAGCATAAACATATTTTGATATCTGTAGTAGGATGCTCAGTTTTAAGGCCTATTGCCATTCTTTTGTGAAGCATGAAGAACTTATATTAGAAGCAATGACAAAGTCTTCACAAAGAAGATATCAAATTATTGAGATACCATGCTCATTTATTCCCTAAAATAAAGCTAAGGGACCTGAAGCCCTTCATCCCTCTCTTCCCTTTTCTCATACTTTTTCATGTCACCTTCATTATTTCAATTTTTTTATCCGCTTCTCTTTCTTTTTCCTTGTATGTATATATTGTAGATGGACCCATGTGTAACCTGTCACTATTTAATTTCTCATTTCCTCCTAACACTACCCTATATAATGAGCCATTATAGAGTTTTTGTTTTTTTAAGCTTAACTATTTTATTCAGTATCATTTTCTGTGTTCAAATAATTGATTTACGAATTTCTCCGATATCTCATCTTAGGTAATAAAAAGAACCTTCACCTCCTTAGTATCTTTCAACTTTAACTACCTGGCTAGTTTACCCATCTGTATTATGGACATCCTTAGGTGTCAGAACAGCTGTGATACCCAATACTGGAAAGATCCCTCGTTTGTTAATCTGTTAGACCTTATGCTTCCCAATTGTTAAAAATAGAAATGGGTGGTGATTTTATATTTCAACTTGTGGGATTCATCTTAAGAATTTGTCTTTCAATCAGCTTTACTTTGCTTTAAATAAAGCCCACAAAATGGGGTTTAGTCCTTGTTAGAGGTTAATAATTCGTATTTATTTTGCTTAGAATATATTTTGATTATAGCACTTTTTTGAACCCATATTGATTTTGCTACCAATATTTTTGTCATAATTTTTTCGCTTGGATTATAAAGTTTGGTTTAAACTCCTATGTTTTGATATAAAAATTTATTTACGTATGCTTTGGTAATGGAGTAATTGCATCCAATTTCATCATGAGTATGTTTAGCCACATACCTGATGTGATTTAATCATGCTTTTAGTGTTAAGGTATATGTAGTTGATGCTTTATCTATGGTCAAACAAGAGAGATTAGTTATGGGTTAGTTAAGAACAATAGGCACAAATTACATTAACATGTTGTAGTTGCACATTATCATTACATAATATTGAGCTACAACTGTTTATGAAAGTTAATATGTACTAGTTGTCTTTTAGCAAGAAAATTGGCATTTCAACAAGGGACAAGGAAAGAGGTTAGGAATCCATACCTTATGTTTCACAATGAATTCATCCGTTCGGGTAGGAAGTTCAAGAACATGAATGAGCAGGCTAATCAGGCAGCATTGGCCTGGAAGGAGTTGTCTACTGATGAGCAAAAGTAGTATAGAGAACAGTTGCAGAGTTCACATGCTGATGAGAAGAGGGAGAAGAAAGGGACGAAGAATGAAGTTCCTTTCAATACTCGGTGTTCACCCCGTCAGTTGAAGGCACTGATGGAGTTTGTCAAGAAAGATGAAGGCCTAGTCGGCAGGGTGAAAACTTTAGAATTCTATAACTTGCTTCACGTTGGAACGATAAGACTCCCCTGGAACTTGTTAGCCTCATTGATTAAGTCATATGATCCTCCAACTCATCAATTTAGAATCAGGGGGAGGACAAAAGGAATAGGCCAAAAGATGTTGAGCAGTTGCTTGGTGTACCTTGCAATAGGGAGGACATAAGAATGGATATTGATGATGATGATGATGAGATGTTCAAGATGTTAAAGACTCAGTATGGTAAAGTGTCATATACCAAAATACTCAGATATATAAAATCTGGTCAGCAGAGAGATAAATTCGAGTTACTGTTTATGATATATGTGGTTGGGACATTTCTAGCTCCTATTGCAAGCATAATGGTGAGTAAGAAGCTGTTGAAGGTGATAACATGCACTATGAGTAGACTTCAGCGGTTTAATTGGGCCACATACATCATAAATATGTTATGGAAGGAGCTGGCATTTTATGTAAATTCCCTAAAAAAGAGCAAAGGACGGAAGTGCAACATGGGAGGCTGCATCTACTTATTGTTGGTATATATTTCTTGTCTATGCTTGTACCTATTTTCTTTTATTGAAAATGTTATAGCTTATGTTGTTGGGCTTGTAGTTATATTTCGATCAGCATTTTGCATTACTGAAAGCTGGACAACATGAATCTACCAAACCTATGCATTTTTAGATTGATGAGAGGTTGAAGGAAATGGTAAAGATTGAGATGGAGAGCTACGTGGGAATTTTGTACAATGAAGCTAGTAGTCAAGAGAGGGAGGTGAAGGGCGGCAAAACAATCCATTTAGATCCGGTATGTGTTGCAGTACTGTGTTATGCGTTTAATGTTGCAGTACTGACTTTAATGGTTAAGATTTGATAGTTTAATGTTGCAGTACTGAGTTATGCACTTGAACATGTTATGATTGTGTTATGCAGGAGTTGAAGGAGTTGCATTCACAATTGGTGGGTGCAATTGAAGATAGCAGTCATCGGCTTATCAATGTAGTTAAGTAAGAGCTGCTGAAGGTACAGCTCAAGAGAGAAGATCAAATAAACATTAAACAAGGAAGTCAAGGAGAAAAGGATTATGTTCGATATGAGGATGAAATGAGAGAAGCATGTCGTGAGGGGAGAAGAAGGGGATAAGGGAGATTAAGAATGAGAAGGAGACAGAGGCGGTGAGGAACATGTAGAAGAAGAGGCTGGTGAGAAAGGACAAGCGAGTGATGATGATGATGACCCCATCTCTGTCTTTATAGATTCTGAAGGCCGCGTAATGGATAAGGCAGAAGTGTTGAAGGAAGTACATCTTAGGAGATCAAAATGCCAAAAGAGACCTGCAGCTTCAGTGCTGTCTCCATGGGTGCTGACGAAGGCTACTGAGAAGAAAAATAGGCTGACAAATGCGAAAGATGTGTTTTTCACAATGATAAGCCGCATGTGTTCGTGTGAGGAGGGCCAACGGTAAGTTTGGGCATGTTAAGTCCTATTTGTTGGCTTTTGTTATTTCCTATCCACGTGTTGCTAACGATAAAAGTACAGGGTTTTAGTCAACACTGGATGAAGATATCAGCAGCGATCAACTCTACACACTTGGTGGCATTCAAAGAATAAGTAACAGGGTAAGTCTACAATCACTTATCTTAATTTGTATTCAAATGAAGGATTTGCATTGTTGCTTTATATAAGATGCACTTCTTGCAGCTTTATATAAGAGTAGTAAATGACCCAATTAGTTTCATGACTTGCATGTTAGCCTTACTATAACCATTGAGTCATGAGAAAAGCAAATGATTATTCTTTCGCAAATAACTTATATTTCCCAAATGATTGTTCATCTGTGTGCTGAAGTTATCCTTCGCAATTTCTCCGACTTCTTTCTTGAACTACTTAATGCTACATTTTTGTCAAACTCTTTCTCCCAATGAAACCATCAAAATAATAAAATATACCTAATTACCAGTAGAGTAAAACAAGAAGATTTGTGTCAATTATTTACTTACGCTTCTTCCTTTTTAGCTTCAGCTCAAACAAAGGCGTCTCTCATAAGCTTCTTCTGTCATTCGCGCCGATAACACCATCTACTGATGCTTCCTTGCTGTCATTATAGTATCCTTTTATAATGAAAGTTATTTTAGTCTTTGCCCCAGATGTTCTAAAAGACAAATTAGGCCTCTTTCCAATTTGTCTTTTTTAATATTCAAATGCCTAATCTATCTTTCAGAAATTCAGATGGGTTTTCTTTGTCTTTTTCCCTTACTTTAAAGTAATTAATTCTTAGACTTTATAGTCATTGAAAAGAAAAGTATAAGCACAACAAAATATCAAAATAATCCCTCAAAATCACTTGATTCATATTAGAGTAAAATATACTAACCACTCTTCACTCTTTAGCTATATCTTAATTACATGGACCTTTCATTTATTTTAAGAACATACATTTTAATTCAATCTATTAATACTATTAGGAATATTCTCAACGGATTATAAAAACATAATTTTTAATTAAAATTTATATTAAAATAAATTGTATTTACTATTTTATCCCATTTTAATAAATCCCTAAAGTTTATATTGAAATATAATTTCTTGTATTTTCCTAAAATTTTATTTTTTTTATTTTTTTAAATATTTATTTGCTTAAAATTATAAAATTTTACAATAAATTAAATATTAATAAATTTTATAATATATTAAAAAAAATTAAAATTCATGTATTAAAATTATTTGTTGGTTGTATAAATTTTTTTTGAATATAAATGTTTAATTAATTCTTATGATTATGGTTAAAAAAATTTACGGTTCAGTGAATAGAAATATAATCTTAAATATACAAGGGAGGTTAGTGTAACATATTATAATTTTAAGGAGAATCTATATAGGTTTTCAAAATAGAAGGTCCATGTAATTAAAACAAAATTAAAGGGTGCTCAAAGTATTTTACTCTTCCTATTATGAAGTTTTTAATATTATTTTGAAAGGAAAAAATTTAGATCAAATTACTTGTATCCATTTTATTAAGTTATCTAACCTCATTGTCCTCAATTTGCATTTTGTGTTGAAACATACAAATGAACATAAAATTGAATGCGATGAGATAAGGTTTTAAAATATCAATGTCAAGCTTAAACAGTGTGATAAGGATTAAAGTTATATTTTACCTTAAAAGTTTACATATTAAAGCCATACTTCCTAGAATTTTTTTTGTTTCAATATTGCCCTTGAAATTGTTACATTTTAGAAGTTTTGCTCTAACCGTTAATCAAATTAAATTTAACCATTAGTTAACTAAATATACTAAGTTGAACGTATAAATATCATCCACGTCATTTTTATTTTGGATTAAGATATAATTTTGACCCAAAAACTTTTATATCATAGCAATTTCACCCTCTTTATTATCCAAGTTAAGTTTGATCAAAAGTGTCATCCGCTTCATTTGTTTTCAAACTAGATTTATAAATATAAAAAAATTAAAAAAAGATTGCATCTAGTCTTTAGGATTTGAGAAATTAAAAGAAGTAAAAATTAGGTAAAAGTATCTTGTGTGGTGAAGAGAAAATGAAAGAGGTACCCACCTATCTCAATGCATGGGTATAGTGATAGAGGATTTCTGACAGCCTGGATCTATGTGCAATCTACCGCAGTGTATCATACATCTAATAATCAAATATTCTTCCCCATTACTCTCTAGTGAACTCAACTCCTCCTCCATCATCAACTTCTTTTTCATTATTGTTCACTTTATAAGCTTAGTATATTTAGTCAACTAACAGTCCAATTTGAACTAGATAATGATAAGGTGACATTTTTATGATTTGGAAACTTTTAAGGCAACATTACTCCTAAACGAAAATTTAAAGGCAAATTCGCACCTTAACAAAATTGACGTGAATGATACGTGTACTATTAGCTCAGCATAATTAGTCAATTAATAGTTAAATTTAAGTTGGACGATAGTTGGGGCAAAATTACACAATTTAGAAACTTTCTGGGCAATATTGAGCCTAAAAAATTTTCCAGTGTAACATAGCTCTAACGGGTAAACTTTTGAAACAAAATAGGATGTTAACCTATTGTGATAATTAGACAGCAATAAACATTGCTACTAATCCTGTAAATTCTTTAAATATAAAATTATTTATCTAATTAAATAATTGAATTTTATACAATTTCTAAATAATAAGTGCATCCCCTTTCAAGAAAATTTCATCCCCCACCCACCCCTATATTAATAAGAAACCTCACCATAGCCGTGGAAAAGAAAATTATACGACATAAATAAATATATGAAATAACATTGTATTTTGAATGCCAAAATTTAAAATTCTTCATTAAAAAATACTTACATAATTTTTCCATACCAAAAATATTTTTCATGCATTGAAAGCACGAGTTTGTGTGAGTTTTTGTTTTAATTGACCTAATTTATGTGAGTTGAATCCATGGCTAACAAGGGTCATATATTCTTTTAAATTTAAAGAGTATTTATAAATATATATATATATATATATATCTTTTATCAATAAAATTGTTATATCAAAAATAAGATTTGAACTTATAACATTATGAGTTAATTCTATATCAACTGGATTAACTTTTTTATCACTCTCTTCCCATAACTTTCGTATGTGTGGTTTTATATTACAAACCCCCAAACGCACGCAACAACATTCAAATTTTTTATTCATACAAATTTTCTTCACGAAATTTTTATTCCAACGCTCAAACTTACTGTCTTTACCAAGCTTCAAAATAATTTTGAAACATATTGTTCTTAGAGTATGGAGTCTCTGTCCAACATACAATTAGTTTGGCAATATAAAATTTTATTAAATATTTTTTAGTCTCAATTTTGATTTTTAGATAAGAGATTTATATTAGAAGGAGCAAGTGAACCCCCAAAATTGGATACATAATAACAAAATTTAGTAAAATGTGAGTTATTTCAGGAGTTATTTTCCAATTAAAATTAAAATATATTGAATTGTTATATTTTAATTTGACATAATTTAAATGACATAGCACTCCTATAATATGTAGATAACAATCCTTCTGTTAACTCATATAAAAAAATTTACAATTTATTTTTTTAAAAAAAGTAAATATTTTAATTTGAAAAAAATAAAAACTTATGTTAACCAAATTAAGAGATTTATTTTTTCTTAAAAATAAAATAAATATCAATAGTTTCATATGAGTTATTGGCCAACTAATATTAAAATGTGTTGAGTTTTTATATTTTGATTTAAAAAAATTTAGATAATATGACACTCATAAAATATGTAAATATTTCTCGCCAAATAAAGCCACATCATTATATTTAACATTGTTAACTTAGGTCCAAGTCCTCCTAAATTAGAAGGATTAAGCTTTTCATAAAAAAAATTGGGTGATCAAAAACCAAGAGGATAAATTGTAAAGATTGACAACTAGACAAATTAGACATCCATCTCTTTTAATATAGGTATTTTCTCTAAGAATGAATAAAAAACTAGAAGAATATAACGAGATTTCATACTACTAGATAAATTCTATGTTAATTCTAAATTTTTTGTTCGTGGATTATCTGGTATCCTATGCCTACCTTGCTTTAACTTTGAGGATTATTAAGATCTAGACTAATCAAGGTTCGAGTCAAGTAGGACTATAAAAGCAGTAAAACTCTACCACTAAATATTTAATATTGTTATATTCTCGGAGCTCAAACTCAAAATCTCTGCTTAAGTTAGAATAACTTTTTACCCATTGAATTAAGTGCTTAGTGGTGGGTTTTACATAATTACTTTAAGTGAATTAGCCATCTATACACATAAACTAATAAAGAATTAACCTAGTAATATAAAGTCATTGTTAGATCCTCTATGTTATGAAGAAAACTATCAACATACAGATATCCGGTGCCATAAATCGGAACCTACTTTAATATCCTAGTCTCTTAACTAGTTCACCAATTCGTTGACGGCCAAACCATTTGACTTGGTGGAGCTACCATTTAACTTAAAACAATCCATATTCAAAATTCACTAGCTAGTTAGAAAATTATCATTATTTTCTCCTTTGCGTTAAATTGAATGAATTAACATTTAGAGAATTACTCAAAGGTCCATATAAGAAAATTTATTACTAAAAAATCTTGTAAAATTATAAAATAATTAAATAGTCCTACATGATTTAAAAATGATAAATTCAATTTATATAATTACTAAACTATCATTATGTACAAATGATAAGTTTATGAGAATATAATGACAAATTCATATGACACAAATAACAGTTAGAGACGTGATAACAACCCTCTATTTACCATTTGTGTCATATGAAGTTATCATCTTATGCCTCTAATTATCATTTATTCCATATTAAATTGTCATCCCATCAATATTCTTATATACTTAATATATTTAAATTTTTCCTTCAATGGCTTGCTTACTAAGTTAATACTTCCTAGTATTATAAAAGCCATAAACTACGCGAGTAGGTATTTTCTTTAACATAAGTAGGTGTCTCTTATGGGGTGAATATATAAAATGCGTAGCTTTTAAGTAATTAATGCTTTTAATTTGGCAAAAGAAATAATTAATGCTTCTACTGTCTTTATCTTCTACTATTAACGGACACGCCTCATTTAATGCCATTAGATAACGCAAACTAATTTAATTAAAGTAGAACTAGGGTTGGCACCTCGAAATGACATTTATACCCCTCTGATTCGTTTGTTATATAATAAGCTATGAAATTATCAACTGAGTCATTAGTTAGTTGAAGAGAGTGAAACAAACATTGAAGCATTATGAGTAACGTTGCAACTCTTCGTTTTGCCTTTCTTCTCATCTTTGTCATGCCTTATGCAGCTCAACTTGCCTTCGTGAGTCCACTTTTTTCTCTCTCTATTTTTATTCTTTTTATTATTCCATGTAGTAAGGCATAAATGGCTTTGGTTAAATCGATAACCTAATTCCCACATTCATGAACTATTGAACTATTGAAAGTATTGATTAACAATAGCGTTAAGAACGAGGAGTCAACCTGCTAGTTGCAAGTTAGTCTATTACAATACGAATTTGGCGAGGAGAGTTGAAAACACTGGTCTCCAATCGAAACTGCCATTTTGCCAATCCAACCTATTTTTGGTCGGTTGAGCTACCACATTTAATTCGTATAGTTTACTAATATGATTGTGATCCGTGGCGGAATCAAAAATTTAGGACGAACGAACGAACTTCTAACAAAATATTTTTTATCGTATAAATGAATAAATTATAATATTTTAAATATAATAGGTAAGGGTTGTGTAGAAATTTTAGCCAATAGAAAGGGCAACCCCCTACCCCTCCCGTGGTTCCATGCCTGATTGTGAATGTGAATGAAGTAGCATGATATTAATTTAATTGGTCATATTGATTTAGTTGTATTTAATTTTATTTGTGACACATATTCAGCTATATTTTTATTGCTTTTTGGACTAATCGATTTTCTATGTTAACTAAACTAATTAATCATAATTTATCAAAATAGTATAACCTCATCCTTCTCAGTTAACCTAACAAATTAGTCAGCTGATTTGTTTCCCTTTCTTGATTAAACATGGATTGTTATAAAAATAAGAAAGTGAAAGAGTAGAAAGAACAACAAGACAAGAATTTGATATGAGAGAAATGGAAGGACAAGAGAGAATTTCTCATATGCTTGTATATTCACTTAGACGGTTATACCACATTCTTCCAGATTGTTTTAATTCGTATAAGGATTTATGCAAACGAATTGCATAATTTTCTCGAGGATTCTTACATGATTCAGGCAATTTAAATCCTTCAGGGATTTTCATATAAATTTCAGTATCTAAAGAACCATATAAGTATGCTGTAACAACATCCATTAGACGCATATCAAGTCTTTCATGCACTGCCAGACTAATTAGATATCTTAAAGTAATTGTATCCACCACAGGAGAATATGTTTCTTCATAATCAATGCCAGGTCTTTGCGAAAAACCTTGTGCCACAAGTCGTGCTTTATATCTAACAACCTCATTTTTCTCATTTCGTTTTCGCACAAAAACCCATCTATACCCAACTGGTTTAAGACCATTTGGTATTTGAACTACAGGTCCAAAAACTTCACGTTTTGAAAGTGAATTCAATTTTACTTGAATTGCGTCTTTCCATTTTGGCCAATCATTTCTATGTCTACATTCTTCAACTGACCTAGATTCAAGATCCTCACTTTGATTAGTTATTTCAACAGCAACACTGTATGAAAAAATATCGTTGACGACTATATTTTTTCGATTCCACCTTTTTCCCGTATTGACATAACTTATCGAGATCTCTTCATTATTTTCAGGTACCTGGACCTCTTCTGGGGTCTTTTGATTTGTTATGTCCTGGGTATCTCCTATAAGATCAGCCTCCTCAATTTGACCATCTTGATTGTTTACTCTTTTCTTTCTAGGATTTTTATCTTTGGAACCGATTGGTCTACCACGCTTCAAACGTGGTTTACTTTCATTTGCACTTGCTACTTGTCCTGCTGGGACATCAATTCGAATTGGAGTATTTTCAGCTGGAATATGAGATTTAATAATTCTCTTGGGGTCAGTAAATGCATCTGGCAGTTGATTTGCAATATTTTGCAAATGAATTATTTTTTGAACTTCAAGCTCACATATTTGTGTTCGAGGATCTAAATGAGACAACGATAATGCTTTCCATGTGATTTCTTTATCCAGCTGTTTATTATCTCCCCCTAATGTTGGAAAATTTGTTTCATCAAAATGACAATCATCGAAACGTGCCGTAAATAAATCTCCCGTTAACGGTTCTAAATACTTGATTATGGAAGGAGATTCATAACCAACATATATCCCTAACCTTCTCTGAGGTCCCATCTTTGTGCGTTGTGGTGGAGCAATTGGGATAAATACCGCACATCCAAAAATTCTAAGATGAGAAATATTTGGCTCCTGACCAAAAGTCAATTGTAATGGGGAGAATTTATGATAACTTGTTGGCCTGATGCGTATAATTGTTGATGCATGTAAAATTGCATGTCCCCAAGCTGAAATGGGAAGTTTTGTTCTCATGAGTATTGGTATAGCAATCAATTGAAGGCATTTAATTAATGATTCTGCTAAACCATTTTGAGTGTGGACATGAGCAACAGATTTTTCCACTGTTATTCCAGTTGCCATGCAATAATCATTAAACTTTTGCGATGAAAACTCACTCGCATTATCAAGACGAATTGTCTTAATTGCATATTCTGGAAATTGTGCTCTTAATCGAATTATTTGAGCAAGTAATCTAGCAAATGCTAAATTACGTGTAGATAACAAACACACATGTGACCATCTTGTAGATGCATCTATTAAAACCATAAAATATCTAAATGGTCCACATGGTGGATGAATAGGTCCACATATATCCCCTTGGATACGTTCTAGAAATGCAGGGGATTCTACCCCAACTTTTGTTAATGAAGGTCTTGTAATTAGTTTGCCTTGAGAACAAGCAACACATGAAAAATCTTTAAATTGAAGAATCTCCTGGCTCTTCAATGGATGTCCATGTGAATTTTCAATAATCCTTCGCATCATAGTTGATCCGGGATGGCCTAACCGGTCATGCCAAATAATGAATGTATTTTTATCAGTAAACTTCTGGTTTACTGTAGCATGTGTTTCAATTATACCAATATTTGTATAGTACAAACCAGAAGATAATGCAGGTACTTTTTCAAGAACACATTTTTCTCCATGTCTAACAATTGTAATATATAGATATTCAATATTTTTCTCATCTATAGTCTCAATATGATACCCATTTCGGCGGATATCTTTAAAACTTAATAAATTTCTTTGAGACTTAGAGGAATATAAAGCATCATTAATTACAAAATTTGTCCCTTTAGGTAATGTTATCATTGCTCTTCCGGAGCCTTCAATTAGTTTTGTATTACCCGCTATAGTATTGATGCTTACACTATTCATTGTCAAATGAGAAAAATATTTTTTATCTTTAAGTATGGTATGTGTTGTAGCACTATCTATAAGACATATATCTTCATTCTTGTGCCCAATAAAAGAGAGAGGAACATCCATATTCTTCATCAAAAGAAAATAAATGTATCAAAATATATTATTAGTAATAATGCTCTTAAAAGAAGAAAATAAAAGTAAACATAAATAAAGCATAAAACATAACTAAATTAAGATAAAATATAGATAAAACATAAACTAAATTTGTTTCTCTAGTCATGATTCTCAAAGAAATCAGCCACTTCTTAGTGTGCCATAGCATCAAGGTCATCATATAGCTCATTGGTATCATCATTTTTGAATGCAAAATTTGCCTCAACATCATCATCTTGAAAAGTCATATTTGCTTCCATGTTCTTTGAATTCTTTTTTATGGAGGCTTGATAAAGCTTTGCTAGATGCTCAGGCGTACGACAGGTACGCGACCAATGCCCTTTCATTCCACATCTATAACATAGATTTTCCACAGTTTTTGAAGTACCACCCTTGTCTTTTTTCTGCCCTTCATTATATTTCTTCTTTTGGTGGGTATTTGGATTATAATTATTTCCACCACCATGATGACGGTAATTGCCACGTCCCCTACTACGGCCACGACCACGACCACGACCGCGACCGCGACCGCGACCACGACCATGACCATGGGCATGAAAATCAGTGCGTTCAGTCACATTCGCTTCAGGGAATGGAGCTGATCCAGTGGGCCGGATCTCATGATTTTTCATTAATAACTCATTATTTTGTTCAGCCACAAGAAGACATGAGATTAGTTCAGAGTACCTTTTAAAACCTTTTTCACGGTATTGCTGCTGCAAGAGAACATTTGAAGCATGAAAGGTTGAAAAAGTTTTTTCTAATAAGTCCTCATCTGTTATTTTCTCACCACACAACTTCAGTTGAGAACTTATTTTAAAAATAGCTGAATTATATTCAGATACAGATTTAAAATCTTGTAGCCTCAAATGCAACCATTCATAACGAGCTTTGGGCAATATTACCGTCTTTTGGTGATCATATCGTTCTTTTAAATTACTCCATAATTCTAACGGATCTTTCACCGTTAGGTATTCAGCTTTTAGCCCTTCATGTAAATGGTGGCGAAGAAAAATCATGGCCTTAGCCTTGTCTTGATTGCTTGCTTCATTTCTAGGTAAAATAGCATTCCCTAGACCTTTGGCATCTAAATGGATTTCAGCATCTAAAACCCAAGACAGATAATTTTTTCCCGAGATATCAAGAGCAGTAAACTCGAGTTTCGTCAAATTAGCCATGGATCGAACTAAAATAATAATAATAATTAGAATTCTGATAAAATTCATTAGAAAAATATGATAATAAAAACATAAATAAATAAACAATATATATTCAACATAAATATAAATTCAATAAAAGTAACAAAATATAAATGGTATAAATAAAAACAAAATAAATAAATAAAATAAATAACTATAAAATATATACAGTAACACATAAGCAATTAAATAAACAAAATAAAATAATGGAAATAACATAAATAATATAGAGAAAATAATACTACAATAGAAGTAACATAAATAAAATAAGTAATATAAATTAAATAAATATAAATAAATATAACAAAATAAATTAAATAACATAAAAACACCATAAATAATATGTTACAATACATAGAATTAGAAATAGAAATAACATAAATCAAATATATAAATAGTAATATAGTATAAGTATTTCGTAATATAAATAAGTGAATATTATATAATTGTAGTAAATATATAATAATGCTAAGAATACAAAGAAGATAAATAAATTAATTGAAATATAAATTAATAAATATATAGGGAGGGGGAATTGGAAGTGTAAACAATATATAGGAAGAAGGAAAAATGTAAATAACACACACACATATATATAAATAGAGAATCAATCATAATATTGTATCAATATATCAAAAGAAGAAGAAAAATTAGAATAACACAATATTTTATATAAGAATAAAATACAATAAAGATAACCCACACACACATATCTAACAACAAAAATTAAAATGGATATGAAAGAATAATAAATAACGGTAAAATATATAACAAATATATAAAAATAACATTTGCTCATAATAATTAAGTAAGATAATAATAGAAAATAAAACATATATGATAATTAGATAAAGAGAAAACTAATATCCTTTGTACATAATTGAACATAATAGTATATGGATTGATAAGGAGTTCATACCTTAAATTTTTCAGAGCAATGTCGTGCTGATAACGTGTTATAAAAATAAGAAAGTGAAAGAGTAGAAAGAATAACAAGACAAGAATTTGATATGAGAGAAATGGAAGGACAAGAGAGAATTTCTCATATGCTTGTATATTCACTTATGCAAATGCCTTCTACATAGCCACTATTTATAGGCCACAACTATTAAAGACTAAACATAAGGTTACAAAGGATTAAAGATGAATAAAATGCCATTAACCACAAGAAACCCCTCTCAAGTCATTCATTGAGGAAGTTATAGTTTTATGGCATAAAGGCAAGAAGGAATCCTAAGAAGAATCCCAAGAGGTAGGATGGACATCCACATGTACAATAATATTTGCAACATGGATATTTTAATTCAGTTGTCTGTGTTTGGAATTTTCAAAATTAAGTAATTGACTTTTTCAAGGAAGTAATCTATTTTGTTGTGTTTATAATTTAACTAATAATAATAGTTCGAAGTCATTATCCCAAACACATCCAATCGAAGTGGATATCATCATGTTCAAGAATTCGTTTAGTGTAAAACTATAAATTTAAATATTCAATGTGAAGCATATATATTGGATGAGTAAGAATTTAAGGTGAAAAAAATCTAAGTATGTATAATAATGAATTATAACGTATAAAATTAAAATATATTCCTCAAATAAATAATAATTAAAATAATAAAGTTAATTGAATTCTTAAAATAAAATTCAAACAAGACACAATAACAGAAAGAAATTGAAAATCAAATATTCCATCTTGTCCGTATTATAAGGCATCAAATAACAAGTGTTTTTGCTCATTTTTATAGGGCAATTATTTAGTTTTAAAGAGCATTAATTATTTTTTCTGTCCATGTCCCTATTTAATTAGGGTAGTGGAAGAGAGTAAAATTAATATGATGATGCTATTTAATATAGTTAATAGGGTTAATATTGAAATTTATTTAAATTTTAAGACAATTTTAATGCTTTTAACTATTTTTTTTAATATATGAGAATTTTTTAAAAATACCCTATAATGAGGACAAGAGGTGGTAGAATAGAGTAATTTATTTTGTAATTTGACAATGTCTGCTATGCCGTTATACAAAATCAGTATAAGAATAATAATAATAAATATACTCATTCATAAATAATAATTTCTAACAATATATTCTGGACTTTATATCTTTTAATTTGATTTTTATCCCATGAATTCATATTAATTTTTTTATTTTCTTTTTCCTTCTTCTCAGTTATCATAATTTTCAGGCTGGTGGAGATGGATCACTTCGTCCAGAACGTATGTATTCTAATGCTATTCAATTTTAATTATCAAAGGCATAATATTCTTAATCATATACACTTATCAATAGGTAAAAGTATATACCTTTACTCTTTTAACTTCAAAAAAAGTTTTATTTTCGGTTCTTTAATTATATAAAATATTTTTTCAGTCTCATAATTCCAACACTATTAATTTTATTAACAAAAAAAATACTACATTTTAAGTATTGAAAAAATATTTTCAACTGCTATTAATTTTAATTTTTAAAAATAATAATAATTTGAAGAGAGAAAAATTATTTAAGACTGACAAAATGTTTAAATAGAAAAAAATTAGAAAAAAAAGAATATATAAAAGAGAAAGCTCTTAAAAATAATAATTTTTTTATTATTTTTGGAAAAATATCCCTAATATTTTCTCCCCTATTTCCTTTCCATTTTTTCTCCATCAAACACATCGGGAGTAACCATGTTAGAGTTAGAGGACTAAAAAGATACTCATTTAATTTTTAATATAAGATTAAATTATAAAATTGATATTGATATTAAATATAAAATCTATTTATTATATTTATCAATTTTTCTCAAATTACCCGTATTAATACTCATAAACAATAATTAAATAAGGGAGATGAGAGGGAGTTATGAGGGATGATTATATAGTGTTTTAAAAAATATATCATGTTAGCTAACTTTCTTAGTATAATTAAATTAGTTAAATAAATTATATATTAAAAACTGAAGAAGAGTATTTTACAAAATTACACGTTCAAACTAAAGCCTTGTATAAAGTTAAAAGATTAAATACATATTTTTCCCTTATTAATGTCATAATTAGTTCCGATTAATTATACTAATGATGCTCATCAAAACCCTAATTAATTATTTTTCATTGAACAGAATGTGGTGGTGCATGTGATTATCGTTGTTCAAAGGCTTCCCAAAGATACAGATGTTTGTTCTACTGCAACCTGTGTTGCAAGAAATGTCTGTGTGTACCATCAGGAACATATGGTCACAAAGAAGAGTGTGCATGCTACAACAATTGGAAGACCAAAGAGGGAAAGCCAAAGTGCCCTTAATTAATTAATTTAGTGTTCTTAATTATCACCATGTTAATTTCCCTAAACAATAGTGAACTTTTATATTACTCATCTGGATGTAACGCTTCTTAGTAATAATAAAAGTTTACCATATCTATAAGGTGAAATTAATTACTATATGCTTGAGTATTTTTTCCAAGGTTAGGGAATTTTCCCCCAAATAAATTTGAGAGATCTTTAAAACTAATTTTGTATATATTTAAAAAATAACTAAATAAATAAGATTGAGTACATGAGTTCAATGAATTTAGTACTATAAAGTTAATCTAACTAGTATAGGTCTCATGGGATGCACGGGTGTGAATACAGTATAAAACGTTGAATAATTGTGGAATGGTTTGCCAAAATAAATAGATAAAATCATATATATATATATATATATATATAATTTTTTAGACTATGTTTAATTTAAATCATAAACACGCAAAATAGGGGTAGAAATTGACATATTTTATTTTATCAACAATAGGTGAATATCTTAATTTATATATGTGTGTGCGTAACAGAAAAAGTCAAAAGCAATAAATTATTAATGACTATTTTTTAATTTTATCTTTATTTATTAATTTAAAATATATTTTATGTCTTAATTACTATTGCCTAGCATGTGAGAATTGATTAAAATGGATTTATAATAAGGATCAGATTAGGAGTTTAAGCTGGCTCTAATAAATTGTGATTAATACAGATCGCGCTTGATTTAAGGGAAATAAACTGAGCAATTTGTATACATATTACCGATCTTTAAGATTAATTTAAAACAATATATATATATTTCAGCACATCTGCAAAGGCATGAAAGCGATAATCCAGGATAACTACAAGAATAATTTGAGCATATATAGTGGCAGATGACAAATCAAACAACATAAAAGATTCACATTATATTATATCACATAAGAAAATGGAGGTAAAACAGAGAATGAGACGTGAAGAAACCTGCTGGCGTTTCTCTGGACCTTGCTGCATATTAAAAAAAATTATTCGGTCAAAAGTTCCTCCAAAAAAAATTCTCCTACCATCTTTATTATAAGAATTAATTAAATTTTTAAAAAAATTAAAAAAAAATAAAATAAATCAATTAATCTCAAGACAAATTATACGCTCCTTAATATATAATTAACTGATTTATTTGACTATTTTAATTTATCAAAAAAATTAACCAACTCTTATAATAAGGATTAAAATAAGATTATTTATAAGTTCTATCATTAAACGTCTAGTTTTAAGGTCTATAGTTACCCCTTACATGTATCTAGTTTTACGGTTTATAGTTATTAATTCCTTTTAAATATCTAGTTTGAAAATTCATGCTACCCATCCAAATTAAAAATAAGGTAAAAAATGAAATATATTTTATTTAATCCTAATTATAAGAGCTAATTAATTTTTTTAAATATATTAAATAATCTAAATAAATCAGTTAATTGTATCTAAATCTAACCTTTAAAATTAATTCACCTAAATTAATTTATTAGTGATCATATTAGATATAATTAATAAATTTATTTAATTATTTTAATCTATTTAAAAAATAAGCAAACTCTTTTTATATCTAGAATCCAGGTTGTAATAAGAAAGAAGAGAGGAATTCATACGAAGTACTGAAATTCTCACGTTTGAAAAATATTGATGAACCGTTCCCCAACTCACCAAGCCGTCGCAATAATTTCAGTATGAAAATTTCATATTTTTAGTTTCAAATTTTTAATTTTAATCATGGAAGGAAGTTAATATCGGGGGAAGTTGTTGGAAAGTTACCTGATTTATCTAAAAAATTAATTTATTTTTTAATTGGTATCATAAAAAAAACTTTAATTCAATATTTTAAATAGATTTGTATCACTAAAAATAGATTTGATTTTTGAATTAAAAGTAATAACAAATATTAAATGATAAAAGAGAGTTTTTAATCCCTATTTAACACTTTCAGCCCAAAAATTTGGTGGGCAATGAAAAGTTGTCCTCTACCTGAAATTGCATTATGATAAATTGAGGCTAAAAACGATGGGAAGTTATGTTCATGAAATATTATTTAAATATTGATTTTGAAAGTCTAGATGTATTCACCTTAATGATGGTAACGAAAAATGCTATTATATTATTTAAATATTTTCAAACCATAACATATTAAATTTAATTTTTAAAATAAAAATGTTTTCACAAAAAATATTATTTAAAAAAGACTCAAACTTTACACTCCCCTTTACTATTTATTTATTTTTATTTTAAATATAAAAATTAGATAAATAATTTATTTAAATTTTAAATATAATATTTTAATATATTTTATCTCTTAAAATTATAATTTTTTTAAAATATTTTTATATGATTATAGATATTAAAAAACTTTTTGAGTAGTTTAAATATACATGGTTAAAAAGGATATTTATATAATTATTAAAATTGAATAATTTTTTTAATTTAATAAATTAGTTAAATATATTATATATTAAAAATATGAACAGTATAATAAAAAGTTTGCTAATATAAACTTTTGAATAGTATTTGTTAGAGAGGATCATTTTGGTTTTAAAAATAACCTAATAATAACATGATTTAACTGCGTATAATTAACCGTTAGACGGAAGAGGTCCTTGTGGCATACATTTTGGCTTCTACGCCCATGGGAGGCCGGCTTATGTAAATTTTTAAAATAACAATTTTCCGTAAAAAAATCTAATAAATAGCAGAGTCCACGTAAAAATAATAATTATTTTCTCTTTTGCCTTAAAAAAATAAAAAAAAAATAAAAATTATAAGAATAAGATAAGATCGAACAAACTTTTAAATTTGAACAGTTCAAAATAAGATGAGTATGCTCTGATTCAATCAGCATACGCTGCAAGTTTCTGTTAAATTGAATGAATAAATTAATATTCTTATACTTGAAATATTTAAATTTTCCCTTAAAAGGAGTGCTTACTAGTATTATAAAAACCATAAAATACGCAAGTAATTATTTTCTTTAATATACGTCGGTGGCTTTTATTTGGTGAATATATATCAAATGAATAGGTTTTAATTAAGGGTTTTACTTTGGCCAAAAATAAATAAATAATTTTTTTCTTTTCTTTATCTTCTATTAACGGACATACCTCGTTTAATGGATTAAATAACGCTAACTAATTTAACTAAAGCAGAACTAGGTTTGGAAGATCGAAATGACATATGTACCCCTCTCCTTCGTGTGTTATATATATAATAAGCTATAAAATTATCAACTGAGCCACTAATTAATTAGTTGAAGAGAGTGAAACAAAGATTGAAGCATTATGAAGAACGTTGCAACTCTTCGCTTTGCCTTTCTCCTCATTGTCGTCATGGCTTATGCAACTCAACTTGCCTTTGTGAGCCAACTTTAATTTCGTCCTTCTATTTTTATTTTTTGTTATTTATTATTATATTTCATGTAGTAAGGCACAGATGGCTTTCGTTAGATGATAACTCAATTCCCACATTCATGCATGAAACTTGAATTTTTATTTAAAATTATTATGATCTGATTAAACGTTGAATTATTTAAAAGTATTGATTAACAGTAGAATTGAGAATACAAGGCAAATTTACCCGCCATTTTTGACAGATTAACGGGTTGAGCTAGTAGCCCTAATTCACAGTTTAATAATATAACGGGGAATGAAGTACATTCATAACAATATGATTAATTGTTGTATGTGTTGTTCACATTTTGGAATATATTTAATTTGGTCTGGATTATTTAGCTATATTATTTGGACTAATTGATTTTTTGTGTTAAATAAATTAATTAATCAAGATTTATCAAAATATTATAACCTCATCCTTCTCAGTTTACCTAACTAATTAATTTCTTCTTTTTTCTCCGAATTTTCAAAATTAAGTAATTTACTTTTTAAGTAAATAATCTATTTTGTGGTGTTTAGAAATAATTTAGCTAATAATATATAGTTCAAAGTCATTATCCTAAACATATCCCATCGAAGGGATATCATCATAATATCAAGAATTCGTTTAGTGTAAAACTATAAATTTATATATATATATATATATATTGGACGAGTAAAAATTTAAGGAAAAAATATAATTATGTGTAATAATGAATAATAATGTATAAAAATAAAATAAATCCTCAATTAAATAATAATTAAAGGAATAAACTTAATTGAATTCATAATAAAATTTAAATAAGACACATATAGTAGAATGAAATTGAAAATGAAATAGAATAGAATAATTTCTTTTGTAATTTGAAAATGTCTTTTATTCCGTTATATAAAATCAATATAATAATATAATCATTTATAAATAATAACAACAATATGATTTTAATAAGTATTACAAATTTTCATTTGTTGTATTTTTTTAATTTCATTTTCATTTTCATTTATGAACTCATATTAATTTTTGTCTTTTCCCTTTCTCTATTGCCATAATGTTCAGGCTGGTGGAGATGGATCACTTCGTCCAGAACGTATGTAATTATGTATTCTAATTCTATTCAATTTTAGTTCTGAAAAGCATAATATTTTTAATCATATCCACTTAACAATAGGCAAAAATATCCCTTTAATATTTTAGATTTCATTTTAAGTTCTTTAATTTTATAAAGTATTTGTTGGGTCCTTTAGTTCTAACATAATTAATTTCATTAAAAAAAATAATACCAATGAAATATTGATAAAATATTCTCAACTGCTGGCGTTTGAATATTTAAAATATAGTAATTTCTTATGGCGTTTTTAAATATAATAATGATTTGCAAAAGAAAAACATCATTTGAAGCTAACCCTATGTTTAGATAGGAAGAAAATTAGTTTTAATTAATTATAATAATGTTCAAAACCCTAATTAATTAATTTTCATGCAACAGAATGTGCTGGTGCATGCAGTTATCGTTGTTCAAAGACTTCCCACAGAAACAGATGCTTGTTCTTCTGCAACAAGTGCTGTGCGAAATGTCTGTGTGTACCTTCAGGAACGTATGGTCACAAAGAAGAGTGTGCATGCTACAACAATTGGAAGACCAAAGAGGGAAAGCCAAAGTGCCCTTAATTAATTAATTAGTGTTATTAATTATCACCATGTTTAATTTCCCTTAATAATTGTGAACTTTTATATTAGTGATCTGATGTATTGCTTCTTAGTAATAAAATTTTAGTATCTAGAAGGTGAGATTAGTTACTAAATGCTTCATTGATTTTTTTGAAGCATAGGGAATTTTTCCGAAATAAATTTGAAATTTTTTAGCTAGTTTTATAATTACATACTAAATAAATAAGATTGAGTATGTGTTCAATGAACTTTGTAGCTAGTTCAAAATTGTACAACGGAAGACTTAGGGTGTGTTTGGATTAGCTTTTAAATAATAGATTTTGAAAAGAATAGATTTTGGGAAGAATAGATTCTGAAGAATAGATTTTGGGAAGAATAGATTTTGAAAATAGAGATGTTTGGAGGATTAGTAGTAGAATCACTTTTTATATTAATAAATTATGAAAAAGGGTATGATTTGATTAAAGTATGAGAGAGGAAAGATGGTAGAGAATAAATAGGAAAGAGGAGAGAGAAGAAATAGGAGAGAGGAGAGAGTGTAGAGAAGAGAGAGGAAAGAGGAGATAATGTGAAGAAAAGAGAAGAGATAAGAGAGAGAAGAGAGAGTATAAGAAAACTAAGGGCAAAATAGTAATTGGATAGTCTATAAGCTCTTTTACTGTTACAAAATCTATTTTCAGTAACTTATTCAATCATGGTTTAAAACCGAGGTTTTAGCCAAAATCAATTCTGAACAAAAATTGCTGTTTATTTTAAATTTTTCTAAATCGAGATTTTGCCGAAAATTGATTCTCAAACGCTAAATCCAAACAAGCACTTAGTAGTATACCTATCACCATAACTTATTTGGAGTTGTTCACATTTTGATATGAAAATGGAATCGTAAACAAAAAGCATAACTAGTAAAAGATTGTCAAAGATACTTTAGAATGGCAATTGAACACAATGATGACAACCGAAATAAAGCAGTCACTAATTAAGGAACTTGCAAGAGAGCAGAGAAGAGAATTACAATTTCTTCCAAAATCAGCGTATTGCTCTACCTCAGTCACATTAGTCTTAATCACCCACCATTAGAGTTATTAATTAACTTAAATAATGATCAAGTAAAAAAACACCACCTAATCTAGGTCTAACTGACTATGAATCACACATTATATTTTAATTAAATAACTAATATAATAAAATATAAATAATTAAAATATTTAATATTATCCGACTTATGTATATTTTATGTCAATTAGATTAATCACTAAACTGTTTAAAGCAGCCAATCAATGGTTAGTGGGTTAGATTGCGATTGATTAGACTAAGAGAGTGTTAATATTAATGGAATGAAAATACAATTTATAAACTTAAAGAATTAAATTGAAATTAATATAAACTTAGAGTATTTATCTTAAATATAATGATATTAATTTACTTTTAAAATAAATTCCGATAAGGAAGGAATGAATTAAATGCATGCCGTAGCACCAAAGAGAGGTCGACATCAACCAATGAGCTAAAGTTATTATATCAGAGGAAGGATAGTTTCAGTTTCCATCGTTAATAATGAGAAATAAACTTAATTAATTAGCTTGTGATTTAATTGAAGAAGGTCCCTTAGATCAGTCTATTATTAGATAGAAAATTAATCATAGCGTCCCAGCAAAAGGGATAAACACTAGACAGTAGATAAACAAAGACTTAAACAATAAATATACGATAAATTTAAATTTAAATATTTATATAACTAACTAGAAATAAATTATACTTTTCATGCATTGTTGATAAAATAATAGATTTTAAAAAGTCACCTAATAATAACACTTAAATTCCTATATAAATAAGAAGTTGTGGATTTAATTTTCCATACAGAATTTTATTGTCATTGTATGGATTGTATAATAAATTTACTATAAATAATATATATTATTTATAATTTATAAATAATGTATTTTTATTTATTTAAGCAAAAAAGTCATATCATGTGATCCAAATAACTATCATCATTTGAACAATTTTTTGAGACAGTTAGGTGAGTGTTCTTGTCTATAAGAAAAAATGGGTGAAAGAAAGCAGTCATGTTAGTTATGTACGAATATATATATATATATATATATATATATATATAATTTATAATAAATTGTATATTTTATATTACTATTGATTTGCACTTAAAAGGAAATACATACTTGTCCATTACAATCCCATTGATATTGCATGCACATACTATTTTTAATAATTTTGGTGGATGGAATTTGATAGCGAAATGAATTTTCTGAAATTGAAGATTTGTGAAATTGGTAAGATCACGTAAGACTCTCCCAATATTAATTTTGGTAATTTTGTCAGCTATATAAGACTTAAACTCAAGGCCTTATTTATTAAGATAAAATATTTTTTTCATTTGTTTCATTAATTACTTCTTTTAATTTTATTATAACTTGGCAATTAAATTTTACCAATTTCACATATATCTTCAACTTCGTCAAATTAAGTTATTCAGAGGATCCAAATTCAATCAAACAAGAAAGAACATATGGGTTATGAAAAGCACAAGTGATATCCAAAAAGCGACCTTTGCCACCATCCACCTTCTATCCCATCCACCATCATTTCTTTCGTTGGAGCTTGAAGTAGCATTACTGGCTGCACTTTTCATTAAGAAATTTAAGTACAATGACTATATGGAATGAAATTGATAACTAAAATTAAACGATTTTAAAACTTATAAGTATTTTTAAGAAAGCTAAATTACACAAAACTCATCACAGTGGATAATGCTTTTAATTTATCCCTTTGAAGAATCAAACATAATATTTTTTTAATTTTAGGAGATTTAGTAAGTTTTGAAAATATTATCATTTTCAATTACTTTGATAATGCTTTTAATAAAGTTTAAATAAATAGTAATTTTCTGAGATTTGAAAGGAATTAATAAGTCATTTAAAACTTGATTGTAATCATGATCATATCATTCAAATTGATGATTATAGTTATTAACAGTTTCAATCTAAAATTAATAAAATTTGAGTCATATTTCTGCTATAAGAGTAGTTTATTGAATGGGAAAATGGACGACATCATAATAAACAAAAGCACAAAACAAGGGAAAATTTCATAGTGAATTATAATATTTTTTTAATTTTTTTCTTTTATCTAAAAAGTCACCCTATCCCTACCATCTTTCGTTTTCAATGATAAAGTAAAATTCCCCATGAGGCAATTTTTTTCCAAAAAAAAATTATTAACTAGAATTTTGAATAATTAAGGAAAATTAGCATGCATGAAAAAATTAAAGAAGTGACAATGATTTCCTTTTTCACGTTGTGAAGCATGAGCATATAACCCTTTTTTAGTGTCGTTCAGACATTAGCATATAACCTTTTAGAACGTAAAAATTGGTTAGGAAAATTCTACTTTGGGTTTTGTTTTCACTCAATTTTCAAATTATGCCTTTTATTTTTAGAATTTATAATTAAGTCCCTATCATTTAAATAACTTTTTTTATCATTGCACTTGACTAAATATCTCACATCTTATCAAATACAATAACACACACATTTACATACATGATTTATCTTGATTCCAAATAACTTTATTCATTTTGTTAGAATAAATTATTTATATATCAATACAATATAATAAATTAATTACTGTTAAAATCTAAATAGCAGTGCCTTACTTAAAAACTTTATAAACTATTGTCAAAGTATAACTTTATTTTTTTAAAAAAAATAAATAAGTGATGATGTTGAAACATTAATTTATAATCTTGATAAAATAGGAGTAATAAGTATTATATTATATTCAATCAAATTTGGAATTAAAGATTTTCAGTTCCAAAAAAAAAACTCTAATAAGATTAATTAATTACCAGTAGAAGATGAAGGGGTGGAACCATCTTTTCCGGCTACTTTTGCTAAATCTTCAAACTCTTTAGCTTCTTTAGAATTAGGCGCCAAATGCAAGAGATCTGAAATAAAAAAAAAATCCAAAAATCCAACATAAATCAGTATAAAATGTAAAGTTTATAATATATAACAAAATTGTCAATAGTGAAACTTATACATCTCAGTTCTCAGATTCTATATATACAGACGCTCCTCTAATTTCATTGAATTCATATCTTTTTTCTTTAAAAAAATATACATTTGATTTACATTTTAAAAAGATGGTTTGTATGTGAGTGTGTGTGTGTGTATATTTGACTAAATAAAAAGGAAATATTCGCCAACCATCTTTAATTTAAAAAGATTAAGTTACATTATTTAAAATTAAATATAACTCAGAGTAAATTTCTGCAATTTACTTTATTTTTTATAAAATTTAAAATAAATATTTATTTCATGCGATCGATAATTCTTTTAACATAAAATATGCTTCAAACTTCATTTAAAAATTGTAGGGACACTTTAAATTCCACATGCACATATAATATTTTTCAATCAACCACACACACATATAATTTATATTAAGAAAATATTACAAGTTTTTTTAAACTACTCAAAATGATACATGAATATGCTATCTTAATCTATACGTAGGAAAAGGACATGAAAAGCTTACGCGGTAGAATTGTTTTCGTCGAGTATCAATATTTAAAATTACTCCTCTAGTTTTTAATATAATAAAATTTAATTAAAAATTTAATTTTAATTATAAATATAAAATATATTTTTTATATTTATAAACTTTTCTTCTAAATTTATTTTTATTAATACTTTCTCAACAATAATTAAATAAGAGAGGGAGTGAAGAAGTTGAAGAAAATAATTACAGTAATTTAAAAAAATATTTTATATTAATTAAGTTAATAATTTTTTTAATTTAATTAAATTAGTTAAAAAATGTTAAGTTAAAAAAAGAGAGAAATACTTGTTCAAGATTCATTAACCAATTTAACTGCTTCATATTAAGTACTTGCTCGGATTGAATTTATAATCAATAATATATATGCAAAATCTTGGTTTTGTTAAAAATGATCCAAACACTTGTCTTATTCCTAAATTTTTTTTTTTCAGCTAAAACCTTAGTTTATGAAAGAAGCTCCTGATAATCATTTGTTATATAAGTCAATTTTATAACTCATAATTTAAGAAAATCTATTTTACAAAACAATTTTATTCAAAATCCATTATCATCCAAACCGACACTAAAATATTTTGAACAGGACCAAGTTCGGATCCACATCTGGCTTGAGAATCAGTTTGGCCCGGTTCATTCTGGTTTTTAAAACATCGCTAAAAGTACTTACCGATGCACTTGGTGATGTTAGCTGGGGCGTGACAAATGGAAGGAAGCTTCACAGCTAAAGTGGCATTGATCTTAAGGTTAAGGTTGGGATCGTTGCGATCTTTGATGAGAAGACAAATACACTTATTGCTCTTCTCAAGCACATCTTTGAAGCCATTACAGCAATCTAGGGTTGGAGCTTTGGCTTCGCCACTAACATAAGTAAGACAACCTGATAAACCAACCAGTTTATCAGCACATTCTGCTCTGTCTTGAGCCAAGTCTGAGCCTCCGAAACCAGCCAGAAGAAGAAGAAGAAGACACATAACTAACCCTAGATCCATTATTGTTGTTATTGATGGGCTTTTGGAAGCCATGGGAATGATGAAAGAGGAAAGAGAATTGCAGAAGTTGAAGAAGAAGAAGCTTTCTCTCGTAATAATGGCTTGACGGTGAGAATTGTGAGTTTATTAATGAATCAGAACTGAAGATAATGGATGAAATAAAGAGATGGAAAAGTTATGGTCAGAGAGCGTTGGTAAAGTGGAGCCCAATACATCTAATTATTGAGACACGATGCCACTAGTTATTAAATAGCCATAAAGTGCCATAGGGGATTAGTTTAAATGATAAACAGTTCAATATTACTTAAACGAGATCTTGAATTCGAATTTTGGTATATACAAAAAACCTCCATTGGGTTGAATCCAGATGTAATCGAATCTTCGATAAACTGAATGGGTAACAAAAAAAAATAGCCATAAAGTGACATTGAAGCTGCCAATATATATATATATACACACAGAGAGAGATAATGATTAAACTTAGTATTCTTATCCTTCTTATAATTATTTTTTAAAATTTATCATTAATCAGATCCATCTTATTAATGCCATAAATACACAATTCTATCTTATTAATCAAAAGCTTGCTTTATTTATAAAATTAGGAACTTGTTTAAAGAATGAAGACCCCTACCACTTTAGTTATATATATTTATAAGTTCTTTCTAACATATTTTATTATAATCAAGAAAAATCTTAAATCTTATTAACTGTTTCTTAAAATTTAATAATTTTGTTTAATTTTATTTCTATTTAATAATAAATAAAAGGTAAATTTATATATTTATATAAAAAATTTAATGATATGACTTATAATTATGGTAAAAAAATTCTCCTATTTCTATTTTATAAATAGAATTAGAGGAGTAATTATCACTTCAACATAAGTTGGTTAAAACTTTCTTAGTATGTTTGAAAGGCTAAATTGTACTTTTTTCAAAAATAAAAAATTTAAAGAGTTTGATAGTATTATCAGAAACAATAATTAATCCTTTGGCATTATAGACTTATTTAATGGGTTTTAGTGTTAGTCATGAGACATTGATCTCTATACATATAGCTAGGATTTAACCTCGCACTAGATTCTTAATGAACCTAGCTAAATATCAACTATGCTAAGCCTCATGGTTAGTATTTTTAATTTTAGTTAAAATATACCTTTGATCGTTTATGTTTGTATTAAAATTTTATTTTAATTTCTTAAATTTAAAAAGTGTATTTTTAGTCATTTAAATTTAATATTATCAATTTTACTATTGGAAAATGATAATTATGCAATTAAATAATAACTATGAAATAAAAATAAAAATATACTTTTTTAGTTAGATAAAGATATTATATTAAAAGGATTAAAATATAAAAAATATTATATTAAAAGGATTAAAATACAAACATATTTTGATAATATTTAATTGCACACTCATCATTTTAAATTTATTTAGTCAATATTTTCTATTATTGAAATTAAATGTGTTAATTTTAAAAGATTAAATATATATTTTTTAATTTAAAGGAGTAAAATAAAATTTGATATAAATATAAAGAGGAATAAAGGTATATTTTAACTATTAATTTTTTATATATAAAAACTTATAAAATTTTTTAAATGTGCCATTATTGTAATTTTCTTGTGACTATATTGAAGCATTTGTCTTTTCCAAGCACATTATTGATGTGTTGAAGTTCGGATAGAAGGAGATTGAAATGAGTGAAGTGATGTGGATCCAAACCTGTGACTTTGTTAATAATGCTTGAGTGCTTGCTAGCCAATCTCTGCAACTTAGATATATACGTGGCGCTTGGTATCCCCGCATGCCTCTCCTACCTACCTCAAAATTTGAACATTCACTTAATTCATGGCCTTGACACGTTTCACTACTTCCCTACTTATATCTAAATTTTTGAATTGCTAACATTCTTTTTATAATTTGTACGTCTAATTCATTTTATTTTCTCTATTTATTTTTATTCTTTTTTCTCATATCTTTTTTTTAATCTTTTTTTCACTATTTTTCTCTCTCACTTACCTTCTTATAAATAAAGAAATATTTAAAAAATGATACAATTTTATATATTCATTGACCTAAACAATTTAGCGCTGTTTAAAAGCTTGGTTTTAAAAAGTTTTTTTGGGTAAAACTTTGATTTTGAATTTTTTTAAACAAATAGCCATATTTATCCGGAAGTGATTTTGGCTAAAACCATAGTTTTAAATAAGTTACTGAAACTAACTTTTGAAACAGTAAAAGAACTTATGGACTATTTAATTACTATTTTACCCCTACTTTTTCTTATACCTATACCCTATATCATCTATCATCTCTCTTCTCTACCCTCTCTTCTCTCTCATCTCTCTTCTCTACATTCTCTCATTTTTCATCTATCTTCTCTACCCTATCTCATCTCTATTCTCTACACTCTCTCATCTCTCCTCTCTATTCTCTCGCCTATCTCATACTTTTAATCAAATCATACACTTTTTAATAATTTACTAATATGAAAAGTAATTCCACTACTAATCATCCCAACATCTCCAATTTTAAAGTCTATTCTTCCCAAAATCTATTCTCCAAAATCTATTATTCTTAAAATCTTTTTTTCAAAAGCTAATTCAAATATGGCCATTTTAATCTTATAAAAAGGATTTGAGGTAGGATAAGAAATGATTCAATAATTAAATCTTAATCCTTTATTACACAGAATCCTAGTTGTCTCTTACCAATTTCATTCCCCTTTTATATATTCCCCATTAGGGGAGGAAATAGGCCAGGCCAGGCTTTAGCCTTAATAGGCTAGGCCTGTTAAATAACAATCTAGCCTGAACTTGGCCTATAGCCTGTTGTAGGCTAATTTTCTCGCATAAGCCTGGCCTGTAAATATATCTGGCCTGGCCTGAAGCTTGTTAAAAAAACTTGTTTTATAATTATACTCACAGGCCTACATAACAGGCTTCAGTAACAGGCCCCACAACATGCATCCATAAGAGGCTCCAAATCAGGCCTTCTAACAGGCATTTTTGTATATATTTTAAAAAGTTACAAATAAACTTTTTATAATATTAATCAATTTAAAATTGAAAAATATCTAATCAACCATCAAGACAATATCAAATAAATAGAACAATTGTCATTACAAGAATACAAGTACAACAATCTAAGCAAAATCAAAGTAAAATTATTAGCCACACATCATGAAATCTTCAATGTAATTTCTTCCTCTTGCTCGCACACCTTGAAAAGAAAAAAATTAAATGTATATTATTAGATCATAAAACAATTGAACAAATAATAAGGAAAAGAAATTGTATTATTTGTAAATTATAAAATATGTACCTTTGATTTTTTCTTTAAACCATACTTGTTACGAAGCCTATCTCCACCACAAATAAGTGCTTCAATTGATTCTTCATTCAATCTTGAACGATATTCATCAATAACTCTACCTCCAGCACTGAAAGTGGACTCTGATGCCACGGTTGAGATTGTAATGGTTAATATATCAGCAACCATCTTAGATAAAATTTTGAACTTGAGACTATTATTTTTCCACCATTCCAAAGCACTGAAAGAGTTAGAATTACCCTCAGGAATGTATGCAGCCTCTTCAAGATAAACTTCTAATTTTGATTTCACTGGGGGAAGTGCTTGCTTTTCACGAACAATGCTCATGAAATGATCAAATCCAGAAACTTTAGAAGAACAAGGTACGTTGGCAGAAGACTTGTTGCCGACATCAACTTCATTTAATACATTTGTCGCTTCCTTATAGTTGGCAACATATTCATCATACATAGATTCTAAAGCCTTCACTACTTTATCTATATTATCAGAAGCCACATAATCAGGCTTATAAATCGAAGAAAAGCAATAATTCAAACCATATAATTTGCACCTGGGATCCAAAACACTTGCTATTGCCATTACCATATTACATTGCCCCCAATATTTATCAAACTTTTCTTTCATTGAGGCCACCATTTCTCTTACGAATAAATCTTCATCTTCTATGGCATTATCAATTTCTTGTTTTACTTTCCAAACTTCAAGAAGGTATAAATTTGCAGTAGGATACTCACTACCTGAAATGACATGAGTGGCTATATCGAATGCTTCTAAAATCTTACAAATCTTCTCAACTTTGTTCCAATCCTCTTCTGTTGGTGAATACTTGTAATGTGGCTCTCTTTCCTTATAATCAGGAAAGACAACCTTGAACTTCAAAGCAGTAGCCAACATCCTATATGTAGAATTCCACCTAGTTGGACAATCAATCATGAGCTTCTTTTCTATCAAACGTTTTTGCTCAACAATATCACAAAATGCTTTCAGCCTTGCATCATTATAGTTAACATATTTCACACTCTCACGGACATTATGTATAATGTCTTTAATGCTGCCAAGGCCATCTTGCACCAACAAGTTTAGTATGTGTGCACAACATCTAACATAAAATAAATTACCACCCAAAGGTAATAAACTACTAAGTGTTAAGGTGTCCTTAAGAACCCTTAAACAAGAATCATTGTAAGCCGCATTGTCAACTGTCACAGAAAACACTTTATTATCAATCTCCAAGCCTTCAAACACTTGAAAATAGCATCCGCCACATCAATTCCCCGTCTTGGGGCAGGAACTTTCACAAAATTCAGAACCCTCTTTTGAAGATTCTACCCCGTATCAATGAAATGCCCGGTAATGACCATGTATTCAGCTACTTGGTGAGTTGATTTCCACATATCAATAGTCAAACTAATCTTACTAACACCTTGTAAAAGGGCCTTCAAATGTTTCTTCTCTGCCTCATATATAGTTAAACAATCACTTCTAGCTGTCTTGCGAGAGATTTTATGAAACTCAGAATTTGCATATTGAAAGCCCTACATCCAAACTTCATCCTCGATGATGTTAAAAGGATGATCATGCACCATGATTGTAGTAGCTATGATTTCCTTCATCCTTTCATTGGAATATCTAGTACCCGATGCTAGAAATGGATTGATATTCATATTTGAAGGTTGAAATGGAATGGTAGATTGATTTTTTGTGGAAGACACATGCAACTTCCTTTGCAAGCATGTCTTCACATGTCGCTAAAGATGTGTAGTGCTAGCTCCTTTCCCAGAATACGAAAATGTATTTTTTTCAATACTTGCATTTACCTTTGAGCCCATTTTCAGTTTCAACTTGATCAAAATCATCCCAAACAGCTAAGGTTTTTCGCCTCTTCTTTGTGATGACACAATCATCACCATCATTTTCATCATTAGTTTGTTGGGTAGAATCTGTTTGTATTGGTTGATTAACCTCAATAGCATTAGGAGGAACTTAAGTTGATGACATTGTTTCACACTCAATTGGAGATGACATTAACTAAACCTGAGTAATAAATTAGCACAGAAAAATCAGCAAACTAATGATTAAAGGCCATTAATGACATTACTACTAAACAACAAACTAATGACATTAATGTATTCTAGTCAGATACCCCTTCAGTTCAAGGCAAATAATTCAAATCAATCAAACCTAATTAACAAATGAATAATCTCGACACAGATCCAGTATTATATTCCATCTCTTACAGATCCAATATTATATTCCATCAAGCAAATAATTGGGGTTTGGATACATCTCTTACATTATCAATGACTTCCATCTCTCACAAATCACTTTAGTTTTTGAAAGAAGTCACTGATGATGTTGTGAGAATCACTTTTTCAATTGATTTCCAAACACAAACTAAATCTTGGGTTCTTAAACGTGTACTTCAAATTAACCCGTTGAGGCAAGTTGGGAGGAACACTACATACTAAAACCACTTCCATTTTATCCCTAAAGGAAGCCAAAGAGAATGAAATACATTTGATGTGGGGAACAATAGAAAAAAGAAATTGAACATCAGACTCGCTTTTATTACAAGGAACTTGCTATGTATATATTTAGATTTCACAGAGATACTGATAGATAGTTATCAACAGAAATAATCAATAGCGAAATTTGGAGGAAAAAGCCTTAGGAGATAAGATTACGTACTGTTAGTGAAGGAATAAGAGAAGGAGTTACAAACTCGATTAGGTGCTCGACAACGATGAGTTGACAACGGTGATAGTTTAAGAAGGTGGAGACACGCGACAATGGTGGACTCGTGAGTTGCGACGATGGTGGACACACGACGAAGGTGAAGGTATGGAATGAACTCTACTCGACGATGATGAAGTCACAACGAAGGCGAAGGTTTGGACTGAACTCCGCTCAACGATGATGGAGTCACGACGAAGGCGAAGGTCTGGACAAAACTCCGCTCAATGATGGTGGATTCGCGACAAAGGTGAACGTCTGGACTGCAGGGGCGCCTCAGAACTCTGCTCGACGATGGTGGAGTCGCGATGAAGTATTGGAGGAGAACGTTTGGACTGAAAGGGCGCCTCAGAACTCTGCTCAACGAAGACGATACAGGGGCGCCTTAGAATTGAGAAGGAGTTACAGGTACTCTACGGCCGCAACGCAAGCTCCAAATGCAGGGTAGTAGTGGGGGTCCTGGACTCCTGGGGAATTAGGGATTTAGGGTAGAGATTTAGGGATTATGGTTAGTATATGAGAATAAAATTATAAGTTAAGAATAAAATTTACAATAGTACACTTTAGTTCAGTGGTCTAATGGTTAAATGTTGTTTAATAGGTTAGGGGTTTTGATCCACATATGTTGCATTATTATATAATATTTATTTTAAATAACAGGCCCAGGCTGCCTGACAGGCTTCTATATAGGCCTGAGCCTGTGTATTTTTAAAAATAGGCCAGGCCATAGGCTCTTGACAGGCTACCTGACTTGTTTCCATCCCTATTCCCCGTTTTCATCATATGAGAGAGACAAACAAGTTCATTTCAAGAGAAGATGACTAGATTTTGGTTTTTATATATAAATATGTAGATTCCTTTTTGTTTCTATATATAGTACCTATTTAAGTTTTACTGAAAGTGAGATTTTAAAAGAGTTTATAGTCTATAAACTTTGATTTATTTTTTTTAAAAAATAAATAGTTACATTTGTTTAAATAAGTTTTCATTTAAGATAAAAAATTTACATAAATTACTGAGAATAACTTCTAAAACAGTAAAAGAATGTATGAATTATCCAATTATTATTTTACTCTTATTTTTTCTTACATCCTCTCTTCTAACTCCTATCTCTTCTTCACCATTTCTCTTCTTTCATTTCTCTTCTTCACACTCTCTCATCTTTTCTTTTTCCTCACTTCTCTCTCATCTTTTATATTTTTAATAAAATCATAAATTTCTGATAATTTATCAATTATAAAATTTTTTCTGGTTAATAACTATTCAAACACTTATTTATTCAGAATTATTTTTTTCTATAAACATTTATAAAGAAGTCATTTTCTAAAAGCTGTCCAATTTTTTTTTAGAAGCCATTTTTTAAACTCCTATCCAACGGCCTATAGACACATAAGATATCAAGTGTGTGATATTATAGTTTCAAAATTATATATATATATATATATATATAAGATTTTTAGTTTGATGTTTAGATAATTTGTAGAGTTTGGAAATAGACTTGATTGGCTATTGATGGACCATCTTTAGCCTTCCGCTTGGATATATAGGGAAAAAAAGAGAAAACAAAAAAAAATAAAGGAAAAAGGCATTCTCTCCCTAATTTCTACCTAGTTTCCCCCACTGTACTCTAGTGGAAAATTAGGGAAAGACTCAAGGGAAGATGTCTTAATCCTCTAGTTTTGACTCTTAGTTTTTATTCCTCTCCATATTCTTTCCTATCAAAACAAAGCACAAGTATTTAAGTCGACCAAAGAATTGTAATGAACGTGCAATAATCTTGTTCTAGCATTTCTATCAAATGATAATAATGTCCTTGTTTTGTAAATTTCTTTTAATTGGGAGGGACGAGTAACGGGAAAAAGGGAAGAATTGGTTTCTGAAAGTGTCTAGTGTAGGTTTTTGTTTTGCCAGAAAAAATAGTAATTCCATTAAAATTAATAAAAAAAGATACAAGACCCAATATAAAAAGTCTGTAGAGAAAAGCCAAAACAAAAAAAAAATCTAAAGAAACTCTAGAAACCTAAATCTAACAAAAGATTAGAAGGAAGCTGCCACCGCTGAGGACTCCAATGTTGGAATCGCCAAAGAAAATTAAAATAAACTTGGTTTGAGCTATATGTCTGTGGGTACTATCATGAAGAGCTATTCTGTCACACAAAAATAAACTCTAGAGGTTGTTATCTATGCATTTTAGAATTAGATAGATAAATTGCTGCCCATAGTGTTTATAGAAGCCATCCATTTAATCCCCAATATAAGGTCTGAACCACCCAAGGAGAAGGGAAAGAAATCTTGTTTGATCATTAAATAAAAAACTTTTACTTCAAGATTACGATCATTCCCAATCTGGACGCCAAAGGTAGGTACTTGTTGAACTGGATATGCAACTTGGACACCAAAGCTTCTGATACGAAATTATGCGTGGAACCACTATCCGTTAATATCAAGATTTCACGCCCCTGTACAATACCTTTCAGCTTCATAACGACGTCGATGACGTCCCCAGTATTGCTTTAAAGGAGATTTCGACCTCCTCATCCTCTATCTAGGCTTCAACATCTTTGGAAAAGGGTGGAATGAGCTCCTTTCCTTCTTCTATTATTTCCTTTATCAACAAAGCAAAGCTGCAGCAATGTGCAGGCCAAAATGGTTGTCCATAACGATGGCACAGCCCTTATCACGTCGATGCTGCTATTTGAAATCTACGAAAGGGCTCAGAATGAAGACGATAAGGTAGGTAGCAGAGGCTTGGTGCCGAACGATGATGTTATCACATTTATGGTCGAGCTCGAAGACGCAAATGAGTTGCTCCTAAATTATTTTTTTATTTTGCTATATTCATGTATTCGCATCATTTAGGCTTCAGCCTTTAGTCAATTAATGCAATCTAGTTTTCTGCCTCATTAGATATTTTTCTATTACTTTTTTCTTCCACCAACATTTATGAAGGAAATATAATCTTTTATTAAATCAGTTCCATTTTAAAATATGTGGACATGTTATTCTTAAATTCTTAATTTTAGTTGCTCTATGATACATTTGAATTGATAATGAAAAACACAAAAAATGTCGATGTCACATAACTAATTAATTGAATGAACTCGACAATATATCTAAAAGCATCTCTTGTTATAATCATACTCATTTATCGATTTTATTCAATGCGAGTAGTAAAATCAGAGGTGGACATTCGGTTTTTCGGCTTGGTTTAGAGCATATTTTATACACCGAACTGAAACCTATTAATCAAATTTACCGAAACTACGTTAACCGAAATATTTCAGTTCGATTTCAGTTAAAACTGAATTTAAAATTAAAGAAGCATAATAATTAAAAAGAATACAGTCCCAACCATCCATTTACTCGATCTGTAAACAAAATCAAAGTCAGATGTTTCAACGGATTCTGTGTCTAGATCTGAAGCCGTGAAGACTGGAGATTAAAGGCGAGAAGACTGGAGATGATGACCAAAATACGAGATTGAAGGCTTGAAGCCGTCAACAATGAAGAAGGACGAGGGTGAGGCCGACGATGGGGAGGCATAAAGCGTGAAGCCGTGAATGGTGAAGGAGAAGGAGGGAGGGACTGATTGACAACGAAGAGATGAGCACTGGAGCATGAAGGGCGAATGCTGGAGTTGGAGCTTGGAGATCAAGAGCAGCGGAGGGATTGACGCAAGGGGCTTGGCCGCTTGGGGAATGGGGATGTGATAGTGGCAACATAATTTTTTTGACACGAGGAGTGATGGTAGAGTGTAAGGTTTCTCTTTTTGGGCTTTATTTTTATTTTTAAGGTGGGATTATTAAATATTTAGACTTGGGCTCAATAAATAGCCCAACTTACCTATATAATTCGGGTTTTCGGTTAAAATCTAATTTTTTATCCTAGCCGAACGAAACACCAAAAACCAAAATTTTTTAAAATAAAAACTGAAAAAAAACGAATTGAGTTCGGTTTGGTTTTGCTCACCCCTAAGTAAGATTAAGAAATGATGTTATTCAATGATATCATTCAATATCTTCAAGAATATATCATTGGATGGAATAGTTTGATACTTTCAATAGTCGATATTATTTGAATTGAATACTACTTAATATAATTAATTCCTTTACATGTAAATACTTTATAACAACACTAAAAATACAAATTCAGTTGCATTAAGGAAACATGAGAACATGAAAACGCATTAATCAAAGTGAGTATATTGGACCCATTGAATAAGAGATGACATGTGGTAATTTCAACTATGCAATTGTTATAAATAAGATAATTTCTTTGTCTTTTCTCCACTTTTAACATCAATGTTGTTTCAATGAAGCCGATTTAAATATCAGTGACGATGACAGAGAACAAGTACCCTTACTTGAGCTTGAGAAGCTATTATAATGAACGGAAAATCTCTACACGATTACGCATCAATGCCAACGACAATATCTATTGAGTATTTTGATACTAGGAATCATTTACGTCTTCAATAATTAAATTTTGACAGGCACATGCCAAGCAGAGGCGAATAGGTTGTTAGAGTCACTAACTGATGAGCAAAATAATATATTCCAACAAGTAATATCATGAATGCAATGAACCATCCCAATTGTGGGTTCTTTTTTGTTTACGGTTTTGGTAGTGCTGGAAAAACTTTCTTATGGAATGCCCTCACAGCATCAGTCAGAGCTTAAGGGGAGTAGTGGTTAATGTGGCATCCAGCGGAATAGCTACAACCTTACTACCTTCAGGAATGACTGCACATTCATTATTTGTGATTCTGATTGATGTCAACGAGGACTCCAAGTGCAACACATCACAAAGTTCACCATTGTGCGACCTCGTCAAGTGCGCCAAATTGATTATTTAGGACAAAGCACCGATAGTTAAACACATTTTTGTTCATAAGCTGTTGATAGAACATTTGGAGATATAATGAAGTGTAATCATCCCTTTGGAGGTAAATGTATTATCATGGGAGGAGACTTTAGACAAATGTTGCCGGTCATCCCAAAAGGTAGTTGGGTAGATATTGTCAATTCAAGCATAAACTCTTCTCATTTATGGGGTCATTGAAAGTTATTCCAACTTACCAAGAACATGTGGTCCTCTTCGAGTTCTTCAGCAGACAATTCAAAGTTGAAACAATTTTCGGATTGGGTTCTGGACATTGGTGATGGCCGGATTGGTTTGCCTCATGATGGAATGGCAGATATAGAATGATCCTCTACAATCAGTCGTTCGAGCCACATATCCTGATCTACTGCATAATTTCATTGATCAGAATATCTAACCAATAGAGCTATTTTAGCACCAAGAGTTGAAGTTGTTGAGCAAATTAATGATTATGTGTTCCTTATTGCCTGGTGATGCTGATGAATGCTTTAGCTACGATTTTGTTAGTGCAACTAGCCAAGGCCATGCATCGATCATCTGATTTATACACCACATAATTCTTAAACACAACAAAATGATTAGGCATACCTCCATAAACACTTGCATTGAAGGTCGGAGTTCCTATACTACTCATGAAAAATGTAATGGCACCAGACTAAAGATCACATTTCTTGTAAACATTTTATTAAAGCAATCGATCTCAATGGTACAAGCGCAAGTCAAGAAGTTCTAATCCATTGAATGGATCTGAATCCATAGTAATCTAAACTACCATTTACAATGACAAGAAGGCAATTGCCTATCACACCATCATTTGCTATGACGATCCATAAAAGTTAGTGTTAGGAAATGGGTGATTCACCCATGGTGGATCAGACCCGACTGTGAGAAGCAGGGGAGAGAACATTTGAATTTGAAATGAGGGAGTTAGATACGGTTATCTAACTCCCCTCCCCACAAGCTATATATATACGGACAGAACAGAGCAAAAGCGTGTGAGATTAATTTTCATTCTCCTCTGTTTTTGACGATCTCCTTCTTTATTTTCTTCCGGTACATTTGTTGTGAAAATGAACCAGAGTCCATACAGGGTGCTCTGGTTACGTGTGGGTATCTAGTGAGTCAAACAAAGGATTCCAGGTACGCCCAAAACCTTCAGTGGCATCAGAGCCAAAGTAATTCGCTTCTGCATGCTTCTCTATCATTTCTGTTTTTTCTAGTTATGCACTGTTCTGTTGCATATATATGTCTTAAAGTGTTTATTTAGTGATAATATGTATAGAGCATGCATCTAAACCATAAAGAGAAGCATTTCCAATGTAAACCGAAATGAAAATTTTCATTTTTGAAATTAGGTCATTAGAAAAAAGAGGATTCAGGCCTTGAAAATGATCCCATTGCGTAGAGCATGAAAAAATGATAGAAAATAACTCTAAGAACGTCAAAATCGGTCGTCAGACGGAGAAATTATAAGTGAAAAATGAGTCGGGTCGTTGAACCCGACCCGTTTTCTAGTCAGGTCTGTACAAACCCGGCTGGAGGTAGAGGATGACACTGTTCATCCCCCAAAATGACGCCGTTTTACCATTTTTTTAAAATTATCACAGGCACTGTTCACGGGAAAAAAAAAAGGTTGACAGTGGCCCATTCCAAAAAAAATAATATTTTTTTGAATTAAAAAAAATGAAAAAAAAAGTTTTTATTTTATTTTATTTTTTATTTATTTAAAAAAAGGGGAAATTCTGGTAGCGACATGTGGCAGCACTAGACTGGCGTGTGCAGCAGCTGAGAGTGGGCTTCGTTTAATTTTTTATTTTTTCTGAATTTTTCCTTCTTGGGGCGCGTAAGGGATCGTGGGACCTCCGATTGAGATGCAGTTTGTTCCTAAAAATCCCTAAAATCAATATCTTTATTTTGACATATAATTTACCTAATTTTGAGGGCAATTCTGGACTTATTTATGAATATTTAGTGTATTTTCTGGTATTTTTTAGTGTTTAAAAATTCCAAAAAAATATGATAATTAATATGTGTTATTATTTAGGTGAAAATGACTTCATCTAACACTGAATCTCTGGGATATACTTTAAATGATGACATCTCATTCTTGGATAAGGTCAATAACCTAAAGGAAAACCTTCAAGAGGATCCTGAGGTGGAACATGAGGAGGATCCAGAATAAGATCTTGATGAACTTTCTGAAGAAGACCCAGAGGAATTGATGGAGGAAATTCCACAAGAGGAACCAGAAGAAAGAGATGATTTCGGACCGTGCTCGAAAACATTATTCCTCATCGAACAACTTCCTCTATAGCCTTTAATGGTGTCTTCAGATTTAAACTCCAAGATGATGCCTACTCTTAATGGTGAATCTCAAATTGAGGATGGAAAAGAAGTGAACCAACCTCTTACCCCTACTTTGGCTATGAACATAGCTAAAAAGGATGCAGCTAGATTAACAAACATAAAAGGCGTCAATGGCATAATTGGTAAATATATTGAAGGCATGACAGATAAGAGGCATACTGAATTCTACTTGAAAGTCATAATGGAATTTATAAAAGCAACAAGAGTTAGAGGCAAGCCCAAACCAGGATGCATGAGCAAGAAAAATTGGCTTAGAATAATAGAATTTGTGTATAACCTTAAAAAGCCGTCTCATGAGCTTAAGAAGCTAAGAAAGCCAATGCTAAAATATTGTAAAACTCATATAGAATGATGTATGTTTATACTTTAATTTCTATTGCTTTACTTTGTTAAAAGATATGATTTATTACTCTTTGTTTGTAAAGACTTGTCATTTGACACATGCCTTGTATGTCAGAAAAATATGTTTCATTTCACTTTTTTATCTATGTTATAATTCATGTATACCTTTTATAACTGAGAGCTTTTTTGGATAATGAATATTCTAAAAAGCAATATTTGATGAGAATGATACTTATATTAATTTTGATAGAGAATGATGGCGTTGCTAGTACTTGTGTGATGGGAGGTACAAATGTATTCTCCTAATCATGGGTCTAGTGATATTATTATTTTCTGATAAAAAATTAATAAAAGTAGAGTCTAAGGCTGGAAATACGGCCCAGCACAGGAGAGACCCGAAACCTACTTGTCCTGAAAAAGGAAGAATAGCATTGGAAGAATCACCCTACTGAGCGCAATGGCTGATGATTTAATGTGTGAGTTTGAGACACACAGAATGGCACAGGCAATGTGGATTGCCTTAAAGGATAAGTTTGGGGGAGTGTCAACAACTAAGTTTAGAAGGTTGACGATCAAATTTGATACCTATAAGCTAAAACCAAATAATCATATGAGCCAACATCTACGAGAGATGTCCACAATAATTCGTGAACTGAAAGAAGCCATATATAATCTATCTGACGAACAGCAAGTGCAGGCTGTCATCAGGTCACTCCCTACCAGTTGGGAGGACATGAAAGTTAATCTGACCCATAATGAAAATATCATTACTTTCAATGATGTAGCTAAGCATTTGGAGCTAGAGGATGAACATCTAGAGGCTTATAAGGTCACTGGACAAGCCTATTTGACCGAAGGTGTTGGTCCTTCCCAATCAAAGCTTGAATCCAAAAAGGGTAAGAAATCTCAGAAAAATGGGAAGAAATGCGTTCCTCCACCCAAGAAGGGCAAGCAACAGTATAAGAAGAAGTGAAAGAAAGGAGGTAAGAAAAAGTTAGACCTAAAGAAGGTCAAATGCTTTCCCTGCCAGAAAATGGGACATTTCGCACGTGACTATTCTAAACAGGCTGAGAACGAAAAGGTAACAGTGAATTATGTGAATTCACATGTCTCATTTGTTTCTAGCACTGTTTTTCTAACAGAATATATTTCTTTTTCTTAGATTATTAACTCAGGCTCCACAGACCACGAAAGTCGAGATCGAGGATCTTTTGTGGAATACCGTCGATTGCCATATCAAAGCAAGTGGCTTTTCGTTGGCAATAATGCAAGGATTGAGGTTCGAGACATTGGCACTTGCAAACTTGTTTTGCGTGGTGGAAATACCTTAATGCTGAATGAAGAGCATGATGTGCTTCATGCTCCTAACATCTGACGGAATTTAATTTCTGTAATTTGCTTACTAAACTTTGGATTTAATGTAAACTTTCATGGTAAAATTGTAGATATTTGTAGCAACTTAATATTTTATGGTTTAGCTTTCAGATTTCAAAAGTTCTTTATTTTGGATCTTGCTAGTGATTTTAATGTTCATAATTGCTTTGCTATTACTTCAAATAATCCTGATATGAATATTTGGCATGCTAGACTAGGACATATTAATCAAAATAAAATGATTAAACTGACTAAAGAAGGCTTGTTGGGGGTGATCCCTAACATGGATATGTCATTATGCAAAAGTTGTCTAGCTGGTAAGGCTACTAGGAAACCATTCGATAAGGGAATACGAGCCGAAAACCCATTGCAATTAATCCATTCCGATATTTGCAGTCCAATGAGTGTGAGGGCGAGACACGGAGCTTGGTATTTCATTACCTTTATTGATGATTTTTCACAATATGGTCATGTCTATTTGATTTCACATAAGTCCGAGGCACTAGAGTACTTTAGACGATACATGAATGAGGTAGAGAATCAAATGGAATATAGAATTAAGGCATTACGCACTGATTGAGGTCGTGAATACCTTTCAGAACAATTCAAACAGCTCTGTGAAGAAAAAGGGATTATTATGCAACTAACTATCCCTGGCACACCTTAACAGAATGGGGTTACCGAAAGAAGAAACAGAACTCTTCTAGATATGGTTATATCTATGATGGCCCAGGCAAACCTTCCCATTTCACATTGGGGTGATGCTTTATTGACAGCAACCTTCATACTTAACCGTGTGCCCTCAAAATCAGTCACTTCCACACCCTATAAGTTATGGACTAAACGTCAGCCAGATCTAAGCATCCTTAGATCTTGGGGCTCGGTAGCATACATCCATGACAATTCTCATAGAGATGGGAAACTGGGTCCTAGAGGGAAAAAATGTATTTTTATAAGGTACTCTGAACCCTCAAAAGGATATGTGTTCATAAGTGAAATTGAAGATGGAACAGTGACTGAAACAGAATCAAGAGATGTTGTATTTATTGAGATGAAGTTTCCCAGTAAGGGAGATGTTGACCGCACTGTATCTCTTTATGAGACTTAGGAACATGACAGTGCTGAACAAATTGACATACCAGAATCTTCTAGGTATGTCAATCTGAGTGGGAGCCAAGAATGGTCAACACAAAGACCGAGACAAATGAGAAAAGATAAGCAAGTTGCTCCTACCAGAAAGAGTAACAGGGAAAGTGTTCCAAAGAGATGCTTCCAAATAGAAGGCGATGCACTCTTAGTTACTCTAGAAGGGGATGATGAACCCCGCACTGTTCATGAAGCCTTAACAGGTCCTACAAAGGAGGAATGGAAGAAAGCAATGAAAGAGGAAATTGACTCAATGATGAAAAACCAAGTTTGGGAATTCGTTGATCTGCCAAAAGGGCGTAAAGCCATTGGGAACAAGTGGGTTCTTAAAATCAAGAGAAAGGTGGACGGATCAATTGACAAATTCAAAGCTCAATTGGTTGCAAAGGGATATACACAACAGGAAGATATAGATTATGAGGATACTTTTTCACCTGTTGTGCGCTTCAATTCAATAAGACTTATTCTGGCAATAATAAACATTTTAAACTTAGAGTTACATCAGATGGATGTAAAAACCGCATTCCTGAATGGTGATCTAGATGAAGAAATCTATATGGAACAACCAATAGGTTTCATTGAAAAAGGGTTTGAATACAAGAAGTGTAAACTCAAAAGATTCATTTCTGGATTAAAACAGTCATCTAGATAGTGGTACTTGAGGTTTCACAAGGCGATTACCTCATATAACTTCCATATGATAGAGGAAGACCACTGTGTCTACGTTAAGCGGTTTAAGGGTAATTTTGTGATATTATCCTTATACGTAGATGATATACTATTAGCTGAAAATAGTCTTGACTCTGTGATAGCTATTAAACTATTAAAGAATGTCTTTTATCAAATTTTGAGATGAAAGACATGGGTGAAGCAGAATACATACTTGGAGTCAAGATTCGAAGGAATCGTTCTAAGAGAATCCTCACTATTTTACAAGAGAATCATATCAATAAGATCTTGAGCGATTCAATATGAGTGAATGCAAACCCATGGATATCCCTATGGCCACTGGAGTGACCTTGAGTTCTGACAAGTGTCCCAAACTGAATCAGATAAAAAGTAAATAGAAAGAGTTCCATATGCCAGTGCTGTTGGTAGCCTGATATATGCAATGATGTGTACAAGACTAGATATTTGTTATGTCGTAAGGCTGGTTAGCAAATTCTAGTCCAACCCTGGTGAGAAATACTGGAAAGTAGTGAAAAGGATCTTGAGATACTTAAAAGGCACAACTGACTATGCGTTGTGTTATCAAGGAAGCGATCTGCGCCTAATCGGATATTCTGATGTTGATGTAGGCGGTGATAAAGAAGAATAAAGATCGACTTCTGGATACACCTTCTTACTTAACAACAGCGCCATATGTTGGAGGAGCAAGAAGCAGACGTGCATTGTTTTACACTCTATGGAAGCTGAGTTTGTGGCATGCACTGCAGCAGCGCAAGAGGCTGTTTGGCTGAAGAGATTTATCGAGCACTTAGAATTTGGGAACGAGAGTACCAATCTAGTGTTGATACACTGTGACAATACTGCAGCTATAGCCTACACAAAAGACCCTAAGTATCACAACAAGACCAAATACATTGATATAAAGTATAACTTTGTGAGGGATTATATAGTACAGAAAATTATAACTATATAATACATTTTAACTAAATGTATAGTTGCAGATCCTCTGACCAAGCCAATAAGCAAAGAAATATTCGAGAAACATGTAAAAGCCATTGGCATGTTAAAAATGTAAAGTTGCAGACTGTATGTAATACTTTTATTTTTATTAATGATATCATGTCATTTATTATTACTTATATGTCTGGGTAAAAGTATACAATATCTAGTATGTTGTACAGGTTGAAAAGGGTAGCTCTCACACACGAGCAACCACCTTTGATGCTATAGAAGCGTTCAAAGATGAGACATGTGTTCACCAGTAAAATAACAAGAGTGCTGATATGGTAGAGAAGAAACATGATAAGTGTTGCCTTGGCTTAAAAGTGCAGTGAGTCGAGATGAGATCCATGAGTAAGGGTATGGATCGAATAATGGATACACACATCCATAAAACCTGTTGCCAGATAACAAATTTTTTAAAATTGACGTCATATTATGTGAATATAATTGAAGAGTTTGGGTTTAAATACTATGAGTGTCTAGACTTAAGTCTGTACGGTGTAATTGATAGAATCAAAATGACGTACACTCTTTAAGGATAAGAGGAACACCGTAACATGTGATTCATACCACATGTGCTAAAGAACCGCAAATAGAAAGCAAGTGAATCAATCCCTACTTCATTGTTGTGTGAGTTCCAGAAAGGTATAATCCTTTCATTAATGTCCTTTAACTTTGACAATATTATGGAGGTATGTTTCAGCGATTGCTACTTTGGTATATGTCCTATGGTCAAATTATATATGAACCAAAGGTATTATGCTAGGAAAGCGGTTGATTCACATCAAAATGATATATGGGCGAAAGAAAGATTGTCAGAATATACATATCTATGCTAGTGTCTGTGACCGGTCCCTTGTGATATTATTTTGTTAATTTCATAAGTGTGGATACTATGCATAAGTGGAGGCTATCTGAGTTATATACTAACTCAAGAGGGATCATATTAGCCATGAGAAAAGTGTATATGGGCAAATCTAGGACATTCCAGGCACCATAATTTATTTGATCGAGTTGCACTAAAGGGTTGCTTTGTGCTGGTCTCTATAAAGGGGATTTCAAGTACAAACGCCCGAAAGAAGATGTTATGCCTACGCGGTCACGGCAAATCACCTGGTATGAAAGAAGAAAGAAAAATGAGATTGGAGCCACAATAACTAATCCACAATATGTGAGTGGGAGATGTTAGAAAATGGGTGGGTGGATCAGACCCGACCGTGAGAAGCAGGGGAGGGAACATTTGAATTTGAAATGAGGGAGTTAGATATGGCTATCTAACTCCCCTCCCCACAAGCTATATACATACGGACATAACATAGCAAAAGCGTGTGAGATTAATTTTCCTTCTCATCTGTTTTTGACAATCTCCTTCTTCATTTTCTTCCGGTGCATTTGTTGTGAAAACGAACTAGAGTCCATACAGGATGCTTCAGTTATGTGTGGGTATCTAGTGAGTCAAGTAAAGGATTCTAGGTACGCCCAAAACCTTCAATTAGGGACAATTGATGACTAGTGTGGGTTTATAAATACCTAGACCCGTATTCACATTTGACCAGTTGTATATTGCTTTGTCAAGGGTTAAATCTTTAGATAACATCAAGATTTTAATACTTGATTCGGCCAAAAAGCCTACCAATAGGACAACCAATGTTATTTACAGAGAAATATGGCAAAACATCATGTGAAGCTCATCGATGCATTGGACATAACATAGTTGAGATGAAAGTATTTCCTTTGACTCAATGGAAAAACAATTATGATTAATATTTATTTTGATTCAATGAAAAAACGCAGCCTTATATATAGGCAACTTTAGAACACTATAATGAAAACCCTAAGTCATAAATGCTATAAATGACACTTTAATGATGATTGATTGACATCATTAATGACCTACTGAGTAATGAAAAAGTACGTTGCCTAACTAATATTATTCTTCTAATAGAATTTTTGAATCAAAATACTCTATTCAAAGCAAAATAAAAAGAGAAAAGTTAATAAAAACCAAATTGAATCTTAAATAATGGTAAGTTGTTATTAAATGATTAAAACTATATTTCGTTAAAAATAAAATAAAAAAATATATAATATACCATATAGAATGAAGAAATTGATTTTGATTGGAAATAAAATTTGATTTTCAACATTTCAATTGATACTTTATTTTTATTTTGGTACTTGCGAGATGTAATTTTAATTTTTATATTTTTAGCAAATTTTAATTTTAATTTTTATATTTAAACCAATTCTTTTTGAGAAGTTATAGGCGCTTACATTTTCGATAGAAAAAAGTATAAGTACAAAAAATACAATTTAAAATTATAGAAATTAACATTAAAATTTGATTAAATTATAAATATTAATAATAATATTAATGAGAATAACGTCAAAGTAAAAGAAAAAAAAGTATCCCAAGAATATAATTTAAAAAGATTACCATACAAACATAAAACATTGGCATCACATTGATGTCAAGAGAAAATGTTGTGGCCAAAAAGATCTCAATGAATAATAATATTCCTCCTGTTTATCACTTATTTAATTAATTGATTTTAATTTTAAATATAATTTTTTAATTATTTTTTAAAAAATATTTTTATAAATATATTTTAAAAATAATTAAATAATAAAAAATAGAAATTAAAAAAAATAATTATTTAGTTTAAAAATATATTATTAATTTAATTATATTAATTAAATATATTTTATATTAAAAATGAAAAGAAAATCTATCCAACTAGAGATCCTTATCACCATAATGCTATGATTGACTCAATGGAGGGGAGGAGAGGGGAGGTGGAGGATTTTAATAGAGAGAAAGGGAAGGAAGGGAATGAGAGGGATTTTATTATTACCTTATTTGGATTAAGATTAAAGGAGGGGAGGGAAGAGGTTTTTATATTACCTTGTTTGGTTCAGAAAGGAAAATGAGGAAAAATATTTTTATATAAATAATTTTATCTTATATTATTTTATATAATATTTTAATAAAATATAATATAGGGATAATATTAAAATATTAAAAAAATTATAGATATATTAATATTATAAAATAATAATTTTATACTTTTTCAATAAAATATTTAGGAGGGGAGAGAAATTTTTTTAAATTTTCTCTTCCCTTCTAAATATTTTATTGAACCAAATAAGAAAAGAGAAGCAAAATCTCTCACTTTCTCTTCTCTCCCCTCCAAATTCCTCGTACCAAAGGCCTAAAACTTTCAATTTAGCTTCTAGTTTTCTTTTTCTTGTTTAAAAAACTCAATTTAAAAACTTGTTCTTGTTGTCCCAGTCGTTCCGTATCAGTCGTCTCCTTTTTCCCAATAATGTACGGACGACACATCCGCCCTCGCGGCGGCGGCACTCCACAGCAGGCGGCGGCACCTGTAAACGGTGGCGTTAACTTCCAAAACCCTACTATCTTCTCCCAAACAGTCCCAACTTACCCAACTCACACTCAGAACCCTAACATCTTCGCGCAAACAGTCCCAAGTTACTCACCTCACCCTCAGGTTCAAAACCATGGTTTCCATCTTCAAAACCCTATTTGGTCTTTCCAGCAAAACCCTGCTTTGCCTGTTCAAAACGTAGGTGGGTTTCCTCCTCAGCAGTTGCCTTCCAGTTCGGTCCAAACCCCAAGTTCTTCTGTGAATCCCAAAGAACTTATAGATAAGATTGACCGTGCTGCTGTTAAGGCTCGTGATGATCTTCTTAAGGCTGGAGAGTCTGTCTCCGCATGGAAGGTGTCTCAGAAAGCATTGCTGATGCTCCAAGTTGATTCATGGGGAACCTTGGGGATCAAAATGCAGCAGGTTTCGTCTCTTCACCACTTACTGATGACTGAAGGGAAGGTATAATGGTTACTTTCAGCTCACTATTTCTTTTTGAAATATTGTATAGTCTTTTTATAAGAAAGTTACTGTTTGCTTAAAACAACATTAACTTTGAAATTGAGACCACTGAAACTGAAAGCCATTGTGCTGACACCTAATGCTCTAAACCTTATTATGCTACCACAATACAAGAAGTCTAGAATATTGGAAGATCAGTCAGTGGAAATAGCCTTGATCAGAAACCACATTAGAGGTTTCTGAACTTGGGTCTAACTTGTGAACTTGATGAGCAGATTTATTTTGAGGTTTCCCTGATCAAACCTCCCCATCTGTTACATTTTAAATTATTTCATACTTGAAGAGCATGCAATATTGAAAAATTTCACATTTTAGTGAGATATGATTTTTGTCCATTTCTGAATGTTAACAGTGGGCGAAAATTAACTTCTGATAAGATGATTTCCCCCTGTGCTCAACCTGCTGAAGCTTACAACGAGATTTTTTTTTCTGATTTCTTTTATTTGTCATAGGTAAATGCATTTATCCATTGCTTTGTTGGGGTTCAAAGAATCACTTCATTATATGATTTGGAAGTGGCAATTTGCAAGCATGAGGGTGTTGATGATTTTGAAGCCCTTGGGTTGGGACCACTTTTACGGCACCCTCTGGTGATGCATTATTTCTCAGTTCCTTCCCTTGTTACTGAGGTGTTTAAGATAACTAGCGAGGAGATGGTATACTTCCTTATTGAGTTATTAGATGCTTCTAAAAATAAAGAAATCAAGGTTGAAGAGTTTTTGGATTTTATTGCTGAGAAGAAATCAGTCAAATCCAGGGAATTGCTTGGAATTCGAGTTCAGAACTTGGGGTACGTTGTCATATTTGTGCATTTTAATAAAATTGATTGTATACTGTTGTAGAAAGTTGAAGTTGTGTGGAAATATGATTAGATGAGCTTTCTTATTAAATATTTTGGAAGAAGAAGCAAGATTTGGTTCTAAATTAATAAGCTTATGGGAGGTACCTTCAATAGAACAAATTCAATTGTGAACATGAATGATGTCTGATTTAGGCACTGTTTAGTGTGTAGGATTGTGCATGTCTACACAGAGAGAGTGGGACAGTGGGGTGGATGAGGGGCATTTAGAATTGCTTGAAGAATATCTGGAAAGCTTTCTTTCATTATTTACTGCACTTGTGATTTGTCTAGAATCTAATAGATTCAATTTATTTTCTTGCACACTACCTTGAGCAGTTGGATGAACTTGGTTCTATTACGATCTAATTTTAGACATGAAATATTCCCCCTTTCTCCCCCACTGCCGCTGCCCTCCCCGCCCCACACCCCCAAAAGAAAAGAAAAGAAAAACATAAAAAAAAACTTAGGCTATATTCCCATTCGTAATTGATCCTCATCTCCTCTTTTTGGCAAATGCCTTTTCCTTAACATTTTGTTATTAAACAATTGATCCCCTTCTTTAAAGTTGTGGCTGAAGGCATTCAATTTTCTCACACCTTTTGGCTCCAAAGAAAAATTTCTGATTCAATATTGGAATGAAGTACATTTAGTGCTCACCACCCGCCCATATATATAGAGGAAGTAGATAAGTGTTCTTATTGTCAGGATGTTTGTTACTTTTTTTTATTTTTTATTTTTATCCATAATATATGCAATTATAACAGTATAGGCTTTTGGATCTAAACTGCTCATTTTTATTATCATAGCATGTATATCTCTGCCATACGGGAAGCTAGGAAGTCAGAGCAATCTGCCTTAAAGAAATGCTTGAAGACATTAAGAGTGAATAGTGAAGGCAGGAAGAAGCGCCCACTTTTTTCCTCACTGAAGAAGCAACTAGACGAACGTTTCAGTACCATTTCTCAGCGTGTTGAGACATTTTCTTCTGTAGAAAAGGTTTTTAGTGGCACACACGTAAGGTTTACATCTAGCTCAGAAGATGATGATAGCGATGGTTCTTTAGATGAAGGTCAAAATAATAATGCTATTGTAGGAAGTCAGTTAAACTCATCATCATCACAATTTGGAAAAGATACAGAAAGAGTTAGTAGCTGCCCTTACCCATCTGCTACTGAGGAGATGAAACGGCTTGGGTTGCAAGGTGATAGGCCAGGACATTCTCCTGTTAATGCCAACCTTAGAACGGAAGTTAATGAAACACCCAAAAAGAAAAGAAAATCTGAAAATGTAACCAGTAAAAAATCTGCTCCTTCTAATTTGCTCAAGAGAAAAAAGAGAGAAGTTGATGCAATTTCACTGGACAGTGAGGAAAATGCCAAGGTGGCAAGCAACACTAATAACAATTTTTCAATTACTGATGAATCTTTGCAGATGTTTGTCACAACGTGGAAGGAAGCATGTTGTGGGCAAAATGTCCCTGAGGTGAACTTTTATCTTGATAATCTTTATAGGTGTATCCTCAGTAGCTTTGTGATGCCTTGGATATAAAAGCACCTTTTTGTTTAACGTTTCGTGTACCCTTCACTATTTTCTTGCATCTCAACTTTTTCTCTATTAATGAAATTTAATCATGATTAAAACAATATTTGGGTAGTTCTTATGAGCTTTAATCTCTTCCAAAACTAACAAACTTGTTGCACTTCACTGTTTTTGGCATCCTTGAGTCACATGAAAAAGGGCTTATTTGGTGAGTCTATTATTTTTGAGGACTAATTCCTGCACATGCTAAATTTTGTTAACTAAAGTTAAGCCTAATAATTCTGAGATCTTGCTTTTTTATTATAATATTCATATATTCCAGGGGTGCAAGATTAGTATATTAAATTGTCAATATGGATTTTATGTCTTCCCAAAATGAAAAGTAAAGATCAGGTTGAAGAGATAGAAAAATCACTGATGAAAATGTACTTTTTTGGTGGACATGGTTAACAAGCGTTTTGTTTTGTCTGCATTGTTGCTTGTTTCACCTGTTTCGATTCCTTGCTGCTTTTTCTGCAAAATATTTAGCATATTGTCCTTTATTAGGGCCTACCATAGGCTGATTGCAGTTAAGTAAATAAATTAAATTTATTTTTTTTACAAAAATTATTGTCAATAGAGAACTGCAAAAGCAGAGGATAAGAAATCCTGCTGAGTTATTAATCTTTTCTTATTTTATATTATTCCAGTTGTAGTCATAAAACTATTTTATGCTTGTTTTTAAAGATGATGAACAATGTTCTTAAAGGACATTTGCAATATAGGTTTTGGAGAGGATGCTTCAATTTTATGGAATAAAGCCTACACGAAGAAGGAGGAAGATGTTCTTATCTTATCCTTTCATTGGGTTACTAAACGTTGCTGTAAGCTTCCTTTTGTCATCCTTGCCATAGTACCGTTCTATAAGTAATTTAACGTTGCTTCTTTTATGGTATATCAAATTTCCTATACAAAAGCATATTAATTTTGTCCTGGTTTTTCCAAGAGTTTGAGAACTTTCCATGTAGTGGTAAGTTTAGGATAAGTGTGGAGTTTACTTTTTTCTTTTAGTGCGATAATCTCTTGGAGTTAAGGATTGTAGGCCATTTAGTTTATTGGTGGACTAGTGTGTAAATTTAGTTTCAATTGATTGTTGCGATTTTGCCAGCAATGAAGGATTTTGCGATGCGGGTGAGGTCTAGATGCTGAACATGGAAGCGAGGGAAGGGAAGGGGTTTTGGAGGGTATTTTGATATTTTTCATATTAGAAACATATTCTTTAATTAAAGGTTATATCCCATTAAAACTCCCTTCTACTCCTATTTCCACTTCCACTTCCATTTCCTTGAAAAACAATTCCCTGAACCAAACAGTGCATAACATTTGATGGGTAGAGGTAGTCATACTCCTCTGTGGCCCGTTTTACCCCTCAACTGACAATCAGACCCAGTTCCCCTGTTTCTCCCTTCTGGCATATGGCCCTCATGGCTAGAAGCTGTATTCTGCTGCTAAAGGTCATCCTCTGCCTCTGGCAGCATTTCTGATTTTAATTCCATTTGTTTGAGCTTTCTCTGTCTTGTATCTGTTTGAAAATGACTGATTGTTTCTCTAAGATTGTCTCCCTCCCATCAAGCATCTTATGGGGTAGTTCTGTATGGTATTCTTTTCGTATAAATGTCTCTTCATGGAAATGAAATTTGTTATACTATTGTTTATGTTTTAATTTGCTTCTATATTCTACCGGTTGATGTGGCCATTTTATAGTCTATGGCTCAAATAATTCTCCTTATAGGTATTTTTTTGATGGCTGTGTTATTTTTTTGATAGCTATATGATTCATCTATAAGATACGTTTGGCTTTGTAACGCTGCAGGTTTCCTCCATTAAATCTGGATCATGGAACAGCATATATGATTCCTTCCGAGCTATCAGCAATAATGAACTAGACAACTCTCATGTCAACAAGGATTCTGAATATGAGACCATAGATGTTGAACCAAGTGACAAAATTGTACCGGTTATAACAAATGATGATGACACAGAGAATATAAATTGTGAGTTTGACCTTCAAAACAATCTGTGGCTGAATAAATTTGTATTGGTCTTTTATAAATTTGCCTTGATTTTGTCTTTGCTATGTTATTTCCTTTTTGAAAAAGAATAACAATGAGGAAAAAAGTGATAAAAAATCAATTCAATGGCCAAAAAGTAAATCCTATCATTACAATGCAGACCTGCTAGACAAATCTCTTTGAAAAACATCAAGCTGATATAGATCCCCTATGTGCGGGAGAACCTGACCAGCTTCTTTCGAAACCTCTTCTATCCCTTATAGCTATATGTTAGATATTAATAAAAATGATGGTAGGCTTTCAATTAATAGCTTAAACTCACGTGCCTTTTGCTTTTCTTTTTGGCTTTTTCTCAATTCCGAGTCTTTTATGGAAAGAGTCCTAGATCTATTTGAAATGGGTTTCTTGGTTTGCTATGGCTATAGCTATGATCAGAGTGAAATTTAACTGAAAAATAATAGAAGATAATGTTTTAAGCTTTTAGGTCGTTATATGGGCTGTATTTCTTTTATATAATGAGAAAAATATGGTTATATTTCATTTTCGCTTGCTAGCAGAGTAATCTCTCAGGTGCAATTGTTTTGCTAAATTATGCTTTTATGATTAATTAGGAGTTTTTTTTTTGTTTTAAAAGATGAGCATTAATTCTTGTGACTTGTATATCACTGTTTCTCCTCTTTATGTCTCCACCTGTTTAGAAAGTTGTGTTCACTATTATCTCAGCTTGTGAAAAGTTTTACCTAATTTGACAGGCTATTCCACTGAAGACATCATCAGAAAAATTGAAGCCTATTTTGACATTGATATTGATGTACATAAATTTAGTCAATCATCAGTACAAAATAAAATTACATTGTTGAGGAAACTTAAAAACTGTGAAAGTTGGGTGACTGAGCAGCTTTCCGTACAGAACTTTGGTTCTCTTGGTTACGGGGATTTCTTATTCTTCCTTGAGAAGTATGTTTCTCAGCTACCTGATGAGCTGCTCAAATTGTTGGCTGGTGGCATATGTGAAAGATCCTCTTTGGAGGCCTGCATGCCATCAAATCAGTTGGCAGCTCTAGTGTCACAAGCTCTTTCTAGTTCTTGGGAGAATCAAACCGTAACCAAACGGATGATTTCCTTACTCCTTTTGAGTCAGTTTCCAGCAATTGGTTTTGAACTTACGGGACATAGTTCTCAGGAAGATTTTCTAGATACTTTACGAAATCATAAAGCCAGTGTAACATCAAAATGTGTTCTATTTTCTGCAACGATGGTAGAAAAGTGCCATCTCCCAGATTCATTAAGCCATGGAGATGATAATTGGTTTGAACCTACTATTGATAGGTTTGATGTAGGCCAGAGATTAAAAAGCTCTGGAACTGTTACATCTATAAATGCAATCGAAATCTTACTTAGGGCACCAATGTTGTCTGACTTAAGCAAGTGGTCCCATTGGGATCTTATGTTTGCACCTTCACTTGGCTCTCTTATATCATGGTTGTTGGAAGTAGATACCAAGGAGTTGTTGTGTTTGGTGGCCAAAGATGGAAAAGTGATGCGTTTAGATCCCTCTGCTTCTTTGGACTCTTTCCTTGAGGCTGCAGTTCAAGGACATTCTTTTCAAACAGCAGTGAATTTGATATCCTTATTCTGTCTATTTGGGGGAGAGAAGTATGTTCCATTGTCACTTCTAAAATGCCATGCTCATCATGCATTTGAGGTCATGTTGAGAAACACTATGGAAAGTATGGAAATCAGTGATGGCAGGCATTCTTTGCTGCCCGGGGAAGCATTAACTAATATGAAAATTTTTGCTGACATTTCAACAACTAATATGAGAAGTGAGTTGTGCAAACACATACAGAAAACGAATAAGGCAGCGCCCATCCTATCAAGGTTTGTCCTTGATTGTGTTGGTTATATACCTGCTGAATTTCATAGTTTTGCTGCTGATGTGTTGCTTTCGGGAATGCAATCTGTTTTCAAGGAAGCTGCTTCTGCTATTTTATGTGCATGCAGCAACAAGGAGGAACGTCTCATCCTTCATGAAGTAGGACTGTCTCTAGGTGTTTTGGAATGGATTAATGATTTCCATGCATTTATTTCAAGTGACAGCTATAACCTGCTTTCTGCTGGTGATTCATGTATGGATGCTGGTAAAACTAAGGAAAGCATGGGCCAGAAGAATGACCAAGATTTTAAAAATAATTTTCCTGTGCCTGACGAAAATATGGTTGAATCATCTGCAGCAAGTAGGTTTATCAAAGTTTGTAGTGAAACAAGTCAAGCTGCTGTCACAGGAAAATCCAATTATGATGAACCTGTCTATGATAGCCTGGAAGACGAATCTAGGCTTGTTGAAGAAAAGGATGCATGTCTGGCCATTGAATCTATTAGGCGGGATGAGTTTGGTCTAGATCCTAGTCTTTCTGATACTGAGAGAAACATATTGAAGAAGCAACATGCTCGGTTAGGGAGAGCACTTCATTGTCTTTCACAAGAACTGTATTCTCAAGATTCACATTTTATTCTTGAACTGGTGAGTATAGTGTTTTTCTTCTTTTTTTCTTTTGCTTATATTTAATGAAGACTTCTTATCTGTCAACTTTTTATTTCTTTTGCTTATATTTAATGAAGAGATCTTATCTGTCAACTTTTTACTGTTTATCTTGGTAAATTAGTAACCAAGATGCCTTTTGTTTTTAACTTGTGCTTCAAAATGGCCCGTTGGTTTAAAAATGGATATATTGATGAGGTGTGTATTACAATAGGAGGGAGTAGATACTAATTTAGTTGCAAATTGTCAAACTCTGTAGAACTTCTGTAATGTTGTAATAAACATCATATTAAGGAGATTTCCTAAATAATTGAGATCTGATGGGAAGGAAGAAGTATACTTTGCCTGTCAAATAGTGGTAAGGAGTCGGAAATATTTCTCATATATGAACAAAAAAAAAAAAATTCAGGAATTGAGAGACTACAGATCACCATTCTGTACGTGGCATCAATCCATGCCCATTGTGTGTCAATCTTAACCATCTGTTTTATTTAAATTTCAGCTATCTCTTGGCAAATCCTATACTGTCTCTAAAACCCTCAGTTGAAATCATTGGGACATCATCCTTCTCCACCACCAAAGATTCCACTCCCCCCTCCTCTCTGCATTTCAGAATAAAGAAGAATGTTTATCAGTCAATGTTTTGGAATAAAAGAGCAAAAAGATCTCTTTATAAAAATGTATACAATACTTACCAATTTTTAGAGTTAGAAATTCCTCTTCATGCCAGAAATTTTTGATTCAGCTTTGTCTTGTTACAGTTGCTTCGTTGTCTTCCACCTCAATGAGCACAAAAAATTTCCAGTTTCAGGAATCATCCTCAAAATCGTCTCGACAATAACTTGAAAATTTAGAAGTTCCTCTGCATTAGTTTGTCCAAGACTAAAATATATGATCTAAAAGAATGGCAAACTGATACTATTTTGAGTGGTGTCTTATACCACCAAAAGAAAACATCATACGATATGGATCTGATGTTGCACTCAGTTTAGCATTATTTAAACTTCAAATAACAACTGCAGGTGGTGATAATAAATAGGAAAATATTGGTATTTAATTTCATAACACTATGTTATTGAACAACTTCTGAGAATAATTCTTGTTATTATTTATGTAATAGGCTGTAGAACCGTATAGGACTTAGTAATCTGCCACTCTAATCTGAAAGGGAAGAGATTTTGAGATAGTCACAAGATAATAAAAGAATATTAAATCTTTAATAATCTAAATATTTAAATGATTATGATGACAGAATACCTAATTAAATACAGACAACTCTAAATGCCTACATATTCGTATCTCTCACTGCTCCACCTCAAGATGGAGAATAGATGCCTATCATTCCTAACTTGCAACTCAGTTCTTCAAATGCTGTCCTTGTAAGTATCTTGGTGAGCTAATCTGGAACTTTTTCGCTGGTGGTTACAAACGTCACGTCAATTAATCTTTGAGTCTACTCATTTATAAAGTGACATTTTGTCTCCACAAGTTTGGTCTATAATGATGTATAGTAATTTTAGCAATGCCAAAAGTAACCAAGTTGTTACACGATACTTTAATTGGAGATTTAACACTAATTTTAAGTTGTCAACACCCTTTTGTTCGGCTTTAGCTCTGCTTCTAGCCTTAATTGATTTTTTTTTAAGAACTTATCTATATAACTCTCCAAGTAACAAAGTTTCTCACCCCAATGGTGTAGTAACTTAATTGTGGAATTTTTATCTGTAATTTAACTTGCCCAATCAACATTTTTGTATACTTCAACTCCAAACCTTCCTTTCACAAAGAACAAGATCTGGCATTGTGCCATGTTATTGATAAAGATTACCTGTTCAATTGTTTATTTTAGACTACTTGTATTCTGATTATGCTAATGAATGAGATAGCAATCATTTTGAGGAATATGTTACCCATCTCTAGTTTTGACCTTCACTTTGCATTGTTTATGAATGGTTTGATTACAATAAAGTTATACACAGTAACTTATTTTGTGAGTGTGGGAAATTCAGTTTATAGTGTTGGTATTGCTGCTGACATCTGCTGGTCAATATTCTATTAATTTGTCTAATTATTTCTCATGTTGGCTCAGGTTCAGAATGCAGATGATAATAATTATCCAGAGAACGTGGAACCGACACTGACATTTATTCTTCGAGATTCTGATATTATTGTTTTGAATAATGAGCAAGGTTTCTCTGCAGAAAATATGAGAGCACTTTGTGATGTTGGAAACTCAACAAAGAAAGGGTCTAATGCTGGGTATATAGGGCAGAAAGGCATTGGTTTCAAGTCTGTTTTCCGAGTATGTTAAAAAATGTTTCATTTTGTTGAATTTGTCTAAAAATTAGTATATTGATTCAAATATGAATGCTGTATCCAAAAAGACATTTTGATACTGCTGAAGGTGTATAGTTGCTTCATCACCTTCTATTGTTGTGTGATATATTTCATAAACTTTGCTTTCTCTTCCTTCAACTAGGCAACTCTTTGTAATTTTTTAATTGATCTTTCCTTTTTTTCTTAAAAAAATAATCAAGTAGTAGTATGCTTCATTTCTACCATTTAGTTACTAATTGGTTGACAGTTGTTTTCTTCCCTGTCATGTTCTGGGAATGTTTTGTGATTTGCTTGCATTGTCTGCTACGTGCTTGCTATTAATAATGCAATCAATATTGTTATATATGGGGAAAAGATCATGGTTCAGAAAGAGATCAAACCCAAGTCCTCTAGTATGGACATTCTCGATCTGAATTTACAATTCACCTCGTATGAATATGAATTGAGATTTGGTTTAAAGCAATTAAGCATATTACTATAGCTTTCTAAGTACAACATTCTATGTGCCAAGAGTTGTATATTCAAGGGTTTGTTACTGTTATCATTTGTAAGGACATCTATTAACCTGAGATTTGAGCCCCACATTAAGGATTATGGTCTTGTTACTTTGTGTTGGCTTTTATTAATGGATACATGAAGATTTATGCTGGTACTTTTGTCTGGCTTATTCTTTTTAGAATGCTCTATTGTTTTCCCCTAATTTGCCTTCTCCTATTGTTTTCCTTCATGTTTTTTCCCTTCCTCTTTTCAACTTGGTTACTTATTTCCATATTGCATGGTATTGCTTGTCAGGCAGTCACAAGTATTATCTGACTTTGTTTCTTATGTGAGATGCATTAATTTGCTTGGGTACATGTTAAGGCTGTGTATAGTTGTTATTGGAAGCTGGAGAATACGTCCCTTCCAGCTCTTGGGTCATGTTCTGATGACGATTTGTCTCACTTTGATTGGTTTCACTTCAGGTGACAGATGCTCCAGAGATTCACTCTAATGGATTTCATGTCAAGTTTGACATCAGTGAAGGCCAGATTGGCTTTGTTTTGCCTACAGTAGTACCTCCTTGCAACGTTGACCTGTTCAGTAGGATGGCATCTACTGATATTGATCCATTGGATGCTAATCCTTGGAAAACATGTATTATACTTCCATTCAGGTCTCATCTATCTGAAGGAAGTATCATGAATAGCATTATGTCTATGTTTTCAGATCTTCATCCTTCATTGTTACTGTTCCTTCACCGCCTTAAGTGTCTCAAGTTAAGAAACTTTCTCAATGATACACTTGTTGATATGAGAAAAGAGATTGTAGGAGATGGTATCATTAGGGTTTCATATGGGGAAGAAAATATGACTTGGTTCGTAGTATCTCAGAAGTTGCAGGTACCTCAGAAATTGCAGGCAAATTCTCTTCGTTTGGACGTACAAACAACTGAAATCTCCATGGCGTTTACTCTGCAGGAATCAGATAATAGTTACAGTCCATGTTTGGATCAGCAGCCAGTTTTTGCATTTCTCCCTTTAAGAACATATGGCCTTAAGTTTATTCTTCAAGGTGATTTTGTTCTACCCTCATCTAGAGAGGAAGTTGATGGAGATAGTCCCTGGAATCAGTGGTTATTGTCAGAGTACCCTAGCTTGTTTGTCAGAGCGCAAAGAGAGTTTTGTGAACTTCCTTGTTTCAGGAGCAATCCAGGAAAAGCATTGTCTGCTTTCATGAGTTTTGTTCCTTTAGTTGGAGAAGTGCATGGCTTTTTCTCCAGTCTTCCCCGTTTGATGATTAATAATCTACGTATGGCAAACTGCTTACTTGTGGACAGTGGCAACAATGAATGGGCCCCTCCATGCAAGGTCCTTAGAGGTTGGACTGAACAAGTGCGCACCCTTCTTACGAATGACTTACTTTATGAACACCTTGGACTCAGATACTTGGATAAAGATGTAGAATTATCTGATGCACTATCTAAGGCACTAGGCATTAAGGAGTTTGGAGTGAACATTCTTGTAGAAGTAATGTCAAAGATATGTAGAAGTAGTGGGATGATAGCAATGGGTATGAGATGGTTGGCTTCTTGTCTTAATACGATCCATGTAACACTATTTAACTCAGCTAGTAAAATGTCAGGAAGTTTTGTAACAAGAGAAGATATTATAGAAAGTCTACAAAAAATTCCATTTATTCCGCTTTCAGATGGTACATACAGTTCAGTTAGTGAAGGCACGATATGGTTGCACTCAAACACTTTAAGTACAGGGTTTGATGGTGTGCATAAAATTGAAGCCTTCCCTCATATATGTGCTAATCTTCGAACTGTTGCTCCTTCCCTTCTTTCTTCATCTTCTGCTGATGCTTCAGGCTTGAATTTGGCTGCTGTGGACAATGTTACCAGGTTGCTTCAGAGTATTGGAGTTCAACAGTTATCTGCGCATGATATAGTAAAACTGCATATCTTGCCAGCTTTTTCCAAGGTAAAAAGGGCTGACCAACACAGACTGTTACTGGTTGAATACATATGTTTTGTAATGCTGCACCTGAGATCTACCTGTGCTGAATGTTTAATTGAGAAGGAACTTATAATTTCAGAGCTACGATGCAAATCTTTGTTATTGACAAATCATGGTTTTAAACATCCTGGGGATGTACCAATTCATTTCAACAAAGATTATGGAAATCCAGTTAATGCAAAAATGTTGGCTGATGCTGTAGATATTAATTGGCCTGAGATTGACATCAACTATCTAAAGCACCCAGTTAATGAGTCCCTTTCATGTGGACTGGAAAATTGGAGGGATTTTTTTGAGAAAATTGGCGTCACAGACTTTGCTCAAATAGTTCAGGTGGATAAGAGTGTCACCAATGTATCTGATTTTACTTTTAAGCGTGTGATGTTGGATAAGGGTCTAATATCTCCTGAATTATTAGTGAAAGATTGGGAATCCCCGGAACTAGTACAGTTGCTAACCTTGTTGTCTAAAAGTGGTAGAAAGGAAAATTATAAACATCTCTTGGAGATTCTTGACACATTATGGGATGCTTATTATAGCGATAAAGCCAGAAGTTACTTCACTAAATCTGGTGGGGATAATTATCCCTTTAAGTCTGCTTTTATGCACAATATATGTGATATGCAGTGGGTAGCGTCAACAATGGATGATGAGCTTCACTATCCTAAAGATTTATTCTACGATTTTGAAGCAGTCCAAATGATCCTGGGACCTTCTGCGCCATATGCTGTTCCAAAGGTTTGTGTTTCATAATTAGTAATTTGTTCATAATCACAGGATATTCTGTCTCTAATATTTAGAACGACAATTTCACTGGACTTAAATTTATACCATCATATTCTATACATTAAATCAGGTGAGAAGTGAAAGGCTGGTAAATGACATTGGATTTAAGACTAGAGTTACCCTTGCTGATATTTTGGAAATTCTTAGACTCTGGAGAAAGTCAAAGACTCCAATGAAGGCGAGGTATGTTCCTATTGGATTTTGAACTTCAATGGGCTAGCTTTGAACATTAAGAGACTTGGAGTAACTGGATAAATCTAGCGAAAAATCCTGGGCAGCAATCATTTGTGCCTCCTGTTTAATTCTTTCTTGATTGCAGAATAATTATACAAATATTATCTTTCCCAGTGAGGATAAATCTACAATGTCTTCAATAATCCCAAGGCTGTAAAGCTGCAAATCACATTACTAACGGCACTTAAAAAGATATTCAAAATACAAATAATATATAACAACATAAATATTAAAACATCAATATTAAACCAGCAACTAACTAGCCATGTATTATATTTTACATGGAATCCACATGAGCAACCCCCCCCTTCTCAAGTTATTGAAAGTATGTTCAGTATTCCCAGCCTGATTCTTAGTTCTTCAAATTTCACCCGTTATAGGACCTTGGTCAAAATGTCAGCTGCCTGAGACTGGGTAGATTAGATTACATAGTGCAGATTGGTAATTCCCAACTCGAATTTACAAATTTCAACCTTATTTTCTTCATCTGCCTTAGACCTATTTTTGAAGACTGTCAGTGAAATATTAGGGCACCCACTCATTCATCTCTGCTCATGAAGATGAGGGTGAAGATGCAACTACATCAAGTTCAAGTGAAAGAGGATTTCTGGGCATGACACTCTAGGTGGGTGGGTGCTTGTTTTTTTTTTTGGGTGGGGGAGGGGGTGGTTGGTCAAAGCCCCTAGGTAAATTGGAACTTAATTATGCTAGCAAAGTACTTAATTCATGGATAGGGCTACTGTTCTTGAGAAAATGAGGATAGCCATAGAGGAAAGGAAAGAACCAAAGCAAATATATTATTGAGACTGAAAGATGGTAGGTATACTATAACCTGCAAAAAGACTAATGAACACAATAGGCGTCAGGCAATGTAAGAAGTCAGCATCTCTTTTTCAGTATTATCTACAAGTTCAATTTTGAAATGTCAACTTAATCTTAGTGATGGCTTTGAAAGAATATAAACATTGTGATTGAAGTAAACTGTATGTTCAACTGTGAGTTTTCTCATCAGTTTTTAACTTGCACATTCTTGTTTCAGCTAAATATAAAGGGGAAAAATACCACAAGGTGATTCTATGGTTACTGGAGATAAATCATATGGGAGTAGAATGAGAAACTTAAACCATAGAATGACAAGTTGAAATTGGGTCAAACTACATGGGGATAAACTTTGATCTACCCTTTATGATATCTTAGATTGCTGTATTTGCACTAGAAAGAGAGAGAAGGGGAGTAAATTTGAATCAGTCTTCTAGCATTCTATTGAAACAGTTAATCTTTATCATCAATGTATAACTATGTGAGAAGAAAGGGGCTGCTGTTAGTATGGCAGGTGTGTCTGCAAGAGTTTCCATGTGATACTTTTTCTCTTATCCTGAATTTTACCGGCTTCTTGTATTGCCAGGCAACTTACTCGTATAAATGGAACTAATATGTTTATGTATTTTGTTTTTGATGATGCCTTTTTGTATTTATTATGCCCAGTATAACACAAATGTCCAAATTGTACGCATTCATCTGGAATGAAATGACAGCATCAAGGCAGAAAACAATGGAGGAGTTGATGTCAGGACCTTTTATATTTATTCCGAACTCATCTGTCTCTAGGCATGATGATGTTGTATGTGGGATCTTAGTGTCTCCTTCTGAAGTGTATTGGCATGATTTAACTGGCTCTGTCGACCAAGTGAATGACATTGGTCCTCAAATTGTTTCCAAGGAGGGAACTTGTTCCTCTACCAACAAGTCTTTATCTAAAATCTACCTTGGCCTTCGTGGATTCTTTGTTGATGAATGTGGAGTAAATGAGTCACCTCCTATGCGCAGCTACATTCATATTTTGCTGCAGCTTTCAACTGTCACTTTACCTTCACAAGCAGCCAATAAAGTATGTTCTTGATATGAAGTATTTTCTGATTTAGTTTTATTGCAGATTGCCCTGATTCCCTGAGTTATCTAATACCTTTTCAGGTTCTCAATGTTTTCCTCAAGTGGGCAGATGGATTGAAATCAGGGCAACTGAGTATTGAGGATGTCGTATATTTGAAAGAACGCCTTTCAACATTGGAATTTCCAGTGCTTCCCACGATCCAAGATAAGTGGGTTTCATTGCATCCTTCCTTTGGTCTAGTGTGCTGGTGTGATGATAAAAATTTAAAAAAAGAATTTAAGCATTCAGATAACCTTGACTTTCTCCACTTTGGAGAACTCACTGATGAGGAGGGTCAGGAAATGTTTCTACAAAAGCTTCCAATCCTTATGAAAACCTTGGGCATTTCATCTCTGTCAGAGGTATGATGACTCCTCTTTCTCATTATGATCCAACTAGTCTGGACATCTCAGTTGTTCCTCTAATTAGATTTGTTATGCATAGAATGTTATCTGAGTAGTGTCTTGGGTATTCAGAATTTACTTCTCCCCTTGGGAGCTGTCACCACGCTTTTTCAGAGGTTACTGTATGTCTAGAATGTATATCTGAAAGCTATTTTCAATTATCAATGAACAGATTTTTTGCCCATGAAAATCATTGTCTGAAGGCTTTCTTTTCTTTTGTTTTTGTATTTCTATATCTATAATTATTTTGACCTTGCAGGTCTTCACAAGGCACTGGCTTGATAAGCTGAGCCGTGTCTTGGATACAAATTCAACATTCACATATCTGTTAAAATGAAAAGATTATGAATCTGTCCACTTTATAAAGAATTATTAGTATGCTTTTGGTTTCAAATATTACATCTTTGCATTATGTGCAGATTGTAACTCGCGAAGCAATATATTATGGTCCTGCTGATTGTGGCTTGAAAGCATCATTGATAAACTGGGCTCTTCCATATGCTCAGCGCTACATACATAAAGTTCATAATGATAAATTTTTTCAATTGAAGGAGTCCCGATTTGATTTTCTGAATCACCTTAAAGTAATTGTTGTTGAGAAGCTGTTTTACAGGAATGTCATAAAGGGTTGCGGGAGTGTATCAAAAACGCGAGTTGAATGTAGCTGTCTTCTGCAAGTATGTCAAAAGCTACCATTTCTTCCTACAAATAATATGCACACTGATAGGTTCCTATGACTGAGTCTAAACAGTTTATTTAATTATTAATTATTTTGTTTATCTTACTATGTTAGTGGGGAGTCAGTTGAGTCAGTCTATGGTTTTATTTCTTTAGTCATGGGCATGTTTTCCAAAAATGTAGGGGAGTCATCTTTAATTCTGCATCTATTTATATATCTAGCTTACTCATGTTTAGGGGGAACAATTAAGGAAATTATTTTGAGATTCTCTTGGCTTCTATTCGACTTTCTTTATGAGATTCTTATAGGGAGAGACAACCGCACACGCTTTTGAAGCATTTTCTGTATTACAACTCTTCTAATATTTAATGTTCTTTTCTGAGATGCGCTAGTTTAGAATTGATTAATTAATATTATGTTTTGTTAGTTATTTAATTAATTATTTAAAATTAAGTTTATATATTATTTAGAATCAGATTTGAATATTAAATTATCATATCTATAATAGATTTTAGGTTTAGCTTATTAGCTTATATTTTTGTCTATATAAAAGCTTGTTTGTATTCTCATTCATTCAAGGATTAATAATATTTTGATACTTTTTCTCTCTACTTTCAATCTTTCAAATTTCCACATGGTATCAGAGTTTGAAGAGAAGGCACACCTTCAAGTGAAGATTAGTTATATGTGATGTAAGAGGGTGATTTGGGTCTCTTCTCACAAGATCTCATAGGTTATGAGATTAGTTTATCTATCTCAAGTAAGGTTAGATTAGTGTGTAAACCCAAGTGGGTTACAATGGAAGAGGGTAACTTGAGTCTCTTTTCACAAAATCTCATAGGTTATGGGATTAGTTTATCTACCTCAAGTGATGTTAGATTAGTGTGTAAACTCAAATGGGTTACAATGGAAGAGGGTAACTTGGGTTTTTTCCCACAAAATCTCATAGGTTTTGGGATTAGTTTATCTACCTCAAGTAATGTTAGATTAGTGTGTAAATCCAAGTAGGTTACAATAGAAGAGGGTAACTTGGGTCTCTTTCCGCAAAATCTCATAGGTTATAGGATTAGTTAATCTCCCTAAAGTGAGGTTATATTAGTGTATAAACCCAAACAGGTTACTATTATTGTATGAGCATGTTGCTCTTGAATAGTACATATGATGGAAGAGGATAATTTATGTTTCTTCTTACAAAATCTCATAAGTTATTAGATTAGTACATATAATTCTTCATCAAATTCTTCTCAGCAAATGTTCTTGTCAGACCTCCAACATAGAAGTTCGTAACTTAATTTTAAGATCCAGATTCAAAATCCAATCAACTTCAGTTTAGTAGTCACTATTAGTTTAAAGATTCAAAAATATGGTTCTTCTATAATGATGCTGCTTACATCCAAGTTGCCTCCCAACTTGAGGGAGAGTGTTAAAAAGCGCAAGTATTCAAGCTGTAGATCCAATTTGAGGGGGAGTGTTGAGATGCGCTAGTTTAGAATTGATTAATTAATATTATGTTTTGTTAGTTATTTAATTATCTAAAATTATGTTTATATATTATTTAGGACCAGATTTGAATATTAAATTATCATATCTTAGAAGAATAAATGAGATAATAGCATTATGATAGATTCTAAGTTTAGCCTATTAGTTTATATTTTTGTCTATATAAAAGCTTATTTGTATTCTCATTCATTCAAGGATTAATAATATTTTGAGGTTTTTTCTTTCTACTTTCAATCCTTTAAATTTCCACTATATCCTTATATACTTGTATGTCCATTTTGTTACAGGAAAACATTTTGTACACCACCCAAGCTGCAGATCATCATTCTTTGTTTATGGAGCTTTCTCGTCTGTTATTTGATGGCACTCCTAACTTGCACTTGGCCAATTTCCTTCATTTGATAACAACAATGGCAGAATCTGGTTCCTCAAAGGAACAAATAGAATTTTTCATATCAAATAGCCAAAATGTGGCTGAAATTCCTGTTGAAGAATCAGTTTGGACTCTCGCTTCATCTTCATTGATGGAGACTGATAATTTACAACCATCAGATCATGTACCAGAAACAAATGAACAGATCTTTCCAAAAAGGAAGACTGGAGTAAACTCAAACTGGCCACCTGCTGACTGGAAAACTGCACCAGATTTTAGTTATGCCCGTGCCAATGGATTCAAGACACAGGCTTACCAGGCTGGTGGCTGCATAGAAATGAAGACCGATGATTTTGAGAGCCTTAATTCCATAACAGTTTATGCAGATCCAGAATCAACGGATGCTGACTGGACTTTTGATGATGGGCCGTCAGAAAGTACAGTAGCATTAGTGTTGCATGAAAGTGACAACTTGGAAGACCAGTCCTGCCAAGACAGCTATCAGACCGCTTCTATTCCTCATACTGGATCTGACGCTGTTAGTTTAGAAGAGGCTCTCTATGAACCTGGCATGAGTGCAGCTTTTAGTAAGAGAGATCAGCTCGTAACTGGCACACCTGATGCAGCACAAGCAAGGGCAACAGGCAGGCTCGGTGAGCTGCTTTCGCTCAAATACTTTGTCGGAAAAGTTGGTAAGGCTGCTGTAAAGTGGGTTAATGAAACTAAAGAAACGGGGCTTCCATTTGACTTAGTCATCGGGGAGGATCGCAATAAAGAGTTTATAGAAGTTAAAGCAACAAGATCTTCAAGGAAAGACTGGTTTAATATAACAGTGAGAGAATGGCAGTTTGCAGCCGATAAAGGTGAATCTTTTAGTATTGCACATGTAGCGATAAAGGAAAATAATGTTGCTAGGATTACGATATTCAAAGATCCAGTGAAGTTATGCCAGCAAGGTCTGCTGCAATTGGCTGTTGTGATGCCAAAACAACGGGAGTTCTCTGCCATCTCTTAGCTGCTGCTCCTGTTAAACCCTATCATAAGGATGGAACCTTTTTGTGCTATCTTTAGCTTCTTGACTTGTCAGTGGAACCTGTCTGCAATTTGTTAAATGGAAAATTATCTTCTGAATTGACCTTTTAAGAGAGAGAAACAGTGGCTTTACTTCACCCTTTTTTCTCATTTCATTTAAATCACACTTCAGCAGAGTTAGACTCTCCAGCATGCATTGACCCCTAGTGTTTTGGTGCTCCTTATTTAGTGCTACGTGGATTCATCATTTCACATGCCTTAAGTTTTGCTGTCTCCCCCTGGAAAAATATGCCTGAGGTAGTGTGGGAATTTTGGCATCACTGTGTTCATGTGTTTGAACTTGTTCAGTCACATTTTTCTTAGTTCTTATCCAGGTGATCGATCTTCAAAAGGGTTCAGCGAAATAGAAAAGGGTTTGGCCAGATGAGGATCTAGGCCATTGGATGGTTGAAGAATACAGAAATTGTCATAACTGGGTAATTTTTCAAACAAAAATTCACCTGTAACATTATAGGACTTGCAACATTTTGTTTTTGTCAATATTGAAGACATGGAAAGATGCATATTGGCATGCTTCCTAAAATGAATGTAAATATTTTTGTATTCTGAAAGTCTATTAAATATCAATTTTTGTGATTCCAAATGTTGTGCCGAAGAAAGCTCCTTATTGAGCTCTGGTCTGTAGGTGAAGTATGTTCTTGACATTTACTCTGGCTGCTTCTACATGCATAGTTATCAAATATGTCTCGAATCAAAACGCTTCTTTCTTATTTTGGGGGTAATAAAAGGATGCAAAGCAGAATTACAAAATCAGGGGCCAGAGGCCATTAAGTAGATCATGTTCAAAGTCCCTGAGAGTCATTCTAAAGATGATTAAATAAGTGGAGCAGCTACTTGTGGTGGTCTAATATGTAATGAAGCTCGAAATTATAAGCATGATTGAATCTACTAGGTTACAAAATCTCTATAGTGATAAATATGCCTTTTGAATAATATTTAAAGATTATGATTAATTAATCCTTCGGAAATAAGTGGTGGTATCGTTTATGTTAAATATTGGGTACAAAATTGATGGACGCCTTCAAATATAATCTTAATACCCATAAAACATAACTTATTGTGAAATGTTATTTTCTTGGGTTTCAAATAAGTTATTAAATTTGTATAAAAAAAAAAAGTTATTAAATTTCAAAGATTTTGTTGTATTGGATATGTAAGATTGTAATTTTAACAAGTTTACAATTATGGACAAGATGTTACACAACTGTTGTTCTCGCATACTAGAAGTATAATGATTTCATTTGATATGACTAGTTAGATCATTCCGAATGAATATTGAGGGTGCAATGAATTATTGAGAATTTGCAATGACATCTATTTGAATAACCAAAACATTCGTCCTAAATAGATAACATATATTCACCAAAGAAAAAAAAAAAAGAACATACTACACTTCAAGAATTCTCATGTGCTACTTAAAGAAAATTATGAAATTATCATGGTTGGGATTGGATCCCAGACATTTATGAAATATATCAATTGCTAAGGGCTCATTTAGACACTATCTGAACCATACAAAGATTTAAGAAAATTGATAGGTATCAATTTATAATTTATCAATTTATAATTTCAAATTTACAAAAAGAAAAGAAAATTATATCATCTGCACAATTTCCAGCCTAGAGATGATTTACTTGAAAATACTAGCGATTAACCAATAAGCTATTAGTTGAGGTGGTAAGTGGCCTCACTTCTATAAGAAAGAGAATACAAGTTTAAATTTGGAGAAATACACTTATTAAAAGAGATAAAAATCCTTTGCAGTATAAATTTTGAAAGAGATTATAACTTTAATTAAATAAAAAAAAAATGTTAGTGCTTCCATGTTCCACGCTTTCAATAATTATGATATGAAGAAAAGCCTATTTATCATAGTTCCTCCAATAAGGTGATCAGACCAAAATTTGTGAGAACAAGATTTTCCCTGAAAATATAGAAGCTTGCATGTTGCAACACTTAAATGCATCAATACAATACAATAGAGTTTGTGAGAATTTGATTGTGTAATGAATTTACCTAATACTCCACCACTATGTATCAAATAGATATTCAAGAATGCCAAAGCCCTTGTGGTTACATGGCAATTAGGTTGCCGTGTGTGACACAACTCACCAATTCGATCTACACTTGCAAGCGTTTAGCTTGCCAACTCAAAAAAAAAAAATGGAAATAAATAATGGGTAAAATTTTCATTCGTCTTGTTTGTTTCTAAAAGAAACAGAAAGATTTGGAAGGCTCATACTACAAAGTTTGTTATCTAAAAATGTTTGGGAGATAATTGAAGGCTGGAAATGAAAATCCATGATAACATTATCAATATCTTGTATGGAACCTCGTATGAATAAGAGGTTCATTAAATCTTTGCTAAGACTTGATAACATCAGGCACTTGTAGCCACTTACCCTTCCAAATTGTTATACTCAAGTCTCTTCTAAGGTCACAATACCTTAGGAACTCTCAAGAATATTTTAGAGTGAACACAATCACTAAACTTGAACTCTCACAAAAAGAGTGGATATATCGCTATTATGTTTAGGAGAATGTTGGAATCAATTCATTGTATTATTCACAATAAGAGAGGGGACACACACACACGGGAGAGGAGCCTTAGCATTAATGGCTCATAATGAGGAGATAATATTCGATCATATACTAATGACAATGATACATAATAACTATAATATCTTTATATTCCCTCTCAAGTTAGAGCATAAATATTAATCATGCCCAACTTATTATAAAAGTAGTCAACCCGACCCCTATTTAGAGCTTTAGTAAGTAGATCCCAGACCTCATATGTTTGGTGGAGATAAAGTTTTCCTTAATCTTATCATAAATAAAGTGATAGTCAATCTCAATGTGCTTTGTGCATTCGTGAAACACAGAGTTAGAAGCTATGTGCAGAGTCGTTTTATTGTAACACTACAATTTTGTTGGTACTAAGGTTTTGAAACCAGTCTCCTTCAGTAACAAGTATATAAAGACTAACTAGCACACAAATTGTGTCATGGCTCTATATTTTGCTTCAAACCTAGATCAAGATGCAACATCTTGCTTCTTGCTCCTCCAGAACACTAGATTTCCACACACAAAGACAATATCCTATAGTGGATCATCTAGTAGCTGTAGTCCCCAATGGTTGAAATCACAAAAACACTTCAATATATATATGACCATGATTCACGTATATCCTTTCAATTAATGTAATACGTGTAATAAGGCTTTCAATTGTCTGATTGTTGGCGATACTATGATTTGATTAAGTATACTAATTAGATAAGTGAAATTATATGAGTCATTGTAAGATAGTTCAATTTCCCAATCAATCTCTAGTACCTCTTATGATTTTCAAATAGTATGCTTGCATCAGCATCATTGAATGGTTTAGAAACCATAAGAAAATTGCTTGGCGTAGATCCTAATTTTCTAGTTTTCTTTAGAAAATCAAGGACATATTTCCTTTGTATGAAGAAAATGCCTTTCTTACTTCTCATAACTTAAATCTCTAAGAAGTACTTCAACAGGCATAAATCCTTTGTTTAAAAATGAAAGTCAAGAAATAACTTAAATGATGAGATCCTTGAGGTATTATTACTCATAATCATAATGTCATCGCTATATACAACTAGGAGAATCATGCCATTATATGTTCTTTGATATAATACAAAATAGTCATACTTACTCTGGCTTATGCCAATTTTTTGTACAATAATACTGAACTTGTCAAACCGTGCATTGGGACTTTGCTTCAAGCCATATAAAGATCTCTTAAGAGGACATACTTTCCCATACTCCCCCTAAGAAACAAAGCTTGGCGATTGCTCCATGTAGACCTTTTCATGAAGATTACCATGCAAGTAAGGGTATTCATGAGAAGGACAAGATCAGGATAAGCCTATCCCTCCTTGTCTTGTTGAATAATGATCGGGACAAATTTTTTGTCCCATGTCCCATCTCGATTGAGATGAGACAGGACCAAGATGTTACTGTTCAAATTTTTTAAGACAAAGTTGAATATAAATTAAAAAAAGATCAAAATGAAGTAAATTAGTTATGAATTCATACATTTTTCAACAATTTTTGGGCATTATCTTAAAAAAATCGGTTAAAATGATATATATTAATATTTATATTATTAATATATATATAAATAAATTTAAAATGATAAAAAAATATATAAATATATTTGGGATGAGACGGGTTGGGTTACCCAATGTCCCGTCTGAATTTACTTTATATCTTGTCCCAGTTTTGTCTCATTATGATATGCCTAAGATGAGACATACTTAAACACCCCTACATGTAAGAAGACATTTTTTTAATGTCTAATTGGTGGAGATTCTAGCCATATGTAGCTGCCATAGAGATAAAGAGGCGAATAGAGGAAAGCTTTGCCATGGGTAACAAAGTTTTAGAATAATTAATTCCATAGGTATGAGTATAGCCTTTAGAAATAAGGCGAGTCTTGAGACATTCAAGTGTACCCATCAACCCTAGTTTAGGGGTTAATACTCGCTTATACCCTATAGCCTTCTTCCTTGCTGGCAAATCTACTAATATCCAAGTACCAACTTGGTCAAAGGCTGCCATATCTTGCTTTATAGCAATGCGCCATACCAGGTGAGCTAAGGCTTCATGAAGGGTTTTGGGCACTGAAATAGTATATAGGGAAGTAACAAAGGAGCTAAAAGTAGGAGAGAGGTGATTATATAAAATAAAGGATGAAAAATAGGAGTAAGTTTAATAGTGCCAAAATTGCATACTCGAGAGAAGAATCCATTAATAATGATATTAGAAGGATTGGAAAAAGAATTATAAGTGAAGAAGATGTGACAGTTACGTGTCATATGGTTATTAGTATCAGAATCTATGATTCACTTTTGAGAAAGAAGAAAGAAGGGTAATAGCATCATTACCTATTGTAGCAAGAGCACTCGCAGGTGGTGTAGCAGATTTTAGTTGGGCGTGCTGAGCTGTGGAAATCGTAACCTTGTCATCAGCTAGCACTGCCACATGTGTAGAGTTATTTCTTTGTTGTTTGTTTTGCAGCTTACGACAAGTACATTTTGTATGTTATAGTTCCTTATAGTAATAACACACCACCCACTTGGTTCTTGAGTAGCTCCCCTTGCTTAAAGCCACCATGGTTAGTTGTCCCACAACTATCATTTTTGCCACAACCGATTAGAGCACTAGCAAGAGCGTTAGCAGCAGGTGGCGAGAGATTTTCAGTCTTCATCACACGAGAAAACACATCCTGAAGATTAGAGATCTCTAATCCAATTAAAATTTGAGAACGAATTGTCTCATACTTAGGTGGAAGACCAATGAGAAAGATCATGATGGCTATTTTCTCCCGTTGCACTCGTTAGACCTTCAAACCAGTAGTGAGAGGCATTAACACATTTAGGTCTTCATACAAGCTTTAAAAATTCATAAAATAAGTTTTGAGAGTAAGTCCTACTTTTCTACACGATAAGCTTTAAAAATTCATAAAATAAGCTTTGCAAACCTCGTAAACACAAGAAACATTTCCCTTGTCTGGGTACAAAAACTCTAAATAATCTATCAGTTCTTTAACAAATTCACAATGATTAACACAATGAATAATCTCACTGTCAATAGTCATAGATTTGTAAAAAGAGCTATGCATCATTCCTTAAACACACTTGGCGAGAATCCAATGTGATTCTCCATCAAATGATATTCCTTCTCAATACTCCATAGATAGATAAGGATAGTTTTACTCCGATTCAAATAGTTTGTTGAAGTCAACTTGTGATCAGTAATTTTAGTAACAACTGGGACAACCTCAAAGACATTTAATTTCAGCCATAATAACATTATCCAAGAGAAACAAAATACGTAGAGCAGAAGCGATCAAAATATCACCCCAGGGACAAGTAAGTCACCAAAATAAGAAACTATGGATACCGGAACACGACAATTACACTAGGAGCTATAACAAATGAATATCACAACAAACAGAACACTGTAGTGTGCGTACAATGACAAATCTTCAAACTCGAAGCTGAAAACTAGCTCAAGCAGGCCAAAAATACCACGTCGACGCTGGTGAGACGAAGTTCGTCGAAGAGGGTCTATCATGCGTCGTCAGATTTTTCGACAGCACCGGAATTCAGTTTTCTGCCGATCAGAGGGTGCTGAACACAGTCGGCCAGCGCATGTTACGAGATTCTTTCAAGGACAATGACGTTAAAAACCCTAAAACAATTTTGACAATGAACAAAATTGAAGAGGGAAAGAAAAATATCACCAAACAAAGGAATTATACATGCTCTGGTATCATATTACATTTAGGAGAATTGCGAAATCAATTCATTGTATTATTCACAATAAGAGAGGGGATATGCATAATGGGATAGGAGCCTTAGCATTAATGACTTATAATGAGGAGATAATATCATATCAGAATAATATTCTATCCTATACTAATGCCAGAATAACTATAATATCTTTACAATTACAATGAAGTTCACTAAGGACAAAGCAAGAGAGCTTTTAATAAAAGGAAGGTGGGATAACGAATGCATTGTTTCAAATCTAATGCCTACCAACTCAAATGTTGTATCTATAGTTGTTTTTATAGGTAAAGCCGTTAGGAACAACAAACTATGGACGTTATCGGAAAAATCACTTTTCACCAACCACCATTAAATGCGTGTCAGATGATTATTAAAGTATTAGACACCTAGTTAAGCTCGCTAAAAACAAGTTTACAAGCTATTTAACGCTCATTGGTTAACATATTATAATCTATCCAGAGACCAAATGGCCCAAGTAACTTGCACGTTAAGCACAAGGCTTAGTGCATTAAGTAAGAATTGAAGTTCAAGTCTTTGCTTTTGATAAGGTCAATAACACGTTAGTTACAGAGGTTAATGTGGCGCTAGTGTATCAAGAACTGGGTTGGGAAATTGAGATTTGGGGCATGTTTGGATGGCCAGAAAACTAAAGTTTTAAAATGGATTATAGCCTAAATTTTAGTTTGAAGAAATTTTAAAACAAATAACTATATTTGTCTGAAAAAGTTTTTAGACTAAACTATGGTTTAAAACTATAGTTTTGGATAAGTTATTAGGAATATCTTATAAAATAGTAAAAGAACTTATGAACTACTCAATTATTATTTTGCCCTTATTGTTTTCTTCTCTCTCCTCCCTACTCTCCCTTCTCTCTTCTACCGACAGTCTCACTCACTGGCGTCGTCATTGAGTTAGAGAGGAGAAAGACAGTGGTTGCGGGTCGTTGGTCGCTGAGTTGGAGAGGAGGAAGACAATGGTCACGAGTCGCTGGTCGTGTTGTGTCTGGTCATGGCTGTTCGTTGCGTCTCATCGTGGCTGCCACACTGTCGTTGGGCTAGACACCGTCACTGGTCAATCACATCTCATTGAGATTAGTCATTGATTAGAATAAGAGAGGAAGAGGATGAACGGGAAAAGACAGTAATTTTTTTTTATCTCATACTCTTTATGATAATTTATTAATTACAAAAATCTTTATAGTAATAACTATTCAAATACTTATTTATTTAAAATTTTTTTTCTATAAACTCTTCTTAAAAAGTATTTATTTAAAAGTTGTCCAAATTTTTTTTTATAATTTTTTGTTTTTAAAATCCTATCCAAGCACACATTCCATGACATGATAGATAAAGACTCAAGTGTTGGAGAAGTCGCGTGAAGGAGATAGATAAAATAAAAAAAAAAGTTGAACTCTTAAATTCTATTCGGTGGAACTCTCAATGCATTGAAACAAATAAAAGTGTGTACATTTATAGGCTCACAAAGACATAAGTTCAACATATATTTTGGACTACATTATTGCCACCGCTACCAACTCTAAGCAACTTATTTGACTAGCTGAAAATCTGGAACAACCTAAGATATTTGTTCAACTAATAATAATAAATATTTCATATAAATAACCCACTACTAACAACTGACTTACAAAAATAATAGAACCAAATAAATTAGAAAATGACTCCTAGTTATTCGTCTCACCCCGTGAATTTTTGAATCATTTTTCAATATTCCCCTTGATTCAAAAGTGCACACCCCCACAAATCCTTTAAAGTAGCATAAATTTTCGGTTCATAAGGCCTTTATCAAGACATCAACCAACTGCTCCACCGTGCTACAATATTTCAATGATAAGTCTTCCTTTAGATGAGGAATGAAATAATAGTGAATATTAATATGTTTGATTTTGCTATGAAATGTACAGTTCTTTATCAAGGAGATAATTGTTTTATTGTCACAAAATATCTTCGTTGATCTCTTCTGTTCTTGTTAAAAATCTGCTACTATTTTTTTAAGTCAAATTACTTGACAAGTTGCTGAAGTTGCTACATACTTTACTTCTAAAGTTAATAATGCCATTTTAACTTATTCTCTCTAAACTAAGTGAAAACATTTGCTAAAACACTGCATCTATCATTCAACTAACTCTCCCAATCACTATTTGTGTTACTAGTACACAACCTGAAATTGGAGAAATTTGGGTACCAAATGTCAACACGACCAGCATATCCTTTTTGTTGCCAAGCTACTACACCTTTAGCTTTTGTAACTCATCAAGCTTTTCAAATAAGGATCTAGTGCCCGCATGTGATTTTAACAGCCGCTGTCAACCAATCACAAACCAGTAATCAACTTTTAGATGCACGCATATGTTGCAATGATAACATTAAATTACCTTCCTCATTGGCTTGCCTTCCTCTGCCGCCGTCATTACCATGACCATGAACTCGGCCACCACATATTCCCCTTTTCCACGACCTACGCTTGTTGAACGATCATTTTCTTCATGTTCAGTGGCTGTCTCTTTCACTTAGAATGCTTTCTCTTCATTCCTTTCCAGAGACCAATTGATTATTGCCTCACGAGCTTCAAGAGAACCCATCACTTCATCTACAGAAAGAACTGACAGATCCTTGGCTTCTTTTTGGTAGCTACAAAATGATTAAACTTTGCAATTAAGCTCCTTAAAACTTTTGTAACGATTGCCTCGTTCGAAATCTGTTGCCCGTAATATCGGCCCCGTTTTTTGGTGCTTTTCCGGCGTGCATCGGGAGTTTCTTTGGTGCTCTGCATTTCTTCACTCTGTTTCTTCATCCCTACCTTCCATTTATCTGTTTCTTTTTTCACACTCACTCCACCACCTCCTTAGTCTTCTTCCACAGCCATAATCTCCACCGTCTTTCATTCTGATCTATGCCGTCCTCTTCTTCTTCCATCACCTCTGCATTTTTTTCAGGCCATCCTTTTCTTATTCACCTCTGCTTTACTCCATCATCTCCATCTGCGTTTTTCAGGCCTTCCCTTTTTTCTATTTCACCACCCTCACCACCGCTCCTCTCTGTGTCACAATCGGTTTCTTCTCTCCACCAACCTTCTTTTTTCTGTCACTAATTTGTTTCCTCCCACAGCCTTTCACCGACTTTATCTTCCACCTTTCTCTGGTTCCATCTTCTGCTTTCCTGTTCGTTTTTTGGTTTTGCCGCATCTATTGCTGCTTTTCTTTACTCTTCCATTCCTCCGCCTTCTTCTCCAACCTTCACTGACTTCACCTTCTTTCTCACCACCTATTCCCTTATCTGTTTTTGTCTTCATCGTTCTTCTTTGTTCTTCTTTGTTAACACCGCCTTCTCTTTGCTCTTACATATTCCTCCACCGTCTTGGCCTTCCCTTTACTTCTGGTTTCCACCTTCCCTTCATCCTCACTTTCTATGGCTCTGACTTTTTTACTTTCTCCTGTTCCAACTCACCTTTTGGCTTCCTTTTGCTTCTACTCGCCGGAAGGAATTTCCAGTTTACCGATATGGCTATGGTGTAGGAAACCAAATCTGGGTTTTTACAGCATCATTGAACCCTTTTTAACTTTTATTTGATAGTTTTTTCTTGCTAGTCTCTTCCCTTTCATTGTTTGGTTGGGGTTTATTTGGAGAAGGGAAAAAATAAGTATATTTAGTTAAAAAAAAAAGAATAGAAAAAATAAGAGGTATGAATTTTTATCTTGTTTTTCCAAGTCCTCTACTCTCTCTTCCACCTTCCAAAAATTGAATTCTTTAAAGGATTAGAGTAATTTATTATAATATTGACTAATTACCTATATTACTTTTTTAATAATAAAAGTTAGCTATATTTTTTTTTCAGCTCAATACATTACTCACATCTTATTAAATTCTAGTTAGTTTATTTTTTACAATTTCAAAAGTACTATCTATATAGTTCAAGTATTAATACTTTAATAAATTATATTCCTATAATTATAAAAATATTTATCATATATAAATGATATAATTTATTTTTTAGATTTAAAATTAATAAATAATAATTTTGATATAAATTAATATTATAAAATAAAAGGAAATAACTCTAAATAAATGTATAAAGATATATTTGTCAAATTTTAATTAGTTTTTCTCCCCTCTCTACCTGAACCAAATAAAAAATATCTTCTCTCTTCTCCTATTTATCTTCCTTGCCATAACCTACCATCTCTTAAATTAACCTTTCTTACCTTCCCCTCAATTAAGCCAATCAAAGCCAAGGTCTATTTGAATAGGTTTTAGAAAATGATTTATAAAAAAATGACTTTTAGACAATTTTTATAAAAAGGGATTATGGAAAAAAGTTTATAGGAAAAAATAGTTTTGAATAAATGGGTATTTAGATAGTTATTACTAGAAGGACTTTTGTTATTGATAAATTATTAAAAATTGTATAATTTTATTAAAAATATAAGAGATGAGAGAAGAGAGAAGGTGGAGAGGAGAGATAAGAGAGAAGAAAAAATATATGTAAAATAATAATTGGGTAGTCCATAAACTCTTTTACTGTTCTAAAAATTATTCTTAATAACTTATGTAAAACGTTAATTTTAAATTAATATTTAGTCTAATTTTTTTAAATAAATATAAATATTTATTTTATTTTTTTAAATTTAAATTTAAATTATAAATCTTTCCGGGTGACCTAAACACACGACATAGTCTTATTTATTTTTACTTTACTTGCTTGTGTCATTTGTTATTTGTTGTTTTGGTGTCTTTTATTTTATTTTAGGGAACTTGTTATCTCTTGTTGTTAGCCTTTCTCCCTAGTAGTTTTTCTCCATCAAGTTTTTCGACTACTCAATGTATATAGCCTGTCAAGCTATTTTTCCTTCTCATCTGGGTTGTGGAGAGTCTTTACTTATAATTTCAAGAGCTATTGAAGTTAGTGATAACGTATATTTTTATCCCTTATTTATCAAGTAGCTTATACTCCTATATTTTGGGACCTCGAGCTATGTCTATTTTAACGGTGTAGGCATGATTCAAATTTTAGCTAATCTTCGAAGTAAAGACTATTTTTTAGACATATTGGTTGCAACTTCTTGTTTCTTTTACTTGTGATATTTAGTTTTTGTAGTAGCTTGTTATATTATGTTTTTTTTAGACTTTATACCCATAATTTGCTCCTCAATGAGGATCAATTAGTGGCTTTATATATATAATTTTATCTTTTTATTAAATAAATTATCCCTTTATCAGAGAGAGAGAAACATCTAGATTATTCTCAATGTCAAATTAGTGATTATTCACGCAGTTTGGGTGCAAGGAAGTAAGGCTATTGGTGAATTACTTTGTGAGCTTTTGTTATGACCGGCTAATTATAGAAGTCTTTCACTCCATCTCTTCTCTGCTCTCTCTCTCTCTCTCTCAAACTCAATGCACAGTGAGATCCTTCTTCTTCTCCATCACGCTCGCCTTCTCTCGCAAGCTATGTTCGATTCCCTGCGCTTTCACACCCCCCAAAACCCTTTCGTCTCACTTCAATTCGATTTGATCTACCCCTTTTTCTCTCCTTCTCAATCCATGAAACCCCTCTGAACAAGTTTTCTTCATCTCAAAACTATGGATTTTCTCGAGTTGGAGGCCGTCGAAGGTCTCCGATGGTCATGGAACACCTGGCCTGCTTCCAAATCGGAAGCCACTGCTCTGATCATCCCTCTCAGTATCATGTGCACGCCATTGATGCAGGCCACTGATCTTCCTGTGCTTCCCTACGATCCCCTCGTTTGTACTCGATGCAACGCCGTTTTGAACCCTTATGCTCGTGTCGATTACCAATCTCGGATTTGGCACTGCCCTTTCTGTTTCCACAGGAATCCCTTTCCTCGTTCTTACTCGGGGATTGGTGAGACCAATCTTCCTGCTGAGCTTTTTCCTACATATAGCACTGTTGAGTATGCACCCGGCAAGAAAACCATGAGCCCCAAAGCGAATAATGGATCCAATATCAACTTAAATCGTACATGGGGCAATGGGTTGTCGTCTTCTTCCAAATCTTTGTCGTCTGTGGTTTCTTCTTCCTCTTCTTCTTCGGTTCTAGGTAGTGGTGCTGGTGGTGATTGGCGTGGGATTGGACCAGCATTTGTGTTTGTTGTGGATATCAGTTCTTCTGAGGAGGAGCTTCAAGCCCTGAAGAATGAGCTATTGCTGGTTCTGGAGCAGTTACCCGATAATGCTTTGGTGGGATTGATCACATTTGATTCAATGGTCTATCTCTATGATTTGGGTTATTCAGAGTGTTCAAGAATGGTATTGTTTCACGGGGAGCGTGAAGTTTCATCGAATCAGGTACTCGACTCAGTTCGGTTTCCATTGTTATATAATCGAGATAAGCCCCATTCGTGATTTTGAATTACTTTGTTCCTAGTTTAATGCTTTTGAGGCTATGTGCTACATAATTTAAGCTAGAAATGTTTCTGGTTTCAATATACAACTGGTGGCTTGATTAAGTTTGTTGTTTTAGTACCCTTGTCAATATAATAAATTTAAGATTCATAGAATTATACCATAACCTTTTTAGTCGCTTTTGTTATTCATAGAAGTCTACTGATGATTATGTTCACACATTCAAATCTTTCCCCTTTAGTTCTCCTGTTAATTACATCAGCAGCATTTACTGGTACCCCATTCCAAACGACGACTCAAACTTTGCCTGCGTACCCATATTTTATGTCCTGCAAGTGCATGTGTTTGGTTGAGGAACAGATAAAGTTGATATATTGCTATTTTTTGCTTGTTCTCTTTGTACTCAGGCAATGCAATTTCTCAATATTTGCCGCAACACACAAATGCAACTTGGAACAACACCAGTCATCCCTAAGCAGGGATATATATTGCCAATTTCAGATTGTGAGTTTAACATAACTAATGCAGTTGAGGAGATCCATTCTACTAGGAATCTTGTTTCACGCAGGAGACGCCCTCTAAGGTCCACAGGGGCAGCCATATCAGTTGCACTTGCACTCTTAGAGTGTTGCCTGATAAATACAGGATCAAGGATCATGGTCTTCACATCTGGACCTGCAACCATAGGACCAGGACTGGTTGTCGATTCTGATTTTGGCCACGCCATTAGAACCCACCAGGACATCATCAATGGAAAAGCTCTACACCATGGAAAATCTTGCAGCTTCTACAAGCGAGTTTCAAATAGGCTCTCCAATGCATCTGTTGTCCTTGATCTGTTTGCCTGTTCCCTTGATCAAGTTGGAGTAGCTGAATTGCGAGAACCTGTTGAACTCTCAGGCGGATTTATGATGCTTTCTGAGTCATTTGAATCAGACCAATTCAAGAAATGTATGAGGCACATCTTTAAACGCGATGATGAAGGCTATCTGAAGATGAATTTTGATGCAACTATTGAACTAGTGACCACCAAAGATGTGAAAATCTGTGGAGCTCTTGGTCCTTGTGTGTCCCTTAGGAAAAGAAACAATTTAGTAAGTGAAGCTCAGGTTGGAGAAGGTGGAACCTGTATGTGGAAGTTAAATACACTCACTGACAAAAGTTGCATTACTTTTTTCTTCCAAGTGAATGATGAACAGAAAGCTCAGCTGGGATCTGCATTTTTCATTCAGTTTATAACAAAGTACAGACAGGGGAACATGGGATTCAGGAAAAGGGTGACAACTGCTGCAAGACGATGGGAGGGGAACCAACCTGCAGAGGTTACTGCTGGGTTTGATCAAGAAGCAGCTGCTTCAGTAATGGCGAGGCTTGCCATTCTCCGGGCTCAGACATGCTATGCCCGTGATGTCATTAGATGGCTGGATGACTCACTTATCCGTTTTGCTTCTAAGTTTGGGGACTATGTTCAAGAAGATCCTTCTTCCTTCCGCCTATCTTCGAACTTTTCTTTATTTCCCCAATTCATATTCCATTTAAGACGATCACAATTTATTGATGTCTTCAACTCTACTCCTGATGAAACTGCATTTTTCCGGTTTATGCTAAACCGTGAGGGAGTCGTGGGCTCTCTTATGATGATCCAACCAACACTTTTCCAATATTCACTTGATGGCCCCCCTGTACCAGTACTTCTCGATGTTCGCTCCATTTACCCTGATGTTATCTTGCTCTTTGATTCTTACTTCCATGTTGTGGTTCATTATGGATCCAAGATTGCTCAATGGAGGAAACATGGTTATGACAAGGACCCAAATCATGAAAACTTTAGAAAGCTGCTGGAAGCTGTAGAACTAGATGCTGAACAACTGGTTGCTGATCGGGTTCCAGTGCCAAAACTTATAAAATGTGATCAACATGGTAGTCAGGCTAGGTTTCTTCTTGCCAAGTTGAATCCATCTGTAACTCAAGAGTCAACATACACTGAAGGGTCAGACATAATCGTTACGGATGACTTGAGCTTGCAAGTTTTTCTAGAGCACTTGCAGGTCCTTGCAGTGCAGAGTTGATGAACCTTATTTAGGATTGTTCTGTATGGGTCACATTGAAAAGAACAGAACTGTAAATAACTGTCAAAGAAGAGAGATCTCAAGTTGTCGGCCAAAAAGTGTTTTGTGACTCTGGAGTTGTAAATTATCCATTTTCTTTAGTATACGTAGAATATAAATTTGTCAACTTGGATGATTTTGAAGTTTTACCGTAGTTAAAGAAACAAAAGGATTAGGGAAGAATGTGAATGTATTTTGTTGGCATAAATCATTATGTATCCTTTGGGTGATCGGAAGAGCGCAACATCCAATGTTCGCTTCCAAAAATGTTTACAACTGGCCGTGTCCTATTGAATTGTTATATGTTGATTGTATGGTGTTTTGTGCTTTATTAAAATTTAAATCTTCTAATAAATAATTAATCAGAAGATTTCAATTGATTCTTCAAGTATCCTTCTTGGTATCATCCTGCGTCTCTTTATAAGGTTAAGGTGTTTGATCCAGTTTAGTTTACTAATTTGTACTATACCAAGTAAATATGTGAAAGTTGTCCCAAATGCAAAAGTAATTTTTAGAGGGTTGCCAAATATGTAAGACTTACAAAAATGATAGCGAGTTTTGTTTTTATACTAAGTATTAGTATCTTTCTATTGAAAATATTTTTATTCGAGTCATTCTCTAGCAACTAGATATGGACATTTCTCTTAATTAAAATTTATACGTTTATTTACTACATTATAAAAAATTAACTCATTTTATTAGGTTCAACCATGTGGGCTTTGTGAGCCAATTTTGTTATCACTTTAGTGAGCCCAAGGTATTCACCGCTAGTAAAAGTAACTAATGCCCTCGTACTATATAAGCAGTTTTATCATTTTTTTTTATCATGTTACAATGTAAAGATTTGGAGAATTTTGTACCAAATAAAGATGATAGAGAATGAAGTTAAACGAAATTACACATATTTTGGGACTGACACTACAAACATTTGTTGGAACTCTTGAAGTTTGATGAAATGTCGTCTGCTTTGTAGAAAAAACAAAAAAGAAGTTTGTCTGGTGTGCGGTCCAAGACGGAACGGTATCCTTTGGTGTTTTTTTTTTCCCTTTAAATTGAAAGGCAAGTTAAAACTTGATTATAATAACAAAAAAAAAAAAAGCAACCAACTACCAACAAGAATTAGATATAATCGAAAAATACTAGTCCTTCATAATATTATGAACCAATTTTCGAATATCCACAAGGTGCCAATATTCAATGTAGGCATGAACTTGGAAGAAGACTTTAAAACATGAGTTTAGGCTTAAACATGTATATAAGTTATTTTAGGACTTAGGTCTCAGCTTTTGAAAGGCCATCATGTTTAAAGCTTTTTTAGAGGCTTATTTATACTGTTAAAATAAAGGAAATAAAATAAAAGAGGGGAAGACATGAACAATATACGGTATGTAACTATACTTTTTCCTTAAGTTTAAGAATAAGAGGAGATAAGGAAAGTAACAATAGAATTATGAGCCTGTTTGGAAACCACTCCAAACGTAGTTTTCAAGAATTTTTAGGCCTAAACCTCAGTTTAGGAAAATTTTAAAATAAACAGCTATATTTGTTTAAACGGATTTTTGGACTAAACCAAGATTTCAGATAAGCTAGCCAGAGCAGCTTATAGAACAGTAAAAGAGCTTATGAACTAACCAATTACTATATTACTCCTACTTTTTCTTACATTCTCTCTCATACTTTTTCTTACACCCTCTCTCATCTCTCCTCTCATCTCTTATCTTTCCTCATTTAATACTCATACCCTTTTTGGTCATTTATCAATCATAAAATCTTTTCTACAAATAACTATACAAACATTCATTTATTCAAAATCACTTTTTTTTTTCATAAGTTCTTCTAGAAAAGCCCTTTTCCATAAGATGTATATAAGCCCGTTTTTTTCATAAGTTTGTTTGAATTTGTTTTTTCCAAACACACACTATGAGTAGAAGAGTTGGGGCTGTTAATTGTAATTTGCCCTAAAACCCAAAAGCAAGGTAATAGGTATTGAGTTACAATTTGCATCAACATCCATCTTACATAAATTAGATTTTAAAACTCACTAGCGTCATAGTATACCTTCAAGCGTATATAAAAGTATTTATAAATCGCTCGTCAATAAAGTTTTTATATTAATAGTAAAATTTGAACTCATAACCTAGATTATGAGTCAATTTTTTACCAACTAGATCAAGTCAACTTTTTACTAATTATATCAAGTTAACCTTTTACTAATTAGATTAACATTTATATATATTATAAAGAATATTAAACAAGCTGGACTTTTAAAGAAAAAATCATAGGCTATTTAAATTAAGTATTTAAATAAGGCTAAAATATAATATATTTACTACATAAGTCAGCCTTCCTAAATTTCAAGTAGGCCAAGTTATAAGTATATCATATTTCTATACCTAGTTTCCAATTAAAGAGCCAAGGACATGTAACTAAAGAGAGTGGGGGCGCCCCCCCGGGGGGGGGGGGGGGTGGCGCGACCTAGTACTCAGACAAGTAGTATAACTCGAATCAGGATCTTGCGTAATCATAATGTTTTCAATCAAGTTGTGAGCTTCTATAACAAGATAGCTTGCACACATGATGGGATCCTTTCTTTGTTCTGAAATAGGCAAATAGCAACGTGGTGGTGTTAGTATTGCAACAGATATCCATCAAATTCCATGCATCATATAAAACAACCATATATTAAAAACATAATATCATTTTTTTTTCAAACACATGTATAACTTTATTGAAAACAATCATACTAGAACTACTTATTATATATAAATATATCTCAATGAAAATTTGAAACTTGACAGCCATCATCTTCTCAGAACTTAAAGACTTTATAAACCTTCATTTCTTCTCTTTTTCTTTTTTTTGTGATTTTTTTAAGGTTGAAAAAACTTTTTACAATATGACGACAGCTGTGCTGGTGTCATAAAATAATAAAATGTTTGCTGATTAGATGTGTAACCGCAAGTTCAATGTGGGACTTAATCAATTAGTTGAGCTATTTTTTTGGGTCAACAATCAATTAGCTGAGTTAATTTACTCTTTTTAATGATATTTTTTTCAATTAGCTAATGAAGTAATAGTTCTAATTAAAATTTGAATTGTCAATTAAATTCCTACATTTTAATTATGATAACAGCGATGAATGTATCGTCAACTTATGTGATGATTAGATGTTTAAATTTTAATATTTTTTATCCAATAAAAATTATTAATAATTAATTATAATAAAATCAAAGCTAAACATAAACTTAAGTGAAAAAAAAATATTGGAGTTTAACACTTTAGCTAAATACTCAAATTCAAATTTTATTTAATTATCTCAAATGTTAAGTGAAAAAGAGAGAGAAAATAAAATAACATCATTCTAATTTCTCCCATTGACCCTGTTTGTAACGACTACTTGCTTTTAAGATAGTTTAGTGTTTAAGTTTTGACAACTGTTAATAGACAATCAAAATTGGACCGTGTCTATCTATGAATTAATTTTAACTTTTTAGACTGTAAAGTTTTATTCAATTAATAATAATTATATCAGGCATTATAGAAAAATAATAAAAATATTGTTTTTCCTTAATGATAAAAAGTATTTAGAAGTTAGTAACAAACAAAATATAAATGTGACTGCATGTAACCATGTATACTATAAAAAAATAAATACAAGAAATTAAGAGAGAGGGATATTGGTCCCACGCATGGGAAAAATGAAAAGAAAACAAAGAACGATTAAAAGTAAAACTAAACAATAAAATTTATAATAACCCGTATAATTTATAAATTATAAACAATGGAATTCTCATCTCATATTTTATATCATTCATGAAAAACACACATGCATATATATATATATATATAATAATACAGTAATGAACAAAAATAATAATTATCCTTCCAACAGATACATAAGGAGTGACGAGAGAACACGCGCCGCCCAAAAGAAAAAAAACGTAAAGCTGTAAGAAAAAAGTTAAAACCCCAAAATCCCCCTGAAATTTCTTGCTTATCCATCAAGTTACAGGCAAAGTTTTCAAAAACACAAATAAACCAGTGTGAGGCGGTGAGGTCAAAAGGAGAAACCAAAGGATAACTAGGGTCTCAAAAGCTACAAAAATACTCTTTTCGAGATATTTAGACGGTTGAGATTGCTCACAAGCCCTGGCATCCGAAACGGTCAAATCCTCTCTGTTCCGCCCAGCAACTATCTTTTTATTCCCTTTCTATCAAAAAGGACTGAGACCTATATCACTCCCTCTCCTCCGATCCTTCCACTAAAAATCAAATACATCATTTTACCACGATGGTGCTGAAAACTTGCGTCAAGGAGGAAGAGAGGAATGCTGTAAAAAATTATCTGCAAGTTAATGTGGGAAGGTTTCTATTGTGTTGTTTGACATGGATGGCGCCCTCTACAACAGTCAAGACCTTTCTAGAAGGGCGGTCGTTGATGTAGTTACGGAGATGGGCGTTCAAGTCATTGTCGAAGATTTTGTGCCGTTCATGGGAACCGGTACTATTTTTACTTTTTTTTTTTATTTCCTTTCTATCCAGTTCTTTAACAGATTTTTGTTTCAGTTCCTTTCATTCTTAATGAGGCAACAAACAGGTTATTTTGGTGGACCATCACTTTAATTTAACCTGTACCTATCGCTTAATTCTGTATCGGCGTTCATTCCATAGTCTCCATGATATACTGTGACAAGTTGTTATGGCATTTAATCCTTAGTTTCTGATTATGGTTTTGTGATTTTTCACTGAATTGTTGCAAATATTTGTTTCACGTGTAATTTGTATTGCAGTAGACAATTGTATTTCATAATTGAAATTTTCATATACGTTGTTTTACCGGAACTGAAATAATTTGATGGCTTATAGTTGAAAACTTGAAGTTTTAAGAAAGATCCAAGGATGCTTTGTGGTCTTATGGTTGAAGACTTCAAGTGCTTCAACCAATTTGTGGGAATGATGCTTTGTGGCTTTGTGGGCTTATGGTTGAAGACTTGAAGTGCTTCAACCAATTTGTGGGAAGTATTCTTTGTAGCTTTTGTGGGCTTATGGTTGAAAATTTGAAGTGCTTCAACCAATTTGAGGGCTGATTGATTTAAGAAGGATCCAATGATGCTTTTGTAGCTTTGTGGTTTTATGGTTGAAGACTTCAAGTTCTTCAACCAATTTGTTGGAAGGATACTTTGTGGCCTTGTGTGCTTGTGGTTGAAGACTTCAAGTGCTTCAACCAATTTGAGGGCTGATTGATATAAGAAGGATCCAATGATTCTTTTGTGGCTTTGTGGTTTTATAGTTGAAGAATTCTAGTTCTTCAACCAATTTTTTAGAAGGATGCTTTGTGGCTTTGTGGGCTTATAGTTGAAGACTTGAAGTTCTTCAACTAATTTATGGGTTGATTGATTTAAGAAGGATCCTAGGATGCTTTTGTTGCTTTGTGGGATGATTGATTTAAGAAGGAACCAAGGATGCTTTATGACTTTGTGGTCTTATGGTTGAAGACTTGAAGTTCTTTAACCAATTTGTGGGTTAATTGATTTAAGAATGACCCAAGGATGCTTTGTGGCTTTGTGTGCTTGTGAATTTAGAAATCTATTGTTTGGTTCATGATTAAGGCAAAAAGTGGGAGAGGCCAGCCCAAATGTTTTTTGTCATTTTATATTTATTATGTGTATAAATTTTTTGGAGAAAAAAATGGTGGCCCCTCCATAATGAACTTGTCTTCATCCCTGGTTGGTTGGCAGTTGAAGTGGCAATTATGCCAAACAATTGAATGTACAAACTACTAGTTGACGTAAGGTAATCAATCTTTGTCAATTGTTTCTATGGTATTTTTAGCCTTTGCAGATTCTCATTTACTTTGATATAACATGTTCTTTGACAAACATCACTTGCTTTGTTGGGTTGTGTAGTTTTGTATTATATATTAGTCATTACATCCTTGAAACCAGACAAGCTAAGAAAACCTTTTAGGAGGTGTTACCTCTGCCAAGGGAGTTAGAGGATTTGACCCAAAAGAAGCAAAATAGAGATTCTTTGAAATTTATTTCACTTGATGATGCTTTTTGATTTCTTTTCTTTTAACTTTGCCTAAATTATTTCTTCTTATCTCAGTATGCAAAAATGGAGTCTGGAATTGGATTCCCAGGTGCCCTTGAGCTTATTTCTCTGGTATGTAATACTAGCAATGATTGACATTATTTGATCACATTGTCCCTCCTTAAGTGGCTTAAAGAGGACTTGCCACCATATGATAATGTAAAGGAAAAGGCCTTAAAGTTGATGTTGCTCAAGCGCTGACCATATAAAGGTTGATGCAAATCTAGCTGTTGCTGCTTTACCATTGTCATTGTAAGAAAACACACTTGTTGAATATTCATGGACTTAAGCAGCTGATATTTAATTATTACTCTAGAAAATTATGTCACTGATTTAATTATTTTAATTTCTAACTAAATTTCTCTAATTTTTGTGGGTTTTTTACAAGTTACAAGTTTGACATTTGATACAAGTGATTCTACAGTGTAGGTAACATAGGAGAGAGTTTCAAATATTGACACAGTGAATGAGATTATTTTTTTTCTTTTTAATATTGTTTGATAGGTTCTTTTGATCTTTATAGATAAATTTTAATTTGCCAATGAATTATATAAAATATTGAATTTATTCCTGGTCAAATTTTCTTTAAAGTTTTGAATGTTGGAATTGTGAGCTACATGTATATTATGATTTTGGCTTAGTGCCAAAAGTGCTGAATATTTGCTTTTGTGGGATTTGATGTTATATTTGCTATCACTTCCTATCAAGTTTAATATACTTGTGTGAATGGTTGAATCAATTTTGTCTTAACTCAACATTGACATTTTGCAAATAGCCATCTTCTTCAACCTGCTATCAGTGTCTTGTTATAAAAAATGCATTGGTTAGGGTGCAGGATGCCAAAGTTACACAGATGATGTATTCGAATATAGACATAAAGTTTCCTACATGTAAACTAAAATCTCTTGGGACCAAAAATCAGTGTAAGTTCATGCATCAAAGAGTATAACTAAAATTACTATGTAGTCAACTGCTTGTTGTTTGTAGATATATAGCACTCAAGACTACACTATCAAACAAGGCATTAGAATATGCTTTTCCCAACACTTATCCATGATGATATAGGAAGATTCCCTCTCAATTATCGTGAAGAAGGATATAGTACATGCATTGTCAATGGAAAACAATGTTCAAGAATATCATATTGCTTGTTTTTATCACATGAAACTATTGAGTCAAGATAGTAATTTTGCATTCAATTATTCTTGGATAATGCTTGGACTGTTGATTCTATTTTGCATGAGGTTTTATCTAGACACTCTATTGCAAATAAGAGGATGTAGGGGCACAATCTTTTAATAATTCTGCGCAAACTTCATCTGCAATTCTTGGTGGAAATTCAGATGACATACTTCACAAAACTACATGTGGTGCCAATTGGGAGATTTTCCCTACTAATTAAATGGTAAGCCAATTTTTTGTTAATTTTAATCACCTGCCAATGTTTTACTTTTCTTATTTTTTTCTTCCTCTTGCAATCTTGCTTTCTTTATTGATTTCTTAATCACAATTTTAATTGTAGGTCCCACAGAAAACATCACCAATAATGCTCTTGACCTTGATGATTAATAAAATAATTTGGTTCACTTGGCCTCTGGATATAAGATTTTACATTGTTGATCCAGATTTTATAGCCCCTTTCATGCAGGGATTGGTCTTAGCATACCTTTCTCTCTCTAAAAGAATAAATAATAAGTTAGAATTCCTATTAAATACATTCTCTAGGAATGATGTATAGTGTTGGTCTATTTATGTCATTTTATAGGATGAGAATATATGGAGTTTCTGTTGGTATCACGTGAGGTTACTAAAACAATTTTTGGACACGTTACAGAGTTCTCGGCAAGATATACCAAGATTTGGAAGCCTGAGTATTGCTATCTCTTGCCTCATATTCAGTGTAAAATAACTTGAAGGTATGATTATATTGCACAAAATATGTTGTAAAGCAAGAATGATGCATATACATGTAGAATCTTCACATTTACATTTTAATTTTCTCCGAGGGGCAATTGATAGGCAACTTCATTTTTTAGAATTACTTCTTTTTGCAGGTAATGCAATATCCTTCCCCTCAATCTATTCGAAATATGTTGTTTGGTGTAAGCCAACCATCTTGGGAGCAAAATGAAGGTAATCATATTCCATGAAAGAGATTATCTATGCACTTTGCCTTTTTTCTTTTTACTATTTTCATAATTTGGTCCATGGATGGTACTACTATCCAAAATATAGGAGCTAGATAAGGGGTTAGTTTTCTTCCTAAATGTATGATATTAATTCATTTTATCTCTTATATTTATTATTTTTTCTAAACTAGTTTATCTAATTTATAAATTGATATAATCTAATATTACGTAAGGGCATTTTAGAAATATCAAGTTACATTTGTTATAATTAACTAATTTATCTAGTTTCTATGATTTACACACATTAGTTAAGTAACTCTTACATTAAGGGTTGAAGGAGTAGTATTTATGTTTTTGGATGCCAAAGAACTATAATCCTAATGTGTTGGACCATAAAATAATGGAAGCTTTCATGACCATTTCAAAAAGTTGGCAGATCTAGAAACTTGAGCTATTAGGTAGGGCCTTTGAAACTTATATTTTAACAATAAGTCTAATATTTGGTCATCTTCACCTTTAATGACTCTTTTGATACTTCTCTTTTTCATTCTCTCATTGCTTTTGCGTTTAAAAAGTGAAGCACAATAATTTTACCCTTTTTTTGTTTTGGCAGATCAAGATATGATGTGAACTACATAGATGATCTTGAAGTCAAGTAAGTAGTGATTTATTGATTTATTACTATTATAAAGTTTTCATGTAAATAATTATTGTCAATTACTGTGAGTATAGTCTATAAATAGCAACACATCACAGCTTCACTAGTAACGAGGTTTTACAGACAACCTCCTTCAATAATTGCTACATCCACACTTTCACATACAAATTTTGCCATGGCTCTGTATTCTGCTTCTACACTTGATTGTGACACTACATTCTATTTCTTGCTTCTCCAGGCTACCAAATTTCCTCCTATAAAAACACAGTATCCTGTAGTGGACCATCTTGTGACTTTTGATCTACCATGATCGGTATCACAAAAACACTCAATATCTGTGACCATGATTCTTGTACAATATCTCACGACCTGGAGATCCCTTTAAGTAATGTAACAAATGTTCTAAGGTAGCTTCCTACTATCGGACAGTTGGCGAAACTATAAATTGGCTAAGGGTACTTACTGGATAAGTGATATTATGAGTGGCCATCATAAGATAATTCAATTTGTCAATCAATCTCTTGTACTTCTCTGAGTTCTCAAACTACTTGTTCTTAGCAACTTTAATAGGATTTTCATATGGTATACTACCATTAGCATCAAGCAGAGGATTATAAACCATAAGAAAGCTAATTGGGGCAGCTTATAGGTTTCTAGTTTCTTTTAGAAAATCAAGAACATATTTTCTCTGAGTTAATAAGATGCCATTCCTGCTCCTTATGACTTCAATCCCCAGGAAATACTTCAATGAACCCAGATCCTTCATCTAAAAGTAGGAGTTAAGGTATGACTTGAGTGATAAGATCCCTGAGACATCTTCCCTGTAATTACAATATCATCGACATACACAACTAGTATAATCTTGCCAGTACTTGTTCATTGATATAATACAGAATGATCACACTTACTTTTACATAAGCCAAAGTTCTTTACAATAGTACTAAATCTGTTAAACCAAGCCCGAGGATTTTGCTTCAAACTGTATAAAGATCTCTTAAGGTGACACACTTTACCACGTTCCCTCTGAAGAACAAAACATGTTGCTCTATGTATACTTCTGCAAGAAGATTGCCATTTAGAAAGGTATTTTTTATATCTAGTTGAGAGAGATCCTAACCATAAGTAGTAGCCAGAGAGATTAAGAGACGAACAAATGAGAGCTTGGTCATGGGGAAAAAAGTCTTAGAGTAGTTAACACCATACTTTTGAGTATAGCCTTTAGCAGCAAGGCAAGTCTTAAGGCATTCAAAGGTGCCATTAGCTTTAGTTTTAAAGGTTAACACCCATTTACACACAATAGCTTTTTGTCCTGCTCGTAAATCCACTAAGGTCCAGTGCTAGCACGATCAAAGGCTTACATCTTCTCCTTCATAGTAGTACACCAATATCGGTGGGATAAGGCCTTAAGAAGAGATTGAGGTACAAAAATAGTGTCTAGAAAAGCAATGGAGGAACAAGAAGCAAAGGAGATGTGGTTATAAGAAATAAAAGAAGAAATAGGATAGGCACAAGTGCATTTACTTTTGTGGAGGACAATGGGTAAATCAAGTGAGGGATCTGGAACAGGTGTCTTAGAGTCAATGATCAGGTCAGGCGCAGGGTGAGTAATACTCTCTACAAGATCGGATCACAAAGTAGATAATGATGGAGAAGAATCGGCTCAATGGACGTATTGATTTCCTTCAAACGTCTAGTTATATGAAATAAAAGAAGAAATAGGATAGACACAAGTATGTTGACCTTTGCAGAGAGCAATTGGCAAATCAAGTAAGGGATCTTGATTTGGAACTAGGGGTGAAGAACGAGTGGGGCGGGTTGGCCGATGGTCAGCCTGTGCCCCGCTCGTGTGTTATTAACTGGGCACAGGCTAGCCCTGCCCCGTGCACTAGCCCGTTTAAGACCGTAATAAATGGGTTAGGCTGAACTCATTTGTCAAAGATAAAAATTTTTCTTGTTTAAGCCTATTTGAAGTTCTAATAACAATGATAATAAAAAAACAATGGTGCACACATGATATAATTATTCATCCTAAAATCACAAAAGAAAACACTATAATCATAACAAGAAGTTTGTAACTACACAGTTCACAATGCACACATAATATGATCATTTATAATCTTCATTTTTTAATTGGATTATGATCATACATCATTTTCATCAGATTCACTTGTGATGGTTGTAGATGGAGCTGCCTCTACCTCTACAAAACAAATTTAAAAAAGTATATTAGTATGTAATAAAAAGATAAAACAATACAAGTTGAAAATGTTATTGGAATTACCAGTAACAAGACTTGTTGACTGCTCAAAATTATCAAAATCAAACTCCTGCAATTTAGGGGGAGTCATACGTAGCCAATTTTGAGCACATATGAGTCCCTCAGCCATGCTTGAGGATAAGGAGCTTATAAAAGTATCGATGACTCGGCCTCCAGTACTAAAAGCCGATTCAGAAGACGCTGTAGAGACTGGAGCAGCCAACAAATTACAGGCAATAAGACTTAGAACTTTATACTTGCAAGAATGCTCTTTCCACCATGTCAGAAGATCAAATTTGGATTCACAATAGTCAAGTAAATCAACTTATAGATATTCATCCACTTCTGAAAGTTGTTCAACCTCTTAAGGCATAGTCTTTGCATTAGTTAAAAACTTCTTAAAAGTGGGATTAATGGCGGACAATAACATTCCAAGGTCAACCTCTAGAACTAGCATATTCCTAGCACAAGCATTGGCATCGACTTGCTCTAATAATGGCTCAACTGAGATGTAGAGGCATCCTTGTTAGAAGGATTGAAGTCACTTGCCTACTAATCCTGTAATCGATACAAGACATCAATAATCTGCTTTAACTTTGATTCACGCTTCATCAGATCAAGAAAAATTGTTTCAAAAGCATCTTTAACATATGTCAGCTTGTATCGAGGGCTAATATTACTACTATAACAAAAAATGAATTCAATTTCTCCAAATTCCCTAATACTTGTCATACTTTGTTAACATCCTTCTAGCCATGTAACCCAATAGAGAATAGGAACTATCTATACTTGTGAAAATGTATGATTGAATAGCGATTATATTAGTCATCACATAATTTGATACCAAAAATTTTAGGGTCATGGAGTATAACAACTTCAAAAACATAAGAAACTCCTTCGTAACACCCTAATCATATGCAGTAGGAGTTATACTGTAGGGGTAATAGTTGTATTAATAGCATTATTATGATAAATATCAACACCCTAACCCCAATCATTATATTGCCTTGAATCAAGTTTAACTTGCTTTTTGAAATAATCCTTGTAATATGCATCTTCTTCCTCCATCCTAGTGAAGACTTTGATGAACTTAACTGTATTGTCCAACATAAGGTATGTCGAATTACACCTAATAACAATAATATAAACAAAGAATAAGTATTAAGCTAGCTGTCAAGTTGACAAGCATTACGTAAATAAAACATTGACATTATAACAATTACCTAGCAGTACAATCCAAACATAATAAGCTATTCAAACAATTCTCTTTTTTTCAACCAACTCTTTAAATATGTGTTGTCTTCTTGGAGAAGATCTAACAAATTTAATCGCATGCCGAATAAGCTCAATGGATTTGTTCATTTCTTGTAGTCCTTCAAAAACAACTAGATTTAATATGTGAGCAGCACACTGCATTTGCAAGAACTCTCCATCAAGTACTAGACTATTCAAACTCCTTAAGTATTGTTTTCAAATAAGTAATTGCAGTATCATTGGAAGAAGCATTATCAACTATAATAGTAAAGACTTTGTCAAGGTACCACTTCAACAAACAATCCTCAATTTACTTGCCAATTGTATCCTTTTTGTGGTTCTCAATGACAAAAATTAAAGATTCTTTTTGTGTAAAGTCCAATTATCATCAATCTAGTGAGCAGTCAAACACATGTAATTTGAGTTTTGAACTGAAGTCTAACAATTCTAGTAAGGGCCACACGAACTTTAGATCATTTAAAATATCTTTTCAAACTTTTTGTTTCTTCTAGATACAACTTGTAGCAATCTCTAGCAACTGTCCATCGTGAGGGGATTTGAAATCTAAGTTGAAGCTCCTGCAATAATTCTTGAAAACCCTCCCCTTCCACAGTCCTAAAAGCCATCTCATCCTTAATGATGAAACCTACAAGTGCTTTTCTGCATCGCTCTTAACTAAACACGTGTTTGATCAGAACTAGAGAAAAAACTCTATGTCTGACTATTTGCTCTGTTCAGATTTTGCAAGCACTGTGCCAAATGTCACCAACGTTAATTTGTCTTATGAAAAGTAGGCTAGCTTGTGTAATTTGCACCACAATAGTTATACTTTGCCCGATTTTTACCTTTTGTTTCACTTAATAGCATCCTAGTAAAATGTTTCCATGCATAAGATATTTGGCTCCTTTTTTCCTTGATTGTGCTTGAGCTTTCCCTTCCTTATTTGGTGAGATAACAGTACCTTCAACTTCAGTTTCATTAACTTCTTCAATAGCTTCTTTCATCATTATGATTGGAGATTGTTCTTAGCTTATTTTCCTTCCTAATAATCTAAACCAATAAAAATAAAACAAGCAACAGTTGCTTTTGAACTAATCAAATACATCAAACAAGCAACAATAATATAAATCAACTACTCTTGTGAAACATTTAAACGAGTTATGATTAACTCAGTGATGATAATGGAGAGGAAAACATAAGCCAAATGGCAGGGTTGTGTGGCCAAATGGGGAATGAGGGTACGAGTCATTGTTCAGAGTTTGCCAAAACCATGTTTTAGATTTTCTATTACCATCCGATTTATTCCATTACATTTTATATCTTGATCCGTGTTTTGCAAGCTACAACATATCATTGTTTAGAGTTCATATATCAACTCCACATAACTCAAATACCACAACCATTGGTATGTGGATTAATGGGCAATGTAGAACATTCAACTCAACAAGTGTCAACAGCATAATATAATATTGATGGCAAAATCCAACTTGGACTCTATAGAAAACTAAGATGAGTCCAAAGAACTTCAAACTAAAATAACAAAATTTGAACTTGCTACATTAAGTACTACAATCTAGCCAACCATTATTTGGGCTTTGTTTATGATCACTTCTTACATTTAAACATAAACTAAATACTTCAATTCAGAAAGCAAATAAGTCACATTTAAGTTCTAAGATTGCAAAAGCATGCTTAACTTCAACATAAACAGAACAAAATAAAATATAGATTCAAAGCTATATGTCTCACTAGATTTTTGGAGAAATCAATGTGAGACTAAAGTCTGACGATGTGAACAATGAGGCAAGTCTGACAGCCAATAGGTGAGGGAGGAGAACAGACAGTGAGAAAGACCCGATAGCAAGAGGATTAAAGCTTATGGGACGACGGGTTTCACTTTAAGAACTAGATGAGGACATGAAGAATGCTGACAGCGATTATGGTAACAAGTAGAGGTGGAGGCGTGGACATAGAGCAAAAGATGTAGATGTTGCTTCTTGCCTGCTTCCAGTTCCAAATCTAGTTCGTCCTTCGTTGATGGAGGTATCGATATAGAGGACTGGAGGGGAGTGTTAACTGCCGCCTATTGAGGCGACGAGGCATAGTCAGCTTTACCATGGAGGTAGAGGTTGCAAACCGAATGCCAATTGTTAAATGAGTGAAATTAAATGTCAAACCAGAACCCTAAGGCTTAAAGTCCTAAACTGCTAAAGAGTAAAAACATCTAAACCATTAACCCAATAATAATATAAAAAAATATAATATACATATATATGGGCGGGCATGAGCAACCCGATAGTATGCTTGTTGCCCGCCCTAGAATAGGAGATGTCTCAGTCAAGGATTGAGTCAGGCCCAAGGTGAGTAATGCTTTCTATAGGATTATATGATGAAGTAGACAATGGCATAGCAGAATCGGTGCAATGGCCATATTGGTTTCCTTCAAATGTCTAGTACAAACCTGAGATAAAGGTGTTGACAAGGTGACATAATGCACCAAAAGAGGATCCTTCTTCGCAGGTAGAGAATGAGGAGCAGAAGTGTTAGAAGTAAAATATGCAACAGATTCCTAAAAAGTAATATCAGCAAAAACTAGATAATGATTAATAGTATGAGAGAAACACTTATAACCCTTATGAATACGAAAGTAACCAAGAAATACACTTGAGGGATTTAGGATCTAATTTAGAGATAGTAGGACGCACATTCCAGAAAAACAAAAATATTAGGAGCAATAAGAAAAAGATTTGGAAGGAAAGCGAGTGGTGTAGGGAATGTGACTATCAAGAATAGAAGAGGAAATGCAATTAATGAGAAAGCAAGTAGTGGAGACTGTATCCACGCAAAAAGTTTTAGAACCTGCAAGTGAAATAAAAGTGCACGAGCTACTTCTAATAAGTGACAATTTTTTCTTCCGCACATCATTCTGAGCTGGTGTATCCACACAAGAGGATTGATGGAGAATTTTGTTTTGAAGCATGAAAGAGTGAAATGATTCAAAAAAATATTCTTTAGCATTATTACTGCGCAAGATATGTATAGAAATATTTAATTTATTTTTTATTTTGACAGTAAAGGCATAAAAGTGAGAATAAGTCACCAGTTTTGGACCTAACTGGATATGGACCACAAATATCGGAGTGCATTAACTCAAAAGGATACAACTTATTTATTGACTCGAGATACTAAAGGAAGATAAAACATGACTTATAATCTAATGACGACATATACTGAAACTGAGGATAAAATATTTTTAAAGATGATAAAGATAAATGACCTAAATGACAATGTGCTTTAAAATGAGTGACACCACTGATACAAGCCAGTGCACGAGACTACTGACCATCGTCCGTGGGTTCAGCTGAAGAAGGGGTAAGACATGTGACTATTTAAAGCGTGTTCGATCCCTGGGGAGTACCACTTTGTTGTCATTCTAGTTGCAGTATTTGGGGAGATATCCTAGCTCCTAGATGCCTAGGTTTATACCTTAGGGTAATAGACAGCTAGCCCTGCCTAATATTGGTATCACTTAGGAGGAGGGGAGATTTTGCTCTGCCCTTAGATCAAGGGTGAATCCAACCTTACAAAAATTTTTGTATTAAAAAGTAATGACCGCCAGGTTCGTAACCCCTGCTAATAATCTTCATCGTCAAAATATCATGTATCAAGCAATGGTCAAGAAACATTGAGACACAACATTGAGGAGTAAGTTTACTAAAGGACAAAAGGTTAAATATAAGATTAGGAACATTGAGCACATATTCCAAATGAATAGACGAGGCAAGGTGAAAAGTGTCAGAACCAAGAACACGGGATTGGGAATTGTCCGCAATGTTGATATCAAAAGGGTTAGTTTAAGAATTGTAAGTGGATAAGAGATAGTGATTACCTGTCATGTGGTCAATAGTGACAATCTATGATCCATTTGGAGGAAGAAGAGACAAGGGCAATAGTCTCATTATCTCTTACAATAGCAGCACTCATAGGTGAATTGACAAACTTTATTTGAGCATATTTAGCAGTAGAAATAGTAACCGTGTCATTAGCTATGGTGGCCACATCCTTCAACTCTTGATTAATACCCTTAGTGTAGAACCATGACAATTAGGTAGCCCACGATTATCATTCTAACCTTGATTGAGCAATGCACTAATAGGTGTAAGAGATACCAATGAAGAGTTTGTTCAATTCTCAGTACACGAGAGAAGGCTTCTTCAAGATAGGGGAACTGAGTCCCAGATAAAATTTAAGAGCGAGCAGTCGCATATCGATTCGAAATGGCAGTAAGAAAACTCATGGTAACCATTTGCTCTTAGTGAGATATATTGACCTGGCTCTCATTAGAAATAGATATAAGGGCATTTATCACTTCATATGGTCCTTTAAAGTCTATAAAGAAGGCCTTAAGAGTCATTCGGTATCTTGGTGCAATAGAAATATTTGCAAATCACATATGGCAGAGAAACATGCCAGAAAAATAGAGGACTGATGAATCTGCTACTGGCACACGTCACGCTCGATTTTGTTGATCAAAGTGTCATGCTCATCGCTAGCCAGTGCATGTCGTCGTTAGTGGTCATAACAGCAAACCCAACCGCAGATGGGGACGGCCATAAAAGAATGCCAGTGAAAAGAAAAAAATATTAGAAATAAGGATTTCTAATTAACCTACTTTGGTACAATATTGTTTCAGAGAAAAATCTGATGAAAAATACTTATACTTTATTAATATTTTGAAAGGGTATATATACCTAATAGATAATCCTAGATATTAATGAAATAATACTATATCTCATTCTATCTACTAATTACATGATATTTACATGTCTTTTAATATCTCCATAACCATAAAGTAATATTATATGTAGTGGGTTTTTTTTTAAGTTGTCGAGATTTGAAGGATTGAGAGTAGAGGGAAAATAAAGTCTCAAAATATGATTATTCTTTTGAATGAATGAGAATACAAATATGCCTTTATATAGGCAAAAATATAAACTAATAGGCTAAACCTAAAATCTATCATAATCATAATATAGCATATTTATTCTTCTAAGATATGATAATTTAATATTCAAATTTGATCATAAATAATATCTAAATTTAATTTTGGACAATTAGTTAAATAACTAACAAAACATAATATTAATTATTTAATAATTAATTTTAAACTACCGCATCTCAATACTCCCCCTCAAACTGGATCTACAGTTTGAATACTTGTGTTTTTCAACACTCTCCCTTAAGCTGGGAGGTAGATTGGATGTGAGAAGTATCATTATAGAAGAATCAGAACTTTTAGTCCTTAAACTAGTAGTGACTACTGAACTGAAGTTGATTGGATCTTAAATATAAATCTTAAGATAGTTGCGAACTTGACGAAAAACTTCCATGTTGGAGTCCTGACAATAATATTTGTAAGAGAGAAACTTGATGAAGAATCATATGCACTAATCCTATAACCTATGAGATCATGTGAGAAGAGACCTAAGTTATCCTATTTCGTCATATGTATTATTCAAGAGCAACATGCTCATACAATCATGATAACCTATTTGGGTTTACAGATTAATCTAACCTAACTTGAGGGAGAGAACTAATTCCATAACCTATCAGATTTTGTGAGAAAAGATCCAAGTTACTATCTTCTATCGTAACCCACTAAAAGATTTAATATTCCTTCAAACTTGACTTTCTTCTTCTTCTTCATCATCAATATTAATATTCCTGCTCTGATACCATGTGGAAATTTGAATGATTGAGAGTAAAAGGAAAATAAAGCCTTAAAATATTATTAATCTTTTGAATGAATGGGAATATAAATATACCTTTATATAGGCAACACTATAAGCTAATAAGTTAAACCTAAAATCTATTATAATCCTAATATCTTAGATTTATTCTTCTAAGAATGATAATTTAATATTCAAATATAATCCTAAATAATATCTAAACTTAATTTTATATAATTAATTAAATAATTAACAAAATATAATATTAATTAATAATTAATTATAAACTACCGCATCTCAACATAAGTATGCCTTATTTTCTCTTTTTTATATACTGAAAAGTTTAGGTGGATTCAACATTAGTCCCCCACTCAGGTCAGGGCCCAGCCATAAGTTTCATAGAGCGCTTACAGGGGATTAACGAGATTGTCTACTAAAGAAGCCTTCACGATGGCAATAGGAATCGAACTAACTTTGAAATTGGGGTGCTTGTTACCATCCAAGAGCTGTAGTTACTTATAGGTAAGGATCTTTTATTGTTATTATGGCATGATAATTCATTTCTTTTCCATGTCTGAGGGTACGAGGGAATGCTCAAATTCTTGTGTAATTTGTCTATTTTTTCACTAGTAAAGTTTAACTCTCCTTTGGTTTTGCTGGCACCTTTTTTCTAAAAGATTTTTTTTTTTAATATCATCAAACTTGACAGTCCCTACGGATGGCAGGACCCAAACCCCACTCTAACGAGACCATCATCAGCAGACATAGTGACCGTCTCCACTTGTATCAAAAGAAAAGAGTGACCATTTCCACCAATGGTGTTTCATCAAATGAAGGAATCTTATCTATGCATGTATCGTTACCAAATGATTGCTACTCGTATTTCTCAAAGGTCCTCATAATTCTCTTATCTTTGGACTACTTAGTATGTGATTATGATCAATAGAATATATAGTCAGTCTTTTATAAATGAATTTATTATTTCGTTTTAACTATTCCCCAAACTTCCTTGCTAGGAAGCAGGTAGTAGATTTAGTGTTGATATAGAACTTGAAGATGCCATCAATGTTAGTGGATTCCTTGATGAGGGATCTTCAACTCTTTATTTTTAGAGGTCATCTACTTCAGCTTGAATGGGAAGAATTAATTGCAAGGTATAACTTATCATAGCAGAATGAGCAATATAATGTTATTTATCTTGACTATCAATAAACGCTTTAGCAGATATTATTATGCAATCAACAATAAGATAATTGAGGGTGGGCTTATGGATGAAAATGGGATTGAACTGGGCACCACATCAATTTTGTGCCCAAATTTATAAAATGAAATCAAAATATGTTGAAGCTATTCGAGGAAACAGTTGCTTTTTTCTTGTAGAACTGTATATACTTCAAGAAATCTATTTCTAAACAAAATAGAGAAAACATTTTCAATGAGGTGTTTGGATTTCAACAAAATTATGGTTTTAAAAAGGTTTTTAGCTCAAACTATAGTTTTAAATTTTTTGTAAACAAATAGCTTTAAATGTCTATAATTATTTCTAACGTAAACTATAGTTTTAGATAAATTTTTTAGAATAGCTTCTGGATAGAAAAAAAGGCTTATGGACCTTAAAAGACTATTTTACCCTTATTTTTCTAACACTCTCCTTTCTCTGTGGCATTCTCATCATTCTGTCACGTCTTATGCAATTAGTCCTTCACTGCACTTTCGTTGAGGTATGATGGTCTGTTGTCGTGCTCCTCTTTCTATTGTGGCTAGTCTGTCACTAGAGCTTCTCTAGTTCGTCGTTAGAGTTTCTTTGCTTCATGGAGAGGAGGTAGACAGAGAGGATGTCACTAGGAATGAAGATGAAGAAGATAAATGGCCTATATTATTTATGTTTTTCATATCGTATCCTTTCTAGTAATTTATTAATAACATAAGTCATTCTAGTAATAACAATCTAAATATCTATTTATTCATAATTACTTTTTTTATAAAATCTTCTTTATAAGAATTTATCCAAAATTACTTTCAAATCACTATTTTTTTCGTAAGTTATTTCTTAAAAGCCAATCTAAAGGGGCCCAATCCTTCATAAAGTTGTGTGTAGTTGTTACTATGGAGAATGCAATGGGGAGAATGAAAGTGTTACTATTACAGTAGCTTCTTTTTTCTTAAAAAGAAAATATGATATTTATGTGTTTGCAGATTTACTATTGCAAGGAAAACGAGGTTTGTTTGTATCAAATTTCAATGCTTACAGTTTGAGGTACCCTTTCTCCTCCTTTTTTGGCTTGTAACATATAATGTTTAAATGCTTAAGGTTCGCTCATGATTTTTCTTTTAACCATCTATAGTTTAGCAATATAAGAAGTCATCTTCCCTTAATCATCTTTTTTATTTTGGAAAAAAAAATCAATATCTTGTAATCATAATTAAGATGGTTTTTTTGTGGATAAGTAAGGAATGAATTGGCTAACAATCAAGGAAGACACTCGTGTGTTGTTAAGCTATAGTCTATAAATAAGTAATACTTCATAAGTTCACAAAAAGTTAGAGTAAGAATGTTTCATCCCAACCCTGAGCCAAGCTAGTAATCATCGTGGGAATTTTCCTCTGACGATAACTAGATGCTTTATCATCAAAATTGAATCCAAAGGGGGAAGAATGTGTTCATGTGTTCATAGACTAGAAATTTGGATCTAATAATGGATACATGGAACTATACATTGAGAGAACCCAATTTATTGTGAATCGAAATACCTAAATAAATGCGAAGGAAAGTCAATGACATAGTTGAGTAGCAATGGTCTCTCAATATTGAAATTCTTAACATTGTTGAAATTGATTAAAAGGAAGCTTTTTTTCTACCCCTCTGTGTGAATATGTCAATGGACAAAACCATAAATTGGTTCAAGCATTTGTCTTCCTGAAAATATGCTTGTAGGGGACCCGTGACTGGCTAGTTCTATGTAATGATGAGGCTTATGTCATTCAGGGTATTTCTTAAAGGGTGATGTCATAAATGTCGTTCGGATATAATATGGTTCTGGGCCTTCATCAAATCAATACAAAAAATGACTTTTTTGCCCCCTTAAAATGGAAGATTTAGCACACTTGATGTGAACATAAAAGGTGATGAATGTGATCTTTCTCTATTCCTAGTCTCTTAAAGGAAGAATGCTCCACGGTGCATGAATAGGTAAGTTTCCCTTTTTTCTAAGCTCAGGTGAGAATCGGCACAGACAACTTAAAAGAATTTACTCTTTAGGGGTTAGTTATTGTCATTGGCCAAAAATAAAGTCTTCGAGTATTTTATCCATAAACTGTTAATTGAGATACTAAATAATCTCACTCTTTAAAAAATCGAACACAAATTTAAATTTTAAAAAAATGCACTTATTAAAAAGACTTTAACCTTAACACTTTTAACTTGATAGAGATTATTCTTAAATTTAAAGTGATTTGGATTTAAACATAATCTCTAGGTTTAAACGAAATGAAAAAAAAATGTCTGTGTATTTGTTTTCTCAACACTATGACACATGATTTTGCATTTGGGAGGGGTAGAATGTGTTCGGTCACAGAATAAAACACTCTTGGGATATATTTAGTATAATGAAAGTAAAAGTAGAATTTTTCACTTTCTTTGTTTAATTGAAGTCACTTTCATTTCTAACATTTTAAATCATAATTTCATAAAAAAAATTAAGAAATAATATTATGAAAGTAGAAGTGAAATATTTTAGACTATTTTATTTCAGTTATAAAATTATTGGATAATTTTAACCCTTTCCAATTTATAAAAAAATATTTTGGACTATTTTATTCTAAGTTATAAAAAAATATACATCAATTTTTTACTTATTTCTATCATATCAAATAAATTTTTAAAATTTATTTCTAACTTAATTTTATTTTTACTTCTACTTCTATAAAAAGTTCTTCTATTCTACCAAATATACCGTTAGTTGTTACATATTAGAAATAATCAAATACTACAAATAGTTAAATTGAGTGTTAAATTTGTATTTAGATTACAATTAATTAAAAGTAATGTAAAACCCAGTTAATTAATTTAATTAAATTAAAGAGTATATAATATAAATTAATCTTAAGAAGTTGAATTTGATCATAATTAACTGATAATTGATTAATTTAATTTTATTAATTTATTTAAAATAGTTAACTAATTTTATATTAAAGATTAAATAGATGGAGTATATAATATTTTATTTATTTAATTTTTAATATAATATTCATGTTACTGTTTATATAGAAAATGCTTTGTAATTGGTATGGTTGTGGGAAAGAATTAGAATATATTGTATAAATACGATATTTTAAAACATTTCTAAAGTTCGAAATCACTCCATGACCAAGTTGCCTGCTTAAAGAATGGGGAGGAACTTTTACTACTGTGCATAGTATTAGAAATTTTCCCAGTTCAAAATTACTTATCACTGTGTGGCGCTAAATGTGCTCTTAGTGACAAGGTCCGATATTTGGTAAAGTTAAATGAGAAATTTATTTTGATATTAAATATAAGATTATAATATATTTTATTTTTTAAAATTGTAATTTTTTTATAAATTATTTATATATGAATATACATGGGAATTTCTATTAAATATAGTCTAAAGATATATGATTAAAAGGATATTTTAAAGAAATTAGCATACAATAATTTATAAATAATTAATTTAATTAATTTTTTTAATATAATTAAATTAATTAAATAAATTTTATATTAAAGATGAGAGGTAATATTTCAATTGCTCAAAAATAAAATATTGAAGTTTTTTTTTACAAATAATGATGTAAGCAACTTTTCTTAAGATGCATGAGGTAATTGAAACACCTTTATGTTTATATTTATAGTCGAAAATAGTAGTTGATATTTGAGCTGAGTTAGATTTCAATTAGAAGGGAATCTGATATTTATTTTTCTGCATATTTGTATCTGGTAATGGAGACGGTCCATGATATGTAATTCATGAAATATAAATTGTACAGGTATTAGGTTTACTCTTTTGTCTTAAAACATGATTCTGAAATTTAAAATATTTGATTGAAATATTTTTAAAAAAGAGTTAAATTTATTTATGATATAAAGGGATAGTGAAGTCTTTTTTTCTTTTAGACAATACTAATATTGGGTAAGGTGAGCCATCTATTACTCTTAAATATAAATTTAGATACATAATACTTTAATTTATTTTATTTTAATATTTTATAATTTTACTTAAACCCTCTATTTTAATTACATATGGTAAAAATATTAGTATTTATAATATATATAATTAAAAATGGTATTATAAAAAAAATTAATATCTATTTATTATGAATAATTAATTTAATTATTTTTTAATATTTTTAAATTAGTTATTAGTTGTTATTTTAAAGATTGGAGGTATTATTACGTTGCTAGTTTATTACATAAGATTTATTTGTGCAATTCGACTCTAGATCACGTAGGATCTGTATTCAGTGCGAGGAGATAATTCGAGCACTAAATGTGTGCACCCACGTGGAAGAATAGGGTTGTACCATCCAAAAAGTGAACGTTGAATAACGCATTGGGCTGATATGAGAGATTAATGAAACGATGCGCTTTCTCCTGTAAAACCAGCCATTTTCCTTTAACAACACCCTGTAACCTTTCTCATCCCTCAAATCGTTTTAATTTGGGGTATTCATTTTTAACTGTTTCAGGTTATCGTGATCTGATTCTAGGTAATTTAAGATGGGTCTATTTCATCCTATAAAAAATTAAAATAGGATATCTTGAGACAGGATAGAGAAGAGGGTTGGGACGGGACGGGACGGTCTCAGTCTGACCCTCGGGATTCCCGTCCCATCCCAAATATTTTTTTAAAAAAATAAAAAATATTTTTATTTTATTTATTTTTTTTATAAAAATAAAAATTAAAAATGGTATTGGTTATATCATATTATTTATTAGATGATTATATTTTTCTCTTCCTTATATGTATTTATTTCTTTACAGATGAAGCACTAACTTCAGTTGGTAAAATGAAAAAATTAAAAAAGTAATAGTATTTATAGTATAATTAATAATATTTATTATTTTAAATTGCTAATCATAATAAAGAGAATTTAATTTTTTCTATTATTTTTTGTGTTTTGATTATATGTTATTAATAGATATGATGTATATAAAATATCTAATAATTTATTGTTTTTAAATAGGGTTCAGAAATTCCTGAACCTGTCCTGACCCAGGATTAGGATATATTCGGAACGGGATGGGATACGAGACGTATTTTGCGTCCTGTGTCCTATCTCAGGATAAGACCGGGATGGTGTTGTCCTGATCCCGTGCCCACCCCTAGTTTTAATTTTAACAAGAAGAAAATGTTGATTTAATTTATAAGGAATTGATTATTAATTTATAAATAAAAATTTGAATTTAAATTTTATTGATAAACTGTTTATAAGTATTTTTTTAAAATATTTTTTAATTGGGAGGTATATCTGATTTGAGTGAGGCTTAAGATCTAATTCACATGATTTTCTTTTTTGCATCATCAAAAAGAGGTTTTAATTCTTTTAAGGTAGAGTCCAAAGAATTTTATTTATGTACTTGTTATATTAACAATGCCACTAGAGTTAATAGCTAATAAGAATTAGTACATTCTCGTTATTGGGATTATGACTCCTTTAATAGATAATCTTGTAAATTCTTTATAAACGTTTTTTAAGTTCTAGAGCTATGACTTAACCTTAGTAAAGAACTAATACCAAATTTACTTAAACTTTTTAGTATAAAAAAATAATGCCACCAAAATTTATAAGAATCAAGTTTTTTGAAATGAGTTAGTCCCTCATAATATAATAAATTTAAATTTAAATTTTTTGTTAAAAAATTTATTTATATTTAATATTTAATAGTATCTTAAATATAATTATTTTTAATAGGAGAAAAAAAAATAAAACTTTCGTGAATATGATGGTTTTAAAAGAAATTAAATGATGATTTTGGCAGTGAATATGATTGTTTTATATGAAAAAAAAATCTAAATAAAAAAATAATTTGCATTGACGGGTTGCATTCAACGTTAGGAGACCTAGAGCCTAACAAAATGACTAATGAAATTGGGTCTAATTGAAATAGGTTAGCACTTGTTGAACAATATTTAAAATAAATCTCTTCTTTGAAAGATATATTCATGATCGTGTCTTGAACAATATAAGTTTTGATACAAAGGGCATGTGTAAAATTCAAAAAAATTAATAAAATGCCACCCATCTCACTTCCATAAAAAGAAAAAAAAACACCCCTTTCTATTAACTTCACCATTCAATTATGAGAGGTTGATATAAATGGTAATTAGTTTAGTATTATTTAAATAAAGTTTTAAGTTTGAGCTTTAGTATATGCAGAAAATCCCTGTTGAGAGACTCATCCACCATAGCCAGGTGCGCAATACAAGTTAGATCTAGATATAGTTGGGATAAAGCTCCAATAAACTGAGTAGACAATAAAAAAAACTTCACCATTCAGTGGCATCTTGAGCATGCATACACGTATTATATTTTGAAAGACTAGCCAATTTTATTAGACTTCAATCCTATCAATATACAGTATGAATTACTCTTTAAATTTAATATAGTATACGCCCACCTAATATTAGATAAAGATAATTAAAAAAAAACGATTCTCTCTTCTAAGAAAAAATCTCCTCAATGACATTGTGATATTTAACAAATATCAGGTACCACAAGTCAATTATTATCACCCAAAGTAGCCCAAATATTAGGATGTGCCAGCAATGTAATGTGTCCTATCTTAAGCAATGGAACTTTAAATTATAACCCAAAATGGAAAAAAAAAAAACAATTGCAATTATAGACGTGGCAAATCGATCCAATATGATATACTAATGTATTGCAATTTTGATACTTTATTGCCTAACACTGGAATTCCTTTTCTTGCATTGTACGGAATATTATGTTGTACAAAGTTTAGTTTTAAAGATTATATCACAGGCTTAATTTTTAGAAAAATAATTTGAAAAAAAATTAAAGAAAACTATTCAATATAATTGGCTTAGTCCTAATATATTTACATATATATATTTAAAAACAAAGATTTTTAAACGTGATATCAAATGTTGGCAAAAAGATTTATCAACCTTCATTTTGTGGAAGACATATGATATATAAGTCAGAAGCAAAGCATGAAGGTGATACCAAATGTTATTATGTTAAAAATTATTTCTATTTTTCATCTAGTCCTTAATAGAAAATTTACTTAATTAATTTAATTAAATTAAGGATGTTAGATAACTTAATATGACATATTTTTTGAAATACATTAATCACCTCATTTAATTCCCTCATTCTACCTCTTTCTTGATTATTGTTGAGGATAAATCAATAGAAGTTCTTTGAAAAAATAATAAATATAGAAAATATATCTTATATTTAAGATTAAGATTAATTTCTAATTATATATTATATTAAGGATCATATGAGTATTAAAAGTATGCACGTAAATAATAAGACATGAAATTTTTAAAATAGAGCTCATAGCAAGGCATGAAGGTGTAAAAACATAGATCTTATATTTAAAACTTATCAATCATGCAATGCTTCTCCTTAATGAATTCACATATAACGAAATGTAAAATAACGAGGATCTAGACATACTCATTTATGAATTTAGCGCAATTGATCCATGAAGTCCATTGCTATCTTCTACTGCTGCAACTTTTTTTCTTCTTCTTTTTCTACTTATCAACTCAAACTTATGGATACATTACTATAGGAAAGACTTTTTATAGTAGTTAAAACTAACTTTTTATAATAGTTTTAGAGGCAACATCAATGTTATCATCGTTATAAGTTGAAGGATTTTGAGGTGATTTTACAACAGCAGTAAAAAGGGCCTTTTGACGACAGTTATACTATTAACCGTTGTGAAAAGTTATCAGGGCAACAACTCATCGTCAGCCACCATATGCACACTTATCAAAAGCATTACACCATATCTAGAGAAGCAGTTGAAGATTCGATGGAGTAATTGAAAATTTAGAAATTTCTTCTATTAAAGGTCTTCGAACTCCTTCTAATAAGATCTATCTTTCGCCACCTATTGTTAGCTACCACGATCAACCTCACCAAAAGTATTGAACTAGATCTAGAAATAAGTCAAAGATTTGATAGAAAAGTTGAATATCCAAAAAGCTTTTGTCATTAAAACTCTTTGAGCTCCTTTTGACAAGATGGTAAAGAGGTTCAAACAAGGGTAAGGTTGAAAGAGTGAAAAGAAAATGAAACTTGCAAATAGTGACAACAACTATAACAGTGAAAGAATTGGTGATGACACCAAAACCTAGAGTAAATTATTGATTCTTTTTTTTTGCCATTGAGGCTTGGATTAGGGCAGAGGCGGGAAACTATGACTGTAGAAAGTGAAAAATGAGATTTTAAAATTATTTATCGAGATTTTAGATTTAAATTTTGAAACTTTTAATAACGGGTTTTTAATAACCACCTCTAAAAGAACTTTTTATGACGGTTTTTTTTTGGCAATTTTACAAAAAAAAATTTAAAATAACTTTTAATGGCATTTTTTAAAAAATCATTATTAAAAGTAAATTTTTAGTAACTTAATTATAAAAATATCATTTTTTACAGCGCTTATTCATTTAATCCCTATAAAATAGTATTGTTAAAGTTATATTTTTTAGCAGTAATAGCAATTGTTATTCTCATACCAATATCCTCTTCATTTCTAACATAGATTCCCAAAAATTTTGGTGATCCTTAATACGTTTTTTTATCATTTTCATCTCCTCAATTTCTTGAATTCATCATCTTAGATATTGTTATAACTTGGGTAATCTTCTTTCTTCAAATCCTAATTATGGCAGCTTAGATTACCTGGTTCTTGATAGCTCAATAACTTGAATAGTGATGCAATCTTGTGATTTAGTTGGATTTCATCATTATTGAATCTAACTTGGTTCCATCCATCCATATGTCTTCTTTTCATATTTTCAAGTTCTAAGGCTTCTTGGGATAGATAAAGTACTATCATATTTTCCAATTTGCAAATACCAATTTTTATTTCTTATGACTATTTGACTAGATCAAATTTAACTGATGTCCAAGCCAATTAGAGATCGTATACCAATTTATGATACTTACAGTAAAAGTCAAATGTTACTTGAGGATTCATTTGGGTTGCATTAGCTCCGTAGGATGTTCATGTTCTTTGATATTTCCTTTTTATACTTTTTGTGAACAATGTCTTTGGAAATCAAGACGGTGAAATACTATTTTATTGTAGTTTTAGTCGCGGTGTTTGGAAAGGTATTCTGGCTCTTGGGTATCTAAATTTATTCCTGAGAATAGTAGACGGCTCGTCCTGCCCGACATTAGTATCGCCTAGGAGAAAATGAGACTTCACCCTACCCTTGGATCGTGAATAAGCTTAACTCATTTCTAAAACTTTTTGTACCAATAAAAATATGGTGAAACACTAGTGCCAGAAATTGTTCCTCTAGGTCCACAATTTTCACTTCTTTCTTGCTGATCATCTCACAGCTGAACCAGTCGATTTCTAAATAGCTTGAGCTTCTTTTATGCTTTCCTTACTCCCATATTCTCCTAAGTTTAAGGTTGTGTCTAGCTCAATCGAGGGGAGAGGGTAAAAAGAGAATTTTAATACTATTTTGTTTGGATTTATCAGAAGGGATGGGAGGAGAGAATTTTAATATTACATTACTTGGTTTAGGAAGAGAGGAGAGAGAAAGGTAAAAATATTATTGATATAATGTTCAAGATAAAGCAAAAATTTAATTTTTACTATAAATTTCCCAATTTAAAGGGGATGACAGCCCAAATTTTAATTACTAAAGGAAGTTAGTCTCTAGACCACGCTGTCAACAAAAATATGATGTGATAATAAGGACACTATATATATAGCCTCCAATTTTGTGTTTCACGAATATATTAAATATATTGAGATTGATTGTTACTTTGTCCAAAACAAGTTTGAAAACAATTTTATCTCTACTAGACATATGCGCTCTAATGATCAATTAGCTTATCTTCTTCTTACTAAAGCTCTGAATATGGCTCATGTTGACTATCCTTATAATAAATTAGGTATTATTAATATCTAAACTCTAGTTTAAGGGGAATCTAAAGATATATAAATATTATGTAATTAAGTATAGGATTTTATATGATATTATCTCTATATAATGAGCCATTAATGCGAAGACTCATCTCTCTTTTGTGTGTGTGTGTGTGTGTATAGAGTCTTATCATTGATAATATATGGAATTATTTTCACAACTCTAGTCAATATATACAAAATGCAGATTAAAATTTAAGCTGAACGTATTATTGTATTTCTCTTAATTTCACAATTGATTAATCATAATTTTGTAAAATTTTTAATTTTATCTCTTTCATTATCTTTTAAACTTGTATTTTATGATTAATACAATATTTGGTTCTTATAGTATGCTTTCATTTTAATTTTAGTTTATATAATTTTAAAATCATAGATTTCAATCTTTTAAAGAGGGACTGGGTGATGACTCAAAAATAAGTTATGTATGATAAGGATTAATTTATTAAATAGGAAAAGATCAAAGACTAATTCATACTAATTGCGAGTCATAATTAAAATATTAAGTTATAACAGAGTTAAAATTTAAAGAAGGAAATAATAATTTTTTATATTTTAAATGTATATTTTATAATTTTATGATCAAATAACTTTGAGTATGTATTTTATATACACGATTCAATTTTATTTTATTACCCCTTTTTATTTTTTATCTTATCATGAGTTGTATGTATACAAATTTTAAATATAATTGATATTAAAAACAATTTTATTCATATTATTCAAATTTTAAGAATTAAAGAGTAAATATTTTTGGTAAAATTAAAGATATATTTTTTTGGTAAAATAAAAGAGTACATTTTAACATGATTAATTATATGGATTTTATTATAAATATTTAAAATATTATTAGAAATCCCCACCTTCTAGAGGTTTTATTTTTCGGCGGCATTGTAGAAGTTTTATTATTTCCATTAAAACTATAAGTATATATGCTTATTAAATTATATTTAATGTGCTACTTGGAAGTTAGAAGTTCCCACCTTCTATGCAAGAATGGCAAGCCAATAAGTTCAGATTTGTTATCTCAACTATAGTGGTGTACTGTTAATATATTTATCATCAATATATATAATTACATATAAAATAAATTATATTATCAATAATTTTTTATAATTTTATAATTAAATAATTTTATTTAGATAATAAATAATTTAATCACTTTAATTACCTTTGATATTTATTTTATATATATGAGTCAAATTATTTTCATAGCATGTTTTGTTTGATATATTTTGTTATATTTATGTTAGCATAAATTATATGTATACCAATATTTACCAAAAAATAACTATATGTATACAAATGTTAAACAAAAGTTATATCAACAAAATTAAAAAATATTATTAATTGTATAAAAACATATTGTTAAAAGTAATACAGTATTTAACAATAATTTTTAACAGGATTAATTGTAAAAATTTTAAACTGTCTGGAAATTACCACCTTCTATATGTTTTACTTTTTGCTAGACTTTTAGAGACTATTATTTCCATTAGAAGTCTAAATGCTCCCAGAATCCACCTTATATAAATACAATATATATTACTAAATTAAATTAAATTATAGGGGTCAATTAGAAAAAGTGAAGGCAACATGTACGCTTATCAATAAATATATACACACACACACACACACACCTGTTTAACAATATATATATATATGTATGTGTGTATACTACATTATTAATGTGTGCATAAAAATAAAATTCATCAAAAATAATAGTATTCCAATTGTGAAAAAATGTGCTTATTCAAGTTGACATGTTAGACTTGATCTGAATTACCTACTCTAATAAATTTCATCACACAAAATCTTATACTATAAATAAAATGTTTAAGTTTTCGTACTTGATGCAATGTACGAAGTAATTTCTCATAAGAAACTAAATTATGTTATTATAGGAAAAATTTATTCAAAATATTTTTTTGAGAATTTTATTATTTTAAAAAAATTAAATTTGAGTATTGATATTTTCTTTGTGTGAAATTTTTCAAAATACTAATATTTTCTATATATCTAAAGAGGCTTGATATGACTACTAAAATTTTTAAACATATAACTTTAACTAGATTTCTATTTGTTATAATGTTATTATTAAACAATTATAATTTATACATTTTTAATGTAGTCTCTCTAGGTAACTTTTGAATATATATTTATACGACTTAATTTTGTGATAAATTTTAACATGATTAATTATATGAGTTTTATTTTAAATTTTAAAACTTTTATTAGAAATTCCCACCCTCTAGAGGTTTTACTATTTTTCGGTGGCATTCTAGAAGTTTTATTATTTCCTTTAAAACTATAAATGCTCCCAGCAGCTATATAAGTAATATCCATTAATCAGCATAATATATGTTTATTAAATTATATTTAATGTGCTACTTAGAAGTTCCCACCTTCTAGATGGAATGCATAAATGGAAAGCAAAATTTGTTGTCTCATCTAAAGAGAAGATATGATGGTGTACTATTAATATATTTATCATCAACATATAAAATTAAATATACAATAGATTATAATTTTATAATTAAATAAATTATATTTATAAAATATTTAATTTAACCATTTTAATTATCTTCTGTATATTTGTTTTATATACATGAGTCAAATTATTTTTATAACATGTTTTTGTTATATTTCTGTTAGCATAAATTATATGTATACAAATTTTAAATACAAGTTATATCAATAAAAATTAATTAATATACAGTATTAGAAGTATAATATTCAATAATATATTTTAACATGATTAATTTTCAATTTTGTAAAATTTCTAGAAATTCCCACCTTCTATATGTTGTATTTTTTGCTGGACTGAGGCTTTATTACTTCCATAAGAAGTATAAATGCTCAAAAATCCCATAATTAATAACTTGTAGCAATCTCTAGCAACTGTCTATCGTGAGGGGATCTGAAATTTAGGTTGAAGCTCTTGTAATAATTCGTGGAAACCCACCCGTTTCACAGTCTTAAAAGTCATCTCATCCTTAATGATGAATCTTGCAAGTGCTTTCCTGCATCGCTCTTGACTAAACATGTGTTTGACCAGAACTAGGGAAAAAACTTTGTGTCTAACTATTTGCTCTATTCGAATTTTGTGGGCACCATGCTAAATGTCACCAAAGCTGGTTTGTCCCATGCAAAGTAGGATAACTTATGTAATCTACACCAAAATAGTTAAATTTTGTCAATGTTTACCTTTTGTTTCACTTAATGGCATCCTAGTAAAATGTTTCCATCCATCATATGTTTGCCTCATTTTTTTCCTTACTTGTGTTTGAGCTTTCCCTTCCTTATTTGGTGAGGTACCAGTACCTTCAACTTTAGTTTCATTAACTTCTTCAATAGCTTCTTCCATCATTGTGATTGGAGATTGTTCTAAGCTCATTTTCCTTCCTAATCTAAGCTAACAACAACTGTTAAAATCAACTAAAACAAGCAACAATTGCTTTTGAACTTATCAAATACATCGAATAAGCAACAATCAAATAAATCAACTACTCTTGTGACACATTTAAACGGGTTATGATTAACTCAATGACGATAATGGAGAGGAAAATATGAGCCAAATGGCGTACGAGTCATTGTTTAGAGTTTGTCAAAACCACATTTTAGCTTTTTTGTTACCATCTAACTTATTCCATTACATTTTATATCTTGATCCGTGTTCTGAAGGTTGCAGCATATCATTGCTCAAGAGGGGTGGATCTCCTCAAGAACTCTCTAAGACCCAATCTAAGATGTTCATATAACTCTTATCTTTTTCTAAGGGCTTACAGTTGCTCTCCTTAGGACTTACTTTTGCCTTTAAAGATCCTAGTTGTCATGAACCCCTAAACTAAATCAGATTATTTAAGTAGAAGACTTAGACTCTGGTAACATGGTCTGATTCCTTTCTGATACACAGGATCCTCTATAAGATGCAAGTATAGAGCATAATAGAATATATGCGGAGACTTTAATAAGAATAAAGAAAGATAAAGCTTTCAGAAGAGAGAAAACTTAGAAGGAATACATTCTTCTATTTCATAAGAATATCTTACAATATGAACTCTCGATGATCTCCTCAAAAGGTTGGAGACTCATTATATAGAGGGTCTGACTTACAACAAGATAAATAACTTATAACGATATCCTAGCTGTCAAGCAATAAAGTTGACTACATACATACAAACAAATTTAAACAAGACCGATAAGTTTGAATACAAACAAACAACTTTAAATAAGACTAATAAGTCTGAATACAAATAAACAAGTTTAAACAAGCACGCGAGAATCTCCTTTATTATAGTTGATAGGTAACAGACAGCTTCACATGGGAATCTTTAATTATAGATAGGCTTATGTTCATCATTAGGGTCCATATATGAGTAGTCTTCATCAAATCCATAGTATGGGTATGGTGGATTTGTCAATGCTGCTTCAAGATAAGCCGAAAGTGGTCCACCCCATAGGTCTTATGATAGAGGACCACCCCAAGGGTTTTCAGATTATGATAATGAGATAGCTGACTCTAAGTCTGAATAGTGATGGAACAGCTATAAATTAGTAGGTAATGAATTAGATAACAACTATAACTTTATGGATCTTGTGATAGAGGACCACCTCAAGGGTCTTTAGATTGTGATAATGAGACAGCTGACTCTAAGTCTGAAGAGTTATGGAACAGCTGTAAATTAGTAGGTAATGAGTTAGGTAACAAATGTAACTTTATGGGTCTTGTAGGTGACTTGGAAGTAGATGGACGAGAATCCAAACACTGTAAAGTAGTAGGAGAAAATTCTTGTTCCCTGAGTATCCTTACCGTTGTTGAATATGAGTGGTAATAAAGGTTTCATTAGGAATAGATCCTAAAGATGTACACTTCAGCTTAGGGTTTCCTTCAGGACAATTGTTCATATTGCATATAAAGAGTTTTATATTTGAGAAGAAAATTTCTTTATAGCGAGACTGATTGGTCTGTGTCTACCAAAGATAAACCTGATTAAAAGTTTATAATTTTCCCTCATGATCAATGCTAGAAGGCCTGTGAAGTGTAAAGAAGCACATGAATTTTAGCTGTTGATTTTTTGAAATCTCCCAAAGATGTTGTTCAATTATCTTTCTGAACTGTGTTCTCCATATAGGAAGAGGAGAAAACTATTGTAAAATGTTTCATAGGTAAGAACCTTTATTTTTACCGTCTCACAAGTAATGAAATGCAAGTAATGGTGAAATGGCTATAACAAAAATATAAAGAGCTCAAAGGGACAAAAAGTACCACTTTAACTCTTCTGGGACTGGACATGCTATGAAAGGAATGGAGGAGAGATAAGTTTTTTCCATATTAAAATGTTCCATACAAGGAGTGATGGGATGATTAGCAAGCAAAAGATGTAGCCAATAGAAAAGATTTCTTTTAGCTATCTGTTGAACTTATTCCACAGTGGTTGGGGGATTTTACCAAGAGGAAAACTATGACTATTTAAGGTGTGATAAAAGTTTTTTGGAAGAGAAAGATGATCCATCATAAGGATGTATCGTGGGCCAAAAGGAGTGAGGAGCTGGACTTTTGAAGGTCCTAAGAGATAATCAGCTATAATATTATGGTAACCTTTGATATGTCAAACTGTAAATTTATAGCGAGAAAACCAATATTTCCATCTCAGAAGTTGAGAGTCAGGTAAAACCTTCTTTAAGTATCCAACATAGATAGGAAAGTGGTGTTGTCTATTTCTACAATAAATTAATATGAAGTTAAGTGAAAACTGAATTTTTCAATTCCTTTTTTCATTGTTAAAATCTCATTGTAAGAGGCATGGTAATATTGTTCAGAATCTTTGAATTTACCACTAGCATAGGCACAGTAATGTCTTTTCCCATTTACTTCATCAAGAAGTATTGCACCCCAATAATGATCGCTAGCATCTGTCTGTAGTATGTGTTACCCTATTCCTAGAATGTTCAAAGGTTGGGAGTTTGTGAAATCATTTTCAATGTTTGGATAGCTGTAGTCTGTAATAGTCCCTAAGGTAGGGGATTCTTCTTTAATAGGGCTAACAGTTTACTGGTATGTTTAGTCACATCTGAAATAAAGTCATGCAGATAATTCACAATTCCAAGAAACTGTTGTATTTGCTTTACCAACAGGTTGTTATTTGAAAAAATTAACTAATTATTGGGCCAAATGTGGGCCTGATTGGTAGAATCCATCTTGAAAGTTCATACCTAGAAAATCAATTCGAGCTTAAGCGATATATCCTTTTTTGGAAGATAACATGATTCCATAGGCTTCAGCAATATCAGCAAATTGGGCCAATAGTCTTTTGTGGCTTTCTTCATCCTCTGAGTAGATGAGAATATCATCTATGTAGACAAGTGTGGAGTGTAATATGGGGTCAAATATATTGATCATGATTTTTGGAAAAGGGATGATGCAACCTTTAATCTAAAAGGAATAACATTCTATTTATATTGAGCATCTAGTATGTAGAAAGTCATTTTGTATATTTCTTCTGGATGGATTACAATATGCCAAAAACCTACTTTCAAATCTAACTTTGAAAATATTTTTACTGTAGCAAGTCTGGAGGCCAATGTATTCAGTTTTAGAAGAAGAAACTTATCATCTTGTAGAAACACATTAAGAGGTTTATAATCAATAACCAACCTCTTTTTTCCTCTTATCTATTCAAACATTTTCTCCACATAAAAAGATTTGCAAGCCTAATTTGATTCAGTAGGCTCAATAAGACCTTGGGCCAATAAAGAAGCACACTCTTATTTAGCAAGCACCAAGTCATATAGTTTCATGCCTAAATGAGTTTTTTTGTTGGGTTGACATCTTCATTCATTTTTAATGGTAGCTCTACAAAGAAATTTTTGTTCTTCCATAGAGGATGAGGATGTTGAAATTTATCATGACTATCAGAACATAGACTGAGAAGTCCAATAGGAGCTTGTTTAATCTCAAGTATGCTAGGCGTCTGATCATAAGGACTAAAAAACTTTTTAAATATCAATCCTTGCGTTGAGATAAATAATCATGCTATTTTGTACAGTGCATCAAACCTAAGAAGTATATCCTTTTTAAGAAGATAACTTCCTAAGACTTTAATCCATGTCACACATCTAGGAAAAAGTTGTATTCCAATTTTCTTTTTGGAAATTAGCTCAATATGGAAAGGTTCCTAGTTTACTATAAAGAAAGGTTGATTAAAAGGCATCCACATATTACCAGAAAGGATGTGCGGTTTGATGATAGTAGAATAAGAACATATATCAACCATATCAATGGCTTTGACAGGTTTATCATATTTGGATAAAAGGTTCTTGGCTTCAACGAGAGGTCTTAGTGTTTGGTCTATTTGGAAAATTCCTACAGATCCAAATGATCCATATTCTAGTTCTTTAGCAAATCTAGAAATTGTATTCCAAAAACCAAGAAAGTAAACAGAATGCTGAGGATATTCTACTTCAGAATCAGAATTAGTGTTTTCAGAATCATAGATGTGGAGAACATACTTTGTTTCTTTATTTTTCTCAATATGTTTTTCATAAACAGATTCAATGTCTTCAGTATCTGCAATGGGTAATGCATATTGGAAGATTGAAACACTTTGATTCCTCTTTTGTTATTTTTTCTATGACAAGATTTTGCAAAATGACCTTTGCCGCCACAGAGGAAACACCTATTTGCTTTAGGTGATTTTGAAAATCTTCTCTTGAAGTACCTGAAGGGCTTTCGATATTTCTCTTTTCTACCCTTATGAGGTTTATATGTTTAGGAAATGAGACTTTTTCTTTGTTGGGCAATATCACTTATCTCTGTCCTTGCATTTAGTCTTTAAATAAGATATGTTACATGCTGGTTTAAACTTTGAGCTTCCTTTTATCATTGACTTAAAGAACTTTTGCTGCTCACACATCTTATTAAGAGTGGCTAATACAAGCTGATAGATTTCTCTTAAAGTAAGCTGAGTTACTTCTTTATTTAAAGAAGAAATCATCCTATGCAATTTTGGTTGAAGTTCATCAGGGAGAGAGGCAATAAAGACATGCTTGAGATTAGGATTTTGTGGTCCTCCAAAAGGATAATATTTTTCATCTATTCTGATATAATGATTCTATAGATCATGACAGTTGAGCGAACAATATTTCATTTTAAAATATTCTTGATAATTTCTTTTCTGGATGACGTGGAAATCACCTAGAAATTCTTGATGAAGTGCTCTAAGAAATGCTCCTAGACTGGCATATCTAATCAATTGTAATCTCTGATATTCACTTAGTTGAGTAAATCATTCTCTCAAATTCTCAATCATTTAAGAGACAAACTCTGCCAGAATTTGTTCTAAGGTAAGACTTAGATTAGTCATATGGGAGTCAATCCACGCACCAAATTCATGTAAATGATCACGCTATTTTGATGGTGGAATGTCATCAAAGGTGAACCAAGAATTATGTTTCTTGGCTTTGAATGGTGTAGAAGTATGCCCATCTGTTCTTTCTCCCATTTCTTCTTCAGATGAAGGTCCTCAACAATAGGATGACTAATAGATTATGTAGTAGTATGAGGATTAGGATTTACCATAGCAATATTGGATAAGTCAGCATAATATTATTCTTCACTGGAGTATTCTGAGAAAGTTGTCTTTTTTGGTTTAGGAGGGTTACATTGTCTAGCTAAATGGTAAGTAGAATGAAACACTTGGTTATAATCTGTATGAGTAGGTATATGTGTTGGAGATGTTACTAGAGAATAGACAGGGGAATTTGATCGAAACAATGGTGCATAAGAAGTTTGAGGATCAACTGTAGGAGGTGGTAGAGGCAACTACGTATGTTTGGGCATATCAGCTTCTATTTACCTGATTTGTTCTTGTATTTTTCTTAAATCCTATTCTTTCCTGTGGAAGTCTGGTCCAGTATATCTTTGATCAACATATCTTCTAAGGTTAACATTAAGTTGTTAAGCTTGGGAAGTAAGATTTAGATGAAGCTTGTTGACTTCTATTAAAGACTAAACCTGTGAAGATAAATCTTCTATTTGAGAGGTAATAAGATTCAGCTATCAATCCTATACAGGAACTTATTTTGACTCACGGCATTATCAGTATGCTATTTGAGAACTACTTCAATCAGAGTAATTACTTTATGTCCCTATGGGATAACCTCAATGCTTTTTACATAGAGTCTTCTAACCACATTATTACTTGGGTCAATGCTTCCCTCAATTGAAGGAAATTGGGCTTCACAAGGCTGAGAACCTGGGTTCAGCATAGCAATACATGATTGAGGTTGTATTGGGGGTATAACTGGTGTAACTGGAGGAGATACCGGAATAACAAGCTTTGGTTGTTTGTATTAAGAGAAAATATATGCAAGCAAGTAATCATGGCTAAGTTTCTTCATAATATCATAGAGAGATAATTATAAGCTGGGAGTCATAGCATTTATGTCCTAATTTATACCGAATCTTGGCTTAGGGTCATCGTTATCTTTTCGTCTAGGCTTCTATACCTAGGTTAGACCACATGCTTCTTCTTTTTCTTTTTCTCCTTTTTAACAGCTCTCCAGAAATCTTCATCATCGGAATATTCCCAAAAAGAAGGATTATGACACTCATAGTCTAATTCGCACATGAAATTGTCAAAATCCCAAATAAAGTGTCCATGAACATGGGAAACATATCCAGGTTCTGTTGTCTTTGAGAATTCATGAACTGGGGGTCACTAGCTTTAGGGTCACTAGAATATATAGGAGAAATAGTAGCAATCATCATAGAAGGGTATGATCCTTTTGTGCATGGATTTTCAAAAAATTGTTCTGATAGTCCTATCAGACATTCTGGCAACAACAGGAGGTGCTATAGTATGAATATCAGAGGGAGTAGGATTAAACTCCTGTTCATAATTGGTTATCCACTCAAGAGGAATAATCTGAGCAAGTTCTTCTTTAGGGATTTGTCTTGGGATGTTGACAATGGTAGGGCCATGGTCATTATCCATAAACATCAGCAAAGCATCTTGAATGTCTGTAGGAAACTAGAAATCCAGAGAATGATTTTAGATTCTATATATCAGTTGATGATGAAGGGTAGTAGCTATAGCATTGGGGTCAAGTTTAGCTCCAATAATCTGAATCTGGACTTTAATCCTCTTAGAGAGGGTTGCATCCTATAACTTCATATTAAAGTTTAGAGCAATAGTGAGAACGATTCTCCCATTGCTAAGGGTAGTAACCAGAGCTCCAATTAAAGCATGCCGGTACTCTTGGTAAGCTATATCAAGTAAAGTAACTTTAGCAGAGACAGGAAGTCCTTTTCTGTCATGGAGGGTGAGAACAAGTCGAACTGCTCCAAGATGGAGATGGGAATATCCTGGTTAATATAAGAATTAATAAGTGGCTAAGGTAACTTCAAGGTAACATATTATTCACTTGAAGTAGAAAGAATACCACACTGGTCAAGATGAGAACTTTGGACTATCTCTTTAATAGGAGAAGAGGTTTTGGTTATAATATGGTGGATATTACGGAAGGTAATAGAGTGCTATCTATGAAAAAAAAGAGCAAGGGTAACTTAGTGTCTCTGACATGAACTTCCTCTAGAAGATAAGTAAAATCTACAAAATTGTCTATCCTGTGAGATAAAGTGTGGCAGATGGATAAAGGAATTCTATCAATGGATAGGGAAGAAGAGATTCTCATAGGTTCAGATGAAGTAGAAGGTGTATCACTCATGATTGTAAATTTCTTCTTACTCACTTTCTATAACTTTTTTCTATTATAGTCTCGCCTGAGATACTGTATCACATGGCTTTGATACGAAGAGGGGTGGATCTCCTCAAGAACTCTCTGAGACCCAGTCTAAGATGCTCATAGAACTCTGATCTTTTTCTAAGGGCTTACAGCTGCCTCTCCTTAAGACTTATTTTTGCCTTTAAAGATATGTAGATTAATGGGCAATGTAGAACATTCAACTCAATAAGTGTCAACAGCAGAATATAATATCAATGGAAAAATCCAACTTGTACTCTACAAAAAAACTAAGATGAGTTCAAGGAAGTGCAAACTAAAATAACAAAATTGGAACTTGCTACATTATGTACTGCAATCTAACCAACCATTGTTTAGGCTTTCTTCAAGATCGCTTCTTATATTTAAACATAAATCAAATACTTCAATTCGCAAAGCAAATAAGGCACATTTAAATTCTAAGACTGCACAAGCATGCGCAACTTCAACAGAAACAGAACAAAATCAAATACATGACACATGATTTTGCATTTGGTATAAAATCCTCCTAAAATATAACTAGTATTAATTATTTAGATCTATTTTGTACCCAATATAATTTAAAAATAATATTATAAATGAATTTAGTTTATTTTAAAAGAGCTAACCATAGTAGTAAAAAGTTTAACTAAAATTTAAATGAACTCTACTATGGTTATAAAAGTCTTTTCTTAAAATATAAATAAAGTAATAGGATATATATAAGTCTGCAAAATAAATTCTATTGTGGCAATATACAAATATTCTACACATACTTTCAAAGGGAAAGACTATACAATTAATATAGATTCAACCACGCCTCTGAAGTTTTTCATGGAATCCTAAGTTAAGACTATCACCTGAAAAATGTTAATAATAATAGAGTAAGACAAACATCTCAGTAATTAGCAATTCTACTCATCATACATACTAACATGTACACATGAGGTGTCAAGTGAGATCTTACAAAGTATAATATATACAAAATAATATTATTATAATAAAATCAAATGAATAACTCACCCAAATTTCTCCAATCAATCCAACTGAACTATCTTATTCTCGCCGACCAAATCAATTAGCTAGTGATAACTGACCACTTAAAAGCTAATCGATCAATTGGTATGGATAGGCCAAAATCCACAGAGCACCTGACCAAACAATGGATTCATTCCTCCTCAATAAATAGATGGGGTATGTCCCTCGACAAATTAGTAAGACAAAAACTAACCATTGAGTTCCAATAGAAGCTATATCATGTGATAGAAATATAATTATCTCTTCATCAATCCCAATGCATAATTCTTTAAGTAACCATATTAATTAAAATTGCAATAGCTTGATAAATATCATAAAAGAGTTTTTCTCAAGATTACTTTCTTCAAGTTCCAATATCAAAATATAACAAGTTTATAATCTCAACCCAAACTTTCTAAATTAAACTTTAAATCTCACAATACTATTTTCAATGAAAATCATCAAACAAGTTTTCTCATTACAATCATATCAATATCAATATATCTATCTATATATATGTATATTAAATCACTCACAAATATCATATTAACACACACAATGAATAGAAAGTGGTTAACTTTTGTCTAAATGTACGAATAATTACCACCTAAAGGTTTGAGAGGTAAAAATTAGCTTTGGGAAGGCTTATGATATGGAGTAGGTGTACCAAACAATCCAAAATAGTGCAGTAGGGCACGTCTGGATAGAGGCAGTTGTTGTACATGAGGCGTGTAGAGGTCATACGCTTGGATGTGTCTGTTGTGCACCGTGAGTGGGCCTCACATGCTGATAAAGAGGTAGCACGTGAGGGCTCGTGAAAGAGTTTCTAGGGATAACTCTTTGGGGATGGGTTGTGTTTCTCTAGTAGGTCACGATGGAGGTCTTAGATCTGTGAATGGAGATCGGTAGCTTTGGTTCTAAAGCATTTAAGTCACTGTTCTGGCTCTTCCTCTTCCGTCTCTACTCTTTCTCTTCTAAATGGTGCCGGTTGCTCTCTATTTCCACTGTGTTAGCCTTGTCTTTATAGATTATGTGACCTAAAAATCTTTTCCCTCCCTCCTTATCTTATTATTCTCCTTTTAATTTAGTACATAATACTAGATATCTCTATCTAATTTAAACCTAAATCCTAATAAATCTCTAACTAATAATAACAATCAAATTATAATCGAATCATAGGTAAAGGTAATGGTAGGATATTCCGGATATCCTATTTTATTAAAAATAATAAAAATACTATATTTTAATAATTTAACTTAGATAATGTTTCTAAGTTAGTAATAACATTTTTAATTGTGCTTAAATATAAGAATAAAAATTATGATGTTACATTTAGGAGCAGTAGAATCTATTCGCCACAGAAACAAACACTCTTAGGGCATGTTTGGTACAATGCAAGTGGAAGTAGGGAAGTGGAAGTAGAATATTTTACTTCCCTTGTTTGGTATAATACAAGTTACTTCCACTTATAATATTTCATATCAATTTAGTTCCATAAAAAAATTGGGAAATGAGACGATGGAAGTGGAAGTGAAAGTGAAATATTTTGGATCATTTACCCGTTATAAAATTCCTGGATAGCTTTAACCCTTTCCAAGTTATAAAAAAAAATATTTTGGACCATTTTACCCCAAGTTATAAAAAAAATATACATCAATTATATACTTATTTCCATCATACTAAACAAACTTTTAAAATCAATTTCTAACCTAATTCTACCATTAGTTGTTACATATTAGTCAAATATTAGAAATAGTGAAATTGAGTGCTAAATTTGTATTTAGATTCCAGTTAATTAAAATTAATATAAAATATAATTAACTAATTTGACTAAATTAAAAAGTATATAATATGAATTGGTCTTAAGAAATTGAATTTTATCACAATTAATTGATAATTGATTAATTTATTTAAAATAGTCAACTAAATTTATATTAAAGACTAGATATATGGAGTATATAATACCCATGTTACATTTTGCATAGAAAATGCTTTGTAATTGGTATGGTTGAGGGAAGGAATTAGAATATATTATATAAATACGATATTTTAGAACATTTCCAAAGTTTAAAACCACTCCATGAGCAACTTGCCTGCTTAATAAATGTTGAGGAACTTTTACTACTGTGCATAGTAGTAGAATTTGCCCAGTTCAAAATCACTATCACTGTGTGACTCTAAATGTGCTCTTGGTGACAAGGTCCAGTATTTGGTAAAGCTAGATGAGGAATTTATTTTAATTTTAAATATAAGATCATAATATATTTTGTCTTCTAAATTATTTCTATATGAATATACATATTAAAAAAAATTTATTAAATGTAGTTCAAATGCACGCGATTAAAAGAATATTTTAAGGAAAATAACATACAATTATTACAAATAATAAATTTAACTAATTTTTTTAATATAATATAATCAAATTAGTTAAATATATATTATATTAAAAACTGGAGGTAATATTTCAATTGCTTAAAAATGGAATATTGAATTTTTTTTTTACAAATAATGATGAAGCAACTTTTCTTAAGATGCATGAGGTAATTGAAAACCCCTTATATTTATATTTATAGTCGAAAAGAGTAGTTGGTATTTGAGCTGAGTTAGATTTCAATTAGAAGGGCATCTTATATTTATTTTTCTGCATATTTGAATCTGTTTGGTAATGGAGCCGGTCCACGATATATAATTCATGAAATATAACTTGTAAAGGTGGAAATAATTTATATCTCTTAAGACTCTTTTATTCTTATAAATATAAGGATTAGATAGAGTCTTTTCTTTTGTTACAAAATTAAAAAAAAAAAAGATTATATTTACCTTTAATTTAAGGGTAATGCGAAGTTTTATTTTTTCTTAGAAGATACTAATATCAGGCAAGATAAACTATTTATTACTCTTAAACGTAAATTTAAACATATAGGAGTTAGGATAACAAAGAGTTTATTTTAATTTTAAATATAATACTTTAATTTATTTTATTTTAATATTTTATAATTTTGCTTAAACCCTCTATTTTAATTACATATGGTAAAAATATTCTATTAAAGAGTATTTATAATATATATATAATTAAAAATAGTATTATAAAAAATTAATATCTATTTATTATAAATAATTAATTTAATTATTTTTTTTAAATTAGACAGTAGTTTCTATGTTAATGATCGGAGGTATTATTACGTTGCTAGTTTCTTACATAAGATTTATTTGCGCAATTCGACTCTAGATCACGTGGGATCTGGATTCAGTGTGAGGAGATAATTCGCGCACTAAATGTGTGTACCCACGTGGAAGAATATGGATCGTACCATCCAAAAAGTGGACGTTGAACTACGCATAGAGCTGATATAAGAGATTAATGAAACGATGCGCTTTCTCATGTAAAACTAGCCATTTTCCTTTAACACCCTTTAGCCTTCTTATCGCTCAAATCGTTTTAATTCTAACAGAAAGAAAATGTTGATTTAATTTGTAAGGAATTGATTATTAATTTATAAATAAAATTGTGAATTTAAATTGTATTGATGAACTATCTATAAGTATTTTTTAAAATGGTTTTTAATTGAGGTATACCTTATTTGAGTGAGTCTTAAGATTTAATTTACATGATTTTTTTTTCATCGTCAAAAAGAGGTTTTAATTCTTTCAACGTAGCGAGTGGGCCAAAATGTTTCCAAAGAATTTTATTTATTTACTTGTTATATTAAGAATGCCACCACAGCTAATAGCTAATGAGAATTAATACTGAAGATAATAAATAGGTTCATATTTTATAAAAACATAAGTTTAATTCTTATTATCTTCATAATAGCTCATTTGATAGACGATATTGTAAATTTTTTATAAACGTTATTTGAACCCTAGGACTATGTCTTGATCATAGTAAAGAACTAGTGCCGAATCTACATAAACTTTTTAGCATAAAAAAATAATGCTACCAGAATCTATAAGAATATAGTCTTTTGAAATGAGTTAGTCTCTCATAATATGATAAATTTAAATTTAAATTTTTGTTAGAAAATATATTTATATTTAATGTCTGATAGTATATCAAATATAATTACTTTCAATAGGAGAAAAAACTAACACCTTCGTGAATATGATGATTTTAAAAGAAATTAAATGATGATTTCCTCAGTGAATATGATTGTTTTCTATGATAAGAAATCTAAATTAAAAAATAATTTGCATTGACGGGTTGTGTTCAACGGTAGGAGACGTAGAGCCTAACAAAATGACTAATGAAAATGGGTCTACTTGAAATAGCTTAGCACATGTTGAACAATATTTAAAATAAATTTCTTCTTTGAAAGATACATTTATGATCGTGTCTTGAACAATATAAGTTTTGATACAAAAGACGTGTAAAATTAAAAAATAATAATAATAAAATGCCACCCATCTCACTTCCATAAAAAAAAAAAATCAGCCACACCGCTTTCTTTTAACTTCACCATTCAATTAACGGGGGTTGATCTGAATGGTAAGTAGCTCAATATCGTTTAAGCGAAGTTTTAAGTTTGGGTTTTGATGTATGCAAAAAATTCATGTTGGGAGACTCACCCACTATAGTCTGGTCGTGATATGGGTCAGATCCAAATGTAATCAGAGCAAAACTCCAGTAAATTAGGTGGGCAACAAAAAAAAAACTTCACCATTCACTTGCATCTTGAGCATGCATACACGTATTATATTTTGGAAGACTAACCAATTTTATTAGATTTCAATCCTATTAATATACAGTATGAATTACTCTTTAAATTTAATACAGTATACGCCCACCTAATATTAGATAAAGATAATTAAAAAAACGATTCTCTCTTCTAAGAAAATGTCTCCTCAAGGTCATTGTGACATTTAACAAATATCAGGTACCACAAGTCAATTATTATCACCCAAAGTAGCCCAAATATTAGGATGTGCCAGCAATGTAATGTGTCCTATCTTAAGCAATGGAACTTTAAATTATAACCGAAAATGGGGAAAAAAATAATTGCAATTATAGACCTGGCAAATCGATCCGATATGATATACTAATATATTGCAATTTTGATACTTTATTGCCTAACACTGGAATTCCTTTTCTTGCATTGTACGGAATATTATGTTGTACAAAGTTTAGTTTTAAAGATTATATCACAGGCTTAATTTTTAGAAAAATAATTTGAAAAAAAAATAAAGAAAACTATTCAATATAATTGGCTTAGTCCTAATATATATATACATATATATTTAAAAACAAAGATTTTTAAACGTGATATCAAATGTTGGCAAAAAGATTTATCAACCTTCATTTTCTTGAAGACATATGATATATAAGTCAGAAGCAAAGCATGAAGGTGATACCAAATATTATTATGTTAAAAATTATTTCAATTACTCATCCGGTCCTTAATATAGAACTTACTTAATTAATTTGATTAAATTAAGGATGTTAGATAAGTTAATATGACTTTTTTTTTTGAAATACCGTAATTACCTCCTTTAACTCCCTCATTCTACCTCTTTCTTGGTTATTGTTGAGGGTAAATCAATAGAAGTTATTTAAAAAAAATTATAAATATAGAAAATACATCATATATTTAAGATTAAGATCAACTTCTAATTATATATCATATTAAGGAATATATGAGTATTGAAAGTACCCACGTCAAAAATAAGACATGAAAATTTTAAAATAGAGCTCATAGCAAGGCATGAAGGTGTAAAATCATATAGATCTTATCTTTAAAACTTATCAATCATGCAATGCATCTCCTTAATGAATTCATATATAACGAAATGTAAAATAACGAGGATCTACACATACTCATTTATGAATTTAGCGCAATTGATCCATGAAGTCCATTGCTATCTTCTACTGCTGCAACTTTTTTTCTTCTTCTTTTTCTACTTATCAACTCAAACTTATGGATACACTATTGTAGAAAAGACTTTTTATAGCAGTTAAAAATGACTTTTTATAGTAGTTTTAGAGGCAACATCAATATTATCATCGTTATAAGTTGAAGGATTTCAAGGCAATTTTGTAACAGCAGTAGAAAGTGCCTTTTGACGACAGTTATACTATTAACTACTGCAAAAAGTTATCAAGGCAACAACTCATCGTCGCCCACCATAGCACACTCATCAAAAGCATTACACTATATCTAGAGAAGAAGTTGAAGATTCGATGGAGAACTTGAAAATTCAGATGTTTCTTCCATTAAAACTCTTCGAATACCTTCTAACAAGATCTATCCTCCGCCACCTATTGTTAGCCACCACGGTCAACCTCACCAAAAGTATTGAACTAGATCTAGAAATAAGTCGAAGATTTGACAGAAAAGTTGAATATCCAAAAAGCTTTTGTCATTGAAACTCTTCGAGCTCCTTCTAACAAGATGATAAAGAGGTTCAAACAAGTGTAAGGTTGAACGAGTGAAAAGAAAATGAAACTTGCAAATAGTGACAGCAACTATAACAGTGAAAGAATTGGTGATGATACCAAAACTTAGAGGAAATTACTGATTTTTTTTGTCATTGAGGCTTGGATTAGGGCAGAGGCGGGGACCATGGCTGCAGAAAGTGAAAAATGAGATTTTGAAATTATTTATCGAGATTTAGGTTTAAAATTTGAAACTTTTAACAAAGGGTTTTTAATATCCACCACTAAAAGAACTTTTTACGGCAGTTTTTTTGGCAGTTTTACAAAAAAAAGTTTTAAAAATAACTTTTAATGGCATTTTCTAAAAAATATTGTTAAAAGTAAATTTTCAGTAACTTACTTACAAAAATATCATTTTTTTTTACAGAGCTTACTCATGTAATCGCTATAAAATAGTGTTGTTAAAGCTATATTTTCTAGTAGTAATACCAATTGTTATTCTCATACCAATATCCTCTTTCTTCATTTCTGACATAGATTCCCAAAAATTTTGGTGATCCTTAATACGTTTTTTTATCATTTTCAGCTCCTCAATTTCTTGAACTCATCATCTTAGATATTGTTATAACTTGGGTAATCTTCTTTCTTCAAATCCTAATTATGGCAGCTTAGATTACCTGGTTCTTGATCCCTTCAATAACTTGAATGGTGATGTAGTCTTGTGATTTAGTTGGATTTCATCATTATTAAATCTAACTTGGTTGCATCCATCCATATGTCTTCTTTTCATATTTTCAAGTTCTAAGGCTTCTTGGGATAGATAAAGTACTATCATATTTTCTAATTTGTAAATACCAATTTTTATTTCTTATGATTATTTGACTAGATCAAATTTAACTTATGTCCAAGCCAATTAGAGATCGTATACCATTATGATACTTACAGTAAATGTCAAATGTTACTTGAGGATTCATTTGGGTTGTATTAACTCCATATGATGTTCATGTTCTTTGATATTTCCTTTTTATACTTTTTTGTGAGCAATGTCTTTGGAAATCAAGATGGTAAAATACTATTTTGTTGTAGTTCTAGTCACGATGTTTAAGGAGGCATTCTAGCTCTTGGATGCCTAAATTTATGCCTGAGGGTAGTAGACGGCTCGTCTTGCCCGATATTGGTATCACATAGAGGAAGGGAGACTTCACTCTGCCTTTGAATCATGGGTGAGCTCAACTCCTTTCTAAAACTTTTTGTACCAACAAAAATATGGTGAAACACTAGTGCCGGAAATTGTTCCTTTAGGTCCACAATTTTCACTTCTTTCTTACTGATCATCTCACAGCTGAAGCAGCCCATTTCTAAATAGCGTGAGCTCCTTTTATGCTTTGCTTACTTCCATATTCTCCTAAGTTTAAGGGTGTGTCTAGCTCAACTGAGGGGAGAGGGCAAAAAGAGAATTTTAATACTATCTTGTTTGGATTGATTAAAAGGGATGGGAGAAGAGGATTTTAATATTATATTACTTTGTTTATGAAGAGATAACAGAGAAAGGTAAAAATATTATTGATATAATGGTCAAGATAAAGCAAAAATTTAATTTTTACTATAAATTCCTCAATTTTATAGGGAAGGAGAGCAAAAATCTTAATTACCAAAAGAAGTTGGTCTCTAGACCACACTGCCAACAAAAATATGATGTGATAATAAGGCCACTATATATATAGCCTCTAATCCTGTATTTCACGAACATATTAAACATATTGAGATTGATTGTCACTTTGTCCAAGACAAGTTTGAAAATAATTTTATCTCTATTAGACATATGTGCTCTAATGATCAATTAGCTTATTTTCTTACTAAAACTCTGAATATGGCTCATGTTGACTATCTTTATAATAAATTAGGTATGATTAACATCTAAACTCTAGCTTGAGGGGAGTCTAAAAGATATATAAATATTATGTAATTAAGTATAGTATTTTATATGATATTATCTCTATATAATGAGCCATTAATGCGAAGACTCATCTCTCTTTTGTGTGTGTGTGTGTGTGTGTGTATAGAGTCTTATCATTGATAATATATGGAATTATTTTCACAACTCTAGTCAATATATACAAAATGCAGATTAAAAGTTAAGCTTACCGTATTACTATTTTACGGGGGCATTCTAGAAGTTTTATTATTTCCTTTAAAACTATAAATGCCCCCAGCAGCTATATAATTAATATCCATTAATAAGCATAATATATATGTTTATTAAATTATATTTAATGTGCTTCTTAGAAGTTCTCACCTTCTAGATGGAATGCATAAATGGAAAGCAAAAAATTCAAATTTGTTGTCTCATCTCAAGAGAAGATATGATGGTGTACTATTAATATATTTATCATCAACATATAAAATTAAATGTACAATAGATTATATTATGAATAAATCATGAAATAGTGTGAGTTATATATGATATAAAACTCAAATTATAAGCATATTTTATAATTTTATAATTAAATAATTATATTTATAAAATATTTGGTTTAACCACTTTAATTATCGTCTGTATATTTGTTTTATATATATGAGTCAAATTATTTTTATAACATTTTTTGTTATATTTCTGTTAGCATAAATTATATGTATACAAATTTTAAATACAAGTTATATCAATAAAAACTAATTAATATACAGTACTAAAAGTATAATATTCAAGAATATATTTTAACATGATTAATTTTCAATTTTGTAAAATTTCTAGAAATTTCCACCTTCTAGATGTTGTAATTTTTGCTGGACTGTGGCTTTATTACTTCCATAAGAAGTATAAATGCTCAAAAATCCCATAATTAATAACCTTTATATATTACAGATACTAATTAGTAATTTCCACCAACGGAAAGCAAAAGATTCAGGTTTGAGATATATTTCATGCTCGAATAGAGGACTGCCACGTAATATATTGACATAAATTGATTAAATTAAATTACATTAAATTAAAAAAAGCAGAGTTCCCCGCGAAGTACCAAATACCATCAACGAACCGAAACGCCTTCTTCTAAGCCTTCTCTATGTATATAGACTCACACGAGAACGAAGACAAAGCACCCAGGAAAACAGAAGAAGAAGAAGAAAGAAGAGAATCTTAGCGATCATGGCCTCCAATGGGTTGTCAACAGTTTCAGGAAGCGATTCTCGCTTCTTCTACCTCCCAACAGCATCAATTTCTTCCACAAAATCCTTCAAATTCTCCTCCGTTCCATTTACTTCTTGTTCCGCTTCATTCAAACTGAGAGCTAATGCTGCCGGCGACCCCTCCTTCTCTGGAATGAGCTTATATGAACTTCTCGATATATGCGAATTCAGATCCTTACCCAAAATCAAGCACGCCTACAGGCAGCTCGCCCTCAAGTACCACCCAGATGTGTCACCGCCGGATGCGGTCGACGAGAACACCAAGATGTTCATTCGACTCCATGAAGCCTATTAGACCTTGTCAGATCCTGGACGGAGAGTTCTCTATGATAAAGACATTGCCATGGGCCACCCTACTGGTGGACGCTGTTAGAAAATAAACATCTCAAAAGTACTATAATCAATCCAGATTATATCATACTCAAATACAAACATATATGAGATGCAGCGGAAGACTTAAAGTTACCTCTCGCCATTAGCTTGATTGATCTGAGGAGAACTGAGATCCCAATAGGATACCTGTCAAACAAAGAACACTGTCAAATAAAGAATAGGTTCTTCCAGCTAGTGATTAGGCACAGCGATGGCAACTTGTTTGTAGCCGTCACCAGTGGGGAACCTTCATAAGCGAGCTGAAAATAGGGTTTCGCTCTGGACTCAGAAAAGAGATCTCACACTCAATGAATTGTTAATTTTCACCATCAGAAAATTAACCTTAAATAAACTGAGTCAATAACCCTCCTTGGACTGGGCCCAATAACTACAGGCCACACTCAAAAGTATTTATTAATTATCCTAATTAATATCTAAATAGGTTATATATAATAAATATCCAATATTCTCCCACTTGGCCCGTATACTCAATGTCATCGCCCTGTCTAGGTAAACTGATGTCGTGCTACAAGAATCAAGGCGATAAGTCCCCTTTTATCGGGTATTACCTTCCATGTATTACATGTAGCACCATCACTTAATGGGTATCACAATATACATGAACTCAATGTTCATAGGTTCCTGTCTCAATGTTTATCAATTTCAATAACACAAAATATATACAATCACAAATTGAAATGATAAACCATAAAGTATAATTTTATCGCTCATACCTCCACTAATCAAAAGTAGGACGAAGCCCCATATGAGGTACATGTGTGACAAAGATGTTCGGCTTCAACCCTTTTATCAAAGGATTAGCCAACATGTCCAATGTACTAATACGTTCAACCGAAACTTGGCCATCTTGAACCCTCTCTCTCAAGCAAAGAAATTTAAGTTCAATAAACTTGCTACGACTTTTATTCCTTTTATTGTTCGCTATGACTACCGCAGTTGTGTTATCACAGTACATTCTGATTGGCTTAGAGACTGAATCCACAATCTTAAGCCCAGCAATGAAATTCCTTATCCAAATAGCTTGTAAACTTGCTTCAAAACACGCAATGTACTCAGCATCACTGGTAGAAGGAGCCGTTTGAGTTTGCTTAGCGCTTTTCCACGATATAGCTCCTTTTGCCAATAGGAAGATGTAACTAATTGTAGACTTGTTCGAGTCTACGCATCCTCCAAGATCTGAATCTGAGTATCCAATCACATCTAAACTGTATGTTCTCCTGTATGTGAGCATGTAGTGTTTAGTGCCTTGTAGGTACCTAAACACTTTCTTTACAGCTGTCTAATGTGCTTCCCCAGGATTACTTTGGTATCTTCCCAACATACCCACAGCAAAAGCGATGTCAGGTCTTGTACAAACCTGCACATATATCAAGCTTCCTACCGCTGAGGCATATGGGATCCTTTCCATCTGTTTCCTGTCAAGCTCAGTTTCAGGACATTGATTTAGACTAAACTTGTCTCCTTTTTCAATAGGAGCCACGTTAGATGAACAGTTCTGTATCCTGAATCGTTCAAGAATTTTGACAATGTAAGCCTCTTGAGATAAGCCTACAAGACATTGGGTTCTATCTCTATGAATCTTTATGCCAATGACATAAGAAGCCTCGCCCATGTCTTTCATGTCAAAGCTCTTGAACAGAAACTGTTTCACCTCACGTAATAGTCCCAAATCATTGGTAGTAAGTAGTATGTCATCCACATACAAAATCAAGAATATGATTTTACTCCAACTAGCCTTGTGGTATATACAATAATCCATGATATTTTCAACGAAACCAAATAACGTGATCACTTCATGGAACTTCAAGTACCACTACCGTAAAGCCTGTTTCAAACCATATATTGATTTCTTCAACTTGCACACCAATTGATCTTTACCTTCTACAACAAAACCCTCAGGCTGTTTCATGTAGACTTCTTCCTCCAGTTCACCATTGAGAAAAGCAATCTTAACATCCATCTGGTGCAACTCCAGATCGAAATGGGCAACCAATGCCATGATGATACGGAATAAATCCTTCTTAGATACAAGTGAAAAAGTTTCACTGTAATCGATTCCTTCTACTTGAGTGAATCCCTTTGCAACCAACCTATCCTTGTATCTATCGATGTTACCTTATAAGTCTCTCTTGGTTTTATAAACCCATTTATAGCCAATGGCTTTAGACCCACTAGACAACTCTACAAGTTCCTAAACATAGTTATTTGCCTTGGAATTCATTTCATCAATCATAGCATCATGCCACAACTTGGAGTTCACACTCCTCACAGCCTGAGTAAACGACAAAGGATCATTCTCAACACTTATATCACAGTCAATCTCAGTAGAATATACTACATAGTCATCAGGTAATGTCAATCTTCTCTCTCTAGTTAACCTCTTTAATTCAACCTCTTGGGTTAAACCAGGTTGCTGAACAATGACATCTTCTATCACAACTTGTGGTGGTTCCACTTGTGTGATAGGTTGACCATTAGGTATGTGTCCGTCTTGTTCAGCACCGTCAACTTGAGCCACAGGGTATACATCACGTTCAATGTCAATCCCAACAGTGGGATGAACATTGACTATTGACGTCCCCTCATGAATGATATCAGTGGTTCACTCTATGTGATCATCCAATGGATAATCACTCCCACTAATCACATTATTCTCAAGAAACTTGGCATTCCTAGACTCTACAAACCTTGTAGAAGGTAGAGGACAATAAAACTTATAACCCTTAGACCTCTCCGTATAGCCTACAAAGTAAGCTTTAATGGTTTTAGGATCCAACTTCTTCTCCTGTGGATTATACATTCTTACTTCCGCAGGACAACCCCATACTTTGAAATGATTTAAACTAGGTTTTCATCCTTTCCAGATTTCAAAGGGTGTCTTGGACACTGCCTTTGTTGGAACCCTGTTCAATATGTATGTGGCTGTCTTGAGTGCTTCCTTCCACAGGGAAGACGGTAGTTTGGAGCTACTCATCATGCTCCTAACCATGTCCAGCAAGGTCCTATTTCTTCTCTCAGCTACACTATTCATGTCAGGTGATCCAGGCATAGTGTATTGAGCCACTATACCTTGCTCTCGAAGAAATTCAGCAAATTGACCAGTTGCTTGTCCTTCACTAGTGTATCTGCCATAATACTCACCACCACAGTCTGATCTTACGATCTTGATTGGTTTCCCAATCTATTTTTCTACTTCTATTTTATATTCCTTGAAAGCATCTAGTGCCTCACTTTTATTATAAAGTATGTAGACATACATGTATCGTGAGTGATTATCAATAAAGGTGATAAAGTACTTTTGACCATGCGCAGTCAAATCAGGGCAACAAATATCCGTGTGTATAATTTCTAGCAACTCATAACTTCTTTTAGCCCCCTTATGTGACTTATTGGTATGCTTTCCCTTATGCAGTCCACATAATAATCAAACTCCGAATGGTTTAAAGACAGAAGAATTCCTTCTTTATTTAACCTTTTGATTCTGTCAACGGAGATATGACCTAATCTCCTATGCCACAGGCTATAAGAATTCTCATCGATGACACTTTTCTTAGTACCATGCGAAACAGAAAGAGATTGAGGTGAATTACAAACAATTTTAAACAAACCATTAATCATGACCAAATTTGCAATCAAAACTGGATTCTTTGTCAAAGTCATACATTTCTTAGAAAGAACTAGATGATAATCAAATGGAATGAGCTTTGACATAAAAATCAAATTCCTCTTGTAAGAGGGAACATAAAAAAATCATAAAGTTCTAAAACATTTTGATTTAAAAGATGAATGCGAAAGGTTCCAACGGCTTTCACAGGATCTCCTCTCCCACTGCCTGAAGGACAGTTTCCTCATTGGGATACAGAGACTTGCTTGACAGAAAGCCCTGCATGGTGTCGAAATGTGGATCATCAAACCAGTGTCAATCCACCAAGTGTCATCATTAAAGCTAGAAAAGTTAGACTCAAAAGTAACACACGATGAAAGCATACCTCTCATTTCCATAATATGTTGCCTCACACTACCAATACATGTAAGCCTCACATCACGTAGTTCAGACATGATGGCACCACCTATCTGTTCGTCTGTTAGCTTGAATTGCTTGTCTAAGGCTTCCAGGTATCCCTTAGCTTGTCGCACTTAGGGACTGCTGCCCTAATACTCCTAGTGATCCTTTATTTTATAAGCAGAAAAGATGAGCAGTTACTCCGCTCCCACATATTATACCTTTCCTTTGCCTCTCTATCATTGGAGGCATCATCAGGTCTCAAACGTTTATCAAACCTCAAGGCATAATCCAAGTCCAATAAACCAAACTGTAGCAAAACATCGTCTCTCCAGTCAGCATAGTTAATGCTACCATCTAAGATTGTTTTGTTGCTAACATCATCCATAATCCTGGGAGCAGCAATCGGATCTGCAAAATGAGAACAAACAAATGCACAAATAAGCTCACAGTAAGAATTTGAAGCAATCACAAGTCACTGTGCCATGTATGCATGCTTAACTTAAATGTAGCATGCAAGCAGTATAAATACGTATCACTAATATCTACCTGTGGGCAAAGACATTAGCATAGCCAGGTATTTATCTCAAATGGTAGAATTAGAACGCATTTGTAATTTCCTAATGCCTGTGGGTTAATTAGAAAATAACGATGCCATTCTATCCCATCCTAATTAAATGTATAATTATGAGATATCTACCTGTGGACAAAGATAAATCATAGCTATACATTTAATTACAAATGATATTTCAAATCCATATGTAATTAATGAACGCATGCAACAATTTCAATAAACAAGGATGTTGTGACTACTCCTCAAAGAATTGCACGCTAACCACAAATATCATTCATGTGTATTGAAAATCCAAATATGCACAACTTAATGGGAAAAATAATTCTCCCCCTAATTAAATGTATAATTATGAAATATCTACCTGTGAGCAAAGATAAATTATAACTATACATTTAATTATTATTGATATTTTAAATCTATATGTGATTAATTAATGCACGCAACACAAACAAATAAGGATGATGTGGCTACTCCTTACAAAACTGCATGCTAATCACAAATATCAATAACGTGCATATAAATCCAAATATGCACAATATAATGGAGTATTTAATAAATTAATTTAATCAACAAAAATGACTAAATAATTTAATTTAAATTCTCCCACTATTTCATGCATCCAAAAATGTCTAACAAATTAATTTCAACTCAAAAGATTTTTACAAACATTAAACAGTTAATTTAATTGCCAAGGGAGAAATTAAAAATAAAATAGGCAATTAAATAACATAAAAATTAAAAATTGTAAATTCCTTTTTCTAAAATCTAAAATAATAGAAAAAATAATTTAAATATTTACTGTGCATGTAATAGTAATTTTGATTTTCTAGAAAAATCAAATTAATTGGCCAAAAATAATTTTCTTAAAATAAAACCAAGTGGGCCCATACACAAAAGTCCAAAAATAGGGCCCAAAATAATTTTCAGAAATAAAACCAAAAAAAAATTCAGCCCAAAACCATTTTCCAAAAAAAAAATATTTCTTCAGCCCAAAATAGTACGGCCCAGAAGCCCTCCTTTTTTAAAAAAAAAATAGTGCAGACTGCCCAAAAAAAAAATCCTTCAGCCCATAAAAAGCTGCTGGCCCCAAAACGTTGTAGGCGACCCAGACAGCAAAAAAAAATGATAATAATAATTCATTCTGGTGACCCAAAGCAATTTGACCCAGCAGAATATTTTTTGTTTGTACGGAGCAGCCCAGAACGCTGAAATTTTCAAAAACCTTTTTTTTATTCATTAAATTAAATGGTGCGTTTCAGTGTGAACTGAAAGGCACCGTTTCAGTTCACCACCGTGAGTCGGGTTAACCTAACCTGACTCACAACCCGTCTGACTGCCGTGACTAGAGACAGCAGGAGACACGGCGCCATGACTTTCTACGATAGACCACCACCAACATGGCCGCCGTGTCCTCCTGGGATAGAACAGCGATGGCTACTTCCTCTCTCCATCTGACGGTCTCAATGGCAGCTTGGCGCGGTGACTCGACAACTTGCAACGTGGTGACATAGGACCTCACTGTCGGTGATCTCTCTGGCAGTGGATTCACGCCGCAAAACTTCTCCAGTGGGAGCACGCCAGCAATATTTAGGGGATAGCCACGGTGATGCTCACAGACGAGTAACAAACCTGTAGAGAATCACTCGCCTCCACAGCTGTGCTCTCGCAGTCTCTCACTTCTCTCGGGCATGGACAGAAGAGAAGCTCTCACCGTCGCAGAAGAAAACAGTTAACCAAAGAATAAATTGTGATATTTAGATATCCTATATTAATCTCATGAACACAAAAGATCAATAAGTAAGGCTGAGGTGATCTCAAACAAGGCTCTGATGCCACATGTTAGAAAATAAACATCTCAAAAGCACTATAATCAATCCAGATTATATCATACTCAAATACAAACATATATGAGATGCAGCGGAAGACTTAAAGTTACCTCTCACCATTAGCTTGATTGATCTGTGGAGAACTGAGATCACAATAGGATACCTATCAAACAAAGAACACTGTCAAATAAAGAATAGGTTCTTCCAGCTAGTGATTAGGTACAGCGATGACAACTTGTTTGTAGCCGTCACCAGTGGGGAACCTTCATAAGCGAGCTGAGAATAGGGTTTCGCTCTGGACTCAGAAAAGAGATCTCACACTCAATGAATTGTTAATTTTCACCATCAGAAAATTAACCTTAAATAAACTGAGTCAATAACCCTACTTGAACTGGGCCTAATGACTACGGACCACACTCAGAAATATTTATTAATTAACCTAATTAATATCTAAATATGTTATATATATAATAAATATCCAACAGACACTCCTACGACAATGAGGTATTCCTTTCTCTCTCTTTTTTTTTTGTCCTTAATTCCTGGCTATCAAAATGTTATGAGGATAACCACCCAACGATTGAATCAACGGGTAAGAGTTAATTTAATATAACTAAAGGTCACAAATTCAATTCTTTTAAGAGCCTAATAACATGGTAGGGTTAACGCTGGAATGGGTGCTACCACAACATCATATAAATGAATTTGATTTATAATTTCTCAATAATGGCTAAGATACCGGTGCTCATTGGAAAAAACAATTATGTAGATACTCAATCTAGTTAATATTGCACAGAATCCTCTACTTTTTTATGTTCTTAGAATGATGTTGATTTGAATTAAACCCTTAATTTTATATCATTCTCATAATCGAAACCTAATGAGTTATTGGTTTATCAGATGAGGGAATTAAAGAAAGGATAGAGAGTGATTTGGGAGGCTCAGCTATCGGAGCTGAAGAACAGAACATACAAGTATAGTGATAGAAGTGAGTCATGGGCAGCTCAAGTCATCCGGATGAGGAATGAATCCGGCAACGAGATTTGCAATTTTATATATATATATATATATATATATATATATATATATTAGTTATTTATATATTCTGTTCTCGTATAGGGTAATGTTTAGAATATTTAGGGATGGTTTATTTTTTATTAGTAGTCCTTTATTTTAATTTTAAATTTATTGTAATAGTGTTGTAGTTAAATAAATTGTTAGTATTTCTTCAAATTTTGATTTTGGATTCATTTCATATAAAACCATGGTTTTAGTCTAAAACTATGGTTTTAGTATGGATAATTAATTATTGAATTTTATAGAGTGTTAAGATGATTGTAGTCAAAATTATAGTTTTCTCTCTAAAAACATATATATAGTTTTGAAAAGCATTCAAACACATTGATATAATATTCATTGACTAATCAATCCTGGATCTCATTATTGTTGAAATTTTTTTAACACAATAACATTTAATTCAATCACTTTAATTATCTTTTGAATATTTTAACTAATTGTAATTCAATTATTTTTTTTAAAACTATTTAGAATTTTTTTTAGGTTCCAAAGTAACCAGAAAATATATGCAAAAATTCCATTTTCGTCTAGCCTTAGACAACGTCCGGTAATTTCTTGATTTTTTTTTTATAGCTGGCAGGTAACGTTTCAAAACTTAAATCAGATCATCACCATCACCTGATCTTCTTCTTCCTCTTTGATTACAAACAACAATTATCAGATTTGCAATGAATAAAAACTTAAAGCAAAATTTCCTTCAGGTAATACACCATTTTAATCACTGCTTAGCAATTATAAGATTTGATAAACCGAAGATGAAAGGATTGGAAATCACTTGGAGTTTAGTACCATTAGCAAACCGAACATGAAGGGATTCGTGAGTAAGTACGAGAGGTTAGGGTGGGTTGGGGTGGGGTGATTTCGTGCTTGCTAAGAAATCCAAAGGCAGCGAAGACGACAGAAGAGGCGAGGGTTGTTCAAGAACTTCAACCACGAACGTTGATAGATTGGAGGACGACGGCAATGTTTAGCAAGCACAAACGTTGCGAAGGGTGGGAGATGAGAAAGCCGTAACCCAATTCCGCCGTCGCTGTTTGGAAGGGGTGAGAAGGTGAGAACGACGAAGGGGCAGAGTTGGTGATTCAGTGGAACATTTTTCTTTTTCTTTTTCCATTTTCAATTTCCTTTTATTCTGTGTTGGCGTTTACTAAACCACATTAGCATCAAGGTCACAAGTTTCGGTCAAACAGAGTCTCCTCAACGGTCAACGTTTTATGACTTGACAGAAAATGATACTTTTACACTCATCTAAAAATATTATGGATATTTTTATATCCAAAAAGAATTTATGGGGTTAGGTGGCCTTACTATAAAACTTAATGAGTAGTTTTACATCTTTACCTTTTATTATTTTTTGGTGGACTTCTAGAGGCTTTCTTATTTCCATTAGAAGTATAGATGGTCACAAAATCCACCTTATTAATAACATTTATATAAATAGAATATATTTTTATTAAATTAAATTACAATTACAGCCGCTAATTTATCAACAAACAAAACTTTGATAAGTTACTTATATTAAATGGATTTATATGTCTACGTACATATTTTAATAAGTTAAAATGATACATCCGCATCTCGAATTATTTTAGAGTTATAATTAATACTTTAAATTATTTAAATTGATCTAAAAAATTTCCTTTTCTCTAATAGAAAGACAAACTTTTGTCTTATCCATTCTACATAAGTTTTTTATTTTAACATATCATTATTTAAAAAGGCGCATGTATAATATTATTTAAAAAAATACACTAAATAAACTTTAAAATTGATATTATAGAAGTAGAAATATAAATAAAATTATATTAGAAATAGGTTTTAAAAATTTATTTGGTATGTTAGAAATGAGTATAGAATTGATATATATATTTTTATAACTTAGGATCAAATTATCTAAAATATTTTTTATAACTTAAGAATAGTTAAAGTTATTTAGGAATTTTATAACTTAGGAAAAATTGTTTAAAATATTTCACTTACATTTCTCCTATTTTATTTTTTAATTTTTTTATGAAACTGAAATAGAAGGGAAAATACTTGATTTCATTTATACTTATATTTCTCTATTTCTACTTCATGCTGCCAAATATGCCCTATACGTTTACTCAAAGCAACAATGACTTTATGGAATTAATTGATTGTCCTTGTCATGATTTCCAAAGTCAAAAACAGTCAATGAGTGAGTGTTGTTCTGTTCATAAATGTGAATCTTAAAATAATACGTCCTGGAAAATCCTAATATATATGACTTTTTTTTTTTAAATCAAAAGTCTCGAGTGAGTAACTAACACATGTACTTGAGCTAGACTTCTCTTGGTCTTGGGTCTTTAAGTAGAGGAGACAAGGATGGTATATCTATAAACTCTAAAATTGTCAATTACTCCAATATCCAATAATAGAATCTTCAAAAAAAAAAAATATCAAAGTTAGTAGTATAAAATAAATCTATAGAATATAGACTAATCATGTGGGGTATAGTTAATCCCTTTGATATTGCAAAAAGAATCCTCCGATTTATGTCTTAGAATGATGATGTTGATTTGCATTAATCATTTCCAAATTATTGCTTTACCAGCTGAGTGAACTAAGGAAGGCATGGAGAGGTCGTTGGAGGGCGCAGCTATCAGGGCTGGAGAATAGAAATACCTACAAGTGTGGCAGATGGAAGTAATGAAAAATACTTATATATTTTAAAAATATCACATAGTTAGATCTTTATTTAATAGAATTTAGATGACTTAGCATATTTATAATATATAAATATTTATCTAAAAGTCACCCATTTGATCCTCGAATCCGCAGGGAATGAATCTTTGAATGAGATTTTACAATTAGTTTTATATATATATATATATATATATATATATAATTGTTTTTTTTACTCTATTATCCTATTAAAGGTAATTCTCTTCTAAGTGTATCAACTACTAAATGTGCTACTCAGAAATTTGATTATTAGTTTAAAATGTTATCAGTAATTTGTCATTTCTGTTATATTTGACTTTATTAATTGTATATTTTGTTCTCCAACAGCATTTCTGTATAGGATAATTTCTACAATTTTCTTGGATTTTTTTTTCAATTGTTCGTGCTTTATTTTAATTTCAATTTTATATTTGCTATAATAGTTTTTTAGCTAAATGAATTTCTAGTATTTCTTCAAATTTTAATTTTGAATTTGTGCCATGAAAAGCCAGAATCCGATATACCTCGACAAATCAATGCTCTTTTTAAGGATAATAGTAACCTGATCTCATTATTGATCTTTAATTAGTTGGAAATAAAACAAAGAACAAAATAGTTGCTCCAATAATGAAAATCATGATACTTAAACAGTCTCATTAAAAATTGGAGGAATTATTATAAAATCTTTAAAAAAATATTTAATTATCAAAAAATATTAAATAATATATTCATTTATCAATTATTATATTAAAATTTGTTATTATTGCCTCTTCAGTTACTATTAACTTCATAGTCTCATAGATAGAATTTGGAAATTTGTTTTCACTTTATATTCCTATTAAATTAAAAATAAAAGTTATAAAAAATAATTTGTTTACTCTCAATTTTAATTTAAATAGTTAAAATTTAAGACTAACGTCTTTTACAAAACTTTGGTATATATGTCATATGATAGTAGAAAATATTACTTCCTAAGTTTTTGGGTCTCCATTGTAATTATTCAATCAAAAGGCAAATTTTATTATGCTCTGCAATGCCATTTCAATATGGATTGACCACGTGACTAAAAATTTGTAAACATGTCTCATAAAAAAATTGAAACATAAAACTGTGTCAATCATTTAAATTAAAAATAAAAGTTGATTGAATAAAGCCCAAAATAGAAAGTGATCAAGAAATTTAATCTTATATATAGGTTACAATATTAATAATATTAATTTTTCACAATCTAGTTTTTTACTAAAATCATAATCTTGGTATAATAAATTTTTTCACCATAATTTTTTCAAAAAAAACATCATGGGGTTGGTATAGGTTAGGGAGAACAACAGCTAACAGTCAATTTTTTAACAAAATATATTTCTATTAAAAATCATTTTTTTACAATATATATTCTATTTAAAATTTATTATTTTAAATTATATTTTTACCAAGTTTATTCTCTAAACATTAATTTATAGATAATTATATTAATTAAAAAGTCACATTCAATAACTTTGTCAAATAATCTCTTTAGTCTTTTTCTATTTATTTTCAAATAATTTTAAAAATTAAAATTTTAAAAACAAGTAATAGGTTTTAGATATCATTAATTAATTTAAATTCGAATCAACCTTAGATACGGAGATGATTATTCGACATGTTTTTGGTCATAGAAATTGAACTTAAAATCTTTGTTTAAGAAGTAGGAGCAGTATTAAAATTGGTTAAAAGTATTAAAATTGGTCTAAAATTTAAGTAATTTTCAATTTTACCTTTTTAAATTATATTAAATTTTATCATCATATTAATTTTTATCCTCACTCACTACCCTTATTAAATATTAGTATATATGAAAAATAATAATTAATGCTTTTTGAAACTAAGCAATTTTTTTATAAAAATGACCAAAAATATTTATTAGTTGATATCTTATAATAAATACTAAAAGGAATATATAAGTGTGTGTATGCCGGGTATGGTTGGAATGTGCCCGCCAAGGGCAAATTTGCTGAACAGCTTGTAGAAGATACACACACACACACATACAAACAAACACCGTAATCAAAAATTGAATCGAGTCAGACGAATAAATGTATTATGGTCCAAAATTTAACAAAAAGGAGTAGGGTTAAAATGTATCTATTAATATGAATTATTTTTTTAAGTACATCCAACATTTTTAAGTCTTTTTGATATAATTTTAATTTTAAAGTAATTTTTAGGAGCATATATCATCTTAAGGTATTTTTTAAGAGAAATTTTAATCTTACTATCAAATCTCAATAAGCTTGTTAGATTAAAGTGCATCTAACACTCTAATATATTTTTTCTATAGCATTTGACACCTTAAAAAAAATTGATATAATTTTATCCTTGAAATATTTTGTAAGTTTCCTCGCTCTTTTTTTATATTTTCAGGACTCATATTCCATATTCTTAATACTCATCTAGTTATCTTTAACATTTTCAATAATTAGTTTTCAATTTTGCTACTAGTCATCTTATATATTTTCTTGACTTATTTTTCATATTTTCAATCCTAATATTTAATTACAGATTTTTTGCCAATAACATGAATTATAGAGGTTTGTAGTAGTAGACGAATTCTCCAAATTACCATCTAATTACCATTATACACATAAACTATATATTTAATCAATTAAAAAAAGGTTGTTAACTGGCAATTTTTTTAGACAAGATTTTTATTTTAATTGTATATTCTTATACAAAAACTGCTTAAAAGTATTTGTTTAAAATTTGGTTAGTCATAAGAACTTAAATTCAAATTTTGGTACTTTCAGTATGTAAAATTATTTAAAATATCAGTATTTTCTATATATAAAAGTATATTAGATCAATGTGATCAATAAATTTTTAAACAAGTACTTTTAACACCAATTGTTCTATTTTTTTTAATAATGTTATTAAATAATCATAATTTATACAATCTTTAATTTAATCTCTCTAATTAACTTTTGAACACGTATTTTATATATACGATTTAATTTAATTTTATTACACGTTTTTATTTTTTTTCTGTTAACATGAATTGTATGTATAGAAATGTTAAATACAAGTTATATCAGTAAATTTGATTCATATAATTAAAATTTTAATATCAAAGAGTAAATCTTAACATGATTAATCATATGGATTTTATTATAAAATTTTAAACTGTTATTATTTTCGTTAAAACTATAAATTCTTCCAACATCCATCTAATTAATATGAATTAATAAGTATTCATTTGATCTTTAATATAAGATATATTTAATTAACTTAATTATATTAAATAAGTTAATTAAGTTAGTTAATATATTATAGATCTTCTAAAATATCTTAATTATTTTCCTTAACTTCCTCCCTCAATCTCTTACTTAATTATTGTTGAAAAAATATCAATATATGTAACTTATAAAAAGGTTGATAAATACTACCTCAAGTGCTTAATATAAGATCTCTTAACTAATTTTAGTAAATTAAGGAAGTTAGTTATTTGTAATAATTTTGTGTTAGTTTTCTTAAAATATCTCATTTAATTATGTGCATTTGAAGTACCATTAATATGTGTAATCATATAGGGACACTTTAGGGGAATATTATAATTTTAGAAGATAAAATTGATTGAGGTCTTATAATTAGAATCAAATTAAATTTATTGTCTAGCTCTTATAATTAGGACTAAAGACAATATAAAAATATGTATTATATTTAGTATCAAAATTGACTTTCTAATTAAATCTTATATTAAGAATATGATAAAATTATATTTTTATTAAATTATATTTAATGGACTACTTAGATTCTCCCGCCTTCTAGAAGGAAGGCAAGAAAGGAAAGAAAAAAAAAATAGATTTATTATTTCAACTCCAGTGAAGATATAGCGGTATAGTATTAATATATTTATCATCAATATATATAATTACATGTAGAATAAATTATATTATCAATAAATCATGAAATAGTGGAGTTATATATGATATAAAACTCTTAAATATAAATAGTCTTAGTTATATTCAAATTCGGTATAATGTATAGGGCCATAGTAGTTTTTCAACAAATTTTAATTTTATAAACATATTTTATAATTTTATAATTAAATAATTATATTTATATAATATTTAATTTAACCACTTTAATTATATTTTGAATATTTATTTTACATATATGAGTCAAATTATAACATTTTTTTTGGATATATTATGTTATATTTATGTTAGCATATATAAAAATGTTAAAATAAAATTATATCAATAAAAATTAAAACATAATTAATGTATGTATGCAGGATACATTATTAATGTGTGTATAAAAAATAAAAATAAAATTCATAAAAAATAATATTATTCGAAATGTAAAAAAAATGTACTTTATAAAAAGGCAAAATATAGATAGGGGTATTTGGGCTAGTCCGAACCTGAACGCAATCAGCCTACATTTTTTACAAATCTATTTGAGTTAGCCCAAAAAATTTGATAAGCACGAGAAATTTCGTTTCCCCCAAACTTGTTTCTAGAATTTTTTGAGTCTAATCAAGCTGACGTGTTTGGCTTCATTTGAATTACTGACTCTAATATAAATAGATCAAACAAAATCTCATAAATAACATGACCAAGTGCATGTTTATGTTTAGTTTCTTTTAAAACTATGATTTCTTTTGACCCAAATTATAATTTAGGTTAAAAATTAAATAAATAATTATTAAATATTTAAAAAAAAATCTGTAATAAATCATGATTTTAGAGGGTATAAAATTATAGTTTCATATAAACTTGTAGAATTAACTTCTAGGTGAGAATAAGAACTTTTAGACTATATAATAATTATTTTATTTTTATCTTTTTTTATCTATCATTTTACCCAATGTATTTTTTGGTAATTCTCTATACAAAAATTATTCTAATAATAACTATCTAAACATTTATTTATATATAATTTTTTTAAAGGTATTTTTCATAATCTAATCTCTATAAACCCTTATCTATAAATTAAACCAAATAGTCCATAGGGTTCAAACTTGATCCAATGTACAGGATAATTTTTCATAAGAACCTAATTTTAATATTGTAGGGAAAATTAATTGAAAATATTTATTTGCATATTTTATTATTCATACAAACCTGAATTTAAATACCAATAATTTCTATATATAAATTCTTCAGTGTATTGATATTTACTATATATAAAAATATATCAGATACGTATGAGTAACAAAATTTTTAAATATATACTTTTAACTCAATTTCTCTTTTTTATAATGTTATTATAAAATAATTATAATTTATATAATTTTTTAATTTAATCTCTCTAGTCAACATGATTAAAATCATATGAATTTTATTATAAATTTATAAACTGTTATTAATTAGAAATTCCCACCCACTAGAGGTTCTAGAAGTTTTATTATTTCCTTTAAAACCACAAATGCTCCCAACAGACATATAATTAATATCCATTAATAAGCATCTAGAAGGAATGCGAAAATGGAAAGGAAAAAGTTCTTATTTGTTATCTCATCTCAAGAGAAGATATGATGGTATACTATTAATATACTTATTAATATATAAAATCAAATATACATGAAACTCAAAATATAAATGATGTGAGCTACATTCGAATTTGATATAAGTAAATAGTTATATTATATAATATTTAATTTAATCACTTTCATAATATTTTGAATATTTATTTTTTATATATGAGTTAAATTATTTTATAATTAACATGTTTTGTTACATTTCTATTAGCATAAATTATACGTACACAAATGTCAAATACAAGTTATATCAATAAAAAAAATTAAACGTATTACTAAAAGTATAATATTTAAGAACAATTTTAACACGATTAATTGTAATTGTTTTAAAATTGTCTAGAAATTCCCACATTCTAGATGTTTTTAATTTTTCCTGGACTTCTAAAAGCTTTTTATTATTGGATATAGATTTTTTCCTAAGCTCCTCTCTTTATCCATCGTTCTCTTTGTATTTACGTTTTATTCTTCTCTCTTTACTTTGCCTTTTCATAACTTCTCTATGTTGCCCAAATTGCCAAAAAAATGTTTTTTTTTAAAATACTTTTTTTGTTAATGAGAGAAGAGAGAAGAAGGCAAGGTAAATGTAAAGAGAAAAAGTTCTTATGAGGGATGAGGAGCTTTTGCCATGTTTAGTAAATGGGAATTGGCTATTCATTTTATATAATAGAAGTTATTTTTATTTTTATTTTTAATATTTTGAATCATTTTATTGCTATAAAAAAATAAAAAATTAAGATAATAGAAGTAGAAACCAAACTTTTTAGATAATTTTATTCTAATTATAAATTTTTTAGATAATTTTAAATTTTCTCAAGTTATAAGAAAAATATTTTAGATTATTTTATCAAGTTATAAAAAATATGTATATAAATTTTATATTCATTTTTATTCTACCAAATAAGATTTTAAAATATATTTTTACTTCTATTTCTATTAAAAAAACATTATCGTACCAATTGTACCATTTATTATTTCCATTAGAAGTATAAATGCTTCAAAAAATCCAAAACCCACCTAATCATCAATAACTTTTTATATAAATACAATATATATATATATACATACATACGGTATATGCTTAGCAAATTAAATTGCAGGTGTTAATTAATAATTTCTACCTCCAGCAAGGAATGCAGCAATGAAAAGCAAAAATTCAGATATGTTATATCAATTGAAGATTATGAATGGAAACTTTGTGCTAATCAATATCCATATTAATAATTTTATCATCAATATATATAAATAAAAATTATAATAAATTATATTATATTGTTATTAATAACTCATGAAATAGTAGCGCTGGTCAATTGGCTCCCGTTCTGGGTTTCCCAACCTGGGACCGACAGAAACGGTACAGATTGGACCTGTCCCGTGAACGAGCGGGACGGGACTATAACAGTGTCAGGACGGGACGGTCCTTGGCACGACCCTCGAGTCGTATCGTCCCGTCCTGACATGCATCCACACTTAAACACTTCAAGCTTCAGCGATAGCGTTTTTCATTTTCATTTCAACCCTCAACAGTCGACAGACCCCTCGGTGCTGCGACTCTGCTCAGTCATCTCTTCCTTTCTCTCCCCAGTCGGCTTCTCACTAAGTCTCCGATCATCCCTCCTCCTCCATCGCTCCTCCTCCGTCGGTCGTCGGCTTCAACTTCGCTTCATCTCCCTCAGTTTCAGCTTCAGACGTTGCTGCCCAAGTGCCCGTGACCTGGTCTCCTCACCGTCATTTGGCTCAATATATTGTTGTTCGCCAAAGACTATAGCTTTGGATCAAGGTAAGTGACCTTCCTTCTTGATTTTATTTCAGTCGGGTCAGTATATTTCACCTTACAGCTGTGGTCTATGGAGACAATTTAGGGTTTAATTGTGCTGTGAGACTGTCGCTCCTCCCCTGTAATTCTAGTAAACCTGTTGATTAGAACGAGAACTGATGTGGGTAATGGGAATAATCTTTCCTCACCTTCAGAACTGATGTGTGTAATGAGAACTGATGTAGAAAGCAAAAGACACTGTACCAGTATCGATACGCTCGGGAGAAGGAAGGAAAGAAAATCAATCTTAGGTAAAGGGTTTAATGCTATTTCTTGATGTGGGTAATGGGAATAATCTTTCCAAATTCATGCAAGGATACAAATTGCTAACTGCCTAGGCTGATCTTTCCTTAGTGTATCACGATTGATGTCTTCTGTTATGACTTATGAGGCAGTGTAAGGGAAACATTGATCCTATCCAGGCTTAAAACACAAATGGCTAGAGGTTTATTAGTATGTCACATTGTTGGTTTTTTGCCCTGTTATGTTTCACTGATGAACAAGGCACTGCGATGATTTTGCCACCATATATTGTAAATGTTTCAGCATAATTGTTTCATTTAGTTGACGTGAGACTTTGTAGGAAAGCTTATTGTCTTGTTTGTCCTTGTAATTATGCTTGCATACAGGGGATAGACCGATAGTTTCATTGGAACTGGTTTTCTTCCTTTATACTTGTTTCACTTGGCATATACTGGTTTTCATTGGAGCATATTTGTATTGCTTTGAAAGAAAGCATATACTGGTTTTCATTGCATACAGGAAAGCTTATTGTTTCACTTGGCATGCTTGTTTTCATTCAGTTGTCTTATAGGATATGGCAACACTCAAAGTAATACAAATTTATTCCTATTTTACAGGAGGATGGCAACTGTACCTACTGCTGAAGAGAACTTACAACAGATTGAAAATGTTGAACATGAAGTTGTTGTTGAAGTACAAAACACAGAGGGAGAAGCAGAAGATGTTGAGGAAGAAGAGAAACCAAGAAAAAGACTCAAATCTATTGTTTGGGAGCATTTTGATAAGATTCATTTGGATGAAAATAATAGAGAACACAAAGCCAAGTGCAAGTATTGTCCAGTAAAGATTGCTTGCAATCCTGTCATACACGGGACAAGTGGATTGCGAAAATATCTAGAGAGGTTCCCCTTCAATCCAAACAGAATAAATAAGATGAGGCAAGCTATGTTCATTGCAGTAGGGTCTTCTAAAACTATTGGTCATCATTTATTTAATCAAGACCGATGTAGATGAGCTATTGCAGAGTACATCATATTGGATGAAATGCCTTTTCAAACTGTTGAAGGTGAAGGTTTTAGACATATAATGAGTCAGGTCAAACCTTGCTTACAAATTCCTTCAAGGTCAACCGTTACTAAAGACTGCTTAAAGGTGTATCATGAACAAGAAGACAACTTGAAAAGTTATTTTAAAAGAACAAAATTCTGAGTTTCTCTCACTACAAATACATGGACTTCTAATCAGAATTCCAGCTATATGTGCCTCACTGCACATTGGATCGATGAAGATTGGCATTTGCAAAAGCGAATATTGAATTTCTACATAGTTGAAGACCATAAAGGTGACACAATTGCATAAGAAATTGAGAAATGTTTATTGTCATGGGGCATGGATAAAGTTTTTACCATCATAGTTGATAATGCATCTTCAAATGACAATGCATTATCTACTTTGAAGTCAATTTTCAGACATTGGAATAGTCTTGTCTGTGATGGGGACTTCTTTCACTTGAGATGTTGTGCTCATATCATGAATTTGATTATGTCAAATGGTATGAGAGACATGCATGAATCTATTAAAGCTATTCAAAATGCAATTAAATATGTAAGATCTTCTCCTGCAAGGTTTCAAAAATTCAAAGAGCTTATGGAGAAAATGAAGATCAATTCAAAGAGTCTTTTGAGAATAGATTGTCCCACTAGGTGGAATTCAACTTACATAATGTTGGAGAATGCTATTAAATTCAGTAGCGTGTTTACAAGGATGGAGAAATTTGATACAGAGTACCAAAAAAATTTTAAGGATAAAAACTTAATTGGTCCCCCTACAGCCAAATCATTTAAAGAAGCTCAGGAGTTTGTTGCATTTTTGAAAGTATTCTACAATATCTCTTTGAAATTTTCAGGATCAATTCATATGACCTCAAATTTGGCCTTCCAACAAATTATTAATGTGGTTGTTCTTTTGACGAGAAGGGCAAACAATCCAAATTCTTTGTTGTGTCATATGGCTAAGAGCATGCAGGGCAAATATGACAAGTATTGGGGTAAATTTGAAAACTTAAATCCTTTGTTGGTGATTGCAGTGGTGCTTGACCCCAGGTATAAAATGAAGTTTTTTAAGTTTGCATTTGAGGATATGTTTTCTAATCTTACACATCGTGACTCCATGTACAAAAAGGTCTCCGCGGTATTGTATCGCTTGTATGATCATTATTCAGATGCACATGATGCATCTCAGTTTGAAACTCAAAGCACAAGCCAAAGTCAGAGTCAATCACAACTACCAACTCAAGGTTTTTGTGACACAGATGTCTCGGAGCTAGAGTCTTTTGATATTGATGATGGGGAGGGTTCTTGTGCAATTCAAAGGGTCCTTGCCCACATTGATTTTGAAAGTCAAACATATAAGTATGCGGAGTTAGAGAGGTATCTGCAGGCTGAGTTAACTGACTATCATAATCCTACTTTTGATATTTTGGATTGGTGGAGACTGAATGCTAGCAAATACAAGGTCATTTCATTGATTGCACGTGATGTGTTAGCCATGCCTGTCTCTACTGTGTCCTCAAAATCAGCATTCAATATAGGGGAACGTATTATTGATGACTTTAGAAGTTCACTATCCCCTAAGATAGTTGAAGCGCTAATTTGTGCCCAAAATTAGTTATCTCCATCTACATTCAAATTAAAAAACTTTGATATTGACAACTTCAATGAAACTTTGGCAGCAGAAAGTGGTATTAGTTATACTTATATCATATTATTGATTTTATTTCATAGATAATTTTATTTGTTTACTCTTATTTTATTTTTTAATTTTCCTCTATCTCTTTTTTTTTTATTTGCAGACAAAGCAGTAACTTCATCAAGTGAAGTGGAAGATTTGAAGAAGTAGCACATGTATTTGGTTTCTTTCCTTCTTTGTTTTATTCCTTGGAATATTTTAATTTTACATGACATAGTTGTTTCTTCAAATTCTGAAGTATATATTATGCAGGTATGAACCACTGTTCAATTACTTTACAGAGTTAGCTGGTACTGCTTATAGAGTTGTTGCGGACAGTTATGTTACTGATGAGTGATGATAGTGGTACTGGCATTGTACATGCTCATGGTTGTCTCTTGTCTATAGGAGACCTTTACTGTTGCTGTTGATGATGATGACTGCTTTACTGCCAAAATCACTGACTTTAGTATATTAAAGATGCAGATAAGGATAGTGTTGAAGTGGTGAAGGTGTGTTGTATACATCAAAACTTGTTATTAATATTACATAAAAATTGTTTTACGTGTCTAATCTTGTTATGGCCTATAGCTTAATTTTTGAATTTTGAACTATGTATATTGCTTTTAAATTTGTGTTGGTGGTTAAGGTTTGGGATGTACCCAACCCGTCCTGTCCCGAAAAGGAATGTGACATATTCGGTACGGGACGCAAAGTGCATCCCGTGTACTGTTTTGAGACGGGACACAGGACAAGGTTATCCCGGTCCCGTCTCGACCCGTGAACACCCCTATAAAATAGAGTCAATTAAGTGTTCAACCTAGTTTAAATTTTTCTTCCTGAGGTAAAATAAAATAAAATTAAATGCACCTTCTGTTATTAATTATAAGAGCTAGATGATGGGTTATATTTGTTTTTAAATATATAATATCCCAATCTATTTTATCTTTTAAAATTATAATTTTCTCTCAATAGATCCGTATATGGTTATATATATTAAAAGGTATCAATTAAAAGTAGTACAAATACACATGATTAAAAATTTATTTTAAAAAAATTAATACAAAATTATTACAATTAACTAATTTATTAAATTTTTTAGTATACTTAAATTGATTAATTATATATTATAGGAATCAAGGTAATATGTTTTTGTTAAATTATTTTTTATGTGATTAAATAACCGGAACAAATGGATAGAGGACTGCCACGTAATATATTGACCAAAATTAATTAAATTAAATTACATTAAATTTAAAAAAAAAAAAAAAAAAAAAAAAAAAAAAAAAAAACAGCGCCTCCCCTGAATTACCAAATACCATCAACGAAGCAAAAACCGAACTGCTTCTTTTCTTCTACGCCTTCCCTACATATAGAGACGCACACGCACGAAGACAAAGCATACAGAAAAAGCGAAGAAGAAGAAGAAGAAGAAGAAGAAGAAGAAGAAGATAAAAGAAGGAAAGAAGAGAAGCTTCTTTACAGAGAGAGATCATGGCCTATAATGGATTAGCAACAATCTCAGGAAGCGATTCTCGCTTCTCCTACCTCCCAACTTCACCAATTTCTTCCGTCAAATCCTTGAAATTTTCCTCCGCTCGATTTCCGTCTCGTCCTCCTTCATTCAAACCGAGAGCTATGGCTGCCGCCGAGCCATTCTCCTCTGGAATGAGCTTCTACGAGCTTCTCGGTATACCCGAATCCGGATCCTTACCCGAAATCAAGAACGCCTACAGGCAGCTCGCCCGCAAGTACCACCCGGATGTGTCGCCGCTGGATCGGGTTAACGAGTTCACCAAGATGTTCATTCGACTCCGTGAAGCCTATGAGACCTTATCGGATCCTGGACGGAGAGCTCTCTACGACAGAGGGCTTCACTTGGGCTACTCTAAGGGCGTAAGCTCCTACGACGATCAGGTATTTTTGTTGCTTGATTCTCAGTTTCTGGTTTTCGAATTTGGGTTTTTCTTCCGATTTAAGATCTGCGAAATCGGATCACATTGAAACGCTGAATATCTTCTTCTTCTGCTTCTTGGTGCCATTTTCCATGAATTGATTTCTTCATGAATTTATGGCTCATTGTATATGTTAGATTCAATATTCAAGATATCGCGATCTCAAATTGTGTTTAAATATCCCGTTTATATCTTTTCATGTTCAGGATTCTCAATATTGGTGCTTCGTAGTTTCATTCTGAGTCTTCTTATTTTCTGTAGATGATTGTTGAAATTTAGTTCTAAGGCTTTGTCTGTTTCTTTATGGGTCAACATTTTATTAATTTCTTCTTGTTTTTATTGTTTGTCTGTTTGGGATTTTTCTGGTACGGTTGAGAAATCAAAGTTATCTCATAAACGCTTTGTTTATATGTTTACTCAAAGCAACAATGACTTTAGCTCCTTAACTGATTTTGCCCTTGGCATGATTCTCCAACAAGTCAATAGTCAATGAGTGAGTGTTCTTCTGTTCATAGATGTGAATCTCAAAACAAATATAAATCTGTGTTCTGGTTTCTAACCTGGAAAATCCTAAATTTCCTTGCAATCAAAAGTCTCTGCATTCTCTGTTTTTTGTTCTTAAAATGAATTAATCCTTAATTTTATATCATCATCATCAGTGAAAACTAATCTGAGTTACTGGTTTATCAGATGAGGGAAATAAAGAAAGGATGGAGAGTGATTTGGGAGGCTCAGTTATCGGAGCTGATAAACAGAACCTACAAGTATGGCGATAGAAGTGAGTCATGGGCCGCTCAAATCCGCCGCAACAGGAATGAAACGTTCACTGAGGTTTACAATTAGTTATATATATATATATATATATATATATATATATAACTAATTGTAAACCTCAGTGAACGTTTCATTCCTGTATATATATATATATATGTAAGTTGATTTTATACTCTGTTCTCAGAATAGTGCAGTGTTGTATAGGATAATTTATAGAATCTTCTAGGATGGTTTTATTTATTTAGTTTTTTGCTTTGTTAGTCCTTTGTTTTAATTTTAAATTTATTGTAATATAATTTTTTAGTTAAATTAATTTCTAGCATTTTCTTCAAATTTTTATTTTCGATTCCTACCAAGAAAAGTCAGTGATTCAGACACACGCATACACAAATATATATATATATATATATATATATATATATATATATATATATATATATATTCATCCACATATCAATGCCGTTTTTAAGGATAATTAGCCACCTGATCTCATTACTGGTCTTTAATTAGATGGAATTTTTTTTAAAAACAAATTAGTAGTTCCAATCCAACTTCCAATAATGCAAATCATGATAATAAAACAATCTCGTTATAACTAATAAAATCCCGCACACTTGTTAATTGATTATATCCCTTAAATTTAATATTTTAAATTTAAATTAAATTATGTATATGAAAAAAAATTGTTGAAAGAAATAAAATATATTTTAATAATATTTTATGTCTCGTGAGAGAGGATTAATCTTTAATTATTTATCAGTAGAAAGATATTGTATGTATTCTACCAAAAAATAATTTTATTATAATTATAAATTTAACTTGGTAGTTGGAACTTGAAAAATTGTTTTCACTTTATATTCCTATTAAATTAAAAATAAAATTTTGACTTGCAATTTATAATTTAAATAGTTGAAATTTAAGATGAGTATCTTTTGCAGATCTCTGGTGTGTGTATATATATGAGTAGAAAATATGGCTATCTTATTATTTTTTTTGGGTCTATATTGTAATATATTCAATGAAAAAGCAGAAATTATAATGACCCATTTCAATTTGCATTGACCACGTAACTAGCAAAATTCATAAACACAAAACTTGCGCCAATCATTTTAATTTAACATAGAAGTTGATTGCATAAAAGACCAAAATAGAAAGTCATTATTAAGAAATCGATTCTCATATCTAGGTTACAAATACTACATTATTTTAGCTACTCACATTTTTACCACAATCCTCTGCAACAAATCTTATTTTATTATGACTATATAGATTCATTTCATGATATCTACAATTTTTTATCTTTTTATATGATCAAGGGTATTTCATTTCTCTCAATAAATATATTTTTATATTTATTTTTTTTTATAAAAATAGTTTACCAACTCAACTAATAGTTATTATCAACAATTTTATTGAACATTCTATTCAGTATTCATCTACTCCCTTTTAAATGATTCTAAATATTCAAATTTTAAAAACAAAAATATTTTAGATATATTTAATTAATTAAGATTTGAATCAACCTCAAATATGGATGTGATTATTTCACATAATTTGTTTCGTCCATAGAAATTAAACTTAAAATTTTCCTTAAGAAGTATATATAGGAGTATCAGATTACTTCTAATATACGCAATCATTACGAAGGATAACATTTTCCTCAATATATCAATATCTAAAAGTTACATTCAATCTCGACTGATATAAATTAAGTAAAAGAAGTAAATACCAAATCTTCACTTGAATGGATTATTGTTTAGTAACCAATTTTATTAACCATTAGCATTATATAAAATACAACAAAGTACCTTTCTGTTATAAAACTAGCAATAAGATTAGGATGAGAGAAGAGATGGAGACAAGAAAATCAGAGAAGTATATATTATTTTCTTTTCTTTTTTACAATACAAATAGTATAGCCTATTTATAGGCATAGAAGTTGAAGATAAAGAGTCCATTAATTAATAGAGGAATAATGAAGAGTCTAATAATTAATAGAGGAGTAATGAAGAGTCTAGTAAAATTACAAATGGTTTTTGGTCAGGAACCAAATATTTCCCATCTAAGGACTTTTGGATGTGCGGTATATGTTCCGATTGCTCCACCACAACGCACCAAAATGGGTCCTCAAAGAAGGATGGGAATATATGTTAGATATGAATCCCTTCTATAATAAAATATTTAGAGCCAACAACAGGAGATTTCTTTACGGCTCGATTTGCTAATTGTCATTTTGACGAATCAAATTTTCCAACATTAGGGGGAGAAAATAAACAGTTGGAACATAAAGTTAGTTGGAATGAATTATCATTATCTCATCTTGATTCTCGTACAAAACAATGTGAACTAGAAGTTCAAAAGATAATTCATTTACAGAGTTTAGCCAATCAATTGCCAAACGCATTCACTAACCCCAAGAAAGTGACCAAGTCACATGTTCCAACTGTGAATGCTCCTATCAAAATTGATGTCCCTATTGGACAATCTACTGATGCAAATGGATCAAAAGCACGCTTGAAGCGTGGCAGGCCCATCGGTTCCAAAGATAAAAATTCTCGAAAAAGAAAAGGAGCTATAAATATAGATGGCCAGGTCGAGGATATTCAACAAAATTTAGTGACTCCAGAAGAGTATTTTGACAATACTAATATCTCAATTTCGAGAGACATTCAGGTACCTGAAATATGTGAAAATAATGAGATCTCAATAAATTATGTTGTTAATAGAATACGATGGGATCGAGATAAAGTCAACGTTGATGATATTTTGCATATAATGTAGCGCTTGATGTAATAAATAATGATGAGGATCATGAACCAAGATCTATTAGCGAATGCAAACAAAGAGATGATTGGCCAAAATGGAAAGACGCAATTGAGGCAGAATTAAAATCATTAGAAAAACGAAAAGTTTTTGGCCCTGTGGTTCTTACACCTGAAGATGTAAAACCAGTTGGATATAAATGGGTTTTTGTGAGAAAAAGAAATGAAAATGGTGAAGTAGTAAGATATAAAGCACGACTTGTTGCTCAAGGATTTACACAAAGACCTGGTATTGATTTCGTAGAAACATACTCACCAGTGGTGGATGCAACTACTTTTCGATATCTAATTAGTCTGGCAGCAAATGAAGGCCTTGATTTACGTTTAATGGATGTTGTTATAGCCTATTTGTATGGCTCACTTGACAATGGCATTTATATGAGTCTTCCTGATGGATTTGAGTTGCCGAAAGCATACAATTCAAGTTCTCGAGAACGGTACTCAATTAAGTTAAATAAGTCTTTATATGGATTGAAGCAATCAGGGTGCATGTGGTATAATCGACTTAGTGAATATCTATTGAAAGAAGGATATAAGAATGATCAGATATGTCCATGCATTTTTATAAAAAGATCTAGAAATGAATTTGCTATAATTGTTATTTATGTCGATGACATAAATATCATTGAAACTCCTGAAGAGATTTCCAATGCGGTCAATTGCTTAAAGAAAGAGTTTGAAATGAAGGACTTGGGAAGAACAAAATTTTGCCTTGGACTACAAATTGAATATCTGAAAAATGGGATCTTCGTGTATCAAGAAACTTATACAAGAAAAGTTTTAAAACGTTTCTATATTGATAAATCACATCCATTATGCACTCTGATGATTGTAAGATCTCTAGAGAAAGATAAAGATCCCTTTAGACCTCAAGAAGGTGATAAAGAACTACTTGGCCCAGAAGTGCCTTACCTTAGTGCAATTGGTGCGCTTATGTATCTTTCTAGTCACACACGACCAGATATATCATTTGCTGTTAACTTACTAGCAAGATATAGTTCTTCACCAACACGAAGACATTGGAATGGGGTTAAACATATTCTTCGTTACTTGAAGGGTACAATGGATATGGGATTATTTTATTCAAATGAATACAAAAATGATTTTGTCGGCTATGCTGATGCTAGGTTTCAGTCTGATCCACATGTTGGTAGATCGCAAACAGGCTATTTGTTCACATGTAATGGTACAGCTATTTCATGGCAATCAATGAAATAAATCATATCAGCCACATCATCTAATCATGCCGAAATACTAGCGATACATGAAGCAAGTCAAGAATGTGTATGGTTAAGATTGATAATACATCATATACGTATTACTTGTGGATTGTCATCTAGTAAAATGATCCTAACAGTCCTATATGAAGATAATACTGCATGTATTACCTAACTAAAAGAAGAGTATATCAAAGGAGATAGGACAAAACATATTTCTCCAAAATTCTTTTTCACACATGATCTTCAAAAGAATGGTGAGATTGATATCCATCAAATCCGTTCTAAAGAAAATCTAGCAGATTTGTTCACCAAGTCACTTCCAGCAACAATATTTGAAAAGCTCGTACATGATATTGGACTTCGCAGATTCAAAGATATCAATTGACGTTGCAAAAAGGGGGAGTCGATACACACTGTACTCTTTTTCCCTTATCTGAGGTTTTGTCCCACTGGATTTTTCTAACAAGGTTTTTAATGAGACAGCACTGTAAGTATATCAATTAAATGTGTACTCTTTTTCTTTACTAGGTTTTTATCCCACAGGGTTTTTCCTAGTTAAAGTTTTTTAATAAGGCTCATTATTAAAGAATGGACATCTAAGGGGGAGTGTTATGAATATTAAAATATAGATGTCCATCTCTATCTCCATCTCCCTCTTCCTCTTCAAGTTCCCTAAGTCATTATTCCTCCATTAATGACTTAGGGAATTTGAAGAGGGAGAGGGAGATGGAGATGAACATCTATATTCTAATATTCATAATACTTTCACAATTTATTTATTTTTTTGTAAAAGGGTGATTTTCAATAAACTTAAGGGGCAATATACGTCATATGTGGATGAGATCTAGGATAGTGCCACGTAAGATTTGGGATAAGCATTGAAGGCATAGTAAAAGCCACAAGAAATGAAGGTGACAAGTTCTATTCTTACTGAGCCATCCCATATGCCATTTGATAATTATTAATTATAATTTTTTATGTTAAACATAAAATCTAATTTATAACTATTACTCATTCTAATATAAATATCTCTTTTATGACTCAAATTTAAAATTTAAAAAAAAATCTAATAAAATTTTATATATAGTGTTAAATTAATTCTATATTATTTTAGTCTCTCAATAGTCACTGTATCTCAATTTAAATTAGATTTAGGTTATTTAAGTTAATATAATTAAAAGGGGAATAACATTTGGAGTTATCTAAATTTCTAATGCTAAATGATTCTAAAGATTAAAAAAAATATATTCTAAAATATTCTACAACTATATCGTTAAATTTTACAGTTTGCATAAGAAATTGTAACTAAGAAAGCAACAATTTCTGTGACGTCATCCTTTGCGTGGAAGTTAGGAAATTTTAGTTAGTCCTCCTTGTACTTTCATCATCAACAATATTTAGTTGTTTACGTGTTGAATTTGAAGATAGTATTCCTTTTATTTTTCTCTCTTATATAATATTAATAAAATAAATAATTTTTTTATCATTTATAGTATTTTTATAATCCTAAATATATAATATAATTAAAAAATTTATCTCAATCTTAAATATAAAATATATTTTTTATATTTATTATTTTTTAAAAATTAATTATCATTGATATTTTTTTAATAATAATTAAGTAAAAGAGGGGATGATAGAATTATAAAAACTATTATTAGAGTATTTTTAAAAACTATATATCATATTAACTAATTTAATTAATATTTTTAATCTAATTAAATATATTATATATTGATTATCCATTAATTTTGGACCAACTTCCACGTAAAGGATAACGTGCCAAATACTTATTTATTTAATAACAATTTTTATAACTTCTCCTTCTAAAAATCGTTTGTTTGTTAGTTACAATTTCTTAGGCAAACTGTCAATTACATTTGAAATGAACTAAATAAGACTATTTTAAGGTGTCAATTGATGTAAAATAAACTGACATTCAACCAGTGACGTTTATAATTGAGTAACTTGTGTTTTTATATTTACATATCAATCTCAACTTGAGTAACCCTCTTTGTCCCCCCTTCAGGATGGAGTTGGATCAAATATATGACATAAAAAAAATAATTTAAATGAAGAAATTATAATATTAGAATTTAATCTATATAAATTAATCATACTAATGTATTAGTGAACTAAACCCCTAATATATTTTGAAAAGAGTTTTAAATATATCCATCAGGTCAATTTTTTGTTGAAAATGAAATGACACTATTTTAATTTAAAAAAATTATAGTTTCTCATACTTTTGTTTTAAAAAATCTAGTTTGTTCGATTATATACATGACTTTTAGGTGAATATTTTGTTTATTTAAAAATTAATAGTTTTTATTTAAATATTAATCCTTTTAAAATTATATATAAATATTTTTATATTTTATTAAATTATTTTATTTTAATCATAATTGAGTTGATTTTAATACATACACGGTTAGATGATTAATTTTAAACTATTATCTTAACAAAGTATGACAGTAAATTCTGACCAGCAATTTTTAAGAGTCACCAAAAAATTAGTGTTGCCCTATATTATAAGGTTGATCTTAACCATAACTATAAAAAAATAAGCTTATTTTTTATAAAATGATATACTATAATATAATATTATATATAGATAATTTAATAATATTAAAATATATTTATTATAGTTAAATAATTTATTTATTTTTTGACCTGTAAAAATAAATTAAATAAGTCTTATATAAAAAATATAATTAGTACTTTTTATATTTTTAATATAAGAGTTATTGAGATAGTTAAATTTGATCATAAATATAAGAATTTAATCAATTTTATATTTGATATTTATTATCTTTTATAAAAAATTTATCTAATTTATAAAGTTATGTATAATTTAATATTATATATTAATATTTTAGAGATATTATATTATATATATTATAAATAATAAATTTATTAAATTAATTAATTAAATTTTATATTAAAAATAAAATATTAAACAATAGGCTTCTAGAAGCACACACTTTTCTTCGACTAGAAATGCGGGCATTGAAACATCCCAAACGGCAAATTGGACTCAATACAATAATTGCAAAAATATTTTGTAGTAATTTGATTATAAAAGTTAAAATTTTGAAATGAAACATTCATAATCGTGCGATTCCGACTCCATTCCCAAGGAAAATAGGTCACATCTAAAATTTTGGACCTGACTCAGACCTTCTAGAAACAGATGACATCCGTGCTGAGGTCACATCTAAACCTGAAAAGGTAAAAGGATCATTAAATATTCCTATTCCATTCTTTTTTTTTTTAAATAATTAATTTCTTGACAATCAAATTACCTAAACTCTGAATACTAGAATTATTATATCTCAAACTTCTTTAAATTTGGGTTTCATGTTGTTCCAATAAATGCTTGTCCCCTTCCATGTAACTACCTTTTTCGAAAAGTTAAGATTGACAAACGTTTCAAATAATTTATAAATAGAAATGGATAGTAACAAAAAAATATTAATATTAAAAAAATTATAAATAATATAATTTTTAAATTCCATATGATTTGTTTTTAATTTTATTTTTAATATAATTTCTAATATATTAAATAATTTATCGAAGATAAAATATCATATAATATTAAGATGTTATTTACCAATTGTATCTAATATTTTAATTTTATTTATAATATATCTAACACTTTAATATTATTATTTTTATATTTTCAATAATTTAATCTTATTTATAGTATATTTAGTACTATAAACTATAAATAAAATTATGAAATAGATGTAATAGAAAAATTACATAAAAGAATGTTAAATATATTAAAAAAATAATATCAGAGTGTAACAATAGTTTACCTTTTTATCTATATTTTTTTATGTGCATAATTTGGATGTGTCTCTTTTAAATTGAAGACTTAAAAAGGCTCAAATTAATTAGTATTGAGCTATTATAAGATTAAATTGGACAACACCTTATGTTACAATTTTAGTTAGACACCTCTAATTAAATTAGAATAATTTTTATTAGTTGATTGAAGCGATTAATTATTGTTTTTTTATCTATATTCTTTCATCACTATTATATCCATTAAAAATTAATAATTTTTATGGCATAAATATAAATTTTTAAATTATTATTTCTTACACGTGTGTGTGTGTGATGGGGTCACGTGCTGAAGAATCTAAGAAAATTTCTACTTTCATGTATGAACCAATATTCCTATTCATCATAAAATAGGTTGACTTATTAAAAATAGACCAATCTATTTAAGAGATGGGCTCAAATGAGGAGGGTTGTACGGTCCACCTTAAAACGGGCTGGTATTTTGCCAGTCCGAGGCCCGCCTCCCCTTTTTTTAAGTTTTTTAAATATTTTTAAAAAATTATTTTTAAACTTTTAAAATACTAATAAAAAATTTCTAATATTATATTAGTATAATTAAAAAATATTTAATATTATACTTTTAAAAATTTTTATTTTTTATAAAAAATATCAAATTTTATAACTATAAATCTAAATAAATATTAATATAATATTAATCAATTATAATATATTATCATATATTAATAAATAAGTAATTATCTTTACTAGTATTCAATAATAAAAATATTTAAAATAATATTTAAATAAAATAAATAATGATATTAATAATTTATAATTAAAAAAAAGCGATTTGGGAGGAACGGGTTGTACAATCCGTTCTAAAATAGATTGATGTTTTATTAACCTAAATTTATCCCATTTTAACTGAAAACGGGCCCAGCCCGCCTCTATATACGTCCAACTGTACATCGCGATTCGCACATGTAAAAGTAACACGTATAGCTAGAAGAAGAAAACCGTGTCCTTCTAGAAGATTAGATAACACCTTTGCAAAGATAATAATTCTCTTACTTATGTCACCCCTTTCCTTTTTTTTTTTCTTCTTAAATATGACGTTCATATTTTATAATTATCTTTCTATTTTATTTTAATTATACCAATCCCTCTTTCTATTTTAAAAATATACAATTTAGTTCAATAAACTAACACCATTAACAATAGGAATACTCTAAAATGTTCTAAAAACATAATTTTTAACTAAAATTTATATTAAAATAAATTTTATTTAATATTTCCATATAAGTCTCTAAATTATATTATTACTTTTACAATTACATAAATTTCATTTGAAAAATAAAAAGTAGCGCATTTACACACTAAAAAACATTAATTTTTAATTTATATAAATTTTTAAATTTATATCATTTATACTATATGATGAACAAAAATATATATTTAAAATAAGTTTTTAGTTATTTATATGACCAAAACAAATAAGCGTTGATAAATTGTTATGAAATATTAAAAATATAAAAATTTAAAATATAATCAAAATTATAATTTTTTAACCTATTAGAAAGTTTGAAATATATGTATTTTTGTTGTATAAAATAATTTTTAGTAAATATAAATATTTAAATAATTATTATGTTAAAGGGGACATTTTAGAAGCTTTGGAATATCTTCTGATGATGGACACAAGAGACTAGTCTTTATGTTTTGTTTTGCTTTGTTTTCTATTATAGTTTATAAGAAAACAAGTTTAAGGGCTAAACTTAACGGTTAACTAACCGATGAAAATAGAATTTAAAAAATGTAAGGAAGGTTTGATAACATATAATGATAAAGAAAGTTTATATGAGTTTTTTAAATAGAAGGTGTTCGTGTAATTAAGACAAAATTAATGGGTTATTAGCGTATTATATTCATATTCGAATAGTTTAGATTTTAGTTTTTAAAAGTTTATGGAAAATTATTGAAAATCTCCTATTAATATTAATATGTGCAACTCCTCTTTAGCATATATAACTTCTTTTTAGTTATGTGCAATATCTTGGCTATTTGCAAATGCTTACCATTTTAAAGATTTGTATATATAATTAAAAATAAGTTACATACAATTATAACAGAGTTATATCTACTATAAATATTTATATATAATTATAGATTTGTTGCACACATATAAAGGAAAAATATTTCACCAGTTGAAAATGAGTTTTACTTGTTCAAAAATCTAATTAAGTAACTTTGGGAAATAAATTTTTCAAATAGAAATTGGTCCTTAAAATTATTTTAAAATAAATAAATTATAAAAATAATAATAAATGTAAACTATTAAAAATTAATATCAATAGTTCAAAGCTATATTACAATTTTAAAATATTTTATAAATAATTAAATCTAAACTATAAAGATGTTCATATTATGGTTAAGAAAATAAATAAATTAATTTTGAAAATGTAAATTAAAAAAAATTATTTAATCAAAGTTCAAGTCACTTAGGCACTTAGATAAATCTTAAAAAATTTAGAGCACAAAGAATTTCTCTCTCTCTAAATAATTATATTTTTTTAAAATTTAAATTTATATTATTTTCCTTGTAGAGATAAAATCACTCATTGCTTTAGCCAACCAACAACTTGTTGGTTAATTTTTTAAAACAATTATTCATCATCTGCAATGGCTAAATGCTTTACTAGATATTTCCTTCAACTTTGTAAAGCTAAGCTTATTTTCCCTGACACAAATTTTTAAGCAAAATTAACTGAAAAATAAAAAAGCCGTTTACTTTTCAAACAAAATAACTATTCATTATGCAATATTGTTGATTTTGAAACGCACAATACATTTGCTTTCAGAATGTTCATTAAGGTTATATGGGGAGCATATATATATATATATATATATATATATATATATATATATATATTAAAAGAGTATTATGTCACTTAAAATGTAACAAATGCCATAGAAGTATTAGATTAAAATTCCCTCCTATAAAAATGATAAAATATTATAACATTCAGCTCCATGTACTCTAACTTTTATTAAATCACTAATAAGAGATAAAATGACAAAAATGTTTAATGCTTCATTGAATAAAATGACAAAAATATTTAGTGCTTCATTGAAGTGGTTAAAAATCTTAATCAAACTCTTTTCCATTTACACCTGATAATTATTGATCTTTATAAAAAAAACAATATCATAAAAAATATCTCAAATTTATAAATCCTAATTCAGCATCCCAAAATGATATAATTACTGTAAAATATCTAGAAAATAGTTAGAGATTAAATTCTGTGGTGGAATTACCTAAAAACCCTTAATTTAAAATATAAAAAAAGAAAAAAAATGTAATTACAACAATAGCTTAACAAGTAACACCTTTTAACTTATCAAATTAGAACAAGAATTAAAGTAATGATAACTAATTTCACAAAAAAAAAATATTTTCACGTTGATAAGTGTTAGTAAGTTGCTGGATATCAATGACAAAAATAATTTAACAAATAATAATTTCAACTTATCAATTAAGAACAACTAATATAATGACAACCATTATCTTAGTTGTTGTTATCATTTGGTAAGTTAAAGTAGTTACTTGTTAAATAATGTTATTAATTTTTTCAAATTAAGAGTATTTAGATAATTTTATTATGAAATTTAATCACATACTAGCAAGATGAACTTCACAGGGAATGTACCACTTCAATGGCCTGAATTGGTATTTGCATATTTGAGGTGTAATTTTGTGTCTCTCTTTATAACATTTATACTTCACGCTAAATTGTATTACACATCATAATTCAAACAATTTATGAATCTTTTTATTAGAGAAATTCTATTCAAGATACTATTAAATATTAAATATAAATATCTCTCTCAGAAGAAATTGAAATCCTAATTCTTCATATTTATAAGAAACTAGCTATTTTTGTTAAATACAATCCCATTTGGTCTTCCCCCACAAATTTTAAAAATAATGTCACGTTGGACTTGTCCGAGTGGTTGCATGATGGTACATTTCCAACTCATAAAAATCCTTGTCATAAAAATTATAAGATATATATCACCTGCGTGGTTTTGATTAATTAATTATATGAAAAGAAATATATAAATATAGAAACAATGAAATGTCAACGATTAAGGCCAAAATGTCGATAATTGAATGGGATTGATGTGAAGGAAGATTTATTTTTTCTATTTATATATGTATAACTAAAAGGGGCAAGCAATTTAGTTTTGAGTGCAATGAAAAGTCAGTTTTAAGAGTGAATCATTATGTACTTAATACAAAAAAAAATTGGCACGCCATCTCTCTTGCGATATCTGAGGGTAAGAGATATTTATTTTTATTATTTTATTGATTCCAGCCACCGACCTAAATTGATTGATCAAGTTAGATGTATAGATTTGACTCAATTTAAACCTTACGGGGACATTCATCATTTGTTAAAACTATTCCATAATTAAAAAAATAATCTTTTTAAAATATAGATATCATTAAAATAAATTTTATATTTGTCAAAAATGTATTTTTTTTATACGGTATAATTCGAATCCAAGATATTATATTTAAGAGATTTAATTATTTATCAATTATGATAGGCTTTGTTGATAGTATAAATATTTTTTTATTAGAGATAATTACGTTAGAACAAGTGTTTAATACTAAATATATATATATATATATATATATATTCAAACTTTAATTTATACATTCATTATTTATATCTTAATTAATTATTTATCTATTTAATGACGATGATGTTGTGTGTATTGGACAAGGAAAATTTTTGTTGGACTCGAAAAGAAGGAGATGAAAACGGGACAATTATTCGACACGTAGATATTTTTCTATTTTTTTATCTCATAAAAAATTTTAATTACATTAAAAAATTCATGATCTTAAAATTCAATACAAGTCAGTAGGTAATATTGAAGAACTGATGGACCAATTTCTTAATCAGCTTAGTAAATATTTTTAGATAGATATTAAATTGAATTATATAATTTTTTTTCTTATTATTTAATTTAAAAAAACATCATTTTGAATTAAAAAAATAAAATTTTATCAAATTTTTACTTCAACAATTCTTTTTGTTTGATTATGCATGTTTTATAGACTAATATTTTATTTATTTACAGTTTATTAAATTTTTTATTTAAAAATTACACTTGTCCAAAGTTATATATAAATATTTTTATATTTTAAAATTATGATTAGGTTAACTTCAGTTTTATTATAGTTGAATTATTGATCTTTGAATCATTGTCTCTGACCAAATTTTATTTTCAATTCATAAAAGAAATTCAAGTTTTCTGATCAAGTTTAACATTGGAACGTAGGAGAAAAAACTTAGCTTATATAAAATATATGTCGAATGTCGATGACATTCTTTTTTTTACCAAATATGTTCATGACATGGTTAGAGTTTGATGGAATTTATAAAAAGAAATAAAAAAGAAGAAGAAGAAGTTGCTGTTGTCGTTCTTTTATGGATTTTCCATGCAGCGTATTACGTAATGAGTGATCTAAGTTTCTTATAATACATGCCTAATCCCCACAAGCTTCCACATCTCATTCCTAATCCTATCACACACAAAAAATTAAATATTATAGTTGACTTTTTAAATAAATTTTATTTAAAAATATTTTTTTGTTAATGTGATATTAACAACAGTAAAACTTATATTATAATAATCAATAGTATATAAAAGTTTTATTTATTTGAATAAATAATACAAAATTATTATTGCAAATATTCTTGCACACGTGGATGTCCATATAACTTCTACCTTTTGGGATTCCTTCTTGCCTTTGTGCCATAAAACTATAATTTCCTCAATGAATGACTTGAGAGGGATTTCTTGTGGTTAATGGCATTTTATTCATTTTTAATCCTTTGTAACCTTATATTTAGTCTTTAATGGTTGTGACTTATAAATAGTGGCTATGTAGAAGGTATTTGGACAAGTGAATATACAAGCATATGAATGATACTCTATTGCCTCCCATTTCACTATTTTGTCTTGTTATTTCTTCTCCTCTTTAACTTCTTCATCTTCTCTTATTTTATAACACGTTATCAGCACGACATTGCTATAAAAAAAATTAAGATATGAACTCCTTATCAATTCATATACTATTATGTTTAATTACGTACAAAGGATATTAGTTTTCTCTTTATCTAATTATCATATATCTTTTATTTTTTATTATCATCTTACTTAATCATTATGAGTAAATATTATTTTTATATATTTGTTATATATTTTACCGTTATTTATTATTTTTTCCTGTCCATTTTAATTTTTGTTGTTAGATATATGTGTGTGGGTTATCTTTATTGTATTTTATTCTTATATAAAATATTGTGTTATTCTAACTTTTCTTCTTCTTTTGATATATTGATACAATATTATGATTGATTCTCTATTTATATATATTTATATATATGTGTTGATTATATTTTTCCTTCTTCCTATATATTGTTTACATTTCCAATTCCCCCTCCCTATATATTTATTAATTTATATTTCAATTGATTTATTTATCTTCTTTGTATTCTTATCTTAGCATTATTATATATTTATTACAGTTATATAATATTCACTTATTTATATTATAAAATATTTATACTATATTATTATTTATATATTTGATTTATGTTATTTCTAATTCTAGGTATTGTAACATATTATTTATGTTGTTTATATTTATACATATTTTTTTTATTTAATTTATTTTGTTATATTTATTTATATTTATTTAATTTATGTTATTTCTATTGTAGTATTATTTTCTCTATATTATTTATGTTATTTCCATTATTTTATTTTCTTATGTGTTACTATATATATTTTATAGTTATTTATTTTATTTATTTATTTTATTTCTTTATTTATACTATTTATATTTTGTTATTTTTATTGAATTTATATTTATGTTGAATATATACTGTTTATTTGATTTATATTTATGTTTAATATATATTGTTTATTTAATTTATGTTTTTATTATCATATTTTTTAATTAATTTTATCAGAATTCTAATTGTTATTATTATTTTAGTTTGATCAAAGGCTAATCTGACGAAACTCGAGCTGCTCTTGATATATCAGAAAAAAATTATCTGTCTTGAGTTTTAGATGCTGAAATCCATTTAGATGCCAAAAGTCTAGGGAATGCTATTTTACCTAGAAATGAAGCAAGCAGTCAAGACAAGGCTAAAGCCATAATTTTTCTTTGACACCATTTACATGAAGGGCTAAAAGCTGAATACCTAACGGTGAAAGATCTGTTAGAATTGTGGAGTAATTTAAAAGAACAATATGATCACCAAAAGATGATAATATTGCCCAAAGCTCGTTATGAATGGTTGCATTTGAGACTGCAAGATTTTAAATCTGTATCCGAATATAATTCAGTTATTTTTAAAATAAGTTCTCAACTGAAGTTGTGTGGTGAGAAAATAACATATGAGGACTTATTAGAAAAAAATTTTTCAACCTTTCATACTTCAAATGTGCTCCTGCAGCAACAATACCGTGAAAAAGGTTTTAAAAGGTATTATGAACTAATCTCATGTCTTCTTGTGGCTGAATAAAATAATGAGTTGTTAATGAAAAATCATGAGATTCGTCCCACTGGATCAGCTCCATTCCCTGAAACGAATATGACTGAACGCACTGATTTTCATGCCCGTGGTCGTGGCTGTGGTAGGGGACGTGGCAATTACCTTCATCATGGTAGTGGAAGTAATTATAATCCAAATACCCTCCAAAAGAAGAAATATAATGAAGGGCAGAAAAAAGACAAGGGTGGTCCCTCAAAAACTGTGAAAAATCTATGTTATAGGTGTGGGATGAAAGGGCATTAGTCGATTACCTGTCGTACGCCTGAGCATCTAGCAAAGCTTTATCAAGCCTCCATAAAAAAGAATTCAAAGAACATGGAAGCAAATATAACTTTCAAAGATGATGATGTTGAGACAAATTTTGCATACAAGAATGATGATACCAATGAGCTATATGATGACCTTGATGCTATGGTACACTTAGAAGTGGTTGATTTCTTTGAGAATCATGATTAAAGAAACAAATTTAGTTTATGTTTTATCTATATTTTATCTTAATTTAGTTATACTTTATGTTTTATTTATGTTTACTTTTATTTTCTTCTTTTAAGAGCATTATTGCTAATAATATATTTTGATACATTTATTTTCTTTTGATGAAGAATATGGATATTCCTCTCTCTTTTATTGGGCACAATAATGAAGATATATGTCTCATAGATAGTGCTACAACACATACCATACTCAAAGATAAAAAATATTTTTCTCATTTGATAATGAATGGTGCAAGTATCAATACTATAGCGGGTAATATAAAATTAATTGAAGGCTCTGGAAGAGCAATGATAATATTACCCAGAGACAAATTTTGCAATTAATGATGCTTTATATTCCTTTAAGTCTTAAAGAAATTTGTTAAGTTTTAAAGACATCCGCTGAAATAGGTATCATATTGAGACTATAGATGAGAAAAATATTGAATATCTATATATTACAATTGTTAGACATGGAGAAAAATGTGTTCTTGAAAAAGTACCCACATTATCTTCTGGTTTGTACTATACCAATATTAGTATAATTGAAATAAATGCTACAGTAAACCAGAAGTTTACTGATAAAAATACATTCATTATTTGGCATGACCGGTTAGGCCATCCCGGATCAACTATGATGCGAAGGATTATTGAAAATTCACATGGACATCCATTGAAGAGCTAGGAGATTCTTCAATTTAAAGATTTTTCATGTATTGCTTGTTCTCAAGCAAACTAGTTATAAGACCTTCATTAACAAAAGTTGGGGTAGAATCCCCTGCATTTCTAGAACGTATCCAAGGGGATATATGTGGACTTATTCATTCACCATGTGGACCATTTAGATATTTTATGGTTTTAATATATGCATCTATAATATGGTCACATGTGTGTTTGTTATCTACACGTAATTTAGCATTTTCTAGATTACTTGCTTAAATAATTCGATTAAGAGCACAATTTCCAGAATATACAATTAAGATAATTCGTCTTGATAATGCGAGTGAGTTTTCATCGCAAAAGTTTAATGATTATTGCATGGCAACTGGAATAACAGTGAAAAAATCTGTTGCTCATGTCCATACTCAAAATGGTTTAGCAGAATTATTAATTAAGCACCTCTAATTGATTGCTAGACTAATACTCATGAGAACAAAATTTCCCATTTCAACTTGGGGACATGCAATTTTACATGCATCAACAATTATACGCATCAAACCAACAAGTTATCAAACCAACAAGTTATCATAAATTTTAATATATGCATCAAACTAGCAAGTGCAAATGAAAGTAAACCACGTTTAAAGTGTGGCAGACCAATCGGTTCTGAAGATAAAAATCCTAGAAAGAAAATAATAAACAATCAAGATGATCAAATTGAGGAGGCTGATCTTATAGGAGATACCCAGGACATAACAAATCAAAAGACCCCAGAAGAGGTCCAGGTACCTGAAAATAATGAAGAGATCTCGATAAATTATGTCAATACGGGAAAAAGGTGGAACCGAGAAAATATAGTCATCAATGATATTTTTTCATACAGTGTTGCTGTTGAAATAACTAATCAAAGTGAGGATCTTGAACCTAAGTCAGTTGAAGAATATATACATAGAAATGATTGGCTAAAATGGAAAGACGCAATTCAAGCAAAATTAAATTCACTTTCAAAACGCGAAGTTTTTGGACCTGTAATTCAAATACCGAATGGTGTTAAACCAGTTGAGTATAGATGGGTTTTTGTGCGAAAACGAAATGAGAAAAATGAGGTTGTTAGATATAAAATACAACTTGTGGTATAAGATTTTTCACAAAGACCTGGCATTGATTATGAAGAAACATATTCTCCTGTGGTGGATACAATTACTTTAAGATATCTAATTAGTCTGGCAGTGCATGAAAGACTTGATATACGTCTAATGGATGTTGTTACAGCATACTTATATGGTTCTTTAGATACTGAAATTTATATGAAAATCTCTGAAGGATTTAAATTACCTGAAGCATATAAGAATTCTCAAGAAAATTATGCAATTCGTTTGCATAAATCCTTATACGGATTAAAACAATATGGAAGAATGTGGTATAACTATCTAAGTGAATATTTGTTGAAAGCAGGTTATAAAAATGACTCAATTAGCCCATGTGTTTTTATAAAAAGGAATATATCAGAATTTGTTATAATGGCTGTCTATGTGGATGGCTTGAATATAATTGGAACTCCTGAAGAGCTTCAAAAAACAATGGATTGTTTAAAGAGAAAATTTGAAATGAAAGATCTTGGAAAACCAAAGTTTTGTCTCGGTTCACAAATCGAGCACTTAACAAATGGAGTTTTTCTTCATCAATCAACTTATATTAAAAAAATATTAAAGCAATTTTATATGGATAAAGCACATCCATTAACTACTCCAATGGTTATGAGATGGCTAGTTAAAGAAAAATATCATTTTCGCCCTTAAGAGGAAAATGAAGAACTTCTTGGTCCAGAAGTACCATATCTTAGTGCTATAGAGGCACTAATATATCTTACTAATTTAACACGACCTGATATTGCATTTGCTGTGAGTTTATTGGCAAGATTTAGTTCTTCTCCAACAAGAAGACATTGGAATGGAGTCAAACATATATTTCGATACCTTCGAGGGACAATTGATATGGGATTATTTTATTCTAATGAATCCGGATCATAATTGATTGGTTATGCAGATGCAGAATTTTTAGCAGATCCACATAAAGGTAGATCTTAGACAGGATATTTATTTACTTGTGGAGGTACAGCTATATCTTGGCGTTTGACAAATCAAACTTTATTAGCTACCTCATCAAATCATGCAGAAATAATTGCAGTTCATGAGGCAAGTCGAGAATGTGTTTGGCTAAGGTTAGTAATCTAACATATCCAAAGAATGAGTGGTCTACTTCCAGAACAAGAGATTCCAACAGTATTATATGAAGATAATACAGCATGCATAGCTCAATTGAAAGGAGGATATATCAAAGGAGATAAAATAAAATATATTTCTCCAAAATTCTTTTTCACTCATGATCTTATGAAGAATGGTGATATAGATGTTCAGCAAATTCGATCATGCGACAACCTTGCAGATTTGTTTACCAAGACATTACCAACTAAGCCATTTGAGAAGTTAGTGTATGGTATTGGAATACGAAGATTCAAATACATAAATTGACAACTTCATCAGGGGGAGTAAATAAATACTTGATGTACTCTTCATTTTAAGGATTTTGTTTTTCACTGGGTTTTCCTAAAAATGTTTTTAATAAGACAACCTAAATAAATATTGTGTACTCTTTTTCCTTCACTAGGTTTTTGTCCCAATGGGTTTTTTCTAGTAAGGTTTTAATGAAGCACAATATCTGTCATGGACATCTAAGGGGGAGTGTTGCAAATATTCTTGCACATGTGGATGTCCATATAACTTTTACCTCTTGGGATTCCTTCTTGCCTTTATGCCATAAAACTATAACTTCTTCAATGAATGACTTGAGAGGAGTTTCTTGTGGTTAATGGCATTTTATTCATCTTTAATCCTTTGTAACCTTATGTTTAGTCTTTAATGGTTGTGACTTATAAATAGTGGCTATGTAGAAGATATTTGGATAAGTGAATATATAAGCATATGAATGATACTCTATTGCCTCACATTTTACTCTTTTGTCTTGTTATTTCTTTTCCTTTTTGACTTCTTCATCTTCTCTTATTTTATAACAATTATATGTTTTTCAAAAACAGATAAAACATTTTTAACAAAATGATATATTATTTTGTATGTTGATATTATTTGGCCATTGGCAATTTACTTTTTAAGGTTAAAAAAATCAAACCAGACCAGCTGGTTCAAACTAGAACCCTATGAAAGGGTACTTTTTCAAGTTGGTGTAGCCAAAACCCGTGACCTAGAAATAACTTGAATAACATGTTGGGTTGGCAAGTTACACCGTTTTACAAAAAAAATAATAATAATAAAATAAAAATATTATTAATTTTATCTTAAAATTTAATATTTTTTAATTTTACCTCTATACAATATACAATTCACCCCAAAAGTATATATTCTACACAATAATAAATAAAAGATAAAATTATACATTCATATAAAATATTAATGATATGGCTTATAAATAAATAAGTTAAAAAATCTTCTCTTTACCTTCATAAATAGAATAGAATGAGAGGAGTAATAAAATTAGTCATTGAAAATTAAAACAATATCATACTATGTATACTGTGCATATGATTGAATACATCTCTATTTTTATAAATCTAATTTAAAATGTAGGCTAATCCTTTATATTTGCATCAAATTTTATTTTAGTCCTTTAAGTTTAAAAAGTATACTGTTAGTCCTTTAAATTTAATACTATCAATTTAACTAACAAAAAATATTAAGTCAGCAAATTTAAAATGATAACTATGGGATTAAATGCTGACTGAAAAATTTAAATAAAAATATTATATTAAAAATATTAAAATGAAAATATGTTTTGTTAGTGTTTAATTGTATAAACATCATTTTAAATTTGTTAAGTTAGTATTTTCTATTAGTAAAATTAACTGTGTTAAATTTAAAGGAATAAAAGGACACTTTTTTAATTTAAAGGACTGAAATAACATTTGATACAAATATAAAAGACTAATCGTATAAGCTTAAAATGTAATATTTCAATCAAATTGCTTTTTTTTTCTTTTTTTTTTGGCACAAAAATTTTTGAAAAAATGTTAGACTCACCCACAATTTAATGGTAGGGTGAAATTTTCTTTTCTTATAGGTAATACTAATATTGAGTAAGGTAAGTGATCAATTATTCTTAAGTGTAAACTGAGATATCTAAGAGTTAGAATGTCTCCTCAAATACCACGACTAGAACTGTAACAAAGTAATACCCCCCAGAGATTAAATATATTTTAAATAATCACATATCTCATCATTTTACTAGTTAAACCTATATACAATGGGTTCAATCAAATTTCTAATTATTCACTGCAAAGAAGTTTTCAATGGCTACACATGTGGGGTTTTGGGTTATCCGTAAAATACTTTACATTTAGCCCAAAAACTTCTCAAATTAGTTGACAATCAAAAGAAGTTGCAACCAATCTCTCTTTGGTGTATTGTTATTAGCATTAATTATTATAGTAACATAATAACAAAAGTCTATTTACTTCATTATATTCAAATTATAACTTTTTTTTAAAAAAAAATCAAACACTATAATTTTAGAGAAAGAAATTTATTGTCTCCTTTTTATGCGTTACATCAACAACCTCGATGTGGTGAACCATTGTATCTTGGTTGGCAAAAAAAAAAAAAAAAACCATTGAATTTGATGGAAAAGCTTCTTTGAAATTTGTAAAATTAGCTATGTAAACTCTCTTATCAATTATTTATAATATGTTAAAATACAATTAGTCAAAGCATTAAAAATCAGTCTCACAATTTAGCTAATCCGCATACTAGTTCGAAGTGTAATGGTCATATTGTAGTCAAATCCAATATGATTAAATTAATATATTTTAATTATTTACTAATTATTTGAAATAAAAGTATTAATAATAATAATAATAGAGATAATCAACTTTAAGTAAAACACAACAATAAAAATTATTAAAAATATATGAATAAGAAATAAAAATATAATTTAAGAAAGTTAGTAAGATATTTATGATTTTAAAAATAAAAATAAATTAGTTAAGAAATAGAAAATATTCATTCTTATCCTTAATATATATGCACTTTTAACTACCTCATACATATTAAGAAAATGAAGTTAAAAATTGGTTAAATTATTAAATTTTATTAAGAAGTTTAAAATGGTTTCCTTGCATGGGAAAAAAAAAAAGTTTCCCCTATAGTCCATATTCCCCATGGTTCCCTCTACATTTTAGACCAGACCAAACACCAATTCTTGGGATGAACTGATCCATTCGATTTGGTTTGGGACTTCTACAAATAATCAATTTTGCATATTACGAGATAAAATTATTATCCTTCAATTTACTTAGTAAAATGCAAAATAAATTCTTCATAACTAATTCAAATACGCATAAATTCATTTAATAGTTTGTTTTCCAAAAAACTATTGACATTTCATTTTATCACTCCCTCCAATTCTATTTATAAAAACTAGATGAGGTGTTAAATTTATTCATAAATATAAGATTATAATCCACTTTAACTTTTAAAATTAAAATAGTTTTTAATAAGAGTAATTCAAATATACATAATTAAAATAAGCATTTTAAAGAAATTAATACACAATTATTATAAATAAATAATTTAACTAATTTTTTTAATTTACTCAAATTAATTAAGTAGATTTTATAATTATAACTAGAGATAATCATACAACTATTTGACTGAATCAAATTTAAACATTATAAATCCAACTAAAGATAACTCCCAAAAGTATTTTTAACATATCACATGCTTAAATGACCAAAATTTCTTCCATTGGAACCAAACCCAGTTCTAAGAGGAGTATCCAAATGAGTCGAGTCTCAAATGACAATCTAAAGGAGTGAACCAGTAAAGACTATCCCTACGCATGTTGATCACCCACACACTAGGAAAGTGACTACTAGATTCAACCCCACAATACTACTATAGGGCCAAAGGAGTTGGGTACCCAAGGCGGCCTACAACCAAAGGACCAACCAGAATGCAATTACTTCATCACATACAATTTACACTTAATACAAACTCCAACATCCACACCATGTAACGCAACACCATCAGAAACCACTTTTTAATTACTTAAGAAACTAAATCTATATATAACTTCAATTTGGAACTTATTAAAATAAAATGATTAGAATTCGTATGCATGACAAAGAGTTCCAATACATAATATAAACATAATGCCCAAGCAAATCCATTATAACCAAAAGCCAACAAGGGGCATTCTATAAACATAAACTTTTTGAGAGGTAAGCAAGTATTAAGAAGATAATTTCATAGAGGTCAAACTTCTGAAAAAAACACATTTTATTTGGCAAGATACAAAGAATTCATGACATGAATTGATGGTCACATTTAGAAAAGGAAAAAAAAGACATCAAAATGGTGTTTGGTTAAACTGTTCTTTGCTTTATTCATTTGATGGCAGGGACATTATTTCAAACCCAGAATATGCACAAGTGTTCAAACTGATCACAGGAAACATGACGATTTATCACATTTCTACATCAAAAATAATAATTCTACCCTTCACTATACAAGCTAAGAAACCAAAAATCTCGAAAAGCACATACTACTTGAAAAAGAAACAAACAACATTAAGTTGAAGCTTCAGTACAAGAAGAAGTTTAGTATGAAAACACAGCCACGAATATTTACTGATGACTAGTACCATGCCATCATAAACAGATAAATGAGAACAAAGTTAAGGTCAATTCATCATGAAACCTATTAAAAGAAACTGACAATAGAGGCAGCACAAATATAGCAGAATATTCAAAATGTAAACTGAATATAGAACAACACTGTTTCAATATTTTAAAAAAATCATCCTACTTAAATATTTTGGGGTCTACGCATTGATAAAGTGAAAGCTGAATAAAAAATACTTAGAAGAAAAGAAATTCAAAGTCCTAAAATAGTTATTCTACAAACTAATAACTAAATAAGCAGCAGAGATGAATATGTTAGCAGAGATCAAGCAGCTAATTTTTACAAACTAATAACCATTTTCAAAAGAAGCAACACATTGCAACAAAAACAAAAGCCACTGGGACAAGTATTATTGAACGTTAGCAGTTTTACATTTAGCAAAAGTAACATAAATGTACATATGAACCATATTCTGAACTAGTTTGGGATAAATTCAGAACCTGCTGAGCTTTAAAATCAACATTTCCCCATTTTAGGCAGACATATAAACCCATCAATATGTGGAGAAAAGCATGCAATATTGATCGTATACAATGCATCAATACCATTTCATGACTGGTGGACATGAACTGGTTTGACATGTTGATATTAACTACAAAACCTCTTGAACATTATCGGCCAAATAAAATGATATGAGGACCTTACCATTCATGGTTGTTAGAATCAAACATGTGGCATCTAAAAGATTTATAGATTTTATACTGCTAAAGTTGAGAATTGGTTCGAGCAGGTGCAGCTTCTTGTGTGATTACATTGCATCAACATGAAAGTGTAATTGCATTTTCAATCAATGAGCAAAGATTGAAAATAAGGAGGGATCATGTATCCAAAATGAAAAAGGCACAAACAGTAAGAAGGACAACTACTTACACAAAGTCACAAACCAGTCCGTTCAAATTCATTTATCCATTAGAAATTGACGAAAAAGCAATAAACTTAAATTTGGTTCACTTACTTCTCTTCCTTCACATGATATACGGAATAATAGGTATATTTATTAGCCGAATAAAAAGCCCCAAATAATCCACACACCAGCAACTAAGATACATCTACAAACATCTGTTATAGCATATCTGCAGTCATCATTCTTGATAAAATCACTAAAGGACATGAAGCCTTATAGTTACCAAATGAACTAAACTTTTATAAGTTCAAATCCACCAGAAGTGCTTACACAAAGTAAATATGAAATATAACAATCAAGATTTAAAAATAAAGCTATTCAATGTTGCCAACCGGTACAAGGGTTTCTGCATAATTGAAAATACCAAAACCAAGGGCAAACTTGCGGATACCAAACGTCTTAAATTCATTACTTGTGAAATTGAACATAACAGTTTTTTGTTCATCTTCATCTTCAATTTGATCAATGGGACCTGGCAGTATATCGACATTGCAAACAATTTCATTCTTCCAAATAGTCATTGGAATTAACAAACTGCCTAGATAAGGGCGGCTAGTATATTTCTTAGTCCAACCCCATCTCTCCCTAGATGCACATGTACCCTCCTCCATCACCCACAAATGAATCAAAGAGGATTTGAAGTCTTCACTCAGAGTATGAGATAGCATAGCAAGTTTGTTCTCATACACAGTAAGATATTTGGTATATGATGTATTAGTAACTGAAAATGGAAAATGAGGCATTGGTATCAATGTAAACACTTCTGTTGCTATGTCAAATGAGACTATGATGTCAATATTATCTTCATCGTCGTCCACAACCTCGTCGTCCACAACTATCTTTGACCCAATCCAAAAGATAGATCCACTAAAATTGAAACCGTTCGAAGTAATAGATACACCATCTAAGTTCCCAAATAGTACTTCCTTCCATGTCCCTGTATTTAATGAATACACTTCCACATGATTAACCAGATCATCATTCAAAGAAACAAGAATTTTCACTATCTTGTAATCATTAATAGTTGGACTGAATCCAAATCCTCCGTAGAAATCCCCATATACAACTCCAGACACCAGTCTCAGCTCCCTAATCGCTGGATTCCACACTAAAAGGCTAAGAGATCTAGGAGAATTATCGAGTCCAAGACAGATCAAGCCGTTGCAGGAATCGATGGCCCAAATACACCGTATAGAATCGAAAAAGGGATCGCTCTGAACTTCAAGGACTCGCATTTCACGATTGAGCAGACACATGCGAAAAGTATCATGCATGCCAAAATCTTCGAAAATAAGCAAAGGGTTTTGTTGGATGGAGTATCGGAGTTGTTCAGCGATGAAAGATGGGGTTTTGAAGAGATTTTTCCATCCTTTGCACACGCATTGAAATCGGATTAGGGATTTTACCGGAAGCCGTATGAGAATGTTTGTGAAGATATCTACGGGAAGAACTGGGTTGTCGCCATCTATTTCCACCTGCTTCATGGCGCTCGACTGGTAAGAATGCATCTGCCTCATTACCGGAAGCGCTCGAGTTATTAGAGAAATGGTGTGTGTTTGGTTTTCGTAATTGGGCAAAATTTAGAGGAACAGTTATATTTAACTATAATTTAAAATTAAAATTTTAAATAAAAATAAATTAATTATAGTAATTTATAGAAGAGTAAAAGAGTTTATAAACTAACTAATTATTATATTATTTCTATTTTTTTTATACCCTATCTTATTTCTCCTACTTTTTCTTATAATCTTTCATCTCTCCTTTCTTTTCTACACTATCTCTCATCTCATTTTTTTATACTATCTCTCCTCTATTATCTCTTTTGTACACATTATCTACTCTCTTATCTTTTATATCTCCTATATTTAATAATTATATTTTTTTATAATTTATCAATAATATAAATATTTATATAAATAACTATCCAAATACTCATTTACTCAAAATAATTTTTTCATAAAAATATTTTTTTTAAAACTACTTAAAAGATATTTTTTAATAAATTATTTTTTAAATTTTTATTTAAACTGCTTATAGTTTTCTAGTATCCATTTTCTGGACCTACGTCAATAGTCAATGCATAATAAAATTGTTAAAAATTAATTTATATTTTATAGAAAAAATATTTTTATCAATAAATAAATCGTTATTTTTTGGCAATATCAGATATTATTTTTAGAAAATAAAATAATTACAAACTGCCTACTTAGGTTTTAAATATTCAAAAAATTTTAACTTTCATTTTGCATTGTGCTAGTGAGCATATGTTTAGTTCCGCATTGATTTGTTTGAAGTAATATTCTTATTTTCCGTCGAAAAAAAATTCAAATTAAATAATACCTTCTCGAAAAAAAATGATGTTTGTAAAAATTGAAAATATATGTAAAATTTAATAAATATAATAATCAAAACTAAATCTTTAAATTATATTCATTTTCAATAAAGTTTAAGAAATTTGTGTTTATTATCTAAAATTAGATTATTTATATAACTAGGGAAAATCAACATTCAAGTCATTCAACTTTTAATTTATTTATAATTTAATCCATCAACTATAATTTATTTTCCGAACTTTTTATTCAAATATAACTCAATCATTTATTTTTTTCATTTTTTTATATTATTGTCCTTTTTATTAATAACTCAGTCTAACTTGACGACGGAAAGGGTACAAACAAAGCGTTCAACTTGCTAATTTTCTATACAGTATATAGTTCATGTATTTAAATGAAGGGTGGATACAACAACACTAAATAACAACATTTATCTGACTAAATGTGACTAATTGCATAGATTATAAGGTATTATTATACTCTATCAATTATTAAATTATTAAATAAATTATTAAGTAAAAAATTCCATTAATAATTTTATCATGTGTTATTTTTAGATTTTTTTATCTCTTTTTAAAAAATTTTATTATGCTTGATTTATATTTTTTACTTGCGCATCCAAATGTTTTCTTTATACAAAATACATCAAATCCTTTTCTACTATATTCTCTTCCTCAAACATTTTTTTGCATATATATACATTATAAATTTTATCTTTTTTATTTTTATATGACCATAAATCCATCTTAATATCATTATCTCAATTTCTCTCAATATCCTTATTATCATTTTAAAATCTAATATTTATGCCCATATAGTATTGAAGCAAAAGTGAATATTAAAAAAAATAGAGAGAATAATTTTTTTCTTTCTTTTTCTTTTTATATTACAGTGAAGGATAAGAAAATAGAAAAGATCTCTTCAAAAAGTTACTTTTTATTTTGCAATTAGTATTTATATATTAGATATGAACTCATGGTCACTGAAATGAGAGAGGACAACACAAAAATGAAAATGGAATTTGGTTGAAGGTCTTCCTTACTTTTCCCAGTTTTGAAGTGAAACTTGTCTTATTGGTTTCTTTTGGTATTAATTACAGCACCTACTGTATTTGTTCATGTAAAGAATTTGTTACTTTTTTTTATATATTCCTAATTTTCTAATAACCCATTCATATTAAATATTCCTCTACTCCTATTTATAAATCACTTCTAAAATATATTTTATATAGACAAAAAAAATCTTAAACTTCATTAATTTTATTTTAAAATTCAATAACTTTACAACTTTATCCTTATACAATATGCATTATTCCACGTGAAAATGAAATCAATATAATAATAAATAAAAGATAAAATTATATATTTATATGAAAAAATTAATAATGTGACTTATAAATAAGATCAAAAAATTATTTCTCTCTATTTTATAAATAGATCAAAAATAATTACCTTTGTGCTTGCTTGATATGTTATTGGAGTGGATTACTTGATATCATCTGGAAAATCTTCATTGCTCATATAAGAGATAGTTCATATTCAATATTTTGTAAAACTAAATTTAAATTAATAAATATATCTCAAACCATGAAAATATAATATGTGCTATCCATGACTTGAAGAAAGGTAGAAGATGAGAAAAAATGAAGTAAAAAGATGTCAGATTGGCACATTACAACTCTTTATGTAACATTCCTATATTAGTATATTTGGCAAAGAACATGATCATGATTGGTAAGTTAAATAACCGTTAACATAAAAGACTTTTCAATGGTCCAAAGAGCACAAGCCTTCTTATAAAGTAGAATACTACTTATGTGTTGTATTTAATTCATTTCTCCACTAAAAACAAATATGTTTAGATTAGATTTGAGAGAAAACTATAATTTTAGGGTTAAAAGCTATTCCCTCATATTATATCAAGACCAAAGTTTTATTTCGAAACTATAGTTTTGAAGGTTAAAGTCATTTTTAAGCTTTGGATGGGAATTTTGTTACTTTGTCTTTGAAGCTTTTGAATTGAGCTGAAATCATAGTTTTGAAAGTTTTGCCAGACAGTCTCTAAAAGTGACAGGAAAAAGCAAACAACTCAAATTTAGTTAACCCAATTTTCTTCCCTCTGGTATGATATAAAACCACTAGTATATCATATGGACTAGTTAGTCCCACATATTTCACACACCATAGACTAAATTACTGTACACCCAAATTTTTGAGAAAATAAGAGAGCATCATATTATAAGTAAAGCAAAAAGCTACAAATGTCTGGTAATTGAATAACTACATTCATCATTCTGCATAACATATCTAAAGGGCATCAAGGATTCCACCAAAAGTGCTTAGCAAAGTAAAATCTACAATGCAAAAATTAAGACTTATGATCTAGGCTCTTCCTTCTTCTGATTCCACCAAAAGTGCTTAGCAAAATAAAATGTACGATGCAATAACTAAGACTTACGACCTCCTTCTCTTCCTTTTGGAATGAGACTATGGCTCTTCAATGTGGATGTTACGAACAGGCCCAAGGCTTTCCACATAATTGAAAATACTACAAGTACCACCGTTCTCTTGGAGGTTAAAGAATTTAGTGTCTATTTGGTATCAATTTTTTCAAATTAATTTTGACTAAAATTTTAATTTAAAAAAACTTAAAATAAATAGTTATTTTTACCTATAATTAATTTTGGTCAAAATCTCAATTTAAAAAATTTAAAATAAACAATTATTTTTATTTAGAATTAATTTTGGTTAAAACCATAGTTTATAACTATGGTTTTGAATAAGTTACTGAAAATAGTTTTTGAAATAATAAAAGAACTTATAGACTATCCAATTACTATTTTACCCCTATTTGTTCTTATACACTCTCTCATCTCTCTTCTATCTCCTCTTTCTTCTTCACTATATCTCCTATTTTCTCTCTCTTCTCTACATTCTTTCCTCTCTTCTATTTCTTTTCTCTCATCTCTCCTATTTATTCTCTACACTCTCTCCTCTCTCATACTTTAATCAAATTATACCCTTTTTAATAATTTATTAATATAAAAAATGATTTTACTATTAATTATCCAAACATTTCTATTTTTAATATCTATTTTTTCTAAAATCTATTTTCTAAAATTCATTTTTTAGAATTTATTCTTCCTAAAATTTATTCTTCTCAAAATTCATTCTTCTTAAAATTTATTCTCTAAAATCTATTTTTCTTAAAATTTATTTTTTAAAAATTAATTCAAATATACCCTTAGATTCATTAGCAGAGGTTAGTGGTGATTAAATATATCTTATTTAGAATGTCTCCACCTGATCCTCATAATTCTATCCCAAAAATTACCGAAATAAAAAATATCAGATTAGGACAGAGGAAAAGTCACGACGAAATGGGTCTCAGTGAACCTTGGGGACATCTATCCTCTCCCGAATACTTTTTTGTTTTTTTTTCATTTCACTTTTATCCCATAGCCGACAACCTTTTTGCTTTTTTGACTTTTTCCCTCTTTTCCACATAGGTCTATCTCGTGTGGCCATCTTGTCATCTACAACTCGAGAAACTTACCTCCATCTCTCTCTTCCTCGGTTTTTATTTTCTCTCACATAATTGTTTCTAATCCTTAGTCTAGATTTAAGGTTAATTCAATTAGAAAAAATCTTAAAAAAATATCACTTAAATTTTAAAATTTTAAATAAAAAATTATTACAAGAACATATTATTATTTATTTTATAAAATAGTCAATAGTTTATAAAATATAATAAATAAATTGATTAAGAATTTTAAAATTCAAATAATCTTGTTTTAGGATTTTCTCATTCAATTACATTTAATTAATTAACTTAATAGCATATGATGGTTAGGTTATTAAAAAGAGACACATTGAGTGAGAGTGGCAAAAAAAAAAAACACACTTTTACACTCTATAATGTTCCCCAGCTAATGATGGCAGAATTCTCGATTACCATTAATATATCATCAGAAGACACCCATATTTATTTATCTAATTATTCTTTTGAATATTTTCTCTTTGTTATGTTAGTTCTCTAATTAGCTCGAGATATTTATAAGGCTATTGTTTCAAATCTAACATCATGATAAAAGTTATTTATAAATCTGTATATATCTTCCTACATTCAAAATGTAAGATAAGGACCGAGAAAGGCACCTCTGTACTGCTCAAAGTGCTAACTGTTATGGCAGCAATTTCAATCTCAAATAAGCTATGCATTTGAGCTCTCAATAATCTTATATAGGCAACACACCAAGTTCATATCTCTCAATAATTGTTTTAATGGTTCTGGCTTTAGTGAGTTACTAAAATTAATGGAACTATTAATCAAGTGATCTCAAAATTACTATGATTTTGATTAAAAAAAATGGATCATTCAAAATTTCCATTGAAATGGTAGAGTCTTTGAAACATGAGTTCCCTGCCGTGTCAAAGTATTTCATGAGAAATAAAGTCCATGGACTAGCAAACTATATTGATAATTCTCTTCAAGGTTTTGTGATTTAGTGTCATTATTTGTCAACTTTTTTCATTTAGGGATGTCAAAAAATAAACATATGTCTCTTAAACCTGATGAAGTAATCGGTTTACTTACACAAAATAGAATCACAATCCAAACTTCGTTTATGTTACGAAGTGAATAAAATTGATAGAGCAAGAGAGAGACGGGGTGCAGAGGAAAACTAAAATAAGCTCTCTTTATATTATTTTTATTATTATATTTTAATTAAAATATAACAATGAAAGTAAAACAAATGTTAAGCTGAACTAATCATTATGCCATTACACCCAACTTGATCAATTTATAGGTCCGTGGTTCTTCCCCGGATTTGGTCAACCTTTAGGACGGCAGTTGACTTAGTTCCCATTGGTCTAGTAAGTCTTTAAGAGAACATCTTAAGCCGGTGACATGTTATGCTATTCATATCTATATACGCAAGTGAAGCCGACGTGATTTGTTGTTTACAGTATGAGAAAACATGGATCCAGTACAAATGGAAGATTTAACAGTAAATACAAGTTTAGAAGCATATTTAAGAAAAAATTGTAATAAAGTCCAATATAAAGAATCTAATTACAAAGAAGTAGTGAGAATTTATCAAACGACTGTAAAATCTCAAGAAACTTAGGATTAATTTTTTTAAATTATAAAATAATAAAATTATTATAGAAAAAAATATCTCAATTATTATTTTTTACCCTAATTATTATTTTTTCCTCTGAGATTTATTATTCTTTTATGTTTGAGTTATTATTTTTTTTCTTGAGTTGTCATTTCTTCTTATTAAGTTATTTTTTATAGATAATTATATCATTTTATAATTTAAAAAAATTATTTAAAAATTTCTTAAAATTTTACACTCGTTTGATAAATTTTTAAATTTTTTTTTACAATTAAATTCTTTGTAGAAGATTTTATTACAATTTTCTCTAAATTTAAATCCGTAACATTACATATTACCTCACCCTTATCTGTTAAGCTAGTTTAAAATAGTGATTGTTGTGGGTTTTAATCATGACTCCAATCAAAGTTTATGAAACTACATAATAAGAATGATATTGCATTTTACAATTTAAAGAAGTTTACCTGCATGGTACATGGATTCACAATATTAAGCTTCCTTATATTATGAAGAGTCTAAAGTTTTCAAAATGAAGTTTGGTCAACTAATTTGACAGTTGACACTCTTGTAATATTGTTATTTAGGTTATGAAATATTGGCTTATCCATTTTTATATATACTTGAAATTATTATTTTAAAATCTAAAGCTTTTGCAACTTCTTTTTACTGTTTATTAGATTTATTAAAAAAAATAGTCAAGGGCAGAGAAATAATATTAGCATAACAAAAAAAAATACAATTAAGAGAAAGGGATAATAATAGGTGTTCATGGACGGTTCTGAGACTAGAACAACTCTATCCTATGTTCAAGTATAGGTGTGGGGACACTTTTCGCGTTCTGTGTTTTGTCAGATCCCAATCTTATCCCGATCTCGATTGGAATCAAGACGGGTTTAGTTTGGGACACGATGCGAAACTCCCGAATTATTGCCTTTACAAGCAAGAAGACCAGCACAAGAGCCAATAAAGTATAATAAAACCTTTTAATCTTCCTCTCCAAGTTTAAAATCAAGCAAAATAACTCACATTCAAAACCAAGATGCTCGAGGCACTCACTAAATACCTGATAATTAAAGAACTGGGTTTCAGACGAAAGCCCTAGAGTATCTTGCTGAAGCTGAACACACACACAAGTACCTTCCAAAACGACAACAATGATACCCAGAAATACTAATAACTCCGAATTTTAGGATTGTTTGGAACTCCCGAAACAGCCTGCATTTCAGCAAAATCTGGATGATGATAGTGATTGATGACTGAGGAAGATGATGAGAAAGATGGAGGGGTGTGAGGAAAGGAAGGTGTTTTGAGGTGAAAGCGGCAGGACAGTGAAGGATTTTCTATATTTGGAGCAAAGAACTGCGGAGGAGGAACAGCAAGATGGAGATGAAATAAATGAACAATGGAAGAATAAAGGTAAAGTTAAAGGTAAAGGATAGGAGATGATTTTTTTTTGTTTAATTTAGAAAGAAAAATAAAGTTAATTAAAAATTAATAAATATATTTTTATTTTTTTATTTAAATTTATTTATTTTTTATTTATAATATTTATATTAAAATTATTATTTTTAATTTATTAATGTTAAAATTTTTTATCCTATTTATATATATAATAAAATTAAAAAATTAAAAAATATGATAAAATTTTAATATTATTTTTTATTAATTTTATAATTATTATATATATCTTAATATAATATATAAATTATTCATTATATTTATTAGGTTTTAGTAATTAAAATAAAAATCATGTGTGAGGAGAATAAAAAAAAAGTTTTAACTTATAAAGGTACAATTGAAATATTAAAAATATATAAAAGATAATTTGATTAAAATAAAATAAAAAAATTGGTGGGTGAGGGGAAGTGAGCACAAGATAAAAAATTTATCTCCCTTTCTTTCTATTTTTATCAACCAAATATACTTATACCTTCTCTCCTATTTCCTCCTTTTCAAAAATCCCCAAACAAACAATGTCTTAGTAATGAAAGGATATATTTTATTTATTAATTATATAAAATCTTATCAGAATATCTAATTCAATCCTTATTTAAATATTTCACTAATAAAAATATAATTAAATATAAAATATAAGCAACATTGAAAGCACATAAACTCGCTTAGGGGTACCACTAAGATTCTGACTCCATAAAACAATCCCTATCATGCATGTCAAATTTAGTATTATCAAGGGCTGGTTTCTTCAAAGAGCATGCTCTGTCAAAAGTTGTTCACATAGCTCTGCTCAAGTATTGTAAGGCAACTCCTCCATTTCTATATCTTTGGGCTCAAAGCATGGTGATTAATGTCTCTAATAGACAAATTCAATTAGAAAAAGAAAGGTTTAGTGAGGGATTAATCCTTCATAATATGAGAAACTAATGTTTAAATTCTCGCTAAAAAATACTAATATTTAGTGTCCAATAATATTTCTAATATAGTTACCGGGATGATACATATGTATAAAAAAAATACATAGATAAAATTAAAAGTGTAAATTATCTAACTAGTAATAAATAAATTTTGTGTGTAAACTTTAAATGGGAAGAAGGTTATGGGGAAAGAAGGCATGGTTTACTTAGCAACTCATTCACCACAAAGAAGATTTTAGAATCACAAATAACAATAAATACATCTATAGAATAGCTAGCTGTTAATGCCTTTAGTATTAGAACAACTGATAGCCAACAAATACAACTATAAAATAGCTGAGTTAAAAGTTGTCTAATAATGTGTATTAGCCTGTTCTCACACATGCTAGTCCATCTTCTTGGCCCTTTTATTGACCTAAATTTACATCTTATTGTATACTCATTCAAATCCTTAATATAATAGTTAATTAATTAATTTAAATATATTAAAAAAATTAAATAAATAAGTTAATTATAATTAATATAATAGTTAGTTGATTAATTTAGATGAATTAAAAAGTATATAATATAAATTCGACTTTAGTGATTTGATTTGATCATATTTATTAATTTATTTGATTTCTTTAATCTACTCAAATTAATTAACTATCTTTTATATTAATAATCGGAAGAGTGTTTACTAAGACTTTCTTTAACTTTAGTAATACAGGGCTTACATTTTTGATATAGTCTAAGTAGTATCCTCTAGCCAATAGATAGAGACTAATAGTTTTAAAATATAGATATCATCCAAATTGATTTTGTTTCTCTTAATAAATTGGATAGGACTTCTTTTGTTACACACTAAAACTCTAACATTATATTTATTCAAGATTTTTTATAGCAACTTGTCTGCTATAGAAGAAGGTGGGGTTGTTTTCTTAAAATATATGGTAGAAGATGTCAGTAAACCGGCCAAGAAGTCAACATCAAAGCATCCAAAATAATAACTGGTGGCTAATATAGGATGATATAAAGAAGAATATATAGCATATATCCAAAATAAAACTAAAGCTTCGCAAAGAAGATACTCCTCTGACACTTAATATAAGATATAATTAAATATTTGATCTTAATAATAAATATAGAATATATTTTTATATTTATTAATTTTTTTTAAATTATCTTTATTGATACTATTTCAGTAATAATCACATAAGAGAAAGAGGGTGGGAGTTAAGTAAGATGGTTATAATATTTTAGAAAAAAATTATCATATTAATTAATTTAACTAACTTTCTTAATCTAATTAAATTAGTTAAATAATTATGCTTCTACATATTTTATGGCAACTTATCCCTAAAACTCTCAAAGAGACAAATTGAAACTGATATTGTAAGATTTTAATAATTCTTTTGAAGATAACTCTTCAGATGATATCAAAGTCCAGCTATCTGCTCTGTTAAGCTTCCTTACTGAAGGTTTTTGCATTAATGAGGGGTAAACTATAAGTTATCGAGTAAGAGTTTAGAAAGTTAAAATAGTACTCCATCTCTGATATTAAATATAGGAGTTCAATAATTAATTTAAAAAATATATAATTTAAAAGAAAAGGGGAAAACCATGGAGGTAGATGTATTATCATATTTAATGATATACTCTTCTTGCTCTTAATATAAAACTTAATTAGAAAGTTAATTTTAATTTTAAATATAAGATATATTTATTATATTTATTAATTTTTTTAAATTACTCATATTGATACACTGTCAATAATAATTAAGAGAATGAATTAGAGTGTATTTTAAAAAAAATATATTATATTAATTAATTTTTTTAATTAATATGTAGTGTTATGAATTTAAATATAGAGAAAATTATAATGAAGTACTTAATATGAGAATTGGTGGGAAATTTGATTTGGTCTTAGATATAGTATTTTAATCTATTTTGTCTCCCTAAATTTATAAATTTATTTAAAATATTCCTATTGATTACACACAATAAAAGATTTCTATTTAAGAATAATTATGATAAAACATCAATACTCTCTTCACCCACTTATAAAAGTATTCTAATTGAATTAGACTTTAAAGCAGACCATGGCATCACTTTGACCCACTTCTTCCTTTGCCCCAAAAAAGACATATGGCTCCATTAATTTAAAATAATTAATGAAATAAAATTCAGTTGTTCTTTTAAATCAAAAAGGTGAATTTGATAATTGCACAATTTAAATCTCTCATCATAAGGTCTTCGGGACTTCAAAATTATTTTAACATTTCAACAGGGACTTCTGAGTGGTAATTTCTCTTCCTTGAAAATCTACAGTAATTTCCCCAATATTTTTTAAATACAATAAGAGAGTGGTGGGACTTAAGAGATTGAATTTTTAATAATATTTGTATCTATTATCCCTTTATTTTAACCGTATTTTGTTTTTTGGGTTGTGCTAACATTATTTTTCTGCCCTTAACTAGTTTTTTAATAAATATAATAAACGGTTAAAAGAGGTTGCAAAGGCTTTATTTTTTACAATAACAATTTCAAGTATATATAAAAATGGACAAGCTAATATTTCATCACCTAAATAACAAGATTACAAGAGTGTCAACTGTCAAATTAGTTGACTAAATTTCATTTGCAAACTTCAGACACTTCATAATATCATGATGCTTAATATTGTGGGTCCATGATCATGCAGGTAAACTTCTTTAAATTGTACAACGCAATATCATTCTTATATGTAGTTTCATAAACTTTGATTGGAGTCATAATTAAAATCCAAAACAATCACTATTTTAAACTAGCTTAACAGATAAGGGTGAGATAATATGTAGTGTTATGAATTTAAATCTAGAGAAACTTATAATGAAGTCATTAATATGAGAATTGGTGGGAAATTTGATTTGGTATTAGATATAATACTTTAATCCATTTTGTCTCCCTAAATTTATAAATTTGTCTAAAATATCCCCTATTCATTACACACAATAAAGTGTTCTATTTAAGAATAATCATGATAAAATATATTATTTTAAAAAAATAAAATTGTATTTATTATAAATAATTAATATAACTAATTTTTTAATTTATTAAAATTAATTATTTAACTATTATATAGAGGCTGGGAGGGATGTAGAAAAGAGTAACATTTTAAGGAAGTAAAACGGGGAAACAAATTGAGTGACAGAACAGATGAAATTTGAAAGGCACATAGGGCATGAGGGCATCCCTATTTGACAAAAAAGATAGTCGGGATAGATATAGCATTAATTTTCAAGATTGAGAAGACACTCGTCTATTTCTGAGTAACAAGTCTCTTCTTTCACCAATTTATGTACTTGAATAGCTGTTATGAAGAATTTGGAGGCAGAACAGCTTATTTTATTGGATCATGACTATGGTAAATATAGGCAGAAACTAGGTTTAGTCATAAGTCAGCTACTCCCTAGAATCTCCCTAAAATCGTGGAGACAATTGAAATAATAACAACAGAATTATTTTAATAGGGCTGAAAATACAAGGCCCATTAAAATAAAATAATTAAATAATAAATAACCCTAGTACCATTAGTAAAAAAACAATGCCTCCAACATTATGGAGTAAAATGGTGGACTCTCAGACTCCCCCTTAAGCTGGTGAATAGGTGTTGATCATTCCTAGGCTTGAACATAGCTCCTCAAATTTGTCTCTGGTGAGCACTTTTGTTAAAATATCTGCCACTTGTGCTCTTGTGTGTATGTGGGAGAGATCAGTGCGTCCCACTTCAATTCAATCCTTTATAAAACCATGATCAATTTCCACATGCTTATTCTGATCACGCATTATACTGTTATAGGATTTTGTGCAATTCTTATTGCATGCAGCCTTGCTATCACACCATGTCTTAACTGGTTTATCAAACTTAATTTTGAGTTCCCTTAAAAACTCTTCTGATTCACATGGCCTCACAAATTCCATGTGACAAAGATCTGTATTCAGCTTCAGCTGAACTTTGATGTATTAACTGTTATAAACATAAGAATATAAGTAGTTATAGGTAGTTAGTTAGGAGTCTGTCACATGAGTCTGTTATGCAGTTAGTTAGGTGAAGGAGTCACTGGGACAGAACCTATATGAGCAAAGGGAGGCTGATATCAAGGTTTATGCTTAATCTGACTATTCAAGACTACCATTCAGTTTTGAACTCTCTCTCTTGTCCTCTTCTTCCCTTTCTCTTCTCTTCTTTCTCACTTCTTTCCCTCTTCTTTCCTGTTCTTTCTTATTCTTTCTACAATAATGCATCAAATTTCTTGCTACTACACTCTATTTCTTGCTCTTCCAAGTGACTAGATTACCCCAGACATAAGTACAATAACCTGTTGTAGACTTTCTATCAGCAACACGTCCTGCCTAATCGGCATCCGTGCAAAGAGTAACACCTCTTTCTCTGTTCTTAGCAAAGAGTAAGCCCTTTCAAGGCGTCTTTTTAGGTTACCTCAACATTTTGTAAACCACAGCCATACGTTCCTTACGAGGGTTCTGTGTAAATTGACTCACAACCCCTACTCCAAAGCTGATATCTTCCTTTATCAATTGGAGATGTTCCTTCCTTTCTAAGCATTTTATAATTCATTTCCATCAGAGTTTCTGCTAGTCTTGCTCCCAACGTTCCTGTATCTTTCAACAGATCAATGGTGTACTTCCTTTGTAAGACACTGATCCCTTTACTTGATCTTGCAACCTCTAAACCAAGGAAATATCTGAGATTCCCTAGGTCTTTGATTTCAAATTCCTCTGCAAGACTTTCACTTAACTGTCGGATCTCATTTAAGTCATCATCAGTTATTACTTTATCATCCACATAAACAATCAAGATAGAAATTTTGCCATCATGATGCATAACAACATGGTATGATCAGATTGACACTGCTTATAGCCTTCCTTTTTCATGACTTTTGCAAATCTATCAAACTGAGCTCCAGCAGACTGTTTCAATCTGTACAAGAATCTATTAATTTGCATACCTTGATGGGAAATTCGCTGTTCAGCAACTGGATGGTTTCCTTAAAGGGAAGGAAACCATAACTTATAAATATAGACTATCTTGTATTTCAAAGGCAGGCTTTTGATGAATGTATATTTTTGCCTTAATCAGATCCTAATCTCTATCCATTCCCCCCTACATTCTTCTTCTCTCCCCCTCAAATATCTGTTCTTTCTCTTTCCCCCTCCCTCTCTGTTTCTATCTCCCTTCTAAAACCTCAACTGTTTGCATCCATGGCAGCGTGTGAGAGTGTGTGTTGCATCAATAAAAGGAACAAATGATCTACTTGCTCCTGTGAAAAACAAAAGACAAGAAAAAAAACAAATTTGCAATTCTGACAATATGCCTTCAGTTTTAGCAACACATGCCTTTTGTTTAAAGTTTTAGCACTGTGGCATTGTTGTGGTTCATGTTTTTTCCTCCTTCATATACTTAATGCGAAAGGAGACAGGTGAATTGTAGGTGTTTATTTGATTATCCATTTCATGTAGAATCTCCAAAGTTCTCCGTTTTAACAAGAGATTTGTTATAAATTTATCTTGGTTAAAATTTTGTGGAGAACAGAATTATTAGAGTGCTTAAAATTTTGTGGAGAACAGAATGATTAGAGTGCTCAAAATTTTCAGCTTTTCTAGGTGTTTATTTTAACCTTGCAAAATCATAGAGTACTTTTTGCTCTAAATATAAATACTCATCTAAATATGCACAATTTCACGTGTTCAACCCTTATATTTATCTTGGTTCTTGGGTAAGGATGATTAGTTTTGATAAATCATTCAATACATACACTGCTGTAGTTTTTCAAGTTTTAGATGATGAAGGCGTTGGTCCTTGTTCTTATAAGATTTCTTCTTTGGTCAAAACTTCTGTCAGGTTTTAGGTGTTTCAGCTCAAGTGAAGGCTGACAAGGATTTGGTTGAAAGCTCATTACAACCCATTGATTCTGCTGACTGGCTCTTCCAAGAAATTCAAGGTTTGCAAAAGCAAGTTGAGGATTTAGAATATAAGCTTGATCTCTGTGGACAAGGGGCAAGGACCCTGGAGGAAGTTCAATTGGAGCTGAAAAAATTGCATGGCACAAAGTAAATAGCTTTTTATTACCTAGAAAGAAAATAGCTTTAGTTAGGTATCCCTATTTATTAACATAGTCAATTTGATAATCCAGATCTTAATTAGAAAAAATGCTTTTATTGAAATTATCTTCACCTTCCATTTCCTAAGAACATTTGTATACTATTTATTTTCTGTGGTTAGCTTTTTCTTACAGTTTTTTAAATGCATATCTGGGCAACAAGGGATACTTTGCATAATGAATTGGAGCAGCTGAGGGAAGAACAGAGGTATATGGAGAATGATTTACAAAATGTTCAACTAAGGTGGCACAGGCTGAGGGAAGAGAAGATGAAAGTGGCAAACACATTGCAAGATGTTAAAAGTGTGGAAGAAAAGTTGGAACTCTTGATTGAAGAAAAGAATCTAGTTGAACTTGATGAGAAGGTTACCTACTTATTTTAGTTATTTATTGGTACACATGGAGGTGTTACTGAACATAGCTGCCTGTGAACTACTACTTTAAAGCTTGGATTTTTCTCTGTTCAATTATGAAATGAACAAGTTTGGTCAAATATTAATCTTTTGTCAAGAACTTGTTCATAAAGAATTATGTATATAATTTTTAATTGAAAAGCATTATCATTTAGAATTATAATGTGTGTAGAAAGTTAACATATGCCTATCATAAATTATGGAGTTCGTATTTTTTTTTTTGTAGTTAATATGTCTGCATGCTAGTCTATATTATGTTTATATTATTGTTCATATTTGAATTTTTTATTGAACTAATCAAGAATAATCTCATCTCCTAGGCTGGAATTTGTGCTCATTCTATTTTATATTGAACTAATGAAGAATAATCTCATCTCCTAGGCTGGAATTTGTGCTCATTCTACTTTACATTACAAGCTTGAGGGTTCTAATGCTGGATTAGGCATGGCTGGTTCATAATGCATTGGGTCCATTTTATTTGATTCCCCCTTCTTTTTAAGTATGTTGCACATGAGGTTATTTACAGGGAAAAATCTATACACTCATGTTTTTCAAAATTGTCACTTCATTAAAGTCGCTAAGCTTAGTAATTTGTGCATTTGAAGCTAATCTTTTATAATTCTCAAACGCATCTCTCTTCCTCTAGTGGAAATAGTTAAAATGCATAATTCACTGATCATGTTTTTTTTCGCAGCATGTATCAGACGCGCTGAGACCACTATCCAAGGAAAAAGATAGATTACTTGCTGATCATAATGAACTGAAAATTAGACTTAGTCAAGATTATGAAGATCTGCTTGAACGAAAGAGAAGTTACCAGCAAGAAGCTGAAGCACTATTTAAAATTAATTCCAATATCAAAGAGTAAGACTTACCAAACTGAAAATTTGTCAGATATTTTCAGTTTCATGATTCCGCTTGACCCCTGCTTCAAAAAGAAGAAGAAGAAGAAGATTTAACCACTTAATTACTTGTTTTGCCTGGCCAGGTACAATGATTCAAGAAAAAGAGACAGGCTGAGGGAAGTGCAGGAAAAGAAATCCCTATCAGAATCTCAACTTCAAAGTTGTGATATCAGAAAGAAGGAAATTTTATCGGAACTAAACAAAAGTCAAGATGTGTGCGAAATCAAGATCAATTAAAAAGAAATATTGTGGACAACTTGAATTACAGGAAAAAAAAGGCTGAAGTAGATCAGCTTGGAACTGAAATTGAAACTTTAGAAGAAAGAATACTGATGATCGGAGGGATTTCCTCAGTTGAAAGAGAACTTCGTGAACTATCACATGAGAGGGAGAGGCTGCTTTCTGAGGTATTTTTAATTAATGGGTCATTCTTCTGTGCAAAAACACCATCATTACATATTGATCTATCATATAAAGACATCTCATTGTTAGACAAAATTTCTGAACTTCATTTGTACCCGACTCACTTATCAGGAGAAAAAGACAAGCACCATTGTGTGACTAAAATATTGTAAATTGGGATAAGTGCGAGTATACCAGATCAATCCACTAGTTAATTGGCACCTCCATGTTAACCTATATTTTGCTATTTTCCTAAATCACTAAATGAATTTTCACCAAAATGTGATGGCTTAAGATGCTGTAATTGAATTGGCCAATTCACCTATATAACAAGGGAATTGAAGAACTTTCTGCTGGCCAAGTGTGATTTAGCCAGAGCTGCTAGAGCCTAGTTTTATGTGTCGCCATACCCCACCATGCCTTTCTTGTACTGCTACAAAAGTGCAATACATGCTGGAGATATATATGAATTATAATATTTGTGGGGTCCGTTGCTGTTGATGAATGCAAAAAGGTATGCTTGGTAAAAATAGAGTTTCCTTTCTTAAGTTCTCATGGGAAATGTATTTATTACTTATTGCATGTTTTTATTTATTTGACCACTTCTTTGCCCATATCTGTATGACGTATTTTCTTTACTTTCTTGTATACATTTGACGTCTTGCTTCTATTTCTTTTTGGCAGTTAAACAAGTGTCGTGGAACAATGTCTGTGTACGAGAACAATATTAAAAAAAATAAGGTTGATCTTAAACAAGCTCAATACAAGGACATAGATAAAAGATACTTTGACCAGCTGATCCAGCTTAAGGTGTTATCTACAACAATGTTCTAATTGTACATATTCTGCTTTGATACCCTTTCATTTTGATAACATCTCTATTTCTTTGCAGACAACTGAAATGGCAAAGAGGGACCTGGATAGATACTACAATGCACTTGATAAGTGAGATTCCTAAATTTCAGTAATTTACCGTGTACATCTGAAAGGTTAATTAGTTGTCACTTGCAATTGAAGATATACAATTATAGAACCAAACTAAAATGTTTCATCTTTTTAATTTTTCTTGTTTTGACAATGACTTTCTCCTAGTGTGCCTTGGGCTATGCTTTACTTTCAACTAGTTGTGTGTTGTCCTTTTCATTTAGATCTTAAAAAAGAGAAATATTTGCATTGTTGATATATTTTTTCATTTAAGACCTTGAACAAAATTAGTTTTTGAAACCATTGTTGGCATCCAAAAAGAAAAAAGAGGTCATTATTGGGATTATACTCTCATTTGAATTTGAAACTAACGGTATAGTCTTGGTATGTTGCCTATATATTGCATCCAGAATGGTCTCATCTAAAACACGTTCCTTTATTGCGGTTTATGACATTGCTGTACTGAGATAAGATAGCCTTTTGTGTCTATTGTTTATTCATCTTGTCTACTACTTTCCCACATGACATACAATGATAGGGTAGTGTATTTAAGTGACAACTTTAGTCATCCACTAACACTGCTTAATAATGTTAGCACTTGTGTATTATATGATTCAGAGCGTTGATGCGCTTCCACACAATGAAAATGGAAGAAATCAACAAAATAATCAGGGAATTGTGGCAGCAAACTTATAGAGGATAAGATATTGACTATATTAGTATTCATTGAGACGCTGAAGGTGCTGGTACCCGTTCCTATAGCTACAAGGTTTGAAATCTTTCAACCCTTTTGACAGCTGTCAAATTTTTAAGTTGAAATTTTTATATATTGTTTCTTTTGAATTACATACAGGTTCTCATGCAAACTGGTGATGCAGAGTTAGAAATGAGAGGAAGATGTAGTGCTGGACAGAAGGCAAATTAAGGCTGAATGCATTACTCTGTTTAGGATCTTCCATATTGAAATGAAAGTGAAATTGTATTTGGCTAAATTTTGAGGTTCCAGGTACTTGCATCCCTTATCATACGGTTGGCTTCGGCGGAGACGTTTTGCCTCAACTTTGGAATTCTTGCACTTGATGAACCAACAACAAATTTGGATGGGCCAAATTCTGAAAGTCTGGCTGCAGCTCTCCTAAGGTTTGAACAAGTTATCTGGTTGATACTAAATCATTACTATTAGTAACTATGCCTAAAATCTTGTAATCTATCTTTGTATGCAGAATCATGGAGGACAGGAAAGATCAGGAGAACTTTCAACTGATAGTAATTACTCACGACGAGCGTTTTGCTCAGCTAATTGGTCAATGCCAACATGCAGAAAAATATTATCGCGTGTCAAAGGACGACCAGTAAGGATGTCATTACTAATTTTTCGTTTATTTCTTTTCCATGTTACTTCCGAACACATATTTGTTGCTTTCCTTTGATATTATATCGGATTTGGATCCTTGGTTTCTCTTTGAAATTGATCCAAAACTGACAACCTAACTGTTAACCTTGGAAAGGTAGACAAAGTGGGTAGGACTTGCACTATGTGAGGTTTACCTTCTAATGGAGATCTCACTTATTATGTCTCTCGCCCCCTAACATGGGACTTTAAATTTCAAAGAGAAATTGAGGACCTAAAACCTCTTTTATAGCCAATGACTTTATAGTCTAGAGGCATGAAAGTTTCCCATTAAATAAGAGATCGTAGATTCAATTCCATTTGCCTCTCTAAATTTAAAAAGAATAAAAAAAAGATTTTTTTATAGTATTAGAAAATTTGCCCACTGCTAAAATTCATTCTCTCACATTTTCAGTCAGCACAGTATAATTGAAGCTCAAGAGATTTTCGATTAAAGGATGGCATTTGGGTTTCCTAGTTTCTCCAATGGAGCTGCATGCTATATGACCAGTTAGATCCAGCGATCTACCTCAAATAATTTATGAACGTTGTGAATATGGGGATTATGGAGATGGGTATCTTAGATCATTAAAATGTGATGATATGTGAGCTCGTCCTTGACTAAAATTTGTATAGTAATGTTTTCAATTGTCAACATGATTGAGTTTTGGGGAAAGGTTATTGAATGTTTTGCTCCAAGCGTCGAATAGGAAAGGAGGTTTTTTCTTCTTTTTGTATGTAGATGAAATTGAATAGGAACCCTTGCCATTTTGGAAGAATTACACAAAGGTCCCAAGTAATGAATTTAATTAATTAAAAGTTTCAATAACAATTAAGGCATTAACTATATCAAGTTCCTGTGCAGAATTAATAAATTTATGTTACTTTAGATTTTTCTTTTAATAATTAAACCTCATAGTAAGTCTGCCTTACATTTTTTAGCAATTGTCTAAAGCGTGATGAATCCAATTGTTCGGGTCATCTTGAAGGCCCTTTATTATTCCGTATTGTTCAACTTTATTAAAAAAGCTTGCGATTTATATTAAAAATAAAATAGTACCTAATATTATAATTTTATTTTTCATATGTCACAAATATACTAATTTTATTTATGGTGCAATATCACTTATAATCCTTTTGATTTGGTGTAATTTTACTCAATTTTATTTTTCAAGTACCAATAACTGTATTAAATTAAAAAAATTATAAATAAAATTATATTAAATTAAAAAGATTATGAGTAAAATTGTATCATAAATAAGATTATGATATTGGTCATACCTAAGAAATAAGATTAAGATATTTGATGCTACTTTAACTTTTGTATTATGACAAGATAGAGTGAACTTTTGGATATCTAATATTATTTAATAAAAAAATACAATAAAAAATTGTTAGATCTACTAAAATTTAGGTGTTGCAAATAACTCCCTTAACATTTTAAAGTTTAAATTGAACATCTATGACATTTTAATTGTTGATATTAAAACCCTTGGTGTTAGTCTATTGTTAAGTTGCTAACAAAAATTGCCATGTTAGATTAATAAAAGACACATGACATCCTATATAATATCCAATATGGCATAATAATTTTATGATAATTATATATTTTCCATATAAGGGTTAAAGTGTCATTTATCATTAAAAAAAAAAAACATTCTCGTCCTTTTGCATCTCCTTGCGACGGCTAACCCTGAAGGCATCCCTGGAGAAACGTAGAAGTGGTGGTATGTGGACAATCGGTGAGATTGTCCTTGAGGAAACTTTTCCCAGGCAGCCACGAAGTCACATTTTTTTCCAGGTTCTGAGAACATAGGAGACTCTTAAAGCAAAGGTTTTTATTAGTTCTCGATGGATCTTTTGGTGCTAATGCTATCAATATTGCAATGCCCAATCTGTATTATATCAGTTGCTAAGAGGATACAATAGCTTGTAATTAACATGGCAAAGGGCCAGTGGAGTTAGTGAAGAGCTGCCTCGAAGTGTTTTGGCTGCTTCGGGTCAAAAAGTGAATGCCAGTAAAACAAAAGTCTTCTTCTCTGTCAATATATAAATCATACAAGGTCTAGCCAGATGAGCGAAGCACTTGGCTTTTCAAAGACATCGAACCTGTGGGCAAATACTTAGGAATCCCTTTGCACCATGAGCGGGGTTAACTCAGATACTTATCAATTTATAATCGGTAAGGTTCGGTCGAGAATAAATCGTTGTCAGATTTCTAGAACCTCTCTTGCCGGACGGGACACCCTTATCAAGTCAGTTATCACGGCAATGCCTAATTATGTTATGCAACCACTGAATCGTCCGGCACCTATTTGTGAGCAGATAGAAAAAAGATCACGTGGCTTCCTATGGGGCTCGTCAGATGATAGAAGGAATGCGCATTTATGATGAATCTTGGCTGGGGTCTTGTGAATGACCGTGACTCTCTTTGGGTCAAAGTTATTAGGGGCAAATATGGTTGTGAGAATGATCTACTTGTTAGAAAATAAACATCTCTAAAGTACTATAATCAGTCCAGATTATATCATACTCAAATATATACTTATATGAGATGCAGCGGAAGACTTAAAGTTATCTCTTGCCATTAACTTGATTGATATGAGGAGAACCGGAATCAAATGAGATACCTGTCAAAAGAGAACACTGTCAGATAAACAACAGGTTCTTCCAACTGGTGATTAGGCACAGTGATGGCAACTTGTTATTAGCCGTCACCAGTGGGGAACCTTCAGAAGCGAGCTGATAATAGGTTTCGCTCTGGACTCAGAAAATGAGATCTCACACTCAAAATGAATTGTTAATTTCCACCATCAGAAAATTAACCTTAAATAAACTGAGTCAATAACCCTCCTTGAACTGGGCTCAATGACTACGGGCCACACTCAGAAATATTTATTAATTATCCTAATTAATATCTAAATACGTTATAATAATAATAAATATCCAACATTCTCCCACTTGGCCCGTATACTCAATGCCATCACCCTGTCTAGGTAAACTGATGTCGCGCTACAAGAATCAAGGCGATAAGTTCCCTTTTATCGGGTATTACCTTCCATGTATTACATGTAGCACCATCACATAATGGGTTTCACAATATACATGAACTCAATGTTCATAGGTTCCTGTCTCAATGTTTATCAATTCAATAACACAAAATGTATACAATCACAAATTGAAATGATAAACCACAAAATATAATTTCATTGCTCATACCTCCACTAATCAAAAGTAGGACGAAGTCCCATATGAGGTACATGTGTGACAAAGATGTTCGGCTTCAACCCTTTCGTCAAAGGATCAGCCAACATGTCCAATGTACTGATACGCTCAACTGAAACTTGGCCATCTTGAACCCTCTCTCTCAAGCAAAGGAACTTAAGTTCAACAAACTTGCTGCGACTTTTATTCCTTTTATTGTTCGCTATGGCCACCGCAGCTGTGTTATCACAGTACATTCTGATTGGCTTAGAGACTGAATCCACAATCTTAAGCCCAGCAATGAAATTCCTTATCCAAATAGCTTGTGAACTTGCTTCAAAACACGCGATATACTCAGCATCACCGGTAGAAGGAGCCGTTTGAGTTTGCTTAGCGCTTCTCCACGATATAGCTCCTTCTGCCAATAGGAAGATGTAACCAGATGTAGACTTGTTCGAGTCTACGCATCCTCCAAGATCTAAATCTGAGTATCCAATCACGTCCAAACTGTCTGTTCTCCTGTATGTGAGCATGTAATGTTTAGTGCCTTGTAGGTACCTAAACACCTTCTTTGCAGCTGTCCAATGTGCTTCCCCAGGATTACTTTGGTATCTTCCCAACATACCCACAGCAAAAGCGATGTCAGGTCTTGTACAAACCTGCGCATACATCAAGCTTCCTACTGCTGAGGCATATGGGACCTTTTCCATCTATTTCTTATCAAGCTCGGTTTCAGGACATTGACTTAGACTAAACTTGTCTCCTTTTTCAATAGGAGCCACGTTAGATGAACAGTTCTGCATCCTGAATCGTTCTAGAATTTTGACAACGTAAGCCTCTTGAGATAAACCTACAAGACATTGGGTTCTATCTCTATGGATCTTTATGCCAATGACATAAGAAGCCTCACCCATGTCTTTCATGTCAAAACTCTTGAACAAAAACTATTTCACCTCACGTAATAGTCCCAGATCATTGGTAGCAAGTAGTATGTCATCCACATACAAAATCAAGAATATGATTTTACTCCCACTAACCTTGTGGTATATACAATCATCCATGATGTTCTCAACGAACCCAAATGATGTGATCACTTCATGGAACTTCAAGTACCACTGCCGTGAAGCCTGTTTCAAACCATATATTGATTTCTTCAGCTTGCACACCAATTGATCTTTACCTTCTGCAACAAAACCCTCAGGCTGTTTCATGTAGACTTCTTCCTCCAGTTCACCATTGAGGAAAGCAGTCTTAACATCCATCTGGTGCAACTCCAGATCAAAATGGGCAACCAATGCCATGATGATACGGAATGAATCTTTCTTAGATACAGGTAAAAATGTTTCACTGTAATCGATTCCTTCCACTTGAGTGAATCCCTTTGCAATCAACCTAGCCTTGTACCTATCGATGTTACCTTGTGAGTCTCTCTTGGTTTTGTAAACCCATTTACAGCCAATAGCCTTAGACCCACTAGGTAACTCCACAAGTTCCCAAACATGGTTGTTTGCCATGGAATTCATTTCATCAATCATAGCATCATGCCACAACTTGGAGTTCACACTCCTCACAGCCTGAGTAAACGACAAAGGATCATTCTCAACACTTACATCACAGTCAACCTCAGCAGAATACACTACATAGTCATCAGGTAATGCCGATCTTCTCTCTCTAGTTGACCTCCTCAATTCAACCTCTTGGGTTGAACCAGGTTGCTGAACAATGACATCCTCTATCACAGCTTGTGGTGGTTCCACTTGTGTGATAGGTTGACCATCAGGTATGTGTCCATTTTGTTCAGCACCGTCAACTTGAGCCACAGGGTCCACGTCACGTTCAATGTCAATCTCAACAGTGGGATAAACATTGACTATTGACATCCCCTCATGAATGATATCAGTGGTTCGCTCTATGTGATTCTCTGATAGACAATCACTCCCACTAATCACATCATTCTCAAGAAACTTGGCATTCCTAGACTCTACAAACCTTGTAGAAGGTGGAGGACAATAAAACTTATAACCCTTAGACCTCTCCGCATAGCCTACAAAGTAAGCTCTGATGGTCTTAGGATCCAACTTCTTCTCCTGTGGATTATACACTCTTACTTCCGCAGGACAACCCCATACCTTGAAATGATTTAAACTGGGTTTCCATCCTTTCCAGATTTTAAAGGGTGTCTTGGATACTGCCTTTGTTGGAACCCTGTTCAATATGTATGTGGCTGTCTTGAGTGCTTCCTTCCACAGAGAAGATGGCAGTTTGGAGCTACTCATCATGCTCCTAACCATGTCCAGCAAGGTCCTATTTCTTCTCTCAGCTACACCATTCATATTAGGTGATCCAGGCATAGTGTATTGAGCCACTATACCTTGCTCTCGAAGAAATTCAGCAAATGGACCTGCTGCTTGTCCTTCACTAGTGTATCTACCGTAATACTCACCACCACGATCGGATCTCACAATCTTGATTGGTTTCCCAATCTGTTTTTCTACTTCTACTTTATAATTCTTGAAAGCATCTAGTGTCTCACTTTTATTATAAAGCATGTAGACATACATGAATCGTGAGTGATCATCAATAAAGGTGATAAAGTACTTCTGACCATGCGCAGTCAAATCAGGGCAACAAATATCCGTGTGTACAATTTCTAGCAACTCAGAACTTCTTTTAGCCCCCTTATGTGACTTATTGGTCTGCTTTCCCCTTATGCAGTCCACACAAGAATCAAACTCCGAATGGTTTAAAGATGGAAGAATTCCTTCTTTATTTAACCTTTTGATTCTGTCAACGGAGATATGACCCAATCTCCTATGCCACAGGCTATAAGAATTCTCATCGATGACACTTCTCTTAGTACCATGCGTAACAGAAAGAGATTGAGGCGAATCAGAAACAATCTTGAACAAGCCATCAATCATAACCAAATTCGCAATCAAAACTGAATTCTTTGTCAAAGTCATACGTTTCTTAGAAAGAACTAGATGATAATCAAATGGAATGAGCTTTGACATAGAAATCAAATTCCTCTTGTAAGAGGGAACATAGAAAACATCATAGAGTTCCAAAATATTTTGATTTGAAAGATGAATGCGAAAGGTTCCAACAGCTTTCACAGGATCTCCTCTCCCACTGCCTGAAAGGACAGATTCCTCATTGGGATGTGGAGACCTGCTTGACAGAAAGCCCTGCATGGTAGTCGAAATGTAGATCATCGAACCAGTGTCAATCCACTAAGTGTCATCATTAACGCTAGAAAAGTTAGACTCAAAAGTAACACACGATGAAAGCATACCTCTCATTTCCATAATATGTTACCTCACACTGCCAATACCTGTAAGCCTCACAGCACATAGTTCAGACGTGATGGCACCACCCATCTGCTGGTCTGTCAGCTTAAATTGCTTATCCAAGGCTTCCAGGTACCCTTTAGCTGTGTCACACTTAGGGACTGCTGCCCTAATGCTCTTAGTGATCCTTTGTTTTATAAGCAGAAGAGAAGAGCGGTTACTCCGCTCCCACATATTATACCTTTCCTTTGCCTCTCTATCATTGGAGGCATCATCAGGTCTCAGAGGTTTATCAAACCTCAAGGCATAATCTAAGTCCAATAAACCAAGCTGCAACAAAACATCGTCTCTCCAGTCAACATAGTTAATGCTGCTATCTAAGACTGTTTTGTCACTAACATCATACATAATCCTGGGAGCAGCAATTGGATTTGCAAAATGAGAACAGACAAACACACAAATAAGCTCACATTAATAATTTGAAGCAATCACAAGTCACTGTGCCATATATGCATGCTTAGCTCAAATGTAGCATGCAAGCAGTATAAATACGTATCACTAATATCTACCTGTGGGCAAAGACATTAGCATAACCAGGTATTTATCTCAAATGGTAGAATTAGAACACATTCGTAATTTCCCAATGCCTGTGGGCTAATTAGAAAACAACAAGGCCATTCTATCCCACCCTAATTAAATGTACAATTGTGAGATATCTACCTGTGGGCAAAGATAAATTACAGCTATACATTTAATTACAAATGATATTTTCAATCCAGATGTGATTAATGAATGCATACAACAAGTTCAATAAACAAGGATGCTGTGGCTACTCCTCAAAGAACTGCACGCTAATCACAAATATCATTCAAGTGCATTGAAAATCCAAATATGCACAATTTAATGGAGAAATTAATTCTCCCCATAATTAAATGTACAATCATGATATATCTACCTGTAGGTAAAGATAAATCATAACTATACATTTAATTATTATTGATATTTTAAATCCATATGTGATTAATTAATGCACGCAACACAAACAAATGAGGATGTTGTGGCTACTCCTCACAAAACTGCATGCTCATCACAAATATCAATAACGTGCATATAAATCCAAATATGCACAACAAAATGGAGCATTTAATAAATTAATATTAAAATTCTCCCACTATTTCATGCACCCAAAAATGTCTAACAAATTAATTTCAACTCAAAAGGTTTTTACAAAAATTAAACCGTTAATTTAATTGTCAAGGGAGAAACTAAAAACAAAATAGGCAATTAAATAACACAAAAATTAAAATTTGTAAATACCTTTTCCCAAAATTAAAATAATAAAGAAATTAGTTTTAAACATTTACAGTGCATAAAATAGTAATTAAAAGATTTTCTGAAAAATTAAATTAATTGGCCAAAAATAATTTTCTGGAAATGAAACCAAGTGGCCCATACACAAAAGTCCAAAAATAGGGCCCAAAATAATTTCCAAAAACCAAAACTCAAAATCAGGCCCAAAACCTTTTTCTAAAAAAAAAAATTCTGGCAGCCCAAAACAGTACGGCCCAGAACCTTGTTTTTTTTTTTTGGACAGAAAAAGCCCAATTTCCGTCGACCCAGCAGGAAAACGAAAAGAACACTGTGCAGCCCAAAATCGTTGGCCCAAAACGCGATTTTTTTTTAAATCAATTTCGGGTAGGTTTCACAGTGAGTCGGGTTAGGTAACCCGACTCACAACCCGGAGAGGAGCATCAGGAGCGCCGCGATGCTACACTCCAGCGGTAGTCTTTGCCGGTGAGTCTCACGGTGATCTCGCGGTGAATCTCGCGGGCACGGCGACCTACACAGCTAGTCACACTTCTGGCTTCACCAGCAGCAGTCTCGACAGTGGTCGCGAGGTCTATTTCCAGTGGTCGTGATTCCCTCAGTTTTTCTCGCGACGGACAGTCGCCATGGATTCACAGAACTCTCGCCAGTTTCCCTCGCGCGGTCGGTTCTCGCTCTCGCCGTCAGCTCTCGCTCTCGCCGTCAGCTCTCGCTCTCACCGTCGGCTCTCTCTCGCTGATTTTCTTTCTCGCCGTCGCTACTCTCTTCGTCGGGACTCTTGCCATTCGCGCGGTCTCTCGCCGTCGGTGCACCACAGGAGAAAATGGTTAAAGAATTAAAGAATAAAACAAATTCTTTGTATCCCATATTCATCTCATATTACTATTTATGAGAACAAAATGATCAATAAGAAAGGCAAGGTGATCTCAAACAAGGCTCTGATGCCAAATGTTAGAAAATAAACATCTCTAAAGTACTATAATCAGTCCAGATTATATCATACTCAAATATATACTTATATGAGATACAGCGGAAGACTTAAAGTTACCTCTTGCCATTAACTTGATTGATCTGAGGAGAACCGGAATCAAATGAGATACCTGTCAAAAGAGAATACTGTCAGATAAACAACAGGTTCTTCTAACTGGTGATTAGGCACAGTGATGGAAACTTGTTATTAGCCGTCACCAGTGGGGAACCTTCAGAAGCGAGCTGAGAATAGGTTTCGCTCTGGACTCAGAAAATGAGATCTCACACTCAAAATGAATTGTTAATTTCCACCATCAGAAAATTAACCTTAAATAAACTGAGTCAATAACCCTCCTTGGACTGGGCCCAATGACTACGGGCAACACTCAGAAATATTTATTAATTATCCTAATTAATATCTAAATATGTTATAATAATAATAAATATCCAACACTACTCCCTCAGATAAACATGAAAAGGATGGGGTCCAACGCTTGGAGTGGCATCAAGCAAAATTGGAAAACAGTTTACCAAGGCATACAGGTGGTTCACGATAGAAACGAAGGGGAAAGGGCCCGATGGAAATGGGAGAAGAGCGGAACGTTTACCGTTGGATCAGCCTACAAGAGCTTGAACCCCGTCTACAAGTGCTCGAACAGGGAACTGGAAGGATATTTGGAAGCTCAAGATAGCCCAAAGATGCAAAACTTTTGCCTGGCTCATGCTCCATGATAGACTTCTCCCTAAGGAAGCTAAATACCAACGTCTTCTTCACTTGAATGGTATACGTAAATGCTGCAACGCCGAAATGGAGGCTGTCTTGCACGCTTTAAGAGATTGTCAACGTGTAAGAAGCATGTGGGAATCACTCGCCAAGCAGGAGATTCACAATAGCTTCTTCTCGGCCTAGTCAAGAGTGGGTTCGACTGAACATGGAACACAACTTAAAGGGTGGCGAATTCTATTGGAAAGGCTTCTTTATTATTGTCTGTTGGCTCGTTTGGAGAAATCGAAATGAACTTGTCCACTACAATGGAGATGGCAAGTTGGACGGCATCCCTGAGCCCCTGAGCATGCTGAGGCAATTTTAAGTTGCATGCATAATGCAAAGCAGATGCTCAAGGGTACCAAACTGAACGAGAACGCCGTGAATGTCAACAGCCAGATAGCGTCTCCGATCTCAGATAATAGATTCATCGTTGAAGTACACGGCGCGTTCTCACATGCTAACCTCATTGCAGCTTGTGGAGGTGTTCTGATGGATGGGGCAAGATGAGTGATCGAAGGCTTTGCTGCTACGTTTGCAACAAGGAGACTCTCTAACTGCAGAACTTTGGGGATGCATGTTTTGTGGTGCTATGGTACAGGGGTGCAATTCAGATCTTCATGAGGATTGGTCTCTTATAATGGAGGTACAAGGGATGCTTCTGTAAGGAATTGGAAGACACACAGCAGAAATAAACTTAAAAATTTTTCCATTCCCTGCCAAGATCTACCGTATGTGTTTAAGTCAAGTGGAAAGAAGTATTACCCTCAGTATTTAGTCGCAACTTTCTCAGCTTCTGGTTGCGATGTCCACAGCTTCTCTCCGCAGCTCGTGATCTCTTTTCGATCGCAAGAAGTCAACGACTCAGGTCAGCTTCCTCTACTGGTATCCACACGAACAACATTCCAACCACGAACGACGTACTAGCGCCTCCTGTCCCTCCAGGGCTTACTCAAGAATTCATCCTCTCCGTCTCTATTTCGGCAGTTTTTTATCTGCAAACCTTTTGCAGATTCCCGTTCACCCTTTTTTTTCTCTCTCAACCATAGCTCCTAAATATCAGATATATAGGAAGCTATGTGTGTTACCATAGACTTGGATTTTAGGAATTAATCTTATATTAATTCTGAAATTAATACAATATCATATATTGTATAATTTGATAAGAAACTAATTAAATAAATAGTGTTTGTATTAAATTCGTCCCACAGATTTAATTCACTCATTTATTTAATTTAAAATAAAGATAAGACGAAATTATATTTGATTTATTCTCATAAATCAAATTTGAGATATCATATCAATTTGAATTTCAAATTCAAAGGTGATAAAGATTTAATTTTATCCTTATAAATTAAATCTTGTAAATATCTCTTATATGAGATATCATATCAATTTGAATTTTAAATTTAAACGTGATAGAGATTTAATTTATCTTTATAAATTAAATCTTGTAAATATCTCTTATATATAATATATATATATGAATTTATATATATACGAATATAAATATAAATATAAATAAATATATACATCCACCCTGGATCATTCATTGAATCTGGATATGTCTTAGATTCAATGAATGTGGATATCATAGCTCGTGTTGGGTTATTTTGTGTGCAACCCTATAGGCCCATATGAAGTTGGCAGTGGGCCATTTACTATACTAACTCACAAGTCGCAAGCGGTCTCTAGCAAGACATCACGACTACCCAAATCATATGAGGATCGATGAACGATGTAATCTTTTATACAACCATATCATGTCCCTTTTGTCACACGATATTTTGGTCATGGATGAGGCATGGAGAATGTCATCCTCCTATTCTCTACCGTTACTTTCTCGATCCCTGAGTAGTCTGACTATAGAAATGGAATTACCTTTCCATTACAGTATGGCCATACATTTCTCAGACTCACTCATCGAGGAGCCCAGTAATATCTCTCTACGAATGTGAGGGACAAATTCTATCTTGACCATTCACATTCCTCCGAATGGAAAACCACTAAGCCCGAACATAGTCTTTATGATCACTCGGTCAAAAGTGACTTTTGACTAGATCAAAGCTGAGCATTTGTGATGTAGGAATCCATGGTGATCTCAAGTCAAAGGGTATAGTGACATGGTTTGTATATGAGAGAAGCTTATGACTTAACCCATGCAGCTCTCTCATAGCGGGTCGATCCAACACCTTGTACTCTTATATGTGCCTATGACTTTAATTTATATCTCTATATATCTTCAAAGTCATACTGGTCTTATATCTCTATCTAAGGATGGTCATCACAGTAAACATGCAAATAATATGATAACACAATTAATAAATTCATAAATCAACAATATTCATAAGATAATGATTGGCCCCTAGGGCACAATTTCCAACAGCTTCAAGGGGGAGTAACAATCAAAAAGTCTATTGGTTAAATTTAAACTTTGAAATGTTAGAGAGGTTATTTATAATTGAACTAAAATTTAGGGGGTTTTGTAGATTTTACCCTAACAAAATTTCCAAGTTGTCAAAATTATAAATTTTGAAAAGTGTAATTATCTTTTATAATGAAAATATTACTTTATAGGTAAGTTTTATGAAAACTATCATCAAATTTTATGAATGAAATATGGTCAATAATATTTTGTTTATAAAATCTAATGTTTTGTGTTTTAGTGCTGGTAACAAATCTGCCAAACACTATTTTGTTTATTTTGGGTAGAGTAGTTCAAACCTTATCTCTTAATTGATAACTAGAGACTAATCCTTCTAAAATATAAATATTATAAAAGTGCTTCTTTTAACAAAAAAAAATATTTTTTTTCACACACACTTATTTTATCTGTGAAACACTTCAAGGACTTGTTTTTAATTGTTTTTGGGCTTCAACGGTTGAATTACAAGACACATTATAGACTCTACTAGGAATATACATATATTTATAAAAAAAAATAGATCTATTAATTAATAAGGATTAGATCTAGCAGAAAAAATTAATCCCTCACAAAGTGGCTATTTCATTTTTAAATCTTCTTTAAAAAAGGTATTCATATTTAATATTTATATATGCCCTGCAAATCAAATTATTTGCAGAATTGGACACTTTTTGCTGAAAATTATATTCAAACTATTCAATTATCCATTTTTGTCCTCTCATTAAGTCCAGTGTTGAAGAACCGATTCCATTAACCACCATTAAGGAAGTCCAACGTTCACTTAGATTTTATGCCTATAACATACAGTGTCAGTTAGTTCATATCCCTTGCCAGTCACGCCTTTCTTAAGTTCTTACATATTTTCTATGATGTTATGTTACCCTATTGATCACATGAATGGTCCATTTAATTTTATATTTTCTATGATGTTGTGTTGGATCCATTTAATTTTAGGGAGTTTCCAATTGTGTGTGGTGAAATAACTTCTAAGAATAACGTCCTTAGGTACCATTAAGACTGAATCTTTCTTTCTTGTTAACAAGTTACATTAGCCAAAGTTATATCCACATGTGTTGCCATGTCATCCTTGGCCCGAAAAATAACAACTTCCCCTTCGTTCTTATCTTATTTTTCAAGGTTAAATGTCATTTTTGCAAAAGAGCTGAGTACCTAATTTTTTTTTTGGTCTTTTTAACTCAATGAATAAAGTTTCCAAAGTTAGTGGTGATCCAATCTTTTTTGTACTTGTTGATAAGTGTCTCTTCCTATAAAAGATAATAATATTTGAGATAAGGGTAGGATGAAGTCTCCCTTCCTCCTAAACGATATCAATGTTGGGCAGAGCGAGCCGACTATTATCCTCAGGCATAAACCTAGGCACCTAGAAGTTAGAATGTCTCTCCAAATGCCACGACTAAAACCACAATAAAATAATACTCCCTAAAGATAAAATATGCTCTAAATAGTCGCATGTCTCACTTCTTCACCAATTGAACCACAGACAATGGGTTGAAATTCATCTTTGATTTAATGATATGTTTTGCTCAACAGAGGGGAGAGGAGGGAAAGGATTTTAAATGAGGGAAACAGAAGGAAGGGAATGAGAGTGGTTTTATTATTACCTTGTTTTGGTTTAACATTAAGGGATAGGAGTGAAGGGATTTTCATATTATCTTATTTGGTTCAAGAAGGAAAAGAAGGAAAAATATTTTTACATAAATAAATTTACCTTATATTATTTTATAGAATATGTTAATAAAATACAATATAAGGATAATATTAAGATATTAAAAAAATTATTGGTATATTAATATTATAAAATAATAATATCATATCTCTCCTCTAAATTCTCCCAAATTTGGAAGGCAGGTAAAGTTGGGGAGGGGAGGAAAAATTTTAAATAATTTTTTCTCTCCTCCTAAATGTTTTAGTGAGCCAAATAAGAGGAGGTGAGTAAAATCTCTCATCTCCTCTCCCATTTTCCTTAAATTACGCATACCAATTAGGGCATAAGGGAATGACCCCTTCTCCTAGATCAAACCTCCATCCTTGATGTGGTGGTCTTTAAGCGTGCATTGTAATATTCTAGACATTGGGCTTAACACTAGACTGGTAGGTTGGTACAACTCCAACGGAGTTAGTTGGCCCAATATCAAAGATCATTTTGGGCCTGTTACAAGTAGGCCCAATAGTTATTCATCATTATTAGTCGACAAGGTTAGCAGACTAATCTGATTTTTTTTAATTCATTATTATTTTCTAAAAAAGTGGATAACAAGTTCAGTAAAATTTAATACTCCTCTAATTTTATTTATAGGTTAGAGATAGATGATTTTTCTTCCAAATATACCGATTATTTATGATGATGATAGGTAGAATAGAGAATGAGTAAGAAAAGACAAAAGAGTAAATAGAAAAAAAATGAGAGAAAGATATATAATTAATTGACCGTAAAGATAAAAAGATGTATTAAATTTTTAGACAAATATAAATTAGTATTTATATATAAAATTACTACTATGAGAGAGAATTATGCTTATAAAAAAGACCAAATGGAGTATTAAATAGAGATAAAATTTAAAAGTTATTGAATTTTATAGCTAGTTAATGAGGTTGAAAGTTTTTCTTGGTGTATATGAAACATGCTAGAAATAATATATAAATAGGATCACACTATATAAATTTTATTCAATCAAAATATAATAATTCAACATATTTTAATCATAATTCATGTATGACTCATAAAACAAATCATATTTTATTTTTTCTAAAAAATAAATATTTTAATTAGTTTCAAATTAAAATATTTATTTTTCTTAAAAATAAAATGAATTTTGATTTTTTTATATTACTCATTAATTAAATTGTTATATTTTAATATAATAGAATTCATATAACATTATACTCTTAGAATACGTAAACAAGGTTTAGGGGCTAAAAACTATGTTTTCCTTCAAATATTTGAACTTTTTTCTTTTTAGATAATAAAATAGAAATTCAAACCTAAAATATTTTCTAAGTTCCCAAAAGCCTACCTCCAAATATATGACCTTAAAAGGTTTTAAAATTTTAGGCAAAACCCATTTGCATTCTAAAATATAATTTTTCTTTGTTTCTTAAATGAAAACATAATATTTGACTCACAAAACCAGAAATCAAAGATGAGACAGAGCTTCAATATAAATTTAAGAAAAAAAAAGAGATGACAATAAAATCCAGCCAACCTACAAGAAACCCAAAAGAGGAAGACATTTCATTGAAGAATTCTATGATGAAACTTTGTTTTAATACAATTGTTTTAATACAATCAATTCATTTAAACACACACACATATCAACGCCTGCTTCAAGTTTGGGATCTCATCCAAGTGTGGCGGGTAGCATTATCATTAGAGTAGTTTGTTGTCGAGAATTCTATTATCCAACTTAGTCCTTGTACTTCATCTCCGATACCAAGAAGCCAGGCATATCAAATGATGATGAAAATTTCTCAACTTCATCTCTGAGTTGTTCAATAGCCTTATTGTTCACCAAGCCTTTGTTGAAGTCCTTCAAAAGCTTGCCATGTTCCTTTTGGATTTCCAGTGTGAGAGACACTGCACGGTGAAGGAACTCCCCAATCTGCTCAAAGTCCTTCTCAAGCAAGCCCCTAGATGTCATGGCCGGAGTTCCTATAAATCGACACTTTTGTTGATAACTTGAGCAAAAAAATGAAGGCAAACAAACAACAAAATAAAATCCCCTATAGTTCTTTTTTATAATCAGAGAAACAAGCACTAATAACCTGAAGTTACAAATAAAGTTGCACTATAATCTCTCACTTAAAAGAAGCTTACGCTATTAGCAATATCCCACATAGTGTACTTCACCCAAAATTTATAGAGAGAAAGATAAGGACATATGTGAGACTCATTTATGACATGAGTCTTACATGAGTTGGTCCCTCTTCTCCCTTTCTTTCTCTCTCTAAAGTTACATGTGAACTGATTTAGAATATCTTCTTCAACAATCAACTGAGATCAGAGCATATCAAAGAAACATTAGTAACAAAAAAAACTAAAAGTAAGCTTTTTTGAAGATATGCCATGATGAAAGAGCACATTGCATCTAGACAAACATCTGCTAATATCTTACAAGTAAAGTTTAACCTTCTAGTGAACTTTCAATTTAGCCTTCCAGCTCAGCCAGAACTAAAGCAGTTTCAGTAAAGTTTCTACCAACAATACTTTATAGCAGATTTACAAAAATTGAGTACTTACCAATTCTTACTCCGCCAGGAGCCAAGGCACTGCTATCACCAAAAACAGCATTTTTGTTCACAGTGATGTTACAGAGATCACAAAGTTTTTCCACCTTATTGCCTGAAGGAACATCAGGCAGTGAAAAAAAAATATTGCATTAATAAATTGATGCCTCCTTCAAACTAAGAGATGAACAAGTTGTAATTTTATTTGTTCTTTACTCTTCAGTTAGGCATAAGTTCACTTACTTCAGCAATGAGAAAAATTGCATTAACAAATTAATGCCTTCTTAAACTTAGACTTGTTCTTTTCTTCTTTAATTAGGCATAAGTTCTCTTATTTACCAGTCAAACCAAGAGGCCGGAGATCCCACAAAACAAGATGATTCTCAGTTCCTCCGGTGACAACGCTATAGCCCTTGCCCATCAAGTATTTTCCCAAGGCAACTGCATTTGCCTTGACTTGCTTGGCATAGGCCTTGAAGCCAGGTGACATGGCCTGTTTCAGGGCAACGGCGAGAGCACCTATCTGGTGATTGTGAGGACCGCCTTGAAGAGATGGGAAGACCGCAAAGTTGATCTTGTCTTCAAAGTCATAAACTGCATCCTCAGGTTGGCCCTTCTTGGGCGGTTTTAGCCCCTTCCGGTAAAAGATCATACCAGATCTAGGACCTCTCAGACTCTTGTGGGTTGTTGTTGTGACTAAGTCACAATACTCAAAGGGGTTATTGGCCTCCTGTAGCCAATATAAGAAAATAATTGTTCTGATTCAGATCATAAACATACGGCAATAACTATAAGTCTTATCCCACCAGGCAAAAATCACTAACATACAGATCAACAATGTTTATTTAACATATTTTGTGACATAGACCTCAACAGAATGCAATAAATTACAACCAATAAGTAATCATATTATCAAACTTATAATCCATAAAAATGTGTTAGAAATCAGATGAGAAACCCACACAAACTAGATATGAGGAACAAAGAAAACCAAATGTAAACTTTATATGGTTAGACTGTTCCATTAGCAGAACCACGCATGCATGTGGGTTGCTCAAAAGGATAACACGTCTACTAAATGCAAAGTGATTCCAGAATTACCACATGAAAATTAAGCCGCACATGTTACAAAAAAACATTACATATCTTTAACCGACTACCACAAACAAATTTATGTCATTCATAGAGAAAAACATAGAAGACACAAATCATAAGATTAAATTGTTACGTATGAAGAATTATATCTACAGTCAACGCCCTTTTTCTTTATCTACTTTTTTGACAAAATATGAATGGAAATAAAGAGCTTCTTTTGAGGAAGGGTATAATCCCAGTCTGACGCCTAACAAAACAAAATAGAGGAAAAAAATATTCAGGAACAGAAACAAACATTGTTAAACGTCACCGAAAAAACACTTCAAACAAATGAAAAGATTGTCTATTACTATTTAATAAAAAAAATTAATATAAGAATTAATTAATTTTTTAAAATAAAATAAAAAAATTAAATAAATTATTTAATTATAAAATTTTAATAAATTTATATTATATACTCTCTTTAATCAATCTTACAATTAAATATTATATTAAAAATAATTAAATTGTTTAAAGACAATCAGATTAGGTAAAATCAAGATCAATCAAACGTCATAGAAACTTGGGCTAGAAACTTTAAACAAATGAAATCCAAAGCAGAAACATATGCCATGGTCACACCATAACTCAAGCAAGAAAAAGATGTACCTGAGCAGCAACAAGACCACTAATGTGAGCCATATCACAGAGCAAAAGAGCTCCACACTTATCAGCAATCGCCCTGAACCTTGCATAATCCCAATCCCTTGGGTACGCGCTTCCACCACAAATGATCAATTTAGGCCTAAAATCCAAGGCCTTCTCCTCCAACTTGTCATAATCAAGATAACCAGTACTTGAATTCACCTTATACGGAAGACTCTCGAAGTAAATCGAGGTCGCTGAGGTCTTCTTCCCGCCGGCAGTGTAATACCCATGAGTCAAATGACCGCCGGAGGGAAGATCCAAACCCATTATACGATCATGTGGTTCCAGCACCGCCGTGTAGGCGGCGAAATTCGCCGGAGAACCAGAGTAAGGCTGCACATTCACACCCCACATTGCGGGATCCAAGTGAAAAGCTTTTAGAGCACGTGACCTGCACAGGTTCTCGATGTCATCGATGAACTCGTTCCCGCCATAGTAGCGATTTCCCGGCATGCCCTCAGAGTACTTGTTGGTCAAGGCACTTCCTAGAGCCTCTATGACAGCGAAGGAAGTGAAGTTTTCGGATGCAATTAGCTCTATGCCGCGACATTGCCGGCGCTTCTCCTTCTCGATGAGGTCGTGGATTTCTGTGTCGATGGTTTTGAGCGGAGTGTTTCCCCAAGCGCTAACGGGTTCCATGGGCGAAGAAGAAGAAGGAAGAGGAAGAGAAAATGAAATGGATCGTGACTGAAAGAAGAAGAAGAAGAAGTTGGTTTTAATGGTTGGAGTCCGAAGACGTGGTGAGAAGAGAATGTTGATTTGAAGAAGAGATCGCACCAATGAGAAATGCCCATTTGTAGCTTGCTTAGTTAATAGCTTTCCATTTGTGGTGTGGCTAAATTATCAATTTCTAAAACTGTTTTTTTTTAATTTAATAGAATTTCTTTTTGTGGTTTAATAAAATTATAGATTATTGGTAACTAGATTTTTAGATTTTTCAAATAGGAGTAAATGTAATCAATCATCAAAATGCCATAATAAATAAGAATATATTTTCTTTCAGCAGTAGGCTAATACATGACATTCTATAATTTTGACTCAAGCATTTAATGTTGAATAACTAAAAAATATTCAGAAAGAAATTATTTGATAAATATAAATTATTTATTTATATCCAATTTCAATAATTTTAATTTTATTTTATTTTTCATTTTTATATTGAAAAATGATATTTTAATTCCTATAATTCTATTTGATATTTAGTTTTGTATTTATAATTTAAAAAATTATAGTTGAGCGCTTAAAATTTGATTTAAAATTAGTTTGCACAATTAAAATTTTGTAAATATTTTGTTAAATTGAAAATTTAGTGAAATTGGTGGCAAATTTTTGAGTAAAATTATCTGGAATAAGCATATTTAACTATTGTAGATATAAATGATCACATTAGAATAACTATTTTCTATTTAGCATTGAGGATGAATTTATTGGCTGTAAATTTATTTATTATCATATATTTTTGTAAAGAAAATATAAAAAACAAACAATTTATAAATTTTGGTGTATAATTAGTTTAATTAAATAATTATAAATATATTTTATTAAATTTATGTAAAATGTTGATGATAGTTATTTGTAATTAATTATAGAGAATTAATCAAAATAATATTGGCTTACATAAAGTGAAATGTATTTGTACGAGAATATGTTTCTTAGATTGCTAACAAGAAGTTAAAATAACTGTAAACCTTTTTTGTATTTGTGTCATGTCTGCATGGCTGCTACCTTGGGCTAATTTTATTTTTAATGGTTTCATAATAATAATAATAATAATTTGTATAATAACTCACAACTATATTGCAACTCATGGCTAGTGGTCCTCTAGGACACACTATTTTGTCGCCACATTCGTATCTTGCTATTTTGAGTGTAAAAGTTATTTAATTCATTTAAATAAATTAAAATTTTAAAAAATATTTAATTATAATAAATATGACCTAAATATCTATATATATATATATATATATTAAAACTGAAAAACTAAGAAACTACAAATTGATTTTGGTAATTACTTTTGATGGCACTGATTGTTTTAATTTTTTAATTAATATCAATTATTCTTAATATCAATTAATTAAAGTTAATTAGATCATATCATGATCTTGAAAATTAATAAATGCAATTAATAAAATTGATACTATTAATTCCATATTAAAATAATTAATGGGAATATATTAATAAAAAAACAAGATACTAATGTTATGTCGTTTTCTTTATTTTTCAATCCGGTTATTAAAAACCCCCCAATTCAACTGGCAATGCAAAATTACAGCAAAAAAGTTGCACTAATTGTGTCAGATACTCTGTTTTCATATTTTTTTTAATAACAAATAACATAATAATCAACACATTTAATAAATAAATTTAATTACGGAATACCAAACAATGTGATAATTTTTTATTACAAAAATATTGATGTTGAATTGTTATCTTTATTTTTCCGTCCAGTTTATATTCAGGAATTCCAATTGATAGCATAAAATTACAATAAATAATCACATATTATAGCTTTATATAAGCACATAATAGTACTAATTCTACTCAAATTTTTATTAAAAATATATTATTATTGTCGATTCTCAATATTTTTTGGGAAAAAATATTAAAGGTTATCAAGTAAAATATTAAAAACCGTAGTTTTTTTAATCAAGAAGTCAAATTTAATTAATAATATAAAGAAAGCGAAAGCATGGAAAGATATATTATTGTGATGCTGTAGTTATTGACTTATTTGATGAAATGCTTTCAATTCTATGATATTTCTTTAACGTTGAATCTGTGAGTACAGTAAACTAATCTTCATCCCTCCCTAGTTGGGGACTTGAGAAACAAAGTTGTTCCAAGAAGGGAAAAGAATTAAATAAGCCTTCATTAACATATTAGCATATGAAAGTCCGAAAGAAGGTGACAGATGGTGTTGGAAGTATAGAATTCAAAGAGAGAATTCATCCTAAGAGACTTGTCTCTTAGGTGGAAGAGCTCTTAAATTTATAAATTATATTTCTCTTATAAAACTCCCTAATATGAGACTTATCAATGAAGAAAATCAAAGAACAGAAAATCCTCTAGGCTAGCATAATTATTCCTTAAATAAGCCTATAATCCTAATAAGTATACTCTTTTAGTTTTATTTGTAAAGCCGAGTAAGAAGAAATTTTTTAGTCATATATATATATAAGTCATATTATTTAATTTTTTTATATAAAATATAATTTTATCTTTTATTTATTATTATGTTAACCTTATTCTCATATGGTATAATATATATATTAAATAAGGATAAAATTAAAAATTTATTAAATTTTAAAGAAAAATTAATTAATTTTTTTTGTTCTATATGAATCACGTTGATAATAACATATAAATAAGATAAGAAGTAACAAATATATAGCTAATCTCATTCAAGGTGTATTTGGATTAGCTTTTGGAGAATAGATTATGGGAAGAATAGATTTTGAAAATAGAGATATTTGGATTATTAGTAGTAGAATCACTTTTTATATTAAATTACTAAAAATGGTACGATTTGATAAAGTATGAGAGAGGAGAGAGGGTAGAGAATAAATAGGAGAGAGTATAGAGAAGAGAGAGAAAAGAGGAGATAGTGTGAAGAACAGAGAGGAGAGAGGAGAGAGATGAGAGAGAGTATAAAAAAATAGGGGTAAAATAATAATTGGATAATCTATAAGCTCTTTTACAGTTCCAAAATCTATTTTCAGTGGCTTATTCAAAACTATGGTTTCAAATCGAGGTTTTGCCCAAAATCAATTCTGGACAAAAATGGCTGTTTGGCACAAATTTTTTCAAACTGAGGTTTTGGCCAAAATTAATTCTGGACAAAAATTGATGTTTGTTTCAGATTTTTCCAAACCAAAATTTTGGCCAGAATTGATTCCTAAAAACTACATCCAAATAGGCACTCAATTGGGTTACCTTACTTAAAAAAGGAGCTTAGCCAACTCACCTTCCCTTTTAGCCCCAATTTGACTATATTAACTAGGCATAATCATATAATACAAGTCCATATATAATCAAATTTCAAGTAAGTAATGTATGAATTTAATAGAGTAACAAAGAATTATAGCACCGCCAATTTAATAATATCTTCTTTAATCTTTAAAGCTTAATAATAAATCTTTTAATTAATAAAACTGATAATATGAGAGTTATATGTGTAAATCTAAAAGTGCAAGGAGGTTTATTGTAAATATTTTAAAAAGGGAAAATATTCTATTAGTGCCTTAATTTTTTTTAATTTTTAATTTGGTATATGTACTTTTTTCCCCATACGTTTACTTTGGATTTATTAGCATAATTAACTTTTTATACATAAATTAACGATATTAATAGTATAAAGTTATAGGAGTCATGGTGCGTTAATAGAGAAAAATTAAATGATTGAATAAATAAAATAAATAATATAAGTATTAAATTAAAAATTAAGAAAAAATATATGTATCAATATAATAGTTTTCCCTAGACAAAATGTGCAAGGATGTTTATTGTAAAATTTTAAAAATTAGGGGAACTATTTACATATAACATAAAATTTAGAAATTTTTTATATAATTTAGACTTTTTCTTTAGAAAAACAAATTATGTTGTTACCTATATTTTTAAAATTTTTAATTTAATATGTGTGTTATTTTCTTATTTTATTAGAATAGTTTCCCTTTCTTTTTTTATTAAAATGGGTCGCAATTCATGGAACCAAAGAGTTCTTGTCCTCAACCTAATGCACCAAAAATTGTTTCGTTCCTTTGGGGATATAATATTTTAAGAGATATTCAAGTATTCAACGGTGCCACTTGAGCATGAGTGCGTGGTTGGTAGAGGTGGTAATGCGGACTAATCCGTCAGATACGGGTTGACCCGCTGTGGGTTGGCCTGAAAGTGGGTCAAAATTAACCGGCTCGCTTTCAGGTGGGTTGGTGAAATACCAACCCGAACCCGCCAACCCGCCAGTTTTTTTTTAAATTATTTATTTTTTTAAAAAAATATTTTTATATATATATTTTTTTAAATAATTTATATGTATCAATATTAATTGAAAGTATGATCTAAAATTGTCAAAATATTTATTTTTTTAACTTTATCACTATCCATATATAAATCTATCACAAGTAAAATAACAATAAAATAAAATATATATTTAAAGAAATCACTTGATAAGATAAAGTTAGCATAAATTAAGTATAATGTAAACTTTAATTTGGTTAAAACTCTAAAATTAATAAAGTGTAATATAAATAATAAAAATTAAATTTTTTTTTTAAAAAAAGCGGGCTAACCCGCCAACTCGGCGGGTTAACCCGCCGTGGGTTCGGGTTTGGCGAGTGCGAGTCAAAAAGACCCACACCAAAATGGGTTGCTAATTTGACAACCCAACCTGCCATAAAATGACGGGTTGGCGGGTTGAGCCCGCGACTCTAGTGATTAGTGAGACTGGAAATATCCAACCAATTACGTCGTGTCGCATTATTCCTTCGGAAAATTTATTAAATTAATTCTATATCTATTTAATATTTAAAAACAAAACAGAGAGAGAAAAGGACGCATAACACCTTGTCTTTCTTTCTTTTTTCCTCCAAATACCCATAACTCTTTGACATATATGATATATTGATTAAAAAATGTATATTTATTTCACAATAAAACAGATTTTATTAAATTATGTTCTAGGAGGTTAAAGATTTAAAAATGTGAAATTACTCGAATATTTATTAATTAATATTAATTTATAAGAATAAAAATAGTAAGTACAAATTATTTAATATTTTTGTAGTCAAAATTTTAAATATTGATATTGTAAAATAATTTAAAATTTTAAAAAAATTTAGCACAAATATGTTTTCTCTGTTGAATATTGCAGCAGCTTAATTTACCATTTCAATTTCGCCACACAAACAAAACTACCATTTCAATAAGACGCTTTACTCTTTGATAACTTCACCGATTGTTACAAAGATTAATCAATTCTCAGAAATCATAAGATTTAATTCAAAACTATAATTATAAATAAGTTTGACATGTAAAGTAAAAACAATATCAAATTAAAGGACATCCTTTTTAATAAGTCTTGTTAAGATTGTAATACTATATCAGAGAACATATAAAATTTGTAACATATTCTTTCTCACATAAAAGCCCAATTAAATTAAGATATATTGTTGAAATATTATTAATATTCATTATTAATTTATTAAATTTTTAAAAAAATCATTATATATGTGTTATATCCTAATCTCTTGAACATAAATGATTTATAATAATAAAAAACAATGGAATTATACATTATGAAGGAAAGTTTATTTATCAATATAATAAAAATACTGGAAAAAATAATAAATGGGAATTGAATCAACTTAAAAATTAATTTAAATCTAAAGAATTAATTATAAAATTGTAAATTATGTTGACTAAATTGAAATCTGAGTAGAATTGACCAAAGATATAATTTCATTTTTTATATCCTACAAAGGAAAATATCTATCTTTCGCTGCTACTATCCAAATATGTGTGTGTTAAGAACAAATAGAAAATAAATACTTATTTTCAACATTTATATTGTTGCGTAGTGAATGAATACGTGAAAAGAAAGAAAGAAAGAAAGGCCTATATATAATTTTCTTTGTTTCGTCACCTTTTTCATTGCATATGATATAATATTGTCAAGTGAATGGTTCCATTGGCTATTATATTAAAACACAAAATAAAATCCTCTCTTTTTAGGCTAAAAATATAAGTACGATAAAAATATATTTAAAGTAGTTTGTGTGGCTAATGTTTTGGAACATGGAGAGGTTAAATTAAACATTAAAAGAAAATGTTACACCCAATAAGGATTTCAATCTAACTGAGAGATGATTTTGTAGCAGAATATAAAGGGGAGAAAATGAAAAAAAGAAACAAAAGAAATACGACACAGAGGAGAGCTTGCGCCGTCATCTAGATGTTGATGATAGGGAGATGCTGATAGTGAAACAAGAACGACAATGGCAATAGTGCATATCTGGTTTGGTGGACTTCAACGATGAGAAAAAACAATCGCGACGACAGTGAAGCGTGATAGAGGAGGAGGCTGATGAGGATTCGACGATGAACGGAAGAAGAAGATGAAGAAGATGAAGAAGACGACTTCAATTATTTTGAAGAAAGCTCAAGACAAGATTTGAAAGGTGGAGCCTCCAAGGTTGAGAGAGAGGGTGGCTTAGGACGGAATTTGAATTCTGAAGCTAGGTTGGTGGGTGAGAGGAGAGTGAGAAAGTTAAGGATGAAGCTTTGGGTAAGGTTGATGGGAACAAAACAACATCACCCTATATATATATAATTAATAAATATACAAAAAAGGGGGGGGGAATAAAGACATCGGGTTAGATTAGAATAATTTGTCAAAATGCCCATAAAGAATTAAATTTAACTCATTACCTTAGTCTGATTTGATCAGTTTAAATATCTCATATAAATACTTTTTTTTATCGGATTAGACGAGACCCGATTAGGTCAAGACATATTAGATGGGTTATTTGTATAATTTTAATTTTAATAAAAAGGCAAATGTAGTCAATTTCATTACAATGTATAAATTGTGGAACATGGATAGTTTGTGCAATATAATCACTCATAGTTTTGATAAAAATAAGAGATGAACATATGATAACTTTTCTAATATTATGTACTTAGGATCTTCCAAGGACCTTTCCAAGCATAGCATGCACGCACAAGAAGAATAAATAGAAGCAGCTTAGTGGCATTGTGATTGACAAGTTGTAAATATGGGTAGTCATGTGTAATTTGAATCATCAATCCTAATACTTACATACACAATATATATGACTTACATATAATATTTTAAAAGGCGGATTGGACATCGAATTTAAAAGGTCATGCCATGATTTTCATGGTTCAATAGATTAAATTAATGGTCAAGCCAATAACCTAATAATTAAATAAAATTTTAACAAAAATAATTATATGCCATATAATGATATGTACATATAAGAAATAAATTCATAATAATTGTAATTATTGACGTAATAATATTCTAGCATATGGAGTTTACAATAAGATAAGTAACAACATCACATGTCTATAAATAATCTGAAAATTTACTGCGACTGTAAGGAATCGGGCGATCCACCCATGGTGGATCAGACCCGACCGGAAAACAGAGAGCCGTTGACAACCAACCGTGAGGAGCAGTTGAAGGGGAATGTTTGAATTTGAAATGAGGGAGTTAGATACGGTTATCTAACTTCCCTCCCACAGGCTATATATATGTACATACACGGACAGAAAATGGTGCATGACAGAACATATACTTTTCTGTTTTCTGTCACTCTGTTTCTGCATTTTCCTCCGGTGCATTTGCTGTGAAAACAAACCAGAGTCCATACAGGGTGCTCCGGTTACGTGTGGGTATCAAGTGAGTCTACAAAAGGATTCCAGGTACGCCCGAAAACCTTCAGTGGTATCAGAGCCTGTTTATTCGCTTCCGCATGCTTCTCTGTATTTTCATTTTTTTCTGGTTATGCACTGTTTCTTTGAATATATATGTCTTAAAGTGATTGTTTAGTGATAATATGCATAGAGCAAGCATTTAAACAATAAAGAGAAGCATTTTCAACATAAAACGAATTGAAAATTTCGTTTTTTGAAATTGGGTCATTAGAAAATAGAAGATTTAGGACTTGAAAATGATCCCATTGTGTAGAGCACAAAAAAACGATGAAAAATGACTCCAAGAACGTTAAAATTGGACGTCTGACGGAGAAGTTATAGGTGAAAAACGAGTCGGGTCGTCGGACCCGACCCGTTTTCCAGTCGGGTCTGTGCAGACCCGGCTGGAGGTAGGGGATGACACTGTTCATCCCCAAAATGACGCCGTTTTGCCTCTTATTTAAAAAAAAAATTAAACGGGCACTGTTCATGGCAGACTGGGCTGCGTCCAGCCCAGTCACAAAAAAAAAACTAATTGGGCTGTACAAGGCCCGGAGAAAAAAAAAAGTTTTTTTTTAATTAAAAAAAAGGAAAAGAAAATTCATTTTTTTTATTAAAAAAATTATTATTTGGGGAAATTCTGGTGGCGACACGTGGCAGCACCAGAATGGCGCGTGTAGTACACGCGCCAGCAGCCGAGAGTGGGCTTAGTTCTGTTTTTTTTTATTTTTCTGAATTTTTCCTTCTTGGAGTGCGTGAGGGAGCGTGGGACCTCTGATTGAGGTGCGGTTTGTTCCTAAAAATCCCTAAAATCAAGATCTTTATTTTGACATATAATTTGCCTAATTTGGGAGGCAATTCTGGACCTATTTATGAATATTCAGTGTATTTTCTGGCTTTTTTAAGTGTTTAAAAATTCCAGAAAATTATAATAATTAATATGTGTTATTATTTAGGTGAAAATGACTTCATCTAGCACTAAATCTCTGGGATATACTTTAAATGATGATATCTCATTTTTGGATGAGTTCAATAACCTAGAGAAAAACCTTCAAGAGGATCCCGAGGGGGAACCTAAGGAGGATCCAGAGCAAGATCTTGATAATCTTTCTGAAGAAGACCCAGAGGAGCTTATGGAGGAAGTTCCACAAGAGGAACCAGAAGAAAGAGATGATTCCGGACCGTGCTCGGAAATATTATTCCCCATCGAACCACTTCCTCTACAGCCTTTAATGATGTCTTCAGATTTAAACTCCAAGAGGGAGCCTACTCTTAACGGTGAACCTCAAATTGAGGATGGAGATGAAGTTAACCAACCTCTTACCCCTATTTTGGCCATGAACATAGCTGAAAAAGATGCAGCTATGTTAACAAACATGAAAGGCATTAATGGCTTCATTGGAAAATACATTGAAGGCATGACAGATAAGAAGCATACTGAATTCTATTTAAAAGTCATAATGGAATTTATAAGAGCCACAAGAGTTAGAGGAAAGCCCAATGCAGGACGCATCAGAAAGAAAAATTGGCTTACAAGAATAGAATTTGTATCTAACCTTAAAAAGCCACCTCGTGAGCTTAAGAAGCTAAGAAAAGCAATGTTAGAATATTGTAAAACTCATATTAAATAATGTATGCTTGTGCTTTGATTTCCATTACTTTACTTTGTTAAAGACATGTTTTATTACTTTTTCTTTGTAAAGACTTATCATTATTACATGCCTTGTATGCAAGAGAAACATGTTTCATTTCATTTCTTTATCTATGTTATGATTCATGTATAACTTTTTATAAGTGGGAGCCTTTTTAGATGATGAGTATTCTGAAAAGCAATATTTGATGAGACAAGTACTTATATTAATTTTGATAGAGAATGATGGCGTTGCTAGTACTTGTGTGATGGGAGGTACAAATGTATTCTCCTGATCATGGGTCTAGTGATATTATTATTTTTTGATTAAAAATTAATAAAAGTACATGACATTGTATACTTTACATGTGCTATATATATATATATATATATGTAAATTCACTTAAATGTTCTATAGTTCAATAAATTAATGTGGGAAAGGTTTGTCACAGAACCAATATTAAACAATGGCATCAAAGAACATTATTGCTGAATTGAACAAAGGGGAAAAACTCAACGGGGACAACTAGGATATTTGGCACCGAAAGGTCTAATATATTCTAGAAGAACAGGATGCTATTGAGCCATTAACAATGGCCATGGTAGAACCTGAGGCTGGCAATACGGCCCAGCACAGGAGAGACCAGGAAGCTTACCAATCCTGGAAAAAGAAGAATAGCATTGCAAGAATCACTCTATTGAGTGCAATGGCTGATGACTTAATGTGTGAGTTTGAGACACACAGAACGGCACATGCAATGTGGATTGCCTTAAAGGATAAGTTTGGAGGAGTGTCCACAACTAAGCTTAGAAGGTTGACGATTAAATTCGATACCTATAAGCTAAAATCAAATAATCCTATGAGGCAACATCTACGAGAGATGTCCACAATGATCCGTGAACTGAAGGAAGCCGGACATAATCTATCTGACGAACAGCAAGTGCAAGCTGTCATCAGATCGCTCCCTGCCAGTTGGGAGCACATGAAAGTTAATCTAACCCATAATGAAAATATCATTACTTTCAGTGATGTAGCTAAGCATTTGGAGCTAGAGGATGAACATTTGGAGACTTATAAAGCCACTGGACAAGCCTATTTGACCGAAGGTGTTGGTCCTTCCCAATCAAAGCCTGAATCAAAAAAAGGCAAGAAATCTCAGAAAAATGGGAAGAAAGGCGGTCCTCCACCCAAGAAGGGCAAGCAACAGTACAAGAAGAAGGGAAAGAAAGGAGGCAAGAAAAAGCTAGACCTAAAGAAGGTCAAATGCTTTGCCTGCCAGAAAATGGGACACTTCGCACATGACTGTTCTAAACAGGCCGAGAGCGAAAAGGTAACAGTGAATTATGTGAATTCACATGTCTCATTTGTTTCTAACACTGTTTTTCTGACAGAAGCTATTTCTTTTTCTTGGATTATTGACTCAGGCTCCACAGACCACGTAAGTCGAGATCGAGAATCTTTCGTGGAATACCGTCGGTTGCCATATCAAAGCAAGTGGCTTTTCGTTGGCAATAATGCAAGGATTGAGGTTCGAGACATTGGCACTTGCAAACTTGTTTTGCGTAGTGGAAAAACCTTGATACTGCATGATGTGCTTCATGCTCCTAACATCCGATGGAATTTAATTTCTGTAATTTGCTTACTAGACTTTGGGTTTAATGTAAACTTTCATGATAAAGTTGCAGACATTTGTAGCAACTCAATATTTTATGGTTCAGCTTTTCGGTTTCAAAGCTTCTTTATTTTGGATCTTGCTAATAATTTTAATGTTCATGATTGCTTTGCTATTACTTCAAATAATCCTGATATGAATATTTGGCATGCTAGACTAGGACATATTAATCAAAATAGAATGATTAAACTGGCTAAAGAAGGCTTGTTGGGGGTGATCTCTAACATGGATATGTCATTATGCGAAAGCTGTCTAGCCGGTAAGGCTACCAGGAAACCATTCGGTAAGGGAATATGAGTTGAAAACCCATTGCAATTAATCTATTCCGACATTTGTGGTCCAATAAGTGTAAGGGCAAGACACGGAGCTTGGTATTTCATTACCTTTATTGATGATTTTTCACGATATGGTCATGTCTATTTGATTTCACATAAGTCCGAGGCACTAGAGTGCTTTAGACGATACATGAATGAAGTAGAGAATCAAATGGACAATAGAATCAAGGCATTACGCACTGATCGAGGTCGTGAATACCTTTCAGATCAATTCAAACAGCTCTGTGAAGAAAAAGGGATTATTAGGCAACTAACTATCCCTGGCACACCTCAACAAAATGGAGTTGCTGAAAGAAGAAATAGAACTCTTCTAGACATGGTTAGGTCTATGATGGCCCAGGCAAACCTTCCAATTTCACATTAGGGTGATGCTTTATTGACGGCAACCTTCATACTTAACCGTGTGCCCTCAAAATCAGTCGCTTCCACACCCTAAGAGTTATGGACTAAACGTCAGCCAGATCTAACCGTCCTTAGACCTTGGGGCTCGGCGGCATACATCCAAGATAATTCTCATAGACATGGGAAACTGGGTCCTAGAGGGAAGAAATGTATTTTTATAAAATACTCTGAACCCTCAAAAGGATATGTATTCATAAGTGAAATTGAAGATGGAACAGTGACTGAAATAGAATCAAGAGATGCTGTATTTATTGAGACGGAGTTTCCCAGTAGGGGAGATATTGACCGCACTGTATCTCTTGATGAGACTCAGGAACAGGACAGTGCAGAACAAATTGACAACCCAGAATCGTCTAGGCATGTCAATCTGAGTGGGAGCCAAGAACGGTCAACACAAGGACCGAAACAAATGAGAAAAGATAAGCAAATTGCTCCTACTAGAAAGAGTAACAGGGAAAGTGTTCCAAAGAGACGCTTCCAAATAGAAGGAGAAGCACTCTTAGTTACTCCAGAAGGGGATGATGAACCCTGCACTGTTCATTAGGCCTTAGCAAGTCCTGCAAAGGAGGAATGGAAGAAAGCAATGAAAGAGGAAATGGACTCAATAATGAAAAACCAAGTTTGGGAATTGGTTAATCTGCCAAAAGGGCGTAAAGCCATTGGGAACAAGTGGGTTCTCAAAATCAAAAGAAAGGTAGATAGATCAATTGACAAATTCAAAGCTCGATTGGTTGCAAAGGGATATACACAACAGGAAGGTATAGATTATGAGGATACTTTTTCACCTGTTGTGCGCTTCAATTCAATAAGACTTATTCTAGCAATAGTAAATAGTTTAAACTTAGAGTTACATCAAATGGATGTAAAAACCGCATTTCTGAATGGTGATCTGGATGAAGAAATCTATATGGAACAACCAATAGGTTTCATAGAAAAAGGGTTTGAATACAAGAAGTGTAAACTCAAAAGATCCATTTATGGATTAAAACAATCATCCAGATAGTGGTACTTGAGGTTTCACAAGGCGATTACCTCATATAACTTCCAAATGATAGAGGAAGACCACTGTGTCTACGTTAAGCGGTTTAAGGGTAACTTTGTGATATTATCCTTATACGTAGATGATATACTATTAGCTGAAAATAGTTTTGACTCTGTGATAGCTATTAAAGAATGGCTTTCATCAAATTTCGAGATGAAAGACATGGGTGAAGCAGAATACATACTTGGAGTCAAGATTCGAAGGAATCGTTCCAAGAGAATCCTCACTCTTTCACAAGAGAATTATATCAATAAGATACTTGAGCAATTCCATATGAGTGAATGCAAACCCATGGATATCCCTGTGGCTACTGGAGTGGCCTTGAGTTCTGACATGTGTCCCAAAACTGAATCAGAGAAAAGGCAAATGGAAAGAGTTCCATATGCCAGTGCCGTTGGTAGCCTGATGTATGCAATGATGTGTACAAGACCAGATATTTGTTATGCCGTAGGGCTGGTTAGCAGATTCCAGTCTAACCCTGGTGAGAAACACTGGAAAGCAGTGAAAAGGATCTTAAGATACTTAAAGGGCACAGCTGACTATGCATTGTGTTATCAAGGAAGCGATCTACGCCTAATCGGATATTCTGATGCTGATGTAGGCGATGATGAAGAAGAACGAAGATCGACTTCAGGATACACCTTCTTGCTTAACAACGGCGCCATATGTTGGAGTAGCAAGAAGCAAACGTGCATTGCTTTACACTCTATGGAAGCTGAGTTTGTGGCATGCACTGCAGCAGCGCAAGAGGCTGTTTGGATGAAGAGATTTATCGAGCACCTAGGATTTGGGAATGAGAGTACCAATCCGGTGTTGATACACTGTGACAATACTGCAGCTATAGCCTACACAAAAGACCCTAAGTATCACAGTAAGACCAAACACATTGATATAAAATATAACTTTGTGAGGGATTATATAGCACAGAAAATTGTAACTGTACAATACATTTCAACCAAGTGTATAGTTGCAGATCCCCTGACCAAGCCAATAGGCAAAGAAACATTCGAGAAACATGTAAAAGCCATTGGCATGTTAAAAATATAAAGTTGCAGACTGTATGTAATACTTTTATTTTTATTAATGATATCATGTCATTTATTATTACTTATATGTCTGGATAAAAGTATACAATGTCTAGTATGTCATACAGGTTGAAAGAGGTAGCTCTCTCACACGAGCAACCGCCTTTGATGCTATAGAAGCATTCAAAGATGAGACATGTGTTCACCAATAAAACAACAAGAGTGCTGATATGGTAGAGAAGAAACACAATAAGTGTCGCCTTGGCTTAAAAGTGCAGTGAGTCGAGATGAGATCCATAAGTAAGGGTATGGATCGAACAATGGATACCAACATCCATAAAACCTGTTGCCAGATAACAAATTCTTCAAAATTGACGTCATATTATGTGAATATAATTGAAGAGTTTGGGTTTAGATACTGTGAGTGTCTAGACTTAAGTCTGAACGGTGTGATTGATAGAATCAAAACGACGTACACTCTTTAAGGATAAGAGGAACACCGTAACATGTGATTCATGCCACATGTGCTAAAGAACCGCAAATGGAAAGCAAATGAATCAATCCCTGCTTCATTGTTGTGTGAGTTTCAGAAAGGTATAATCCTTTCATTAATGTCCTTTGACTTTGACAATATTATGGAGGTATGTTTCAGCGATTGCTACTTTGGTATATGTCCTATGGTTAAAATTATATATGAACCAAAGGTATTATGCTAGGAAAGCGGTTGATTCATATCAAAATGATATATGGGTGAAAGAAAGATTGCCAGAATATACATATCCATGCTAGTGTCTGTGACCGGTCCCTTGTGATATTATTTTGTTAATTTCATAAGTGTGGATACTATGCATAAGTGGAAAGCTATCTGAGTTATAAACTGACTCAAGAGGGATTAGATTAGCCATGAGAAAAGTGTATACGGGCAAATCTAGGACATTCAAGGCACTATAATTTATTTGATCAAGCTGCACTAAAGGGTTGCTTTGTGCTGGTCTCTGTAAAGGGGATTTCTAGTACCAACGCCCGAAAGGAGACGTCATGCCTACGCGGTCACGGCAAAGCACCTAGTATGAAAGAAGGAAGAAAATTAGATTTGAGCCATAATATCTAATCCACCATGTGTGAGTGGGAGATGTAAGGAAACGGGCGATCCACCCATGGTGGATCAAACCCGACCGAAAAACAGAGAGCCGCTGACAACCAACCATGAGGAGCAGTTGAAGGGGAATGTTTGAATTTGAAATGAGGGAGTTAGATACGGTTATCTAACTCCCCTCCCACAGGCTATATATATGTACATACACGGACAGAAAATGGTGCATGACAGAACATATACTTTTCTGTTTTTTGTCGCTCTGTTTCTGCATTTTCCTTCGGTACATTTGCTGTGAAAATGAACCAGAGTCCATACAGGGTGTTCCGGTTACGTGTGGGTATCAAGTGAGTCTACAAAAGGATTCCAGGTACGCCCGAAAACCTTCAGCGACTTTTAAGGATGCCAATTTTTTTTTAATTTTTTATAGTTTTAAATTCTTTTAAGGATTGTTCGGATTAATTTTTAAAAAATAAATTTTAAAAAGAATATATCTTAAAAATAGATATGTTTGAATGATTAGTAGTATAATCACTTTTTATATTGGTAACTTACTAAAAAGGATATGATTTGATTAAAAGTATGAAAGATTGTAGAGAGGAGATAATGTAAAAAAGAGAGATGAAAGATGAGATAGGATAGAGAGGAGAGAATAAAGAGGAGAGAGGAGAGAGATAGATATGAGAGATGAGAGATGAGAGAGGGTATAAGAAAAAGTAGAAATAAGATAGTAATTAGATAATCTATAAACTCTTTTACTATTCTAAAAGCTATTTTTAATAACTTATTCAAAACTATAATTTTAGCCAAAATTACTTTTGGATAAATATGATTCTTTATTTAAAATTTTTTCAAACTTAAATTTTACTTAAAAAGACTTTTTAAATTAAAGTATCAAACATGCTTAGTTCCTTTTCCACTAGGCCCAAACCAGTCCAATTCTCCATAAAATGGCCAAGCCAGTAACAACTGACTTATAAAGGTTAAAACATATCTCAACTCTAAAATGACGTTTATTAATTAAGTTTTATATTAGTGAGATTTAAATTCACTTTACCAATTGAACCAATTTTATTAGGCATATTTTTATTATATATATATTTCAAGAGCTAATTATACAATGACAAAAAATGATTTTGGTTTGTGTAATTTTTAAATGAGTCACAAATTATGTGTTTAATGACAATCACTTGTGTTTTGTGTTTTTTTTTTTTAAAAAAAGCATGTATGATATTTGATGACATTGTGGGGACACTTTCATTTTCACCCTATATTTCATTCGTTTGATAGAGTTATTACTTTTTAAGATTAAAACAATGACGGTGCCACTTGGTGATGCGTGTTTGGTAGGATGGTGAAAATATCTGGTCTCCTTTTTATAACTCCTCAATTATGTAGTTACTATAAAATAAAAATTAATTAATATGATATATATATTTACATAAGATTCATAAGAACATGTATGGCCAAAGAACTGAGGTGACACTTATTGAAAAAAATAATAAAAAAATATTTAAGATAATTTAGATACATAAATAAATTCATTAGATAGGATAGACCAAATAATATAAATATAAAGAAAAATTAAAAAAATAATAAAGAAAATTGTTGAGGGAGAGCTATTAATTAATAATTTATTTAAAAAATTAATTTTTTTAATAAAATAATATAATATTGTATAATTTATATAATCAATTTTTAGAGGAATAAGTTTTTTTTTAATATAATTTTGTGGTTACCGTTTTGAGAAAGTAAAGCAAAAGTTGGAACTGGGGAGTAAAGGAAAACAGGAAGGGACTAAGGAAGAAAGCTTTCACTCATATGTAATTGTGTTATTTTATTATAATTTTAATTATATTACATAAAAAGATATTTTAATTTGTAAATATTTAAATTTATATTTGAGGATAATAGATAACTCATTTTGATTGATATTAGTATTATTTAGGAAGAAATGAGATTTAATTTTATTTTTAGATTGTGGATGAATTTAATTTTTTTTTAAATTTTTTATAAAAAATAAAAAGGAAGAAAGCTGTCGTGAATTGCACGGGCAAAAGCTGCGCGTGAAGTAAAGAGAATGGTCAAGTCCGATTTTGATGGGCCATAACTATTGAGTATAGTCATTACACGTGTTGAGGCTTTAGTACCTGCGAAACGACACACATTAACACCTCGCCAATTGGAATCCCATGTCTTATTTGTTTTTTTATTTTCCTTTCGCTTTTAATAAACAAAGTCCCATATCTTTGAGACTTTGCCGTGGCAAAATTGTTTTCCTGACGTGATTTCACTGAAAAATGAGAAGTTCTTGACGTGAGACGCATATTTGCCTAGGCCCGCTTTTTCGCTTATTTCAAAGTTCTATAGCTTTATGTTGATTATGTCCCTTATTGGAAAATTTTAAACCTACGTTTAAAATTTAAATTTAACTTAAAATTTAAATTTAAAAAAAAATTAAAGTAAATAATTATATTTGTTTAAATAGATTTTTAAACTAAATTATAATTTAAAATTAAAATTTTAGATAAATTAGTCAGAGTAACTTATGAAATAGTAAACCACTTATGAACTAACAAATTACTATATTACCCCTATTTTTTTACACTATCTCTCATACTTTTTCTTACACCCTCTCCCCTCTCTCATATTTTTTCTCTATTTTCTTTCTTACACCCTTTCTCCTCTCTCCTCTCATCTCTCCTCTCTCCTCATTTAATACCCATACCCTTTTTCGTAATTTACCAATAATAAAAGTACTTTTGAAAATAACTATCCAAACACTCATTTATTCAAAATTATTTTTTTTATAATCTCTTCTCTAAAAGCCCTTTTCTATAAGTTGTTCAAAAACCTTTTTTTTTTCATAAGCCCGTTTTAAAATTCTATCCAAATGGGCCCTATGTGCCTGTTTTATTTTTGTAAAACTAAGGTTTTAAAAGCTCTTTTGGGGCAAAATTTTAGTTTAGAAAAATTTCAAAACAAATAGTCATATTTGTTCAAATGAGCTTTTGAACTAAACTATGGTTTAAAATTAAGGTTTTAGATAAGTTAGTCAGAGTAGTTTATGAAACAGTAAACCACTTATAAACTAACTAATTACTATATTACCCCTAATTTTTCTTACACCCTCTCTCATATTTTTTCCTACACCTTCTCTCCCCTCTCTTACTTTTTCTCTCTTTTCTTTCTTACACCCTCTCTCATCTCTCCTTTCATCTATTATCTCTCCTTATTTAATACTCATACCCTTTTTTATAATTTACCAATAACAAAAGTACTTTTAAAAATAACTATCCAAAAACTCATTTATTTAAAACCATTTTTTTATAATCTCTTCTCCAAAAACTCTTTTTTTTCTATAAGCCTATTTTTAAAATTCTATCCAAACGGGCCCTATACCTATTCTTCAAAATAACAAAAATTACAAGGAGCCACATATAATGGCTATTTATTTTATTTTATTTTTTAAATTAACATTTAAGTTAAAAGTTTTTTCAAAATTATAATTTGAGACTTTCTTAAATATATCCATAATATAGGATTAATATGTGAATTTATTCATTAACTTTTTGTAAATGTATAGCTAACATTATATATTTGTTTTGTTGCAAAAATATGTGAAGATTCTAAACTAGTTCAAAAATGCCATGGGATTAATTAGAGATAAAAACATGTCAGATTTTAGCTAAAAATATATGCATTTGGATTCCCTAAAAACTATGTTTTATAAGAGTTTCTAACACAAATTTTATTTTGTAAAAATTTTAAAATAAATAATTATATTTATCTATAATTACTTTTTAGTTAAACTATAATTTCATACAATCTTCTAGTAATAAATTTTAGAGGGAAAAAATAGTTTATGGTATGAAAAGGCTATTTTATCTATATTTTTTGACATATTTTCTCATCTCTCTTCTATTCTGTAGTGAAAAGCTTCGCCTTCAAGAAAATACAATGGGTCTCTAATGAAGGTTTTTGTTCTCGTACTACTACTTCTTCTTCTTCTTCCCATTAGTAGTGTGTGGTCTTGTCTTGTAGAAGGTCTCTGTCTTATTTTCTTTGTCTACTTTTCTCCATCTCATCTTCTTAGTCTTCTTCTTTATCATCGGTAGATCTGTTGGTAGCGGTGGTAGCAATGTCGCCAGACAATAGGAGAAAGAAAAGGAAAAAATGGAAATTATTTTTTAAAATTATACGATTTATAGTAATTTATTAATTATAATAGTCATTCTGATAATAACCATCTACATATTTATCCTTTTAGAATTACTTTTTTCTATAAATTATTTTGTAAAAAAATTTATTCAAAAGTATAAAAGTGTTCTTTTTATATTTTTTAAAAGCCTAACCAAATATATCTTTATGTTTAAAATTGTAATAAGAGTTTAGAATCTAAACATAGGTATGAGCTTGTATATAGGTCTTTTTTTAAGCTCAGAACTTTTGAAATGCTTAATAGACCTAAAGCATTTGTATAGATATATTTATGATGTAAACCTGTATAAAAGACTTCATATTTCAATGTTTGGATTTTGTAAATAAATTTTAAGCCTACTAAAACTTATATTTATATAATATTTTAATATAATTTAAATTGTATATATTTATAAATAAAAAATTTTAAATAGACTTTAAACCTTTTAGCTTATTTAAATTATATATATAATTAAACAAGTTAAATTTATAGATTTATAAGTCAAGCTTTAGAAAAACTATTTCACCCATTTAAATCAACATACATTTAAATACATCTAAAATTAGACTTATTTAGTAAACAAGTTAGGTCTTATTAAACTCTAACTACATCAAGATATAAATATTTATTATTAAAAGTCTAATATATTTATACCCATACCATTACTCGCGTTATTAATTAAGGGCTCATTTAGATAGAATTTTAAAAATGAGCTTATGAAAAAAAAAGAATTTTTAGGTAATTTATAGAAAATGACTTTTGGAGAAGAGTTTATAAAAAAAAGTTATTTTGAATAAATAAGTGTTTAGATAGTTTTTTCCATAAGTACTTTTATTATTGATAAATTATGAAAAATGATATGAGTATTAAATGAGGAAAGATAAGATATAAAAGGAGAGAGGAGAGAGAGTGTAAGAAAAAAGTATGAGAGATAATATAAGAAAAAGTATGATGAATATAGTAATTAGTTAGTTCATAAGCTATTTTACTATTCTATAAACTACTCTGATTAGTTTATCTGAAATTTTAATTTTAAATTATAATTTAGTTTAAAAATCTATTTAAATAAATATGACTGTTTATTTTAAAATTTTTTTAAACTAAAATTTTATTAAATTTTTAAAATTATAGTTTGATGAAAACTAAATAGACCTTAAATGTAAAGAAAGTGACGGATACTAACACACTAGATAGCCGTGACATTTATAATAATTTTAAAATCTTCACATATGCTTTTACACTAAGTAATATTATGGTACCAAAGACACAGGCGCACACACACACAAGATATTTATAGGTAAATTTGCATATCTGTAATATAAAAAGAATGATAATTGAGAATTCTTTAAAAAGTTTGGGTTGTAAATTTTGAAATTTTAATTATAAACGTGTCCTTATTTTATTATGTTAATTCGCTTATAAGATTCTCAATTATCATTCTTTCTCTGTATTATAATTGTATAAATAAACTAATCTCTCTGTTTATTTATTTTTTCTGGGATCTGAAAAATTTATTTCAGTATATTCCGGGTATCCGAAAAGATTTTCAACGAAGGCACAATTTTATATGAAAAATTACAAACATTATGAGTCTCGTGTAAGGTTAAATTATCAAATTGACTATATTGCCCCTAACAACCCCCCTTTCTACCACCAACTCAACTTAGAAAGAAACGTCAAAATTCCGCAAACATTATCAATTCATCATATCTCTATACGACACACGACACACGACACACGACACACGACACGATTTAAACCATTCATTTCATTAGCTTATCTTCAATACTCTTCTGATTGTTAATTTAAAAATTACTTAATTAATTTTAATAAATTAAATAATGTAGATAAATTATTTAATTATAATAAATATGACATAATATTTTTCAAATACCTATTTATAATGTCAGTTTATAAATTAAAAAAATAATTTAAAAATATTAATATTAAAGATAATATAAATTAATATCTTATATTTATTATCTATTCACTTCTTAACTAGCTTTTATTTTTAGCATCTTCCTATTTAATTAAAGAAATGTTTCCGTAAACTTTGTTGGTTTTATTTTTATCTAATTTAAATAGATTAAATAAATTGATTAAATTAATATTTATAATGATTGTGTGCTAATTTTTATAAAATACTTATTTTAGTCATATGTATTGAAATTATTTTTAGTATAAACCCTCTCAATATATGCAATATATATGAATGTTTTGGGAGAAAATTATCATTTTAGGAGATAAAGTGGATTAAAATATTATATTTAAGATTAAATTTAATATTTATTTAACTCTTATAATTGACATAATTCATAAATGGTTAAAAATAATATTAAAAAATTACAAAAATTTTCAATTGGAAAATGCAAATTGGTTATTACAAATTTAGATTTGTTATAGAGAAATAATTAATAAAATGAATAAAATTTCATTAGGTTTTCTTTCCTTTGCCCCACCTTTCCTGGACATGGTGACGTGTCGACCATATACAGGCTAGAAGTAGGTCACACACTCTCCGTGACCTTTGGTTTTGTTGTTTAAGCGGATGTTCATGGGTAACATTAGATAGGATAATTTTCTATCTCATATCTTATTTAAAAAAAATATAAATTATATTTTATAATTTGATATTTAATTCTACATCATAAAAATCTTAACTATTTTAAATTAGATATAGGAGAATTAAGCATAGATAAATTGGATATGTTTAAATTGTGATATCATGTTCATATTAAAGAAAATAATATATAATTATAAACTTTTAAAATAATACTATATTAATGTCTTCAAGAGTTAAATAATATATATAATTTACTAAAAATAAAGCAATAAAAAAATAATAATTAAAATTTTAAAATTTATTGCATATAAAAAAAAGTTTTAAAGTATAAATAATTTGTAATTGTAACTTTGTATCAATTTCTCAAATATTGATAAGGATAAAGTATCTAAAAAAATAAAATAAATAATTATAATTTATAATATAATTATATTATGATTAATAAAATTAAAGAAAAAGAAAAAATTAATATAATTATAAATATTAAAATACACAACTTATCTATTTAACTACTCATATTTTTAAAATGACTATTTAATTATTAGAAGTTATCATATTCTTTATTCTAAGTATAGTATCTAGAAAAAAAATAAAAAAATAAAATAAAGAGTGTTTATGTATAGATTATATTTTATAATTTAATATTTAATTTAATTTTATATTTATTGAATTAAATAGTGTTTTTTTTTTGTGCGCTCTGATAGATATGTCGAATCGTGGGACACAGAAGGGTGAGCTAACTAGAGCCGTTATTGATTTTGCTTTTTAAAAAAAAATTATAAATTTACTTAGGTAAAGTTACATATTTAGTCAATTAATTTGCTTAGAACACGCCGCGGCATCACTGTTACTGAACAAAGATTTTAAAGATCAGATCTGAGAAATCCACCAACCCCACGTTCAATCTCTACCGTCCATTTCGACTTTCAAACCTATTAATACCCCTCTCGCTTCTTATTACACTCGCTCTTAGCCTCTTACTACTTTTCCCCTTACTCTGTTCCCACACTGAACAGTTCTTCTTCTTTAGCCGCCGCCGTTGTTGTCATTGCCTTGGTCGTCGAGAAAACCACCGGTGGCCGTGAGTACAAGGTCAAGGACCTTTCTCAGGCTGACTTCGGCCGCCTCGAGATCGAGCTCGCTGAGGTCGAAATGCCCGGTCTCATGGCTTGCCGTGCTGAGTTCGGCCCTTCCCAGCCTTTCAAAGGCGCAAAAATCACCGGTTCCCTCCACATGACCATTCAAACAGCCGTCCTTATTGAAACCCTAACTGCTCTCGGAGCCGAAGTTCGCTGGTGCTCCTGCAACATCTTCTCCACTCAGGATCACGCTGCCGCCGCCATCGCACGTGACAGTGCATCCGTCTTCGCTTGGAAGGGGGAGACTCTTCAGGAGTACTGGTGGTGTACCGAGCGTGCTCTTGATTGGGGTCCTGGCGGTGGTCCCGATCTGATTGTTGACGACGGTGGTGACGCTACTCTCTTGATCCATGAGGGTGTGAAAGCTGAAGAGATTTATGCCAAGACTGGTCAAGTGCCAGACCCGTCTTCCACTGATAATGCTGAGTTCCAGATTGTTCTCACCATTATCAGGGACGGATTGAAGGCCGATCCCAAGAAGTACCACAAGATGAAGGATAGACTTGTTGGTGTCTCTGAAGAGACCACCACTGGTGTCAAGAGGCTTTACCAGATGCAACTTAATGGAACTCTTTTGTTCCCTGCCATCAATGTCAACGACTCCGTTACCAAGAGCAAGGTAACTATCTGTTAAAGTATATAGTTTAGACTTAGATCTGTTTCAGATTTGAAATTTTATTAACTTTATAGCAGCTATAAAGTCGATTTTGGAATCAATTCGTCAGATCTAATGGGTTTTGAACCTTCCTGCAGTTGCGATTACAATTCTTCTACTTGTGGAGTGTTAGATCTATCATATAACCTATGTCTAGTGTCTGTTCTGGTTTTAATTTTTAGGCGTTGTGTTCGTTTTGCTTCAAATTTACAGAAGCTCTGCATTTTTCGATAGGCCTTTCTGGAAAACGAAACATAAATTTACTTCTGAATCTATGATCTGTTTGATATATGTCCTGCAAGTAGAGTATAGTAGAGTATGTAGTGTCAAGTGTAATCTGAAGTTTATGATATGGGGCATTAAATTCTTGGGTTATTGTCATGTGCACTAAGTTTCACTGTGATTGTGAGTGAGTTCTTGACTTACTTCCGGGTCCATGTGAGATGGTGGATGGATCTAGTTATAACTAAATCTGGTTTCATGTTTGTCATTTTCTACCAAAAATTTATTACACTCCTTGGAGATTTCGGTACTACCAGTGACCAATCTGATAAATGTTTGCTTTGCTTTGTGTTTATATTTTAACAGTTTGATAACTTGTACGGTTGCCGCCACTCTCTCCCTGATGGACTGATGAGAGCTACAGATGTTATGATTGCCGGAAAGGTTGCTGTTGTCTGTGGTTATGGTGATGTCGGCAAGGGTTGTGCTGCTGCCTTGAAGCAGGCTGGTGCCCGTGTGATTGTGACTGAGATTGATCCCATTTGTGCGCTTCAAGCTCTCATGGAAGGTCTCCAAGTTCTGACCCTGCAGGATGTTGTTTCTGAAGCTGACATTTTCGTCACCACTACCGGCAACAAGGATATCATCATGGTTGACCACATGAGGAAGATGAAGAACAATGCCATTGTTTGCAACATTGGTCACTTTGACAATGAAATCGATATGCTTGGACTCGAGACATACCCCGGTGTGAAGCGCATCACCATCAAGCCTCAAACTGACAGATGGGTCTTTCCCGAGACTAACACTGGCATCATCGTGTTGGCCGAAGGACGTCTGATGAACTTGGGTTGTGCCACAGGACACCCTAGTTTTGTGATGTCTTGCTCATTCACAAACCAGGTGATTGCCCAGCTTGAGCTGTGGAAGGAAAAGGCAACTGGCAAGTATGAGAAGAAGGTTTATGTTTTGCCAAAGCATCTTGATGAGAAGGTGGCTGCTCTTCACCTCGGCAAGCTTGGAGCCAAGTTGACCAAATTGACCAAAGAACAAGCTGAGTACATTAGTGTGCCAGTTGAGGGACCATACAAGCCTCCTCACTACAGGTATTAAGTTGATGAAAATGGATCAGATGAGAAATTTCTGTATGGATCCATCGGCTTGATTTTCCTTTTGGTTTTTTGTTATTTTTTTTGGGGGTCGATTCTCAAATCGAGGTAGAGAGAGCTTTAGGGCATCTGATCTTTTGCAGAAGTCCTGTTTCTGTTGAAGGTGAAAGAAAGGAAATAAGTCTTTTAGACTAGGTCTTTGTGTGAGGCAGAATATGTAGTTTATTTTGTGTTGTGTTGTATCTCGATTTGTAAAATGAAAATTGCCAAAAAAATATATGGTACTATTGGTACGTTTTGTGTCATATTATTGATTTGATCCTCTCCCAGAACATTGCAGCGTAAAGGTATATTTTAAGAATTTGTCTTGGCCAAAAAAAAAAACAAGAAGAATTTGTCATATGACTCGATTCAAATTTGTAATTATTTAGCAATATTTATTAGGGAGCAAATTCTCCTAGCCAATACGTCTGTAGAGCACGCTCGTATTTGGATAATCTCCAAACATCCATAAACCCTCCTTCCCCTCTTTTCCTGCCTACTTCCTCACCCAACTCTTGTCGTGGCCATGACTCTAGTCAATAATACTCGATTATAAAAGATTGGACCCATAATTAGGCCGTTTTAGACATCTGTTAGGTTAAATACTTTAATTATAATTAAATTGAGTCAACTTAATTATGATTAAAATAATATAATTTTATTTGGCAAAATAAAATTTATTAAAAATATATCAAATATTTATGGTCTATCTAATAAAGGCTTTGTGCAATTGGCCAAACATAGATTATAAAAAATTGAACCCTTGACAATTGTTCAAGGGACAATGGTTCAATTTTGATTGAATCGGTTAACTTAATTATGATTGATATAAATACCTTGTGAAGTTGTGAGAGCTTCATGCATAGGATTATCCCTTTTTTAAATATAAGTATTTATACAATTAAACAGAATACGCATATATAAATCACACATCATTTTAAAAAAATAGATTTATTAAAATATAAATATGACATATTGTTATTATTTTAAACTCAAAATAATATTATTTCAAATTCAACAAAAAGAACCACCAAAATTTGAATTGACTAACTGTAAGTCATTTTAGTTTAACTAATAATTTTAGTAAGAGTTTTTTTTTTTATTATTGTAGACCAATATTCTTAGGGATCAGTTATTAATAGTTAGTGACTGATGGACTGATTATCACTTGGACTTTGACACCAAATTATCATGGAATATACTTATGCGTGAGGAAAATATAACCTTTGCTTAGGTCACGGGATTGGTTATGCCCCACCTTTTGAATATTGTCTTTAAAAATAGGCAAATGTATGTATGCATTCATATTGATGATATTTATGATGATAATTTTTCTTATATTTAATTTGAATTCGAGACCGGAGTTAAAGTTGAAAATTCATAATTTAAAAAAAAGAGAGGTATGATTCAAATGGTATTTGAAGACTTTTGCACATGAAACATACTTCAAACAAGGCTTATAAATCGTATGTTGAATGAAGGTATAGGGAGACCATACCTACTTCCACTTACCTTCCACATGATTAAGTTGATGGATATTCTATTCAAAAAAACTTAAAGGTGTGTTGATTTGCAACTTATATTTTATTTTTTGTTTTTTTTTGGGGGGGGGGGTGTTGTTTGATCAATTTGGATATTTATTTATTAATCCAATAAGTGAAAAGACATGTATCCTACCTTAATTTTAGTGGGAGTGCTAAAATAATGAAATAATGCAATAATCTAATTATCTAAGTAGAATAAGTTAGTGGGGTTTGAATTCATTTGATAGGTAATTAGATTACGAATTGAGGTAGGTGTTCAACCTTCAGCGGTTTAACCATAATTGAGTTGGAATCAATATAGTCATAATTAAAATAATATAATTCAATTATTATATACAAAACTAATTATTTATAATTAAAATAATATTTATAAACTACACATAATCGAATGAAACATAATTACTAATAAATTTAATAAACTGTGATCTTTTCTGTTTTTATTTTCAACTCAAAATGAAGTTGTTTTAAACTCAGAGGAGAGAGAAAAATATAAGATCTCACCCAATGAATCTTTCTCTCTCTCACCCAATGAATCTATCTAAAACTTTGTCAATAAAGAATTCACCAGTTTTACCTTCCAAATCCTTCTGGATTTTAATACTATGGTTTTATCAATATCAGAGTTTTGCCTCAATCTCTCTACTCTCTCACACGCTTTGATCTTATGCGTATTTTTCATTAAGAAACCATCGATATTTAAAGTTATGTTTGCCTAATCCAGATAAATGAGAATATGGTATAAATGAGTAAATCAATGGGTCCTATATCAGAGGAGTAAATTAATAACTCAGTTTGCACGACACTAATTTATGTGAGCCTGTGTAGTGGAGTTGGGTTCTCCTCTAGAATTCAGCTTCTAGCACGGTTTTTTCTGGGCAGGGTTTTCACGGCTTTTCTTGATGATTATCTTAGAAAGTTTAATGGAGAACATAAAAACATGGACTTGTGTATCAAAAACCCAACCCAAAAAGAGAACAAAAAGCAGGGAGTACAAGGAAACCAAATAATCAGGGTCCAAATTATTAGTCAATGCAAAGAAGATAACATTTCATGCAATGGCATCTTTATTACAAAAAATTCAAACTGGGGCTGTTAATTATGCTCCAATGATCATCAACTCACACTGATCTTAAACTTGACCGTGTTAGAAAAACCACAGCAATGGACGTTTCCTTCATCATAACAATGGCATACAGATGATAGGACGGAATTAATGCACTAATCTCTTGATCCCATCATACAGATGATAGGACAAATCAATGGCAGCAATCTGGGCACAGATTAGGCTAAAGTTTGAAGAAAAATGGAAAAATTGGTAGAAATCGGCATAGGTGAAGCAAATCAAAGGCATTTTCAAACAAAGAATATAAAATCCCAAGTCCATGGTTGCTAGGGAAGCTCCAGAGATTCTATTAAAAATTGAGGACATGGAAGAGGACTGTGGCTTATAAATAGAAAGATGAGGAGATAACGGGCGAAGTCTATTTTTCATCGGAGTTGTGGCCATTGTGGCGGCGGGGGCAGCCTTCTCTCCAGATGTTGCCTCAGTAGTAGTTGACAAGGCTGGGTTAGCTTCATAGCCTTTAAGACCTGCTTTGATGGCATCCTCAGCAAACATGCTGTCATGAAGCTTAAATGGACGAGATGATAGATGCCTTTCAATTTCCCATATCCGTTATCAACTATTTGAGCCATTTCATTTCAAAAACTCAGGAAAGCAGAGACCATAATCAAGAACCATGAAAGCACAACCATCACCCAAAGGGTCCAAAACTGATGAGCAGCTGATTTAAATAGTTTTGCGCAAATAATATTATTAATACTAATTAAGTAGGTTTATCTAGCAAAAAAGATTAACAAGCAAGAAGTAGAGCAGTTAGTATCCAGGAAGAGATGAAAACAACTTTGAACATGCACTGACCAGAACATTTTATTTGGTACGTAAGCATTCATGTTGTCTTCCCCAGTTAACCATTAATGCAGATTAAAAATAATCTTTCATAATATATATACCTCCTTCATCTGTCTTTGCTTCTAAGACATCATTATTTTTGTGTCATTTTCATGTCTATTCAAAGTATCTGTCTCATTATCATAAGCTATTTTCTTCTATTCGAAAACTAGCACCTTCTTTTTCACTTCTCGGGGTTTTTATAATTTAAATCCAAATTTTTATTTGTTGTCTCATTATCAATTCTCTAATGAGTCCACTTGAGAGTTTTAGACTAGTTGATCATATTGGATTTCATTTTTTTTTTATCATCTTTTTCTTATTTCATTTTTCATCCCCTCCAAGAAGCCTCTAAAAACAAGAAATAACAATACATAATATTTATACTTACTAACTTTGCCTTATTAATTATATATGGTTTATACATAAATATTCTATTAAATTATAGATGAATACCTTTTTATTTAAATATAACTTTTCAAGGTTATATATAAATCTTTTTATATTGATTCAAATTATAATATTTTAATCGTCGTTGAATTACGTTAAATCATTGCCTTTCTCGATTCAGTGATTGATAACTTGTTTCAATTTAGTACTACCTTGTTATTAAAAGGTTCTTCAGCCAGACCACATCAACCATCTCTGCCTGCAAGAAGGTTCTGCGTCAATTCTCCCTCGAGAAGGTTGTTAATCCCTACAACAACCCACGGCATATCAGATCCAAGTATGATCCCATGGTTGGTATGGGATTGGTTGGGGCACCAGCTTGTGGGGATGGCATGAAAATCCATATTAAGGATGTTGTCTCTTCGTCTATGGGTATGTGCTGAATTCCCTTTTATCCCTTTCCCTTCCTTTATTTTTGTTTGGTGAGATAAAGACAAATTGGGATGAATCTATGCTTTGGATATTCCGCTGCAAAATTTGCCTGTTTTCCTCCATTTCTGTATAGGGGCGTTGGAATTTTAACAAATTACTTTTCTAAACGTTTTTACATATTTTTTTATTTCCCAGTATGAAAGACAGACAAGCATGAGTTCCATTCTCAGAATATGATTGGATGCATGAATTAAGGTTCTTTTGTGTGATGAATGTTTTCAACTGACTGACTTAGAGAGAACTATGAAATAGATAATACTGCACTATACTGGACATCTGCATATGATGATCAATTGATTTCGATGCGTTTTGTTCAGGAAAATCCTTTCTTCTCTAGTCTTTTCATTCTTGACCCTTTTGTTTGGCTTGGCCGTGTAAGGGTATAGTTGATCCTGTATATCAAATTGCTTTAGATCGTTAATGTCATAGGCAGTTCCTCGATTGTCACTGATTTGGTAATAGGATTTTAACATATGGAGGAGTAATGTGCAGGGATGATGACTTGAATTGCGTTAAATGAAAAATTCAATAGCTTGTTAAATTTGTATCATACACTTCTTGGTGTAATATAGTTTGATAAACCGTACCTTATCCTCATTAAATATGTCATTACCTTTTTTATTTTTCACTTTTCAGCTCCTTGACTCTAAGTATCCTTGACTCTAACTCTAAGGCGTATCCTCGCCTCCAGTTGGAGAGAAGGAAGGCAGCGCCATGGGGAACGAGAGGCTGAAAGGTGGTTAAGGGGACTAATTCTATTTTATCTTAATAAATAAATTATAATTCAGAGATTAATTCTCTCGTTATTTGTTTGCTTCATATCAAATATTCATAAATTCATAATTATATAAACCAACAAAAACTAAACCTACCAAATTTTTGAAACCAAACAATCCTTTATTTCAAGGGCCTCTAATTTTCGGATGGGCTCATAGGCAATTTTCTACGTCAAATCCAAGTTAGAACAAGTGATGGAAAATGGATCGATTTGATCCTAAAGTCTTGTTTAACTCATTTCTAGTAATTGTTTAACTCATTTCTAGTAATTTACTCAGCTATAATAATCAATGCTTATAATTAGGTCATCCATAAGTTCAAATAGCGAAGAGGTGAGATATGCGACTATTTAAAGCGTGTTCGATATTTGGGGAGTATCATTTTATTGTGATTCTAGTCGCAGCGTTTGGAGAGGCATCATAATTCCTAGATGCCTAAGTTTACGCCTGAGGGTAATAGACGGCTCGCCCTACCCGATATTGGTATCACCTAGGAGGAAGTGAGATTTCGCCCTACCCTTAGATCGTGGATGAGTTCAACCCATTTCTAAAAATTATTGTACAAAAAAAAATTCAATGCTTATGATTAGGCTCATACGTAAGCCACCCTAAATTTTGTTTTAGTTTTTTAAACAATGTCTAAATCCAATTATTAGGGTTGCGAATAGCTGTTGTTTTAGTAGTTCATTTAGTCAAAATTCACTTTAATTTTTCTCCCAACTCATTATTCATTCGGCCAAAAAGTATCTTGAGTTTTTTATTTAGATATACATTCCTTTTTGTTTTTGGTGATTAATCCACTTTGATATCTCTGCCTAAAATTGACAAATTAAAGAGAAGTTAGAGGCAAAGTTGAGATTTTTATTTCGCAGTACACAGTAACACGGGATGTCGACATAGAATGATCAAGAAGAACACAACTACACTACTATATGAGAAATAATTCCTCCACTCTTTAATATAAAATTTAATTTATAGTATAAACTTTTAAATAAACCACTACGGGTCTAAGTTTATTGCCAATCAACCCGTGGGAATTGAACCCTCCATGTAGTCACCCTTTAATTAGCCCCACACAGCAGAAATCGAGAGCTCCATCTTGACTTTGGAAGCGGTGGAGAGACCAAAAGCCACAATTCCTATAAAGGAACAAGCTGTAACTGCCCTGAGTAGTAGTTGAAGTACCCCCTTCTTATGATCCCTTTTCTTTGGATCAGCACTTGTAGCGAAGACGACGTTGTTTCCCTTTTCTTCCATCAGCTCATCATAGGCATTATCATCATCATCATCTTCAACGCCTCCCTTAAACTTGGCAAGGTGCAGAGCACACACCTTCTCTTCAAGATGCTCAGGCAAGCCATAAACCTTCTTCTCATCGTACTTGCCATTCCTCGTCCCACTCTTGCTCCAAGAGTCAAGCAAAGCAACCACAAGGCTTGTATAATACCAAGACAACATAAAACTAGGGTATCCTTTGTATACGATGATGCTTGATTCCGGCCCAGGAAATACCCATTTGTCTGTTTGAGGATTGACGATGGTGCGCTTCATCCCAGAGAAGCATTTCACGTGCAGTGCAGCGTCATCAAGGATGTAAATAATGGCGTCGTTCTTCATCTTCTTTACGTGGTTGACCACGTTAACGATATAGACCGTGTTGATAACAAATATGTCTGTCTCAGAAGCAACATCGTCGTCAAGGGATTTGATAACTGAGAAACCTCCAAGGCGAGCTTGAACTTCACGTTTGGGATCAACCTCATACACGTCCACGTCAGCACCGGCCTGCTTCAGTGCTTTAGCACACCACTTGCCGCCATCATCTCCAAATCCCTGCACAACAGCTCTTTTTCCAGAAATCGTCGTAATATCGGTGGCTCCCGTCATATCAGAAAGAGAGAAGTCGAAGAAGTTACCGCACTGTTTGTGAACACAAATTAAACAAACGAGATATCAGATGCTAAACTCACAAGCTTTTGAATGAGAGAACAAGATTCGTAAAAGAACTCGACACATAATGAAAGAAAGAAAACGATTGTTAAAAAAGTCCATCGCTCATGAACCTATCAACAACGGCGGCGGAGGCGAGTCTCTCCGACAAGGGCTACAGAGGCTCTCCTTCCAGAGATCCCTTCATGTCGGCGCACACCTGTGAGTATTACTAAAGGGAGGCCGAACTCGTAGAGAAACCCAGATTCTGTCTTTTGGGTTATAAAATCGTCGATGCATATTTTTTATTAAAAAGTTTTGCTTATGTGGAATTTTGAATGTCTACATGAAAGTGTGTTTTTTTTTTTAAAAAAAACAAATCCTCTCATCTTAAAGCGCGTTAGATAGATACCCATTAGGATCGGGTGAAATTAAATTAGTAAATTAAAAATATCATGAATAAAATTGCACAACAAATGAGAACAGTATATATGCTATATGTAATGACAGATAGAATCAGAATACTGAATGATATTTTACCTGGAAAAAAATTAGGACATATGATTTGATAAAATGACACTAAAGAACTTATAAAAAAAAAAAGGGCGGGCTACTCATTAGATTTATGAAGAATTAACTCAAAAGTTAACAAAATGCCAAATCTGAAATAGATCTAAAACTAGCCGTAAGGGATAGTTACCTTGCTCTCAGTCACAAAATCACTGATATTGATGACAGAGAACAACAGAGTTCCATTACTTTGCATCTGCAAAATCCTCTTAGCACTATGGATGCTCTCTACAGAGACACCAACGAGTCTCTCCTTTAGCTTGTGGTACCGCTTGGGATCCGTCTTCAACCCATCCCTTATCATAGTTTGAACAATCTGCAAGTGAGAGTTATCAGTAGAAAAAGGGTCGGGCACCTGACCCTTCTCTGCAAAAATATCTTCGGCTTTCACACCTTCATGGATCAAGAGCGTAGCGTTGCCACCGTAGTCAACAATCAGATCAGGACCCCAGTCAAGCGCACGCTCGGCTGTGTGATCGTGAGTGGAGAAGATTTTGCAGGAACACGGGAGTACTTGGGCTCCGAGAGAAGTTAAGGTTTCGTTGAGAGCCGCGGTTGCAGTGGTCATGTGGGAGGAAACGATGATTCTGGCGCCGTTGAGAGGCTGGGAATGGCCGAACTCAGCAACGACAGCCATCAGGCCGGGCATTTCGACCTGGGCATATCCATCATTTTTAATGTTATTCTTGTCAAACAAATGAGGAAAAAAGGGGTGGGGGGGAGTGTGTGCGTGCGTGCGTGTGGATGTGGAGGAAAAAGAGAAGGAAAATAAAATTTTGTGAGCGACCCTTCTTGAAAGCAAGGTCATAATGTAGAAGAATGGTATTATAAGTTACCTGGTGGTGGTGGTGGTGGTGTGGTGGTGGTGGTTAAAGAGTACAATATCAAAGACTGTGATCGGTGGCGGTGGCGGTGGCCGTAGTGGTCCAATATCAAAGACAATATCAAAGACTGGGATCCTCTGCCGAAGATTATTTAGTAATATGTGTGAGGAAAATGTACAATGTGGAAGCTCATATATATAGAGGGGGGAGAGAGAGAGTACAATATCAAAGACTGCGATCCTCTGCGGTCGTTAGTAGGCTTAAGACTATTTAGTCGTTTGATATTTTAGACCTTTTAGACGAGAAGGCTAAGTCATGATTACGAACGAAGGAGAGAAAATCCGCTCTTTAACAATTGTGGTGCAGAAGAGGTTGGCAAGTTGGGTTTGGTATTACGGAAACGGACAATTTATCGATGCCCAATTGGGAACGCACGCAGAGGAAAAGGCCTATGCTGTCTCCTTTTAATTTGTCTTTCTCCATTCAAATCATATTATAAATAAATAATTATTGTCATATTAAGATGCAGTGGACATTCGTTCGCATTGAAATTGTACTCTGTAAGGTGGACTTTGAATTTATATTTATAAATGAAGAGAATTATACTGAAATCCTATAAAATATAATTAATAATAAAAAAATTTAAAACTATCAAACAATTAAATAGTGGTACAAAATTTGAGAGTAATATTTTTTAATTATAAAGTAATACAATTATCCTTAATTGTAAGGTTTATGTTTAATTATAGTATGAATAATTATATTATTTTATAATTTAAAAATATTACCTCTAAACATTTACTCGTTTGATATTTTAAGAGATTTTTTTATAATTAATTATTTTTACGGGACTACAGTGTAATCTTTCTTTTGTATATTTAGAATACGACGAAGCATAGAAAAAAGAAAAGAAAAGAACTTTATATATTAAAAGTCGTAGAGCGTAAGGTGTTGGTGGGGAGAGAGTACGGTAACAAAGAGACGTGTGATGAGAGGATAACAATTGCGGTGCAGAAAGCGGTGGGAGTAGGCTTAATGATTTTAAGGGAGAGAGGATTGGGCTTTTTCACAGATTGGGCTTTTTCACAGATTCTGTCTCCAAAACTTTACATTTTATAATGATTAAAGCACTGTTTATAAGTTATGAACTACTATAAGACTTAATTTACATTTTACACAATTTTAAAGTACTGTGTTGAATACTGATCCAACTCACGTGGGGGTGTCCAACAAAACGTGGATTAATCTAGAAAATAAATATCAACAATATTCCCCGGGCATAAACACTACTTTAGTTGACGTCTGAGATATCAAAGTGGATTAATCACGAAAAACAGAAAGGAATGTATACATAGATCTGAATAAAAAAGGCTAAGGTAGTTTTTGGACGAATGAATAATCAATGCGAACAAAAATCAAAGTGAATTTTGAAGAAATGAATTACTAAAACAACAGCAATTCGGATTTGGACATTGTTTAAATGTGACTCACAACAATAAATTGTAAAAATATATGTGACTCATGGTTGATGTTGCCTGCAACTTTGAAGTCAATTTTGGAAAGCTAGGTGAGCAAATTATTTTGAATCCTCCCATCCACTTTTCTGTATTTAAAAAATGCATATTATATTTGAAATTAAGTCTACTGTAGCAAGCGACGCAGAACCCAACATGGTTTATGGTTGATGATTTTTAATCGAGGAAGGTAACAATTTAACGTAATTCATGATTTAATAACATGGTTGACGGTTGATGTGGGAAGGCCGTTTAGCGTGGATTCGTCCACTCGTCTCGTTTTGTTAAGTTTTCTCATTACATGCCTACATCATCTAATTTTTTCACATGACGCCGATGAAAAAAAGTCTTAATTTGGAGAGACTAAAAAAACTAATTCAATATTTTAATTATAGTATATGTTAAATATAAATAGATTATATATCAATTTATAAGTTAAATAAATTAATTTTAAAAAATATATCATTTAATCCTTAATATAAGATCTATTTAACTAATTTAAATATAGTAAAAAAATTAGTTAAACTAGTTAATTGTAAGGATTGTGTATTAGTTTACCTAAAATACTCTATTTAATCATGTATATTTAAAAAATTCTTTAAGATATGCGATCATATAGGGTACGTTTAAAAATAAAAAAAAAGTCAAAATTGCAATATATCTTTAATGGTACAATTTTTCAACAGTTGTATGTAACATATGTTTAATTGTGAGTAAAATAGAAGACTTTTACACATAATTAAAGTATAATACATATAGATGAAAAATTATTGCATCTACTAAAAAATGACTTATAACCTACTGCTTGAGGAATTAAGTCTTTAAGTACCTTTGAACAATAAAAGAGATATTTTTTAACAATTTTTCCAATACTAAAATATTCGAAATTTTATGATAAAGTTAATAATAAAAATTATTTACAAGAAAACACCTATAAAAAAAAGGTATTTGAAAGTGCCTCTTGATTTTGTTCGTGTTGAATTCCATGGCTCTGTAATGGGTTTATGATGAAGAGGGGATGAAGAAGAAGAAGAAAGCAGAAGGAAAATGGTGTAATGGGTTTAGGATGAAGTTGATGAAGAAGAAAAAGATGTAGTCATTTGCCCCCTAAAAAGCAACGACTAATTAACGGCTACTACTTCACCCCACTGCTAATTAATAAAGGGTATGCCCAATGACTACTACTAATTAATTAGTCATTGCTTTTGAGGGGGCAAATGACTACTGCTAATGTAACAATATTTTAATAGTAGTTGGTTCAGACAAGCAGTTGTGCTTGGTGGGCGTGGGTTCTTGCAAAACTACGTACCGTTGGCCGTTCGTCCTCCTAAAGTCATTCACTTGGCTGAATTGCACCTTTTTTATATATACAAAAAATTGGTTGATAATTTAATGTGGCTATATATATGAAGGGCGTTTTTCTTATATCTTTTCTTCAAGGCAAAAAATACAAAAAAAAAAAGGTTACCCTGCACCTGAGAAGAATTAAAAATGTTATATTAAAATCAGTAGATTGACTTTTAATCTATTTCTTTCCCAATACTTCTATTGTTAATTTTAATATAATTATCAATCTAAAACCTCTCTCTCTCTCTCATTATGAATAAAAAATCGTGATTATCTTATATATTACTACTACTTGCTTTTTAATTATATTTTTTTTCAAAAATTTACTTTATCACTGCATTCCTCAAGTCAATTATGAGAATTTTATTTGGGGAGTAGCTCTTATTCAGATTGAGGTTGGGCAAAGTAAAATTTATAATCAAAATTTATTTATAAGCATAAATGATTTTAATCAAAATATAGGCCTTTAGTTCTGAACGGGTTACTGGTATGGTATTTTAATAGTAATGAAGGTCGGTACTCCCTCGATCAAAGAATATTCCCAATTCGTTGAACTATATTCCATTTGAATGGTCCGGATTCCTACTAGAACTATTCTTGCGCTTTAAGAAACAATTTTTATTGTGTACTCGGCCTGAGAGATATTCACGTCGTTGCGAAGAAGCAAAGCCATGCTACTAGAGAAGAAGAAAGACCTGAGAAAAGGAGAGAGAATGTGAAGAGGAAGAGAAGAAATTTGAGGAAGAAAGCCATGCACGTCTCAGGTTGCTGTCACATGCACACTAATAATGGAGCGACCTCTGAATAGCAACGCGATGGGGCGGGCGGGTATCAGCGTCAGGAATGAGAAAGAAGTACAAGATAAGGAGTATTGACAGCATAGGCTAAACTTGAAGCAGAACTAGCTTAAAGCACTTTGCTTTAGTTCAAATAAATTAACGATGTTTATTATGTTATACAATAGTGCTATATTATACAAATAAATTATCTTAAAGCCCTCATTTGGATATTTTTAATTAATGAAAGCACTATAATGCTGATGTCCAGTCTACTACAGCATGAAAATTTCTTCAAAACTCTCTTCAATGAATACTTAAGCACCAACTGCAACTTTCTTGATGACAATGGTCTCTGAATCCCATTCCACTCTTTGATACGTCAGAGCTATAAATTTGAGACCTTGGCTTCTTAAACCCTTGCATACGAAACCATTTCATTTTATCAAAACTCCAAAACTGCAATTTATTACCACCATCTTTTGGAATAAATAATCTCCTTGCAATCCAATAACCTGAACCAACTCCAACTAGGATGATTCCTCCTAGTACAAAACCTGCAACTGGATTTTGTATCTCTCCAGCTATAGCCATTGAACTGCTGTAACAAAATAGACCCAATAATATTATGAATTCCAGTGCTAGATGCACAAATTGAAATTACTGAAAACAACAACAACAACAAGAGAAATCAAAACATACAAATTAAGACAGAGAGTTCAGAGTCTCTTTCTCTGACACTTTAATTTACCCCAAATAGGAGGTAATGGAATCGCTATGGAAACTTTGGGAGCAAATTGGAAATCTATGGAAACTTTGGGATCTGTGAGATCTATGCTCACTTTGGTATCCTTAATGACACGCACAACGAACATGCCAAAAAGTGACCAAGCTTGAACAACCATTTCATGTCCTACCACTAGAACTTGTCAGAGTGAGTCATATTAGGATAGTCATATTCCATGCACTATGTATCTCAACCTTATGCGACAAAATCCCGCCTATATATATCTGGCTTGTTCAACATGTTTTCCTCACACACTCTCTCCCACCTTCTTCTTCTTCTTCTTCCTCCTCCTCCTCCTCCTCTTCGCCAACAAAATCAGGAGGTAATTTCTAATACCATTCTTCTACATTATGACCTTTCTTTCAAGAAGGGTCGCTCACAAGTTTTATTTCCTTCTAGGTTCGGCTCAATCTTCGAGTCCCACATTCTAGATATGAAAACGGTAAGAACACAGAACAGAGCAAAACAGAGCCGAATTCTGTGTTTTGCATCTCTTTTTCCTTCACACACACTCTCCCTTTTTCTCATTTTTTTACAACAATAAAATTAAAAATGATGGATATGCCCAGATCGAAATGCCGGGCCTGATGGCCAGCGTTGCTGAGTTCGGCCATTTCCAGCCTCTCCACGGAGCCAGAATCATCGTTTCCTCCCACATGACAACTGCAACCGCCTTTTTCATCGAAACCTTAACTGCTCTTGGATCCCAAGTACGCTCGTGTTCCCCCAAAATCTTCTCCACTCACGATCACGCTGCGGAGCGTGCGCTTGACTGGGGTCCTGATCTGATTGTTGACTACGGTGGCAACGCTACGCTCTTGATCCATGAGGGTGTGAAAGCTGAAGAGATTTTTGCAAACATGGGTCAGGTGCCCGACACATTTTCTACTGATAATTCTCACTTGCAGATTGTTGAAACTATGATAAGGGATGGGTTGAAGACGGATCCCAAGCGGGACCACAAGAAAAAGGAGAGACTCGTTGGTGTCTCTGTAGAGAGCACCGACAGTGCTAAGAGGCTTTTGCAGCTGCAAAGTAATGGAACTCTCTTGTTCTCTGTCATCAATATCAGTGATTCTGTGACTGAGAGCAAGGTAATTATCCCTTACGGCTAGTTTTAGATCTATTTCAGATTTGGAATTTTGTTAATGGGTTCATGAGCGATGGACTTTTACATTCGTTTTCTCTCTTTCATTATGTGTCGAGTTCTTTAACGAATCGTGTTCTCTCTTTCAAAAGCTTGTGAGTTTAGCATCTGATATGCCGTTTGTTTAATTTGTGTTCACAAACAGTACGGTAACTTCTTCAACTTCTCTCTTTCTGATATGATGGAAGCCACCGATATTACGACGATTTCTGGGAAAGGAGCTGTTGTGAGTGGATTTGGAGATGATGGGGGCAAGTTGTGTGCCAAAGCACTCAAGCAGGCCGGTGCTGACGTGGACGTGTATGAGGTTGATCCCAACCTTGAAGTTCAAGCTCGCCTAGGAGGTTTCTCAGTTATCAAAACCCTTGATGACGATGTTGTTTCTGAGACAGACATATTTGTTATCAGCAAGGTCGATGACGTTAACGTGGTCAACCACGTAAAGAAGCTGAAGAACAACGCTATTATTTACATCATTGATGACGCTGAAGCGCATCACGTCAATCCTCAAACAGACAAATGGGTATTTCCTGGGACAAAATCCAGCATCATCGTATACAAAGGATACCCTAGTTTTATGTTGTCTTGGTATTATACAAGCCTTGTGGTTGCTTTGCTTGACTCTTGGAGCAAGAGAGGGACGAGGAATGGCAAGTATGATGAGAAGAAGAAGGTTTATGGTTTGCCTGAGCATCTTGAAGAGAAGGTTTGTGCTCTGCACCTTGCCAAGTTTAAAGGAGGGGTTGAAGATGAGGATGATGATAATGTCTATGATGAGCTGATGGCAGAACAGGGAAACAACGTCTTCTTCACTACAAGTGCTGAGCCAAAGAAAAGTGATCATAAGAAGGGGATACTACAACTACTACTCAGGGCAGTTACAGCGTGTTCCTTTATTGGAATTGTGGCTTTTGGTCTCTCCACCGCTTCCAAAGTCAAGATGGAGCTCTCGATTTCTGCTGTGTGGGGCTAATTAAAGGGTGACTAGGTGGAGGGTTCAATTCCCACGGGTTGATTGCAATAACCTTAGACTGATTGTGGTTTATTCTTCTAATTATTAATATAAGACTTAATTTATATTATAATTAAATTTTATATGATGGAGGGATAATTTCATACTTTTATAATACTGTGGTTGTGTTCTTCTTGATCATTCTATGATGACATATCTGTGTTACTGTGTACTGAAAAATAGAAATATCTAACTTTACCTCTAACTTCTCTTTAATCTGTTACTTTTAGGCAGAGATATCAAAGTGGATTAAACACAAAAAACAAAAGGGAATGTATATCTAAATAAAAAAACTCAAGATACTTTTGGATGAATGAATAATCAGTGGAGGAAAAAATCAAAGTGAATTTTGAAGAAATGAATTACTAAAACAACAGCAATTCGGATTTGGACATTGTTTAAAGAAGCTAAAACAAAATTTAGGGCTTACCTGCGAGCCTAATCATAAGCGTTGATTATTAGAGTTGAGTAAATTACTAGATATGAGATAAACAAGGCTTCAGGATCAAATCGGTCTATTTCCCATCACTTGTTCTAACTTGTAAGTTACCATAAAACCCAATGTTTGATAATTAAAAATTTGTCATTACTTTAAAAAATAATTTATAGGGAAAAATATTTTTTTTAAAAAAAATTAAAACTAATTATAAAATAGACTAAAATATATGTTTAATCATTTATTTTTGTATCAAATTTTATTTTATTCTCTTAAGTTTAAAAAGTATATTTTAATCCTTTAATCATAATAACATTAACCTCAAACAAAAAATGTTGATTCAATAAATTTAAAATGATTACTCAAAAATTAATGCTGAGAAAATATGTCTAAATTTTACTTATTTACTTTGTTACGAAAAAATTATTTAATATAAAATATAACATGATTTAAAAAATTTAAAACGAAAATATGCATACTTTATCAGCTTTCAATTGCACAATCAACATTATTTTATTTTATTTTTATTTTTCTTCAATTATTCATGGACTGCGGGGTATTGTGAACTCGGCCGGAGGGATCACGTCATTACGAAGAAGCAAAGCCATGCTACTAAGAAGAAAAGACCTGAGAAAAGGAGAGAGAATGTGAAGAGCAAGAGGAAGAAAGCCATGCGACGTCTCAGGTTGCTGTCACATGTACACTAATATTGGAGAGAGACCTCTGCATGGCAACAGGATGGGCGCGGGCGGGTATTCGCGTGAGGGGAGGAATGAGAAACAACTGCAGATTTGGGTTTTAAAATAAGGAAAAGAAAGAAACAATTACAAGATAAGGAGTACTGTTGACAGCTTAAAGCACTTTGCTTTAGGGTGTGTTTGGATTAGCTTTTGGAGAATAGATTTTAGGAAGAATAGATTCTGGAGAATAGATTTTGGGAATAATAGATTATGAGAAAAAGTGATTTTAAAAATTGGAGATGTTTGGATGATTAGTAGCAGAATCGCTTTTCTATATACAATTTACTAAAAAAATACATAAACTAATATGATAATTATATAAAGAATAAATTTGATTTTAAATTTTTTTATTTAAATAATTAGATTTTAAAAAAATAGTATTTATTTTTATTTTTTTAAAATAAAATTTATTATTGGATGTAAACCCTCCAGTGGGTTTAAACCCACCGGTGGGTATGTGTTTTTATTTACAACTTTGAACGGGATAAGTTCTGAAAAGCTGCAGAGTGATAACTTTTTCGAAAACCGTGGTTTGGAAGCTCAAACCATGGTTTGTAGTATAAAATCGATTTTCAACAAATATATAGTGTTTGGCATTCAGGAAATAAAATCATGGTTTTGAGGAGAATTCATTTTCAAACGCTATTGCCAAACACACGCTTAGTTCTACAAATAAATTAACAATGTTCATTACGGGATACAATCATGGAGCGGGTATTAGCTTAAAGCCCTCAGTAAGATATATTTTAATAGGTAAAAGGGTATTCAGCACTCTAACTAATTTTAAAGGAGTAATTAATATCTTAAAATATTTAAAGATATAATTAGTATTTTGAACTAATTTTAAAAGTACGTTATTATTTTAAAATATTTAAATTGGTATAATTTCACTGTTTCATTGTCAAATGCATGTCATGTAAACTTTTTATTTTAACATATTATTATTTAAAAAATCATATGTATCATATTGTTTAAAAAAGAGTATTAAATAAATTCTAAAATTGATATTATATAAAATTCATATATAAAGATTAAAAAATTTTATTATTTATTTAGTATAATTTATTAAAATAATATTATATATATGACTTTTTAAATAATACTATATTAAAATAAAAAATTTATATGACATATAGCAAATAAAAATTTATATTTTTATTAACAAAGAGATAAAATTGTAATAACTTAAATATTTTAAAATATTAATTATATTTTTAAATATTTTAAAGTATTAATTAAACTTTTAAAATTGGTACTGATTGCAACTATTTTAATTCATGAAAGCACTATAAAGCCCTTCAGTTGTGTTGAACTGTTGATTGCAAAAGGGTCAACAGAATGAAAGGACGAGAAGAACGGACTGTCCTGATCGAAATTGATTTATAATCGCATGCTGATGTCCAGATTAATAAATATTATCTATTTCACTGTGCCCTTTAAGTCAGTCATTTGAAAACATTCACCTAACTCTAAGCCAATTAATTAATATAATAATATTTTAATTAGCTTAATAGTTCTTCCATTAATTAATATATATCCAATTTAACTTCGCGTACTTTTATGGAGGCGATTCCACAACCCCTGGAGCCACTAGATCGAGAATAGTGTGTAGGATATTCCACGCCCTACCACTAGAACTTGTCATAGTGAGTCATATTAATTAGTTAATTAATTTCCATTAAGTAGATCTAGTGGAGCATAGCAACACCAGGGGGTGGCTGTTAGCTTAAAGCCCTCCATGGGATATATTTTAATTAATGGAAGCACTATTGTGTAATATCCCAAAGCTATCTGATCATTAGCCTTTCTTCCTTGCTACGTTTTCCTCATGAGAGGCTATAACTCACGTACGTCTTGTGTGGTACTTTACTGAATTATTTAAAGAGAGACTCTAGATCAAGTAACTTATGGTAGTATTTATTATTTGCTATTTATGATTTTTATCACCAATAATGGCCTAACAAAATTTTAAAATCTTATCAATGTGAAATTTTATTTTAAGAAAATCAACCTAATAAGATTCAATTTGAGAACTATAAGTAGTTTGGCTAAAAATAAGAGGAAATTTTAGTTAAAAGTATTTTTTTTAATTTTTATTAGTCAAACAGTCCAAGGTCAACTCTGGTTAGCTCAGTTATATACAAAAGTTTTTACAAGGAAAGTTATTTATAGATAACTAAATATATGTTGCATAAAAATAAAAAAAGATTACACCAATAAGTTATTAATTGAGCTAATAAGTAGTCTAACTTTTATAAAACAGAGAACATAAATTTAAATCTTAGGATACACACTTATTGAGAAGGTTGAAAATACTTTATACTGTAAATTTTGAAAGGATATAGATACCTTTTAACTAAATAAACAAATTATACTGGCTGAAAATAAGCAGCACCTATTTAAATTGATGTCTTTCTTCCCAATTTAGATGCTTGTAATCAATTTTTCTGTAAAACAATTGTTCATTAATAATATAACGCAATTTTTCAAGCCAACCCCACAAAACAAAATACGTACAGCTCATTACTGTCATTATGTATTTATTAATTTTATTTTACTTTTAAGATTGTTTTAGGGAAAAAATTAATATCAACTTAAGATAAAGAAAACTTAAAATACGTAGACGAGTATGGCAACTTGTTTCTAGGTTTTTATTTCAAGTCCAACTTGGTCCAGCTGTATGTTACCATATTCTACAGAGGATTTAATTTGTGTACCCTCCTTTTTCTATCATTCATGTTTCTATGTATAGTTTCTCCGATTGCAATATTGCGCACTGGATCAAATTTTTGATTAATTTATATGTATAAATAAAAAATAACATCCTTTCAATTTTTAATATATAATATAATTAAAAAATTATTTTAATCTTAAATATAAAATATATTTTTTATTTTTTAAAATTATTTTTATTAATACCTCTCAATAATAATTAAATAAAAAAGAAAATAGTGAGAGAGTTAAAAATATAATTAAAATATTTTTAAAAAAATAAATTATATTAATTAATTTAATTAATATAAACATATTAGAATCAAAACATCATCCGCAAGAGAAATGAAAACCGTTATAAGGTCTATCAGTCAATTTCGGTGGACCCTATCATAATTAATAAATACAAGAAATTCCAATTCTATTTCTAAGACTCTGGAGAAAAACATTAGGGCGTGTCGTGCGCTTGAGTGGGGAAATTACAACCCATATGCAAAATGGGTTGGCCCAACTAACCCATTTATATCTCTATTGATATGTCGTAGTCCCATTTGACGCCCATGTTTTGTTGGCCGAGTATTCTCATGCTTTTACTTAAGGCTATATTTGGTTAGACGAGGGAAAGGAAGGGAAAAAATTTTAATAGAGAAAAAAAAAAGAAGAGAAGGAGAGAAATTTTATTATTATCTTGTTTGAATTAATATTAAGGGAGGGAAGAGATTTTCATATTACCTTATTTAGTTTATAAAATAAAGAGAACGAAAATATTTTTATATAAATAAATTTACTTTATATTATTTTATAGAATATTTTAATAAAATATAATATATGGATAATATTAGGATATTAAAAAAATTATGAATATATTAATATTATAAAATAATAATTTCATACCTCCCCTCTAAATTCCCCCAAATTTGGAGGGGAGGAAAAATTTTAAAAAAAATTCCTTTCATTCCTAAATGTTTTATTGAGTCAAATAAGAGTAAGGGAGTAAAATTTCTCCCCTTCCCTCTAAATTACCCATACCAAACAGGGCCTAAGTTATTATGCTTTTTCTTATTCTGATTGCCGAGTATTCATTTCTTGTTCTGATTCATTTTTCTTGTTCTCGTTGTCGAGTATTGTGCTGATTTGTTAATTTATTACGAATATGCTGACTTGTTCATTACTAATGTGATGATTTTTTAATTGATTGCATGTTTATGATTAAGTTATTATTTATTTAATTATTTTATGATATAATAATATGCATTTAATTTCTTCTTTTAAGGGTCTGTTTGGATTAGCTTTTGGAGAATAGATTCTGGAAGAATAGATTCTGGAGAATAGATTCTGGGAAGAATAGATTCTGAGAAGAATAGATTCTGGAGAATAGATTTTGGGAATAATAGATTCTGAAAAGAATAGATTTTGAAAATAGAGATGTTTGGATGATTAATAGTAGAATCACTTTTATATTAATAAATTACCAAAAAGGGTATGATTTAATTAAAGTATGAGAGAGGAGAGAGGGTAGAGAATAAATAGGAGAGAGGAGAGAGGAGAAATATGAGAGATGAGAGAGTGTAGAGAAGAGAGAGAAAATAGGAGATAGTGTGAAGAAGAGAGATGAGAGAGAAGAGAGAGAGTATAAGAAAAAAGTAGGGGTAAAATAGTAATTGAATAATCTATAAGCTCTTTTACAGTTCCAAAATCTATTTTCAGTAGCTTATTCAAAACCATGGTTTCAAACCGAGGTTTTGCCCAAAATCAATTCTGGACAAAAATGGCTGTTTGGCTCAAAGTTTTTCAAACCGAGGTTTTTGCCAAAATTAATTCTGAATACAAAATTGATGTTTGGGTGAAATTTTCTCAAACTAAGATTTTGCCCAAAATTGATTCTCCAACCATGGGTGCCAAACACGCACTAAATGTGTTTGAGTAAGAGTGAGAAATTACGTTGAAGATTTTATGATATATGGTTAATAGTTTTACTTTAATCTAACTTATATTGTTGTACTAGTATTCTTGTAATGATTATTGTTCTATTTATTTGATATTATCTTCTTAGTTAATTAGATATTTTTAATTTTAGATTGATTAATATTATAAAAAGTTTATTTATAGTTTTTTAAAATACATTCTATAAAAGGGCCTATAAGGGGCATATTATGAAGGCATGTTAGTATAATTATAAAACAAGCTTTTTTAACAAGCTTCAGGTTATGCCAAATATGTTTACAAGCTAGGTTTAAATTGAAAAATTAACCTATAATAAGCTACAAATTATGCTAAAGCTAAATTGTCACTTAATAGGCTTGGCCTATTAAGGCCAAAGTTGGGGCTTATCTGGCATATTTTTACCCCTAATTAGAACCACAAAATTGATGCTATTTTAGTGAGATCTTTTAATCCAAGTTCTATTGCAATATATATGGGTTTAATGGAAGAAGTGTAAGGTGATGAATTAACTTTTAAATTCTTGCTAAGAAAAATAGGTATATTTAGTGTTGGATAGTTTTTCTAATAATATTGGGGATTGTCTTCCATAGGAGAATCGTATACTTAGCAAAATATAGTACATAGACAAATTTCTATTGGAGTTGAACTCGTGTGACTGTAAAGATGATAAGAGGATCAAGTAAAAATGATGGAAAGTGAGAAAGGCAAAGAAAAGATGAAGTGAGAGTGTGTTGACTAAGATATGAGCAATAAGTGACACTTAGAGAGTATAACCATTTTTATAGTTGAGCTAGATTAGACTAGAAACCATAACGGTTTTAAAAAGAACAAACAATTTTAGCCTAATAAAAAACCACTGAAAAATGAAAAAATGCATAATTTTTTTTTTAAAAAATTGACCATCTCAAAATGGTAACTATATTTTTAGACCATTTATCGTTGTATGGTGCTATTTAATTAAAAATTTCATATACTATGGTATTACTATGTTGACAATGATACTTATTATGATTTATTTCCTATATATATAATTATATATGTATATAATTACATTTTATTAGATTTTTATTTAAATTATTACGTTATATGTCTGACTAAACAGCTCAACTGATCTGACCATTGCATGAGCCATTAATCTTTCCAACTAGATATTTAGTCTAACTTCTAAAATATTAGATGGGGGTTAGAACTTGTACTCTAGGATTAGATATATTGCTCATGAAATTTTAAAACAAAATCCCTTAAAAAAAGAAAATGGACCGCCCCGTATGAAATTGCTGGCCCTACTCGTTGCTCATTCTCAATATCGCATCGCGCCTCCCTCACTGTGTATCTCATTGCCTGCTAGGGGTGTTCGTGGGCTTAGTTGCTGCGTGCCCGCCTTATAAAACTCGGCCCAAATCAGGGGATATATTACCCTGCTCAATATATATATAATTATATATTATATATTATTGGAAATATATATATGTATATATACACTCCTCCAATACTTAATACAAGATTTATTTAAATATTTTAATCATATTAAATAAGTTAGTTAATATAGCTAATATAATATATCTTTTTAAAATACTTTAACCATATTCCTTTATTCCATTTATTCCTACATATTTTACTTGATTAATATTGAAAGAATATCAATAGGGATAATTTAAAAAAATATATAAATATAAGAAATATATGTTATATTTAATATTAATATTAACTCTTTAATTAGATCATATATTAAAAATCATATGAGTATGTATGTGTGTGTGTATATATATATATCTCGTTCCGTCATCCTTCCCCTCGTAAGCGTGAAATGCCTTTTTGTTCAGTTTTATTCCCATTTAAGCTCGTTTCCGCCATCTTTCCCCTCATAAGTGTGAAATGCCTTTTTGTTCAGTTTTATTTCTATTTAAGCTCGTTTCTGTCAACCATATTTTAATTGATTTTCTATATCAGCAAACAGTATGTGCTGATTTATATATCATGACTTATTAACTATTTATTATAATCCCTAATTGATATTTTTATGAGATAAAGGAAGTCAAATAAATTAGTTAATTATAATTAAATTTATATTCTTAAGATGAATTCATATTATATACTCATTAATTAACTTAAATTAATTAATCTATTATTATATTAATTATAATTAACTGATTTATTTAATATTTTTAATCTATAAAAAAATATTAATTAATTTTTATATTAAAAATCAAATTAGAGGTGGTACGAAAAATCTACTTATATATATCTATCTTGCTTATGTAATTAGGGACATAAAAGGAACCCTTTGATTGTGTGTGATTTGGCAGGGGTTGTGTTTGGTGTTATTATCCATCTTTGACTTATTTATGTATCTCGATTTACTGTAGTGTTATGATTTGGTTTGAAAATCGGAATTTGGAAGGTCTCGTTGAATTGGGCAATGTTTTAATCTTTTTGTTGCTTTTTTTTATAATGAATTATGGATGTTATTTATTTCTTCTCAGTATGGACATTGTGTTAAGACTTATGACAGTATTTTAGATATTCTAAGATTCAAGTTGTAGACTTTATACCTTTTTGGATGGTCCCAAATTATATTTTCAAAAATTAACCAAACAACTATCAAATGTTTATAAGAATTTTTGTTCTAAACCTAGTTTAAAACTATATTTTTAGATAAGCTTATAGGAGTAACCTCTAAGTGAAAAAAATGGCTTTTGGACATCAAAATACTATTTTGCCTTTATTTTTTCTGATACCCTCTTTCTTCTCTCTCATTTACTTCACTGATCTCTCTAGCTCACTCTCTCTTATAGGATGGTGATGACTAGGTTCCAATTGAAGTGAAGAGATTATGATGAAGGTGAAGACATAAGCTTCCATTGTCGACAGAGGTGAAGATGGAAGATTCCATTTCTGTCTGAGGTTAAGATGTTCCAAGATAGTGATGGTGGCTTTTTCAGGTTGTAGAGATTCTGATGGAAGTAAATGACAACATCGTAAGAGGATATGATGGGTGAGAATGGCAACTTCCATTTTCGATCTCCATCTTTACCCCCATCAAATATGTAAGCTTCTTCCATCTCCATAGCCATCAGCAACGAACTCGACAACGGAGGTGTTCGGGTTATAGATGTTTCGACGAAGGTTAAGAAAGAGGAAAGAGGTGATGACAAGGAAGAAGAATCTAGTGGTGGTGAGGATGGAAAGAAAAGTATGTAAGCTTTCATGGCAAAATATCTTTAAGTAATTACCATTTTACCCCATGTCCCTTATGTTAATTTTACCAATAATTTTTTTTTTAATAATAACTATTCAAACATTTATTTTTTCATAATCACTTTTTTCTATGAACTCTTCTCCATAAGAGCTTCTCTATAATCATTTTTAAATCATTTTTTTCTCTATAAACTCTTCTCCAAAACCATAACCAAATAGGCCCTTATTTAGTACTTTGATTACGGACTTGCGCTCTAGGGACACAATTGTAAATTTTCTTTATAGACTTGCGCTCTAGGGACACCATTTGAAGCGTGCTCGATCCTTGTGAAATGCCACTTGTTATGGTTCTAGTCACGGTATTTGGGGAGACATCATAGCTCTTGGGTGCTTAGGTTTATGCATGAGGGTAATAGACGGCTTGCCCTGCCCACCATTGGTATCGCCTAGGAGAAAACAAGACTTTGTCCTACCCTTGGATCATGGGTGAGCTCAATCCCTTTCTAAAAATTTTTATAACAAAAAAAATAAATTTTCTTTATTCTTTGGCCTATAAATAAATGCCCTTTTCCTTGTAAATGTGTCAGACTGTTTCCATTCATTCGAGAATACAATTATGAAAATTCTCTCATCAAGGTTATCACAAGTTACTCGCTTAAACTCTAGAAGCAGCCCATAGTGTAGATTCTAGCTAGTCAGACTAATGCCACGGCCTCTCTTGGGAACCAAGTAATTCCTCTACACAGCCTGAAGGCTGAAGCTTTCCAGTCGGCCTTGGAGGAGAAGTTCGGTAGCAGATTAGCACAATCCCTCTTTCTTTCGGGGGGAAAAGAAAGCAAGTAAGCAATCATATAAATGAGCACAAGTTAAAAATAAATTGCATCTCATCAACTCAAAAAAAAGGAAGACCCCCTTTTTTGCCAACGGGAGAAAATATTTACATCAATTGTTCCAAAGTTAAAATGTCCGGACATAAAACATGGCATATCCTGCTTGCCCAATTTCAATAATACAGGTTGGAACTGTTTTTTAAAAGCTGTGACAAGCAGACTATTCTTGTTCCCTAAAGGTGGGGGAAGTAAATTAATACATGATCATAACCAGCAAGTAAGTCACTCAGAAAAATAAGATACATTTGTATCATATACTCCCTGGAGATAAGGATACTTACATGTTCTTGACGGATGGAACTCCCTCCATTTGCTTTCCTTTTACCCATCCAGTAGCTGAAAAGTGAGGAATAAAAAATTTAACAACATATTTACTTGAGCAAATTATTACACCAAAAGTGCATAATACAAATTTAACAGGTACTGAATTTTTATTTAACGCAATTCAGGTCGAAATTGATGAACTGCCTATGATGTTAATGATCTAAAGCAATTTGATATACAGGATCAACTACAACCTTAACGGCCAAGCCAAACGAAAGGGTAAAAAATGAAAAGACAGGAGAAGAAGGACTGTCCTAAACATATCTCATCAAAATTGATTGATCATCATATGCAGATGTCCAGTTTAGTACAGTATTATCTATTTCATAGTACTCTCTAAGTCAGTCAGTTGAAAACATTCATCACACAAAAGAACCTCAGTCCATCAATCCAAGCATATTCCGAGAATGGAACTCATGCTTGTCTGTCTTTCATACTGGGAAATAAAAAAATATGTTTAGAAATGCCTTCCATTAAGATAAAATAGAAATTGATAAACGCAAAAAAGATAAAAACGTTTAGAAAAGTAATTTGTTCAAATTCCAACGCCCCTATACTAAAATGGAGGAAAACAAGCAAATTTTGCAGCGGAACACCCAATGCATTGATTCATCCCAATTTGTCTTTATCTCACCAAACCAAAAAAAAAGGAAGGGAAAGGGATAAAAGGGAATTCAGAGGACCACATACCCATACATGAAGAGACAACATCCTTAATATGGATTTTCATGCCATCCCCAGAAGCTGGTGCCCCAAACAATCCCATACCAACCATGGGATCATACTTGGACATGCTGTGGGTTGTTGCAGGGATCAACAACCTTCTCAAGGGAGAATTGATACAGAACCTGGAGCGTTGGTGACCACACCTCTGGCAACGCTCCCAAAATTCTCTTTGAAACTAACCTCAACATTCTTTGCTAGATTCCGGATCCTCTTCCTCTCCAAGGTTTCCTCTCCTTCAATTTGCACGTATATAAGGTTCCTCGATTTCTTTTTTTAATTTTTTTATGAAGAATATTATTATTATGTACCATTCTGATTATTCAGTCATATAAACTGTAGTCGATACAACACTTTCTAACCATAGTTATCACCAATTCAAAACCAGCATCAAAACCGTACAAGGAGTAAGCAGTAACGACCATTATGATTATTCAATCATATAAACTGGAGTCAATATAGCACTTTCTAACCGCAGTTATCTCCAATTAAAAACAGCGCCAAAACCATAGGAGGAGTAAACAGTAACAAAGGAATGTTGTCAATGGAGTAGCCAATTAGTGCAAAAAGATATTAGTGAAATAATAAGACTATATCTACTTAGTTTGAGGCTTCCATTCTAAATCTCTCAAGTAAACGCACGCGCAATTCTCCCCAATCGTAGAAGAAAATGCAGAAAAGAGGAGAACATTAGCAGCTGATTCACCCTGATAATTGAAAAGGAAAGTTCTGGTTTTCGAATAGAATAAAATAGCTTATAATGAGTAATTTTAATACAAATACCTGGCATTGACATGAAAGTTCCACAAAATAATGATGTTTTGAAGCAATGAAAGATTAACGAAGAGTATATTCAAATACACACCCTAGACCGATACTTGCTCACCGAACTAAACTAGACGAGGAATAAAAAAGATGTAGAAAATATGTATTAGAGTTAATAATTGATATTTTGACCGTCATTTTTAATTGTATGTGTCTCAGTAATTTTACCGTCAAGCGCACTGTATAAATAGGGGCTACATTCAGACTGTTATGTACAATTTTTCTCATTCCATTAATGAAGTTATATTTTGTTTGCATGCCGCGTTTTGGATGAGTTAGAACAGCAAGGCTCAACATGGTACCAGAGCCATGACATTCGGATCCAAAATCAAGAAAAACCCAAGAACTCAACCCTTTCATTCTGCAGAACGTCATTAACCCTAGCACAGCAATCTCAAGCAAAAAAGATCCATGGGAAATGCAAAGCTTGACAGTGAGATCCTGCCCTTCAACCACCCGCTTTTTCTTCACCTATCCGACACCCAAGGGCAGACAATCATCTCTCATACCCTTGTTGGTGTTGAGAATTACGTTGTCTGGAGCAGAGCCATGAAAATCGCTCTGATGGGGAAGAACAAGGACAATTTCATTGACAAAAATTGCATGCGGGAGTCGCAAGAAGCATCTCGCCAAGAGCAATAGGAGAGATGCAATGCCGTAGTCTTATCTTGGATCATGAATTTGGTGTCAAAGGAGCTGGCCAACGGGATCATTTTCTTCCAGGATGCATACCATGTATGGGTTGATCTGAGGGAAAGGTTTGACAAGAAAATAGGTACAAGAATCTTTTCCTTACACAGAGAGATAAACCAATTGAAACAGGGATCTTCGTCTGTCATGGGTTATTTTTCTTGACTGAGAAAGCTTTGGGAGGAGCAATCTGCTTTCGTTCTGATTCCCTCTTGCTCCTGTGAAACAGCAAAGATTTATGGTGAGGCCATGCAGCAACAGAAGCTTTTGCAGTTTTTGATAGGTCTCAATGAAAGCTACAGCCAGGCGAGAAGCCACATCCTCTTGATGAATCCCTTTCTGACCGTGAATGTTGCTTACGGAATTATGGTTGAGGATGAAGCACAAAGGCTTCTCGTTAATAATGAGAAGAGTCTACCCACTGAAGGAGTTGTAATGTCGGCAAGGGGCAAGGCCGTGGCAGGGGAAGAGGACATGGAGAGAATCCACTAGAGTGTACTCACTGCAACAAAAAAAGGGCATGTGCGTGAGAACTGTTTTCATATTGTGGGATATCCACCCAATTTCAAGAGACAGCCAAGAGAAGGAAATAAATTTTCTAGTGATGCAGAGGCTAATAGCAACATGGCAACCACAGCAGGACTAACATTCACACAAGAGCAATATGAGAAGATTTTAGAACTACTGAAGAAGGATGTGAAGCCTGCAGTTAATGGAGTCACGGGTACAGGTTTGGCTAACTCTTCAATGCATGCATTATCACATATTAATTGGATATTAGAATCAGGTGCCACAGTCCATATGGTAGGAAATATAGAGATCTTAAGGAATTGTAGAAAATATAACGGGCCAATTAAGTCTATAAAGATACCAGATGGAAATCATGTAGGTGTTACACATATTGGTTATGCTGGAATTACTGATGATGTTACATTAACTGATTTTTTATATACACCTTAATTAAAGTTTAATTTGATATCCATACCTAGATTAACCAAAGAGTATAAATTTATTGCATCATTCTTTCTTGATCATTGGATCTTGTAGGACCTTCAGGGTGGGAGGGTGAAGCTGACTAGTAATATGTGTTCATGATTATATACTTTTAGTTCACCTAAGTACTTGTTCCCCATGAATTCTTCATCTGTAAACACAATCCAAAAGGACTGTATTAAAAGGAAAATATCATATGTATGCTTATGGCACTGTGGACTAGGACACGCCCTATTATCTATTATGAGGCATTTAAATCTTGTAAGTGATAAAGGCAATGATGATCATAATTGTGAAATTTGCATTCAGTCTAAGCAAACAAAATTTCCTTTCACAACTGCTGCATCAAATCAAAGTACTATTTTGAATTGTTACATATTGATGTGTGGAGTCCTTATCGGACTGCAACACATTAGGGACATAGATATTTCTTGACAATAGTAGATGATTATTCAAGAGGAACATGGATTTTTCTGATGAGATGCAAATCTGAAACCATGATGAACATAAATCATTTCGTTGCACATGTATTAACTCAATTCTCCATAAAAATTAAAAGGATCAGAACAGATAATGGTACTAAATTTACAAATCATGAGTTGAAATCTTATTTTTGTGAAAATGGGATTGTGCATGAGACTAGTTGCTCATATACTCTTGAACAAAATGGGGTGGTTGAGAGGAAGCATAGAACAATAATGCAAATAACAAGAAGCCTAATTATGCAACTTGGCGTACCAAACATTTACTGGGGTGAGTGTTGTACTTATGGCAACATATTTGGTCAATAGAATACCATCTAAGGTGATAGGATACAAGACACCTTATGAAATAATCTATAGACACACACCACACCTAGATAATCTTAAAGTATTTGGATCTTTGGCATATGCCACGGATCTGAAAGTCAGTGATAAATTAAAAGGAAGGTTAATAGCTTCAATGTTCCTAGGGTACCCAAAACACCAAAAAGGTTTTTTACTTCTTGATCTGCAAGAGAAAAATATATTTGTAAGTAGACATGTAACTTTCATTGAAGACTGATTTCCCTTTAAAGAAAATACACCCAGTGATTAAGGGGGAGTAGGTAGAGATCTAAGGGAGATGTTCTGGTTTGAACCTCTAGAGTTCCCAATATAAAATCATGAAACTAGAGATAGTTCAAACTAGTAGAATCAGTGTGCAGAAAGAGGGGAAGATCCTGTTCCACAAATTGAAAATCATGGTGATAGAGCGCTTTTAGATCCAAGATCAGGTAGGAGTACAAGAGAGCGTCGTCCCCTAATATGGTCAAACGATTAGGTATGTTCTGCACTACATCCTAATATAAATAATGAGAAGATTAAGAAATTCAAATATCCAATTGCTGATTATATTTCCTATAGTAATGTGTCAAATGATTCTTTGGGATTTTTATGTTCAATTGATTCTATAATGGAACCAACTAATTATCAAGTGGCCAGAAACAGTCCTAAATGGATGAAGTCCATGAAAGCTAAAATGAAAGCCCTTGAGGACAATAAAACTTGGGAAGTGGTACCATTGCCTAAAGGAAAGAAAACCATAGGATGTAAATGGGTGTTTAGAGTTAAATATACATAAGATGGAACCATTGGTAAATATAAGGCTAGACTTGTGGCCAAGGGGTACAATCAAATAGAAGGGATAGACTATCATGATACATTCTCTCCTGTTGTTAAGATGTTCGATGTGAGAGTAATATTAAAATTGGATGTTGTTGGTAATTGGAACCTCTATCAAATGGATGTACATAATTCATTCTTGCAAGAGAATTTGAAGGAAGAAATATACATGGATATACCTTAGGGTTTTGAAAGCAAGGGGGAGAATCTGGTTTGTAAATTGAATAAGTCACTTTATGGGTTAAAACAAGCATCTAGACAATGGAATCAAAGATTGTCTAGAGCATTGATAGAGGGAGATTTTAAACAAAGCAAACAAGATTACTCACTCTTTACTATGAACTGTGATGATGGAACCTGTATGTTGATGATCTTTTGATAACTGGAAGTTTAGAATCAGGTGTTAAAAAGGCAAAAAGGCTTTTAATTGACAATTTTAAAATAAAGGATCTAGGTATGATAAGGTATTTTCTTAGGGTAGAGATTGCAAAATAAAAAAAAAGGGCATTGTTTTATCTCAAATAAAGTATACACTTGATCTTTTGGCTGAAACAGGAATGAGTGTCTGCAAATCGTTAGGAGTCCCAATGCCACAGAACCTGAAACTCAGGGTGTATGAAAAGAAAAAGGATAAGGAAGATGTGCTGCTGAAGGACCCTGATAAATATCGACGCCTCTTAGGTAAATTAATTTATTTAATAATGACTCGATCTGACATTTGCTTTTCTGTGCAGACCTTAAGTCAATTCATGCAAACACCTACTAAAACACATATGGCAGTAGGCATGGGAGTTGTGAGGTACTTGAAAGGAAGTCTAGGACTTGGGATTCTGATAAGTTTAGAGGGAGACACAGCATTGGAGTGCTTCTGTGACTCAGATTGGGCTTCTTGCAGCATCACACGATGCTCAGTTACATGCTATCTATTAAAACTTGGTGGGTCTTTGATAATGTGGAAAGCTAACAAGCAAAGTACGGTGTCAAAGTCTTCAGCCGAAGCAGAATATAGGGCACTCAGCATGACAGTTTCTGAAATAGTTTGGGGCCGTGGTTTTTAAGGGATTTAAATGTATTACATGAGAAACCAGTGAAAGTCTATTGTGATAGCCAAACAGCGATTCATATTGCAGCAAATCCAGTGTATCATGGAGGACGAAGTACATTGAGGTGGATTGTCATTTTGTGAGAGAAAAGTGGGAAAAGAAAGAAATAGATCTACAACATGTAAGATCAAAGAACCAGCAAGCAGATCTACTTACGAAAGTAGTTGGAAAGGATGTTCAAACATATTTGTTGCGCAAGTTAGGGACTATCGACATTTTCTCACCCTAAACTTGAGGGGGAGTGTAGGAAATATGTATTAGAGTTAATAATTGATATTTTTACCTTCATTTTTAACTGTATGTGTCTCAGTAAGTTTACCTTCAAGTGCACTTTATAAATAGGGCTACGTTCAGAGTGTTATGTACAATTTTTCTCATTCCATTAATGAAGTTATATTTTGTTTGCACGTTGCGTTTTGGATGAGTTAGAAAGGCAAGGCTCAACAATGACAAACAAAGATCGGAGCCTAAGAGATAAAAGTGGGGACCGACGAGGAATACGAAGGTTGAGTGAAAGAGTACCTAACTAAAGACGATGAAGACAAAACTGAGAGTGCCAAGCACCTGACAGCTGTGAGAGATTGGCGACGACGAGTACCGGCGAACAGTGAGGGAGGAGAGTGGCGAGAGATCTGTGAATGAGCAGCGAGTAGGGCCGAGAACTCGATACAGGTCAGCCTAATTTTCCAATATTTTATTTTTAGGTAGATTTGAGCTGAGAAGATTAGAGGGAAAATGGCTCAGTGATTTTACACTAAAGCGTGAAAAAATGGGCCAAATTTTGCATAATGTATATTTCAGAACTTTTTATTTTTAATAACTTTTCGATCTAGTCATATATTCAACTTTTCATTATAAATGTCTAACACCAACGGGAGAGGTGTCTAAATTAATAAGTAATAATATCTCAAAAGTTAAAAAAGATTCCTTCAATATTAAGCAGGAAAACTTTCAAAAAACATTATTCATATGATCCTGAATGTAAGATGCTTATCTAAGTTGAGCAGAGTAAAGAAATTACTTAATTATTTTCTTTTATTCTAATTATAAGAGTTAATTAATTTTTTTAAATATACTAAGAAAACTAAATAAATTAGTTAATTATAACTAAATCTAATTTCTCAAGATAAATTTATATTATATACTTCTCAATCTGACTAATTAGTTAACTAATTTTTATATTAGTTATAATTAATTAACTTATTTGACTTCTTTAGTATATTAAAGAAAATGAACTGATTCTTATAATTAAGATTAAAGGTAGTATAATATATGTCTTAATCTCTTTAAAATACTTCTCTCTAATATTGGATTATATATAAATTTATAAGTTAAATAAATTAGTTTAGAAAAAATAATAAATAAGAGATAAATTGATTTAACATTAGGATCAAAATCTAAATTATTATTTTTTGAGAATTTTCTCTTATGATATTGTTGATGCAATTTTTTGTCTTATGGGCACTAACAACGTTATGAATTGAGGACGTATAAGCTAAGTATATATATCTTTCTATCAAAAAAATTTCCTATTCATATTGATCTGCCATGGAGTCTTGGTTTTTAGAAGGAGATGAAGATCTGCCGAGTAGTGCCGATGGTGGTTTACGATTAACCATCTAAATTTTGTCCTTTCCCGCTTTCCCTCCTTTTTTCCATGTCCATGTCAACATGGGTTAAACACTTCTTCTTGTTTGTTTTTAGCCACTTTAGCCTATCCAGTCTAACGGTGTTACACGTAGACAAATTTAACATTATTAACTTAGTTCTAAATACTTTTTAAATTACATAGACTAATGGTTATAGATAGAGTAAATTTAAAGGATTAAAATTAAAAAATAAATAAATTTTAGAACTAAAATTAAAATAAAAACAAACTATAAGGTTAATAATGATATTAATCTTTAAATCTACAAAGAAGCCAATCCAACTTGATCTAGCTGTACGTTACCACATTCCAGACAGGGTTTTGCGCAATTTGTTGGAAGATAATATCCTCCCCTTTTCCCCCATTCATGTTCCTATATGTGTAGTTTCTCCGGTTGCTATATTGCCCACAGGATCAACTTTTTAATCAATCAATATATAATAAAAATAAAATTTATATACTCCAGTTTTATATATATGATCTAATTATAAAGTTAATTTTAATCATAAATATAATACATCTATCCCATATTTATCTATTTTTTCTAAAATTGCCTATATTAATAATTTTTCAATTACAATAAGTAAGAAAATAAGAGATAAAGGAAATTAAGGAGGATAGTTATAGTACTATAAAAAAAATTATGTTATATTAAATAACTTTTTTATTCTAATTAAATTAATTAATTAGATCTTATATTAAGAATCAAACGATTATATATATTATACTCTATCTAATCCAAATTATAAGAGCTAATCACCCTCTTTTTTAACATTAAAAAAGTCAAATAGATTAGTTAATTATAATCAAATATAATCTCTCAAAATAATATTATATACTATTAAATTTATTTAAATTAATTAATTAATTTTTATTTTAATTATAATTAATAAATTAATTTTTTTAATATATTTAAAAAATTAACTAATATAATTGGGATATAAATTAATTATTCTAATCGAAAATTGGCCCCCCAAGATTTGAGGTTGTCTCCCTCTGTCACCGCTTGGACTTTTTGGCGACCTATGACCCGTGCTTCATTCATTAGAGTCTTTTTTGCGTGTGCTGTGATATTAGCCGTCACGTGTTTTGTGTGCCACCCCCACCCCACACCCCCGCGCGCGCAAAAACTAATTAATTAATTAGATAAATTAAAAAATTAAAAAAAATATTAATTATAATAAATATAATATAATTAGTACCATAATACTCATTACTCTCCTGGATGTACACTGTTTAAATAGATTTTTTAATCTTTTAAATTTAAAATATTAATTAATAATTTTTATATAAAAATTATTTTTTAAAAAATTTAAAATAATTTTTTTATTTTATATTTTGTACGCATTAAATAATTTGTTATTTATAAAAAATTAATTTGAACTAATTTGGATAGTTGGTAGTGGCGATGAGCCGAAGATGTTCATGATTGCTATCAGTGTTGAAACTGTTATAGCATATCTTCATATCCACATACTACGGCTCTTTTGCCAGAAATCATCGTATTGGTGCCTCTCATTATACCATCAAGGAGAGCGTGCCGATAACACTACAACACAAATATATAACATTAGTCAATTGGCCAAATTTGCATCATATTTATATGATCTAAGGGTTCACACTGGGCATGAGGAAGTTGACTAGTCAAAGGTGCCCTCATGAAATTTACCATCTTAACAAGTTGCACTTTTATTTCTATTTTTTTTTATTTTAGTAAAGTGCAAGTTTTGGTAAGCTGTATTCTCTTTTCAGACTCAATTAGTTGTCATCAACCAAGGTTTAATTCCATCCCAAGTTGATTCCCTCCATTCATAATTTTAATTCTTCCTTCTTCACACCTCAACAGGCTTGACGCTAACTTATAAATGCTAGGAGTTCAGGGATTCTATTTTATTTTTTTATTTTAACTAGTGAAAACATGCCCATGCCTTGTTGCATGAATAATGTGAAACGACATTTTAAATTATATATATATATATATATATATATTTTATCAACATGGTTTCTCTATCAGAATATGCTAGTACTCACAATGTGATGAATTGATATTTAAATTTTTATTATAACAAGTGCCTATATTTAGTGCTTAACAGTATTTCTAATAGTATTATTTTCAATAGGATGATACATATACTTAAAAAAATAATTATCCTCTGGTCCTTAATATAGGAATTAATTGAGGAGTTGACATTGATCATAAATATAAGATGGATTTATTATATTTATCAATATTTCCTAAATATCCCTATTAATACTCTCTCAACTATAATCAAAATAAAAGTAGGAGAGTGTAAGTTAAGAAAGATATTTAGAGTATTTTAAGAAAAATATGAGATGATAATTAACTTAATCTGATTAAATATATAAAATAAATCATATATTAAGTAGCATAAAAGAGTGGAGGAGTAACACGTATTTTTTTTAGTCCAAATATAGTATATGATGAGGTAAAAATAGATAAATGTATATTGACAAAATGTTGAAATGGTTGACAACATATTAAAATATTAAAAAAAAAAAGATAACCTTACACATTCGCCTGAAGGTAACTGTAATTCTGATATGGAAAATGACAATCGTGATGTTAATTTCTTGTTTCAGTTCGATTTGCGTTAATTACTGCCGGGTCATTTAGGATAGTTGACTAGTCAAGCCACGTATCTTCCATCCACTTGCACTAGATTTTTAGCAATTAATTCATTATTTTTTATTTCTTATTTTATAGCTTACAATAATCCTAGCCCTTCATTAGTTGACCAGAAAATTAGAAATTGTCTCACCAACCTAGACTTTCCATGTCCACCTCTCATTCTCTATCTTCATTTTCTCTCATCTTCTCTATCCTCCATATCACCATCTAACTGCAGTATTCCACCTCATTACTCATAATCCATCTCAATATTCCCTAGAATCCATCCTTGATCATTAAAATTCCTCTCGATTTGATGGTGTGGGTTGCAAATCCGTGGCTGTTTCAAGGAGTTTAGAGCGTGATCATCTTCTTCGATCTCTGAGGCGCATCGATCCATGGCCAAGCAAAGGTAAGAGGATTTGTGGAGCTTTGATCGTCGTCCTTCCTTCCATGAGAGGTTAATTAGCTAGAGAGCGTCAGCCTTGGGAGTGATTTGATTTAACTGTCTCTTAGTTAAAAAGGATATAAAAATTCTCAATAACTCGTAACATAGGGAAATGAGCCTCTCTATTACGAGCCTTTTTCATTGCCTTTTCATATAGTTAAGATAGCATTGTATCATTTTTTGTTTTTAATATATAATTAGACTAGTGTTTAGCATCTAAATGAAATCATTTTGACTAAATAAAGAGGCATCGGAAAATGTCTACAATGGAGAAACTCCTTTCCCATAACATGTGCCTAAAGAAGAAGGAAAATTACGGGAGAACGGTGGAGTTTTCCTTGGTTTTTTTTTTGTTTAGTATTTTTATTTTTGACCATTATTAAATTTCAGTAGCCTTAACAGTGAAGACTCCCCCCAACAGTGAAGACTTCAATTTTTTTTTCTTTTTATTACTACTACTACTATTATTATTATTTCATAAAAGGAAGAAAAAAATGTTCTCGTCCTATCAGGATATTCCTTTTGTTTTTTTAATAACAGGATATTATATTCTAATCATGAAGGAAGGTCGTTGTTTTGTGTGCTAACAAAAAATATTCAAAGGCAAAGGGGACAGAGGAAAATATTCAAAGTCTATTCATGTAATTTTTATTTTCTTTTAATATAATTGAAATTTTTATCTTTTTTTTTTTTAAAAATCAGACACTCTATCTCTAACCCTTTATTAAAACAATTTTTTGTTTGTTCTGTTATTTTTATACCATATAAGGGAAGAAACGTAAGTATGGATGCGATTGTTGAATTTTGCGGTAGGAAAAATGATTCTGCACAGAATTATTATTGATACAGAAAATTGAGAATTCACGAATCAAAACAACAGCAGCAAGAGAAATCAAAACTTACAAATTAAGACGGATCGTTGTGAGTCTTTTTCTCTGAGACTTTATTTAACCCCAAATAGGAGGTATTGGAATATCTATGGAAACTTTGGGAGCTAATGGGATATCGATGGAAACTTTGGGACCTGTGAGATCTATGCTCACTTTAGTATCCCTAATGACACGCAGGACGAACATGCCAAAAAGTGAGCAAGCTTGAACAACCATTTCCAATATCTTCTTCTTATCAAACACATTATCATCAGCCTCTCCTTCGGTCTCTTCTTCTTCGATCGTCTCTACGCTAGTCGCCGGAAGGCGAAGAGCAGACACCTTATTATATTCAAAAAGCTCAGACATCAAAACATAAACCTCGGTCTCGTAGTTGTCAGTTCCCCTCTTTCTCCACAACACAAGCATAGCATTAGCAACCACATGATGGATTGTACATGAACAAGACAACATAAAACTAGGGTTTCCAGTGTTACTCAATACCATGCTATTAAAATCAACTATCGGATCCATGTTGTAAATAACGACGTCGTTCTTCATCTTCTTTACCTGCACAACGATATTGCCCTTGTAGTAGATACCGGTCACCAGTATGTCTGCCCCAGAAATCGTCATATTGGTGGTGACTCCACTCAGAATAACAAGAGGGCATAACCCAAAGCACTGTTAACACAAACATTCAACATATCATATATAATGAAAGAGAGGACAATTGCGAATATCACTACAAAAAAATTGATTTTCAGCGGCGACAGCACAAAAGTCGCCGCTAAATCGCCGCCTATGAGACTGTCGCCTATATACATTTGCGGCGACAACTGAAAGTCGCCACTAAATATCAATAATTAGTGGCGACAATAAGTCGCCGCTGAATGTCAATCATTAGCGGCGACAATATGTCGCCACTAAAGGTAAGTCAAAGGCGGCGACAAAAGTCGCCACCTAAAGCGTGAAGGTGGATCTGTGGCGACAATTTTGTCGCCGCTGAAAGTTGATTTTTTAAAAAAAAAATTCTAAAAATTTTTCTTATATAAAAAATATATAATTTAATCTAAAAAATAATGATAAATAACTAAATAAATAAATCAAAATATAATTTCATGTATAAATAATTTCAATTATTGAAATACTTAAAATTAAAATAAAATTGTTCATTTTATACATAAATATTATATAGAATGATCAATAGTGGGAGTAGAAGAAGTAGGTGCATGTGGTTGTCTCCTCTGCATCAAGGTAGCAAATTGAGCTTGTATCTTTTGCTCCATTTGTTCCATTTGTCTTTGCTCAAATTGCACACTCTTCTTGCATCTTTGCATGCTCTTCTTCCATCTTTGCACACTCTGCGTCCATTTTTTCTCTCTCCTCTTGAAATTTTTTATCAAACTCTTCCTGCAATTGGGCACGCACACTCTGAACAACTGAACTATTACTAGATTGAGGGCAATTTCTCTTCCTTGAAGGCTCTGCTCTATACCCTTTTCCTCTTACATACCCTGACCTCTCATCAAGAACTGTCGTCAATATTTCTTCTGACGTCATTCGAGCATCGCTCTCTAAATCTTGGTCTTGCTGCTGAGAAAGTTCGTGCATACGACTCTATAAATAAACATATGAAAATATTAGAATAATAATAAAAAAATCAAAATAAAATAAAATACAATGCATACATGAATATGTTTAGAGTGTGGATCAACCCATACTACTAGTCCATCTAATGTCTTCCTAGTATGCGTTATCTCCCATAGCAGGTCAGGAGGGGTAGGTTGTCCAGTAATAGGATCTCTCTACAAAATAATAATATATAAAATACAAACAATAGATTTTAAAATAAAAAATGATTAAAAACTTAAATTATAGTGATGATAGATTGAACTTACTGTAGCAAATTCAATCTCTGCAAATGATCGAGGACCACAAGTATGTTTAGTCATTTGTTTTTCTCAATTTATCATATTTCTTGCACTTTTATTCTACAACAAAATTTTTGAAATTGTTGTTTTCTCTCCAAATACACTCTTAAGTTCTACACGGTAGCCAATGTGATATCATACATGACAATCACATCATAGGTGGCATCTATAGTCCTCAATGGTGATGTGTCCATGTCATTTAAAAAGGATCCAAGCAATCTTCTGTATGCATTGAAGGCTCAAGAATTAGAAACACAATAAGGAGCAGAAGAATCAAGAGGCTAGATAGAACATTTAGGTTTCAATTTGATACATTAAAGACACAAAATATTAGTATACAATCTTGAAGGTGCAAAATGTAGTCTTAATGAATACCCATAAAAGCTTGAGTCCATAGCAAAACATGAATATCCATAAAATTGATGTGGCATAAGTATGGAAGAAGTTTTGACGTGTTGACTCAAACAACAAGCTCCCTCATAATAGAAATCTAACAGTACGTTGTTACCAAATCTTTTTATGTCAAGTTGATTATTTTAATTATATTTTAAAGTATTTTCAGTCCATTTTATTTCATTCATCACAGCCACACGCATCTCTCTATATAATATATCAATCCATTTCATTTCTCACAAAATTTGATCACAATTGCCATGACAGAACCTCAAGAATTGCAGATTTCCATAATTGGTATGTCAACATTCTCATCTTTTAAACTATCATATCTCTTCTGTTCATATATCACATGTCACTCTGCAGAAATTTACTCAACATATACAGATGATCTCTCCTTACACACACACTCACACATATTTAAAATTGATGTTCAAAGCTTTTTTAATTTGTATCCATGAAAAATACATGCTTGAAATCAAACTGCATGACAAGGATGCATCAGAGGAATAGCATGGTTTCAATATGATGTTCAATGATTTATAAGACGACATGAACCTGAAACAAAGCCATCTTTGATAAATCCAACTACAGATTCACAAAAGACAAAATGCTCCAAGTTTTAGAATATACAATATGACCACCTATATATGTATAGCTAATGGATCGATCGTTTGAATTGTTTTCTTAGAATCTGATGATGGAGCCAAAGACAAGAATAAATATGGTGATACAGAGACTGATGCAGCCAAGAAAACAAATCCCAATGGAGATACCGATGAATTCCCTAATGAAGCAAGCACCACAATCAATGAAAACTAAAACTAAGCTATTCACAACATGTTTAAGAGGAAAATTTATTAGTTTTGATGGGAATGATGACACGCCTTTAATATAACCAAATACAAGCAGATTGGTTCTTTCCACGAAGCTACATAGCTTGAGATTAAAGCTTGATTCCACATTTTCAAGCTTCATTAATTACATAAGAAGTGATTCAACCTCAAAACCCCAAATTTAAACGGTGACAAACACTTCAAATTGCCGACGACGTCACGCGATAATCGAAAGAAAAATCAGAGACAGATTGGATAAGCAGTCGGAGAACTCACCTCAAATTGCCGACGACGTCACAAGCTCGCTCTCCGTCCTCCGGTCACTCCTCTAACGTCACAATCCTTCAGCCGTTCGCTCGTGGTCTGCCTCTGTCTCTCGCTCTCACAGTTCTTTTTCGCGTCGACGAGAAATAAGGAACAAAAGGGGAACCCTAAGATATAAACATGTTTCAGCGGCGACAAATCAAAGTCGCCGTTGATATACCCCTTCAGCGGCGACTATATTCTGTCGCCGCTAAAAGTCTAAATATTTTTAAAAAATAATTCTCTTAATAAAAAATAATTTTTTTCCTCCAATAACTTTTTTAACTCATTATAAAATTTTTATAAATTTTTTAAATAAATAATAACCTCTAACTATTTTTCTTAAATTTTATAAGAAAATAGTTCTTTAATTCTCAAAAAATAGTTACTAAATCATTTGGGTCTCTTTTCAGAAAAAAAAACTCTTTTATAATTTTCTAAATCCCCAAAATATTCATTTTATTATTTTTTTCTTAACCTCAATATATTTTTTATGATAATTATTTTATTCATTTTTTTTCTAAAATTTCACTCTTAACAATTTTTAATTTCAGACAAATACAATTAAACTCAATAATATCTTATAAACTCTTTCTATAAAAGTTTAGATGTTATATGAAATATAGCAACAAAGTGCATATGCAACATCAATTAAAAATTTATGTATGTTCATATGTATTTAAAGTATATTATTTCTCCTCATCTGTCTCACACATACATCTCCCTCTATCTAGAATCTTTCTTTACTATAATAACATGTTAAATTTCTTCTTTTTTTATTTTAAAAATTAAATTATTCAATAATTTAATTATATATATTAGATAGTTGTTTTAAACCCATTGGAGGGGAAAGAATTGTATTAAAACTTTTAGCGGCGACTAATGGATATAAAAGTCACCGCTGAATATAACCTTCTGCGGCGACAAAAAATTATCGCCGCAGAATTCTTGACCTTTTGCGGCGACAATTAGTGTCGTCGCAGAAAAGTGGCACTGAGTTTTTAGTATTAGCGGCGACAAAGTGAAATCATCGCTAAAAGTCTTTCTTTCAGCAGCGACATATCATTGTCGCCGCTAAAAGCTTTACTTTCAGCAACGACATTTCTGTCACCGCAGATATTCAGGACTTTTAGCGTCGACAAGTAAAGTCGCCGCTGAAAGTCAATTTTCAGCGGCGACATGTTTTGTCGCCGCTGAAAAGTAAAATATTACCGCTGAAAAGTCGTGGCCAAATCTTCATTTTTTTGTAGTGTATGATAAAAAATTGGAGAACGCCGACCAGTATGTGCAGGAAAAAATGGCTTGTAATCGGGCAAGCAGAAGAATTTTATTTTATTGCCAGAGTCTACCAGGTTCGAAGTCATTAGATCAGAAGAATTATTGACTCTGTAGCTCCTATGAAGTTAACAGAAATTTGAAATCTGAAACAGATCTAACTATACGTTGTAACAGATAGTTAACTTGCTCTTGGTGACAGAGTCGTTGAAGATATTGATGGAAGAGACCCCACCGAGTATCTCCTGCATCTCATCAATATTCACCTCCTTCCAAGCGACCGCGCCGGCACCGGCGACATTCTGGGTGGAGAAGATGATGTTGCCGTTGCAGCAGCGATTTTCAGCTCCGAACTCAACGCCGGAAGCCTCGAGACAGCTGAGTATTGGGAACTCGTCTTTGCCAAGAAGCCAATCCATGCCATTAGAGAAGAAAAAAGCCCTGAGAAAAAGAGAGGGAATGTGAAGAGGAAGGGGAAGAAATTTGAGGATGGGGGTATTTGGGGAGGGGGGATATATACACCGTTCCCTATCCATAAGCCTAGTACGTACAACCCAATTGTTTTCCTGTAATCCTACATCGCTGCCTTTGTTATTGTACTTTCTGTTTCTCTCTCTCAACCCCTTGCGGTCTACGACCTTTAATATAAAGTTCTTTTGTTTTCTTTTTTCTATGCCTAAAAGAAGTCGTATTCTCCAATATAGAATATAGAAAGGGAAAATTGCACAAAACAATTAATTATAAAAAAATTGCAATGAAGTCGTATTCTCCACTGCTTTCTTTTGTTTGTTTTTCTGTTAGCTTTGTTGTACTGTGTTTAAAAAATTAGATGCCCATGAAATGAAGGATTGTTTGGTTTTAAAAATTTGTTAGTTTTAGTTTTTGTTGGTTCATATAATTATGAATTTGTGAATATTTGATACCAAGCAAACAAACATCGGGCGGGAGCTTTAGTCTCTAAATAAAAAAACTAAACCTTTAGCACTTGGCAGATCTTCATCTCCTTAAAACTAAATCTCCATGGCAGATCAATAAATAGAAAAAACTTCCAATAAAAAAGATACATATACTTAGCCTATACCTCTTCTTCATTGCACATTCGATCTGACGACCCTTTGACTCTATAGCTGCACGTACAGCTGCTATGAGATCAGAGCTTACCTCGTTCTCCTTCATGTGCGTCTGAATCTTCGTCAGCCCGTTGCGTCCCGTCCAGTTCCCATCTCCTAAGCTGAAATCTCCGGTACCGTTAGCGGCCATCTTCGTCTCTCTGCAAACAAAAATCCGTCATCACTTATTCAAAACAGTGCACAGAATAACAAAACGAATAACGGGAAGAAGAGAGAGAAAGGAACTGTTGATTTGGAGGAGGATGGGAGAATGAGGAATGGGAAGAAGGTGACAGAGGAAGTTGTCCTTTTAAAGCGTCGGAGTTGCTTAACCGCCATTCACCCTGACTATTAGTGAATAGGGAGGACAATTGAAGAAAGCCGGATGAGTCATAGCTTATGACCTGCCTGGCCCATCTTCACCTACTTCTAGAAACTAAACTCCATCAATAAATAGAAAAAACTTCCAATCATGTATTTAAAATTATAAAATTAATTTTAATTTTAAATATAAAATTTATTTTTTATATTTAGAATTTTTTTATAAATTAATATTATTAATATTATCTCAATAATAATTAAATAAAATATAAATATAGAAAGTTAATAAAGATAATTATAATATTTTAAATAAAATAAAATATATTAATTATTTTTTTTTAAATTTAATTAATTTAATTAAATATATTATATATTAAGAATAGGATAAATAGTTAAATTCATATAGGATAAATAGGATAATATGGCAAATATAAAGTGTGACATGGATGCCATGTGGCATGGCTCACCGTACAAAGCCACTGCTGACAAGAAAACAAAACACGCTTTAAGTGAAAAAATTGAATGGCCTTTGCTTTTCCACGCGTCACCCCAACCCGCCCTGATTGCTGAATTTAGACTATATATTTAGCGTTTGACTATAAAATTATTAGTTAAATTAGAACATTCACGGTCAGTCAAATGTGTGTTCCGCTGTATAGTTTAAAAAGTTTTTTTGAGTAAAATTTTAATTTATTTTTTTTTTAAATAAATTATTATATTTATCTAAAAATAATTTTGGCTAAAATTATAATTTAAAATTATAATTTTGAATAAGCTACTAAATTTTATAATATTAAAAGAACTTATAGATTATCTAATTACTATCTTACCCTTATTTTTTTACACCATCTCTTCTTTTTCATCCCTCTTCTCTACCATCTCTCCTCTCTCATCTCTTCTCTCTCATCTCTACTCTATCTCCTCTCTCCTATTTCTTTTCTACACTCTCTTTTCTATCATCTCTCGTACTTTTAATCAAATCATACATTTTTTAGTAATTTATTAATCATCCAAATATCTTTATTTTTAAAATATATTTTTCCCCAAATCTATTTTTTAAAATTTATTATTTTTAGAATATATTCTCTAAAAACTAATCTAAATATATCCTAAATATTTAGTGATTAACATATAATTTTAAAATAAATTATAAACTCATTTTTATTTATTAAACTTTGATAAGTTTTGTGAAAACATAGGGGGTATTTTTTAGAGTTTTCTTTGGCAAGCTTTTTTTTATTAAGTTTTTATAGGTTTTATTTAAAAAAAAGTAGGTCGACGCCTCACATGCTAATTATTGTTAGGGATGTGTATGAATAGGGTTGGGCTAGGTAGAGCAGCACCTTACCTGGTGCCTTGTCCAAAAAATATATGGGTTACATTTTACAGCCCGATGCTAACAATTTTGGGCTGGGTATGAGCAGGTTGGTCATGGGCTGGCTGGGTATATCCAAATCGTGATGTCACGTTTATATTGTGAAAAAAATCTGCAATTATGAACTTCTAAAATAATACCATATTCATGTGTCTTCAAGAGTTAAATAATATCTATAATTCACTAAGAATAAGAGAACAAAGATAATAATTAAAATCTTGAGATCCATTGCATATAAAAAATAAACGTTGAAATCTAAATAGTTTGTAATTATAACTTTGCATCAATCTCCCTAATATTGACAAAGATAAAGCATCTAAAAAATAAATTAAATAGTTATAATTTGTAATGTAATCATATGATAATTAACAAAGTTAAAAAAAGAAGAAAAATTAGTATAGTTATAAATATTAAAAGATACAACTTACCTACTTAAATACTTATATTTCTAAAATTATCTTATAGTCACTAGTAGCTATCATATTCTCCCTTCTAAGATAGAGAAAAAAAAAATAAAAGAAAGGGTGCTTATGGGTAGGGTAGGGCAGCCCCTATGCCCGGTGCCCAGCTCGAAAAATACATAGGCTATATTTTGTAGCCCGATGCCTAGCCCTGCCCTATATTTGTCGGGCTGGGCAAAGTATTTTTATTGCGAGTTGGGCAGGGCATATCAAGCCACAGATTTTATGCATAGCCCTAATTATTGCCCTCCACTTATCTGCCACTTGCTACTATGAAATCCCTTCACTTAAATATGCAACCAATCCCACAAGTTAAATTATTTTAATAATATTGATTTACAGAGGATGTCACATGCCAAGTGTTCTGTTAGGACTGAGGTGAATGGAGAATTATATGCAAAATAGCCAACTCAAATATTATCATATAAGTAGATAATTTTATTGAGTCTATTTAGATAAGAGTTTAAAAAAATATTTATAAAAAAAATTTAGGCAACTTTTAGAAAAGAATTTCTGGAGAAGAGTTTATAAAAAAATAATTTTAAATAAATGAGTGTTTGTATAATTATTTTTAGAATTACTTTTATTATTGGTAAATTATTAAAAAATATATGATTATTAAATATAAGAGAGATGAGAGATGACGTAGAAAAGAAAGAAGAGATGAGAGATAGTGTATAAAAGAGATGAGAGAGGAGAGAGGGTGTAGAAGAGAGAGAAGAGATGATGTAGAAAAAATAAAGGTAATATAGTAATTGGTTAGTCTATAAATTCTTTACTCTGACTAGTTTATCTAAAATTTTAATTTTAAATTATAATTTAATCTAAAAATACTTTTGAATAAATATAACTATTTATTTTAAAATTATTATAAACTTAAGTTTTACTCAAAAGAATTTTTAAAACTTAATTTTTGAGAGAAACTAAATATACGTGTTGAAATTCAAATGAAAAGCTTATCTAAAATTATATGTAATATAGTAATCGGTTAGTTCATAAATTTTTTATTAATAAATATAATTATTTATTTTAAAATTCTTTTGAACTTAAGTTTTATTTAAAAGAATTTTTAAAACTTAAATTTTGAGAGAAACCAAGTGTACACGTTGAAATCCAAACGAGAAGCAACCTCACTCTCATGCAACAAATATATCTCTAAATTTCCTCTGGTTTATTTTCTACTAAATGCTTCTGTTGTTTTTTACAATGAATAATACGGGGCCTCAGCCCTCTTTATTAGTTCATTATCAAACGTGGGACTGCAACTCCCACCAAATCTCTATACAAAAAATTTCTGTAACTTTCGAGGTGGTTCATCATAAAATATCTCCACCTCTTCTAACTCAAGTTTGCAAGCCAATCCGCCCACGAGTAACCTCCTCGTATAGAGGTCTACATTGATAAAATGAAGACAATATATATAATCATATATAAATATATTAAAGATAAAATTATAATTTTATAAGATAATATATATTAAAATTTTATATTTAAAATTAAAATAAATTTAATATTTAACCCTTATATTTAAAATTAATAAGAATAATTTATATTGAATAGACGTTTATTAAAAAAATCAGTTTGATAAAATAATCCTTATTTGAATGACATAATTAAAAGGTAGGTTTAGATATAAAATAATTAAGAAGGACACGAGTTTATTAATTATATATATTATGTATATAATGTAATAATTTTAAGATAAATATTAAAATTAAAATTGTAAAAATAAATGCGACGCAAGGGGATGTTTCCTCTGCACTTCGAAGTCATATTTGGACGGCAAGGTGACAGGGTTATATAAAACATGAATGGGGGTGGATAGGGGTGTCTAAAGTTGTCCCAATTTAATAACAAATATTTTGGGATGAATCTATCCTATTTTATAAAAGATTAGGACGATAATATATCAAGTCGAAATATTACGATTCTCAATCTAACTCTTAGGACTCTCGTCCTGTTCTGGTCATATTTTTTTATAAAAAAATAGAAAATATCTCTCACCCTTCCCCTGACACTCGCTCACTTTGTCTTAGTCTTCAGTAGCGCCAGCAGCTTTCGCCACTCGTCACTCTCACTTCCTCCCTCAGTCAGCCAGTCCCCCTCCCCTCACGGTGTCTCGCGCTCCTCATGGCCTCGCTAGCTCCTCTGTGACACTCCCCCAGTTATCTCAAGCTTTAGGTAGGATACTCAGAACCTCCTGACCCGTTCTGTGAATACTCCTAATAATGATAATTGATGATAAATAATTGCCCCATATTTCGCTCTCTCTAGCTGTATTTCTTTGTTTTGTCATTTTGAGCTTAGCAGCGAACTACCCAAAGTTCAAATTTCTGAGTAGTTTGAATTTTGTGGTTTAGAGAGTTCGTCTATGGTTTTGAGCGCTGCTGGATCACCTCGCCGGTGAAAAAGATCGAACTTGCCCACCAGCTGTACCGCGACGGACGGTACGGCGACGCGCTCCGTTTGTACACTGAGGCTATTGGGATGGCTAAGACTATAAGGCTCACAAGATCGCTTTGCATAGCAATAGAGCTGCTTGTTATCTGAAGCTTGACGATTTCAAGAAGGTTCGATTTTTCCCCCTTTTATGGATAAATCTACTGATAACGCTGGTGATTGTTTGGGTTATTGTTACCAATCTTGGGTTCTATTTTTTCTGGATGTAATTTCAATTTGGGTTTGATATGTAGATGTAGAGTTTTTAGATAAATGATGATTAAAATTGAATCATTTCTGTCATATTTCTTTCTGATTCTGATAGTGACAATAATGATAAATAAATTTTGGGAAACATTTTTGTTGTTGTGTGATGTTTATTTTCTTTGTCAAATTTTGTATTATGTGGAAAATGGGCAGCTACAGGCTTTAGTTTGTATAGCATAGCAATTTCAGTGCTCATTTTGCTGGGGTGGTTTGCATTTTTTTGATTTCCAAAGCTTTTATTCTGATACTTGAGGATGAGGATAATTTTTTCCATATGGAGAAAACCGTCTTCAAAAGAAATGAATGTGTTGGATCTATGATTCGCAACAGATGTTTATAAAGACTAGTTGCTTTATTCAGGCCAAACCATTAGTCTTGTAATTCGTAGAGTCGGATATCAAACGGTAGTTTCCTTGTGTTATAAATACCTTAAAACATTGGTTCAGAATTAAACGTTTGTTATTACTTCCACGCTGTCGTTGTCCCTATTTGTCTAATAGCAACCTTTTGCTGTATGATCTACCTCCTTCTTTTTGGTTAACAGGTGATGCTGCCTTCTCAGGCTGCAGAAGAATGTACCTAAGTGGTTGAGTTTAATTATAAACTTCAGCTTATGACAGAAGTAGAATTTGATTCTTTGTTATTTTTTGTTTTAATTTTATACGTTATTTTCTGTGTTATGATTATATATTATTGATAAGTAAATAGTGTATAAAATATTTAATAGTCTATTTTTTTTAAAAAACTAAGATTTCAAAATTCTAATTCTATCCTGGTTTTGTTCGGGACGGGACATGGGACTCAAAATATATCTTATGTACTATATTGAGATAGGATATAGAATAGAGTTATCCTGATCTTGACCTATCTCATGAATACCTCTAGTGGTGGGCTTAAAGTTAGTTTTTTAAAATATCTATTATAATCGTTTGTTTGGAAAATTACTTTATTGATAAAAAAATTATTTCACATGTATAATTAATTGGAAGAATTTAAAAAATTATAAACTTAATAAATTAGAAAATCACATGGCATTACGTCTTCTGATTTTAGGACCTGTTTAGATAGGCTATTAGAAAAAGGTTTATAAAAAAAAAATTAGACGATTTTTTAAAAAGAAATTTTTAAAAAATAATTTATAAAAAAATAATTTTAAATAAATAAGTGTTTAGATAGTTATTATTAAAAAAATTTTATAATTGATAAATTATTAAAAAATAATATAAAATAAAAAAAATTATCATATATATCTAAATCTTTTTCATCATCATCACATGTCTTCTGTTATCATCTCTTTCCTCTTCTCTCTGTCATTCTCAACCCTGCAATGGAAGAAGATAAAGTAGTGACTTTTCTCTCTCCCAGAGACAAAAGAGAGATAAAAAAAAATATAAAAAAGAATATAAAAAAAATTAAATTATAAGATATTTTATTATTATATAAATTATTCTTATAAATTTATTTAAAATTATAATTTAAAATTATATTTTAATTTAAGTTATTTTAGATAAATATAATTATTTATTTTAATTTTTTTTAAATAATATCAAAAACACATACTTAGAAAGTCAAAACTTTTATGGAAAGCTTTAAAATAAACTTAATAATTATAGCTGCAAGGTACATATATTAGAATCTTCCGGGTCCCTTTCATTGAATATTAATGATTATCAAATTAAATCAATTAATTAATCACATAATAAAGTCACACTTGGGGAATAATAAATTATAGCCAAAACTTGTGATTGCCAAAACTTGACTCAAATTTTAATCGGTCTTTAAAGTGCTGGTTATCTTTTAGACGTATCGATTACAATTCTTTATTCATTTTACTTATATTATTGTTAGGTTTTTATTTATTTTTCTATTAATTTGTTGTATTGTGTTTTTGATTTTAGACTTTATGCCCTCAATTTAGTCCTGACCAGCTAGTAGCTATATATATATATATACACACACATATCATTTTATGTTTTTATTAAATAAATTGTCTTTTTTTAAAAAAAAATCCCATCCCAAGTTCGTTCCCTCCCTTCATAACTTTAATTCTTCCCTATTCACACCTCAACATGTGCTTGACGCCAACTTAATTGCTAGGAATTCATGGAACTTTCTTCCATGTCAAGTATCAAGAGGGCAAAATGCCCAATATGAGATAGCGGCGATAAGAAGAGTTGGGTGGGGGCCCCGCTGGCGTCCATTTTGAAAATTCCAAAGCTATATGATCATTAGCCTTCTTTAGTCCCTACGTTTTCCTCATGCATACGTCTTGTGTACTGCTCGTTACTGAATGATTTAAAGTCAGAATTTATATCAAGTAACTTATAGTAGTATTTATTAAATTACCTTCACCAATAACACTTCGCTTTATATATGATTTTTATTACTAATAATAGTCTAACAAAATTTTAAAATTTTATCAATATAAAATTTTATTTTAAAAAAATTGACATGAGAAGATTTAATTTGAGAACTATATCAATAGATATAAGTAATTTGTTCTAATTAAGTTTTATCCTTTTTTAATCTTTTTAATTAAAAGACAGTCAAAGTTTTCCATATTTAAGCTAAACAAAAGCAAAATTGGTTAAAAATACTTATTTAAAAATTGTATTAGTCAAATAAACTTTGATTCAATTATATACAAATTTTTTTAAAATGTATAAGAAAGAGAACATTAAAATAAATATTATATGCAAATTATGCATATTTTGCATGACTGAACCGTGCCTGTAGGCCATGTCTTCCCATATTACCACGTAATCATCATCTTATTTTAGGCATGTTTGGACAATATTTTAAAAAAGAGTTTATAAAAAAAGAGAGTTTTTTGGTAGCTTTTAGAAAAGAGTTTATGAAAAAGAGTTTATAAAAAAAGTAATTTTCAATAAATGAGTGTTTAAATAGTTATTTTTAAAAATACTTTTATTATTAATAAATTATAAAAAATAGTATAATTATTAAATATATGAGAAATGAGAGAGGAGAGAAGGTGTAGAAGAGAGATGAGAGATGAGAGAGGGTGTAGAAGATATATGAGACAGGAGAGATAGTGTAAAAAAATAGGGGTAATATAGTAATTAGTTAGTCTATAAACTCTTTTACTATTCCATAAATTACTCTGACCAACTTATCTAAAAACTTAGTTTTAAACCATAATTTAGTTCAAAAACTCTTTTAAATAAATATAACTGTTTATTTTAAAAGATATTAAAATTTAAATTTTATCTAAATTTAGATTTAAAATATAGTTTTAGGTTGTTCTCAAATACACACATGATCCTTAATGGCACGCATACCGAACATGACAAAAAGTGATCAAGCTATATAAGTGAAAGTAAAGTTTATTCGCTATTCTTCAAGTATATACTTAAACTTACCTAAAAAGGAGAAGAAATTGTGAATAAAAACTAAATGGCATCAAATTTTTTTATAAAATGTTTTACTTAAATGGAAACTGAAAAAAATAGTAGAAATGATCACTCATCAAGATAAAATGATGATTTTGCAATTGAAAACGGATGAAGCATGCATATTTTCATTTTAAACTTTTTAAATTGTGTTATATTTTATATAAAATAATTTTTTGAGCAACAAAGTAAATAATTAAAATTTAGATATATTTTGTCAATATTAAATTGTTAAGTCAACATTTTTGTTAATGAAGTTTAACGCTGTTATGATTAAAGAATAAACAAATACACTTTTTTACTTTAAGTGAGAATAAAATAAAACTTAGTACAAAAATAAAAATATATTTAGTCTTTTTTATAATTAGTTTAATTTTAAAAAAAAAGAGTAATTTTTTTATTCCCACTAAAAAACATTTTAGATGAGGATAAATTATTGTTTAAAGTAAGGACAAATTTTTAATTATCAAACATTGGGTTTTACGGTCACTTACAAGTTAGTTAGAACAAGTGATGGAAAATGGGCTGATTTGATCCTAAAGCCTTGTTTATCTCATATCTAGTAATTTACCCAGCTCTAATAATCAACGCTTATGATTAGGGCTGCGAATTGTTGTTTAGAAATTCATTTCTTCAAAATTCACTTTAATTCCCCCCCCCCCCACTGATTATTTATTCGTCCAAAAAGTACCTTAAGTTTTTTATTTAGATATGTATTCCTTTTTGTTTTTTGTGATTAATCCACTTTGATATCTCTACCTAAAAGTAACAAAGTAAAGAGAAGTTCGAGGCCAAGTTGAGATTTCTATTTCTCCGTATACATAACACGAGATGTCGTCATCATAGAGTGATCAAGAAAAACACAACCACAGTATATAAAGCTAAAAAATTATACTACTGAAAAAAATACTTATTATAGCATTCCTTCACGATGGTTAAAAATAAAAAAGTTGCAAAAAAAGGTAGTGACATATACATAAATAAATTTGTATTTTGTAAACTTTTTACGACAATTTTTTATATAATCACTGTTAAAAGTGACATCAAGAACTTATAATAGTAGCTTTTATGACAATTGTCGTTATAAGTCAATCATATTGCCTTCATGCAATCACGCCCTCTCTGAAAAAAGAAAGTGTTAGTATCTTACCTCTTCAGTTTCTAACATCTTTACCCATATTGAGGGAAATCTAATAGATACTTCTTACGAACCTTCTTTTCCTCAATTTTAAATACTCTTCCATTATACTTTTTGTTCCTCTCCTATTTCCTCAATCTATTTCATCTTACATCGTTTTTGTCTTACTCTCTTTTCAACTTTCTTAAAATGACGTCCTCTTCAGACTCTTCTGCTTCCTATTCACAAAAAAAGAGCACGTGATAATTTTGAGGATAAGCATCCTCTCCCATACCTCATAATTGTTTTGCCGTTTCTAGACCTCCTTAAATGTCTGGATGAATTGATAAACATAATGGATACGTTGGAGAACTCAGTTGAAGAGCTTTTCCTACAAGTAGAGAACCTGCAAGAAAGCTTCAATCGACTCCATTCTAATCTCTTCTGCCAACGTAACTATCGGCACTTCCACCACCCTTCAGATGACCTAGACGACTCCTAAAACTCAGACGACTCTGCTTCATCATCTGATTGAAATGCTTCACACCTTTCGGCGTCCATCTCCTTTTTTGATACTTTTTGGCACTTGTTGTGTAGATGTGATAGATTTATGTAAAATATAAAAAATAGTCTGATACAATATTTTGTAAGGAATATACAAAATAGAATTTTTCTAAAGTTAGTTATTATTGTTATGATCAATTTGCTCAAAATTCAACAAATTAATACATTAATTTTATCTTGTTTAATTTTGTAAATAATTGTTTAATCAATACCTTAAAGGAAATTGAAATTGAAGTGCACATATTTTGATAAAAAAAATATTAATCAAGAAGTTTAAGTTATCCAATAAATTGATAATGCAACAAAGTACAAATTATAAATTACTAAATACCATTGGCTTACTGTCTAATTTATTGGATTCAAAATAATATATATTTTATCCTCAAATATATATATAGTCCAGGATCAAAGCTTTTTATTGCGATTTTTATTAAAACCCGCTGTTACATATACTTGTAATGTCGGTTATAAATAAAATTGCAGTATAGAGTTTTCATTTTAAGACTTTTTATAGTGGTTTTATTAACAACCGTCGTAAAAATTTATAAAATCTTGTCCGCTGTGAGCTTCAGATTTATTTTTCATACAAGTACGAGTGATCCCGTTCTCTGCCCACCACTACAGACTTGGATGAAAGGCATTTTCTATTGTTTTTCAACTGATTTCGGTGACTCCATCACCATTTTCAATGTCATTCAATATCTTTGTCGTCGTTCACCAAGCTGTAAGTCACTGTTTAACTTCATTATTTTGTATTCTGTAAATATCGCACTATGGGTATGTAGGCAAGTGATTAAATGGAGTAGGTTATGGAGTTTTGGGTGTTTTGTTAATGAATAACCAAATGAGTTTTGTTCGTATATATGTTTGTGTATGCCATGAATTGTTGGGTGTAACATCCCAATTTTTATCTTTATATTAAAAATATTATTTGTCAATAATTTAAAAATATTATTTAATTAAATTATTATAATGTAGTATTTTTAATAAAATATGAGATATATATTATCCTATTTTTATCTTATTTAGAATTTTATGATTTGATTATTATTAGTTAGGAATTTATTAGGATTTAGATTCAGATTTAGATATACAATTTTATTTTAAAAATATAGTTTAAATTTTAAATTACTATATCTGATAAGATTATAATAAAGATAAGATATGAATTTGAATTTTGAATTATTCTTATGGTTTATAAATAGAACTAAGACCATAAGTTATTCCTCATACTTGATTATTGAGTCAGCTCCTCTATTTTTAATCCTCTTTTAGTCTCTTTCCTATTTTCAAGGAATCTCACATATATTTTCTTCCCAAACACGCCTTCAGTTCAACTCACTCAAAGCTGAGATTTACCTTTCAGAACTTTTGTGGTAATTATTAACATATTTTGGCGAGAGGTAATCACTATCTACTTATTGTGTGTGCTAATATGATGCTTGTAAGTGTTTTAATATATATATATATATATATATAAATATTAATGTTGATGTTATTATATTGAGAAAGTTTATTTTATGATTTTCATTGAAAATAGTCTTGTGGGATTTAAAGTTTAATTTGGAAAGTTATTTTGAGAAAAATACTCTTTTGTCATATCATCTATTGAGATTTTGATTAATATGATTACTTTATGAATTATGCATTGGGGATGGTTGAAGAGATAGTTGTATTTCTACCATGTGGTATAACCTCTATCGGAGCTCAATGGATGGCTTTTGTCCCACCAGTTTATCGAAGGATGTGCCCCACCTGTTTACCGAGGGGCAGCGACACCCCCATCTGTTTACCAAGGGGGAATAGATTCATGGTCTGGTCATGTGCTCTGTGGATTTTGGCCTATCCATATCACTTGATCAGTTAGTTGTTCAAGGGGTAGTTACCACTAGCCCATGGGTTCGGTCGGTGGAAATAAGGCGGTTCGGTCAGTTTGAGGGGAGGAATTTGGGCAGGTTATTCATTTATTTTTATTATGATAATATGTTATTTTGTGTATATTGTATTTTGTGAGGTCCCACTTGACACCTCATGAGCACATATTAGTATGTATAATAAGTAGAATTGATGGTTACTGAGACCCTAGGGAAAAACTTTATAAGCTTGAGTAGAGCTATATTAATTGTATATCCCTATCCCTTGAAGGTATGTGTAGAATATTTGTATATTGCCACAATAGATTTTATTTTGCATATTCATAAATCATATTACCTTATCTATATTTTAAGAAAAACCTTTTTATAACCATTGTAGAGTTCATTTAAATTTTAGTTAAACTCTTTTCTACCATGGTTAACTCTCTTGAAATAAATTCATTTATAATATTATTTTTAAATTATATTATATACAAAATATGTTTAAATAATTAATAATAGTTATATTTTAGGAGGATTTTACATTGGGTGTTTTGTTGCTGAAAAATCGAATTAACTATTTTGTTACTGAAAAACTGAGTATATTCATGTGTGCTATTAGTTGAACTGTTATGTTGTTGGTGAGCTATTTTTCATGCATTCATGCTCTGTTGAACTATTTTGTTGCTAAAAAATTGAGCATATTATGTTAGATTACTCCGTAGGCTTAGGACCGGAGTATATATATATATATCATTTCAAGTGTGCTATTAGTCATATTATGTTCTTAACTTTATTTATTATTTTTTGAACAAAGAATAGATGGTTTAGGTTCACTAGGTTTAGGTTCAGGTCAATTTGGGAAGAAAAAAGGAAGAGGCCTGACCCATATGAAACGGGTCTATAGGACAGACGAGGGGTGAAATCTCACGAGATTGCCAATTAAGTTTGATGCTAAAATGAAGACAATTGATCAAAATATCAAGCATTGAATATCTATGTTGGCCACATAGTATGAGTTAAGATTAGCGTTGTGAACCCCAATAGGAGGTTTGTCAACCAAAAAGACAGGGATATGATTTAGGATGACATTTTGGTGTATTTATAATTATATGTTACACATATTTAATTTAGTTATTCTTAATTTTTGTACCTCATTGTAGCTTATCTTATATGTTTTTTGTACTTCCACGTAGCAAAATTTTGATATTCCTATCACTGCAAGCATGAAGCATCACAACTTAAGGCAATGTGATGAACGGTGGTGGGACTTTAAGTCGAACCTTGTGAAAGACTACCTCTGAGGTAGCAAGATAGGGAGCATCCGTAAGACATATACTCCAATGTTAGTGATGAAGTTTGGACATTTTTCGTCAACGGCAGGAAGAAACTACTTATAAGATATTAATTAACTTACATTTTAATTAACTTAGTTACTAATAAATGTACACTTTAATTAACTAATCTAAGTTTGTTTCATTTTCATAGGCTATTTGTAAGAGAAATCAAGAAATAGCCAAGAAGAATGTGTACTAACACTATATGTCTCAAGGGGGTATAGTGTCCTTGAGAGGAAAATGATGCAAGAGCAATTAGAGGCTGCAGAAACAGCAACTACATGAGACCTTATTGCCTCAGACCACCTTTCTTCATCTATTAGCATCCAGTATCCACCTCGCCAACAAAAATAGAAGGCTGCGAGGGTGAAGAAGGGATAATATATCAATTTAGAGGTTGCTATAGTTGTTGAAAGGGTTGTAATTAACTAATTTAAAAACCAAGAATTTATATTCTATTACTTGTTCTTCAGTTCATTTAACTTGGTAACTTGTATATATTGTTGATACACTGGAGCAACATGCATCTCAAGGGTATTTCGTTCCTGAAAAAGGAATGGACATCCTGGAGACAGCAATTGAGACCCTTGACCACCTAAAACAAGTGAGAGGGGTCCCCAAAAGAGTCATACGCAAAGACTTTGTTGGCTCTACCTTTTGAAGAAGAAGCGTTCCCTTCACAAACATGCTTTAAGATTAGTTGGTATAAAAGGTTTGTGATGAACTTAAAGTAGAGCATCTAGCGGAGTTGGCCAAGATATGTAATGAGGTGGATGCGAGGCTCCAGTAGGCAATGATGATGATGGGCTTCCCCACACCCGGCCAAAGTTCAGTGGTAAAAATATATTCATTTACTTCTTGTCAATGGACGTTTAACATGTATTTTGTCTTGACTAATGTGATTTACATTTTTAGGGTTCTCATGCGGTGACTAGTATAAAGGGTAGCGTCAATAATGATAAATTTGTCTCCCCACCATCTCATCCTAACCTACCCCTGAGCACACCAAGAACGATAGGGAAAAGTGTGATCTCTAAATTGTGACAGACCAAGGGGTCTACATCATTCGTCTCTCATGGTACCATGTACCGGAATGCCAAAACACTTTACCAGAAACCAATTCATAAAGGCAATATCAAGGTTATGGTACAATGCATAAAGAACCACATAGGCACTGGACTGGTTTCCTGCCCTACTGGCGAGGTCAAAATATTGGAGCAAGCTCTAGGGTAGTATATTATGTGGTCAACTTAACTGATCAAATTGAGAAAGCGGGTCACACCAGAGCTAGTGTCAGAGAAGGTACCAAAGAAGACCAAAGGGCCCAAAACCAGAACAGGTGCCATAAAAACCCAAGGTTCTGAGGGCTAAAGTAGACGAGCTCAGATTTCTTCGTGAGAACATATCCTCGAGATATTTTGCTATATAAATGCTCCACTCTATGGCAGCAGGATTGGAGGAAGCACTTAGTTTCACAATTCTTTCTGGGGCTTTGACCACACAGGAGATTTACAAATTCACCCTGGACAGGAATGACATAGTGCAATTGCTTAATTTTTAAGAGCTAGATTCAACATTCATCTAGTGTGCCATATAGTAAGTTGTAACTTTATTTTAATACTTTATGTTTAACCATTCGAGCAGTAATGACTCCTTTCTCTATATGCAATAGCCACTTCTATCGGAGGTACCTAGAAGAAGCAAAAGGAGACACATATGGCTTCATGTGTCTTTAACGTGTCCAAGAGATAGGCACCAATAGGAGATCGAGGATTATGTATATAGTCGACATTATGATTCGCATCAAAAGGAAGATATATTTTTGTCACGTCCCAAAATTCGAGCATGACTGACATAGAATACAAAGAAATTCATATTCCATAAGCCTTAACCATTAAATAAAATGTCTAATATAATAATTATAATATATATTCCATTATAACAAAAAGGCAAGCCATTTGTAGAAATTTTAGCAAGGTTGTCTTTGTATAACAATCATTCCAAAAATTCTACAATAGCTTGTAAGTGTTTCGAATCACATATGGATATATCTCAAAATAATTTGTACTCGTACTTTCCCAAAATGACCAGAGACTAGGATTTCATCTCTAGACTAGGTGGAGTATATAAGTTTCAAATAAAATAATATAGAGATTTCACAAGTTTATAATTATATTATAAGTATATACGCCAAAAAGGATCAACACTTCGAATAAGAAATGAGTCTCTTCACCGCTCAGCTGGAGGAACGAGGTCAATAGCACTATCTGAAGCTAAAATAATTTACCGGTTAATAATGTCCCGTAAATATATAATTTAAAATATGGAAAGACACGATTTACAACATATTTGACTGTAAATAATAAAGCTTTATAAATGAATATAAATTTTCTCGAACATAGAATCATAACAACCATGAAACTGTACAAAAATCATTATTCAAATTAAACCAAATATCGTGTAAGACATTGTATTTAAAGAAATCCATGTAAAACAATAATTTTTAAATTATACTTTTTCGTGGACTTAAATAGAATGAAAATAAGCATTGGCACATAGTCCACGAGGGTAATTAATCAACCCAGCGCAGCTTGAAAACATGAAAATAGGCGCAGGTGCGAAACCCATGAACAACAGGCGCAGTTACAAGACTCACAAATAACAGGAACAAGAATAAATCCCTTGAATATCCGACTTGAGTATAACGCTTACAAATATCCATCGAGCTCGGGTTTAACCATGGTATGCTAAGGACTAACAATACTACTATTAGTAACTAGCGTTATGTATTTCGTCCTCTTCAAAACATTTCCAAGCATGCATGGGGTCCATTTAATATTCATAAAGAACAAAAACTTTAAATAACGAAATCCCATAACAACATTTTTTTTATAATCAATGACCCCATGATGAAAATCATTAAATACATTTTCTTTAATTCCTCATGCGTATAATTTATAAAAACTAAAATAATACAATAATTTAAATAACTATTATCGTTATTTCAACTAAATATTTAAATATCAACTAATAAATATACAATTACAATGAACACATTTTTTGAAATTTATACTTTAGTAAATCAATTCAAGTAATAAGATATTGTTAAAAATATTATTATTATCGGACGTTATTCACTCAATTGAAATATTTTGATATAGCTTTGTCCTGCTCTATTCTTCAGAATAATATTCTCTCTTTAATTCCCTAGATTCCCCAAAAATAAAATATTCTATATGAAAATACCATTCATCTCTTTTATACCAAGTAACTTTTATTTATCACAACCACAACAAGTCCCATATATACTTACTAACGCTTAAATATTCCAACAAAAATATGAAACCCCAACCTTTAACTTTAAAAGTTTTCAACTTTTCAATCATATTTAATTTAAACAACCTTTATCCAAATTTCATATTCTTCCATATAGCTCAACACCCATAAGCATAATGACTCCTCCAATTTTATTCTTTTTCCAACATAGATTTAAACCCAAAGAAGCGTAGCCTATGTCCAGTTTTACCTTATTACAACTAAAACATTTACTTAACATGTTCTATCCATTTTCACATACTTTATGTTTATCCAACTCTCCTCTTACTTTTACCTCCACACATAGCATATATTTTGAGAGAACAGAGCTCAATAATACATATAGCTTCATATTATAATGGAGGCTCCACAGTCCTAATATCAATCATTCCTACACCTTCATTTCCTTCACAGACCCGACATCCAGTGTACAAAATGGAGGTCAAATTTTCAACTACCAACATATCCTCACAGCTTCGGTAAACATAAGATAAACAGAAATTAAATCACCCAACCAAACTATAAATATTCAATCGAAAGGAAGTGGCTTATACTTACCACCAACCCACAACAAAAATGCACCGAGATAGAGGAGGAACCCGGAGATATGTAGTTGCTACAGTAATAACAGAGGAAGTATGACAACAGCGATGACAGCATGTGACAGCAGCAACAGCATACGTTGATGGCACCGTGGATGACAGAGAACTAATGACGACAAGATTCTGCAGCAACCGATGAACACTCCTCCCTAACCTCCAGCGATCCTGCGCTGTTCCCCCTCTCCTACTCTCGCTATGTTTCTCAGATGAAGACAACAACTGCAAAAGAGACAACGACACCAGTGACAGTAGCTCAAACGATAGAGGGCGATAGGTCACAGCGGCGACGGGCTTCAGAGACTCGCGCAGCTTGTTAGCTCTTTCTCTCACACTGTGTCGACAGACAGAAGAAATGGCTGTCAAAATGGACAGAGGGGTATTTTAGTCATTTCACGTGTCTAAAAAAATAAAATTTCACTTTGGCTTAGGATTCGAACAGGAGACCTCATCTTTATTCCACTGTCTCTAACCACTCAACCATCAATTTCACTTATGACAATACTACCAGAAATAATATATATCTTATTAAATTTGATATTATATCTACATATCTTCTAGTGTCATTACAATTTTGCTGTTACAAGTATATATTATAACAGTAATTAAAATATAAAATGCCGTTAAATAGTTAAATTGTAATGGCTATTGTACTATAAACTGTTATAAAATACTAAATATATAATACTAATTTTTATATATTATATTTAATAGTAATTTTTTAACCATTGGATAAAGTTAGATAAACAACGACAATAGAATTCACTATGGTAAAAAAATTGTCGTAAAATATTCAATTTTAACTACCGTTATCCGACCTATGATTCTAAGTCGTTTGACTTGTTTTCCCTCACATTAAATTCTCTCACCCACCTTATTATAATATTATTCATCCTCCTCCTCCTCCTCTCTTATCACTAGCGTTCTTCACTTCCGCATTCCTAAGCTTACTACATCTAACACTAGCTACTCCTTTCTCTTCTCCTTTGAAGTTTGAGCTTCCTATATATATAGCCTTATTAATTTTCTCCCTTTCCCCTGCTCTTCCTTGGTTCCTTCTCTGGTTGCTTGTTTTCAAACTGAAGGGAAGCGACTAGCTCCGTAGCCTCCTCGCGCGCTTTACAAACTAATTAAGCACTAGTACTACCCCAGAACAAGCTCCCGTAGACGCCGACATGTTTAGCAGAAGGTCCAGGCAGCAATCGGGTTCTACAAGAATCTCCGATGACCAAATCATCGAACTCGTTTCCAATAAGTTGGGTCAACTTGTCCCTGACATTCGGGATAGACGCTCCAGCATGGTATGCCTAATAATGCCCCTCTTCCTTCTTCTATACTTCTTTATAAAACTATTTGTGCGTTTTTCAGCCTTCCCCTAACTGCTTGATTACCTTTTCCATCTAAGAGGGCTTCGTTGACATATATAGAGTCACAACACACTTAGGCGAGGACTAGTCTTAATGGCCATTTTCCTTAAAACTACAGTTAATTTTTTTTTATATAGTAGTTTTTTTGTAAAACTGTTGTAAAAAGTCATTAAAAATTTCAAAAATTCCATCGCAATGACAGTTTTTTTTGGTTATATAACCGTGATAGTTCCTTTATCAGCCCCACCACCACATATAGTGATATTTGCTAGCAACAACGCAATGGAGGCAGTCAATCAATATTTCAAAAGATATGCATATTATATTTAAAATTAAGTTTATCGTAGCCGCGTACGTGTTACTAAGTTGATGTTCTTTGTCAAGTTTTAATCCGAAGATTCGTCTTGTCTTTATTATTGAAAGTACAAGCCTACTTCATTTAATATAAATTAATTAATTTTAACTAAAATAAAAATTAATTGATTAATTTAAATAGATTGTGAAAAATTTAATTTGATCATAATTAACTTATTTATTTAATTTTATTAATCTATTTTAAAAAATAATAATTAACTTTTATTAGGATAAGATAAAATATTATATATATATTCATCTAATCTTCAATATAAAATTTATTTAATTAATTTAATCATATTAAAAAATAATTATATTAAAAAAATAATTAATATAATATGATTTAGTAACTAGTATGATCCAGTATTCAAAGTCATTTATACCAATTATAAGAAAGGACACACAGGAGAATATTCAAAGTCTAATAAAATGTAACTGTCTTTATTTACTTATTATTTTCTTACAAAACAGATCGTTCCGAGTCTCTTTCTCTGAGACTTTATTTAACCCCAAATAGGAGGTAATGGGATATCAATTGAAACTTTGGGAGCTAATGGGATATCAATTGAAACTTTGGGACCTGTGAGATCTATGCTCACTTTGGAAGCCCTAATGACATGAAGAATGGCCATGGAAAAAAGCGACCAAGCTTGAACAACCATTTCTAATATCCTTTTCTTATCAAACACATTATCATCAGCCTCTCCTTCTTCTTCGATCGTCTCCACCACGCTTGCGGCCGGAAGGCGAAGAGCGGACACCTTATTCTCTTCAAAAGGCTCAGACATCCAAACATAAACCTTGGTCTTGTACTTGTCAGTTCCTCTCTTGTTCCACTCAAGCATAGCATTAGCAACCACGTGATGGATTGTACATGAACAAGACAACATAAAACTAGGGTTTCCTGTGTTACTCAATACAATGCTATTATACTCCAATATCGGATCCATGTTGTAAATAACGACGTCGTTCTTCATCTTCTTTACCTGCACAACGATATTGCCCTTGTAGTAGATACCGGTCACCAGTATGTCTGCCCCAGAAATCGTCATATTGGTGGTGACTCCACTCATAACAAATGGGCAGAACCAAAACTGTTAACACAAACATCCAACCTTTCAGATACCTCTCATGTCCTATAATAAAATAATTTTAATTAATTTTATTAAATTAAAAAAAATAATTATCTTAACTAAAATAAAATATTTTTATTAAAACATCTTAATTTAATTATTGTTGGGAAGTAAGAAGATGGATAATTTTAAAAAAAATTAATAAATGTAAAAAATATATTTTATATTTTATATTTTATATAAAGATACATTTTTTAATTAAATTAGGTATTAAGACCATATGAGTATAATGATAAATTCAAGGTTGCTAATCAAACTAAAGTTTTTTTAAGTAATCTAGTATCATGACTCACAAGCTTAGGACAATGTGCGTATTTTGAAAAGTCAAACAAAGCACAATTTTGACACAAACGAACGAGAGAAAGGCTGCGAATATGATAAAAACTTGGAGAACACCCACCAGTACTTGCCGGAAAAGATGAAGTGTAAAAAGGTTTGAAGTCATTAGATCCGAAAAATTATTGACTCAAAATTCGACTCTGCATGAACAGAATTCCAAATCTGAAACAGATCTAACTATATAATGTAACTGATAGTTTACGTACCTTGCTCTTCTCATCGACACCAACGAGTCTCTCCTTCATGAGAACAGTCAGATCAAGCCCACGCTCGATGTCACGTGGGATGGCGGCGTGATCGTGAGTGGAGAAGATTTTGCAGGAACACCAGCGAACTACTTTGTCTCCGGCAGCAGTTAAATTTTCGATGAAAACGGCGGTTTCAGGGGTCATGTGGTTGGAAACGATGATTCTGGCGCCGTTGAGAGGCTGGAAATGGCTGAACTCAGCAACTATAGTCATCGGGCCCTGCATTCCCACATTTTTAATGTTATTGTTGTAAGAAAAAAATGTGAAAAAGGGGGGGCGGGGGAGTGTGTGCGTGCGTGGTTGTGAAGGAAAGAGAGAAGCAAAACACAGAATTCGGCTCTATTCTGCTCTGTTAAGTGTTCTTACCGTTTTCATATCTAGAATGTGGGACTCGAAGATTGAGCCGAACCTATAAGAAAAATAAAATTTTGTGACCGACCCTTCTTGAAAGCAGGGTTATAATGTAGAAGAATGGTATTAGGGAGGAGGAGGAGGAGGGAGGAGGAGGAGGAGGAGGAGGTGGACACAGAAGGCTGGTTAGAGTGTGTCAGTGAAAAGAAGAAGCCAGATATATATAGGCAGTTGTTGGGAGGGAACGTATCAGCTAAGAGAGTGGAAGAAGGGAGCTCTAAATCTCCCTCCAGCTGTGGGAGTGACTCTAAGAAGACTCCATAATTTTTTTCCTTTCTCTCTCTCTCATGTTGCCGACATAAAAAGAAGGTGACGAGAGTTAGGCGTAAAAGCGGAAAAGGCCACCACAATATGAAAAGTATTGGCATTTTATATGTCAATTGATATGGGCCAATGTAGTGCCACCTTTATTTTATATTTAGGGTTTAAAGTTCAACTAACTAATATAAATTAATATAAAAAATAAAATTTATATTTTATAATAATATAAATTTTATTTTTATTATTATTGTGAAAATTCTTTTAATAGATAATTTTATAAATTTTTTTAAGTATTCTTTATTAAACTTTAATATTGTGTCTTAATCTTAATAGGAGACTGGTGTCTAACTTATTTAAATTTTTATTTATAAAATAAAAAATTTAACTCATTTTTATTATTTTTTATCGCGTTTGTTTTAATTTTTTTTTCATAAAATAAGTTTTAGACGAGGATTATTGTTTTTTTTATTACAAGACGAGGATAAATTAAGTGTTTCAGTAATACCAAATTTGTAATTATCAAACATTGGGTTTTAAGGTCGCTTAAGACCGATTTGACTCTAAAGCCCTGTTCCTCTCACGTGTAATAGTAACAGTTTTCAAAATTCAGCCCCAATGGACACTAATGATCGAAACGAGTCAGAAAATCCACAACTAAAATTTTGAATAGTAGGGTATAATTTTCCTCCCTTTCTAAATGCTATAGGTATAGGGCCAATTTAGATAAAATTTTAAAAAAATTATTTATAGAAAAAAATAATTTTAAACAGCTTTTAGAAAATGGTTTATGGAAAAAAATTTATGAAAAAATGTGTTTATGAATAAATGAGTATTTGGATAGATATTACCATAATGACTTTTGTTATTGGTAAATTATCAAAAAGAGTATGAAATAAAATAATAATTATGAGATAAATAAATATTTTTATTTATTTGTTACTAATTATTTTTCCCATTCATTCACTGTTCATTGTCCTCTTCTGCACAATGGCACGATGCACAGAGCCACAACCACTGATGCCGACGACAATACACACAGCCTACTGACGATTATGACAACGCCTATCCGTCATCTTCCTCCTCTCCTTATTCTTCTTCCTCCATCGTCTACTTCTCCTAGGTCTAGATCTGGATAATGACAACGGAGGTAAAAATGATGAAAGGGCCGACAATGACGACAGACTTGCTGCAGAGGAGAGAGCTCTTGGATGACGACGATGGATTGGAGCTTTAGCATTAATGGCGACAATGAACAGAAGAGAGGAGAGAGAGAGAGGAAAGATAGTGTAAAAAAATAGGGATAAAATGGTAATTAGGTAATCCATAAACTCTTTTATTGTTTCAGAGACTATTACAACTAACTTATCTAAAACTATAGTTTTAAACCATGATTTGCTCCAGAAGCCCTTTTAGATAAATATAGTTGTTTGTTTTAAAATTTCTCTGAACTAAGATTTGGGCCAAAAATCTTTTTAAAACCTAAGTTTTGATATAATCCAATCAAGCACATAATTTTCCTCTCATCTTAATAATAGGGTAGAAATAATGTTACACATTGGCCCATATCAATTGACATATAAAATGCCCAAACACTAGATACGGTTAATATTATGGTGGCCTTTCTGGGTTTTACACCTTTACCTTCTCTTTATGTCAACAACATCAGAGAGAGAGAGGAAGGTAAAAATTTCAGAGTCTTCTTCTTAGAGTCACTCCAACAGTAGGAGGGAGATTTAGGGCCCCTCTTTCCCCTTTCTACTGCTATTCACTCCCAAAAGCCTATATATATCTGGCTTCTTGTTTTCCTCACATTCTTACCCGCCTTCTACTTCTTATTCATCCTCATCCTCCTCTTCGCCAACAAAATCAGGAGCTAATTTCTAATACCATTCTTCTACATTATGACCTTGCTTTCAAGAAGTGTCTCTCACAAAATTTTATTTTGCTACTTTTTTTCCTCTACATCCACACACACTCCCCCACCCTTTTTTTCTCATTTGTTTGACAAGAATAACATTAAAAGTGATGGACATGTATAGGTCAAAATGCAAGGCCTGATGCCTAGCGAGACAGAGTTTGGCCATTTCCAGCCTCTTAATGGAGCCAGAATCATTGTTTCCTCCCACATGACCACTGCAATCGCGGCTCCCAACAAAACCTTAACTGCTCTCGGATCCCAAGTACGCCCGTGTTCCTGCAAAATCTTCTCCACTCATGATCACACCGCTACTGGGGTCTTGATCTGATTGTTGACTATGGTGGCAACGTTACGCTCTTTATCTATGAAGGCATGAAAGCCGAAGAGATTTTTACAGAGACGAGTTAGGTGCCTGACCCATTTTCTACTGATAATTTTCACTTGCACACTAGTACAAAATATACTTTTTAAAGTCCTATTTTTAAATTTGTCCTTGTGGAGACAATTTAAAAAAATAACTGGTGGCATTTTTATAAATAAAATGAAATAGTTACATCGGATGTACAAGTAACCGGTGTAAAAGATAAGTACTACACCAAATACTAATATCAATAGGTATAAATTAGCTGCGTCATATTCTGACTCTTTAGTTCATTTCTTTAAAATAAATGACTAGTGGTATTTTTGTAAATAAGATAAATATTTAAACCGTACTTACAGTGAACCGATGTTAAATATACTTTATATTCTGACTCTTCAGTTTCCTATCTATGCTTTCCTGCTTCTTTTCTCTGTACCTTCTCAAGCTGTTCATTTCACTTCTTCGGTTTCCAATATTTTTACTCATTATGATAGAAGTCCAATTGCATTCTTCGATATTCTTTTCTAAAACCGTTCTTATTCCTCAACTATATGTATACCATTCATATGATCAACACTTTTTGTCTCATCATTTTATCTCTATTTTTTTTCTATTTGAACGCTCCAATGGCTTCTTTCTCACGCACACCTCCTTCTCCGTCGCACAAAAGAAACATAGACGATTTTGAAGACAAACATCTCGACCCCTTGACCTATAATTCCTTATTCTCTTCCCCTAGTTGTCACTATGATATAGCACCTTGAGAAATTCATCACACGCTTCAATGGCCTGGAGGAATCAGTGGAAGAACTGAGTCAGAAAGTTAATAGACTGAAAGACAGTTTTAGAGTTTTTTGCTCAGAAGTTCACTTCCATCAACAGAATATAGCATGTATAATCCTGTTGATCCTACCGACTCTGATGAATCCTAGACCTCCAAGTCTGATGAGGAGTAAATTGATGGCTAGCCCAGCCCGATATTGGTATCGCTTAGGAATAAGGAAAACTTTGCCCTACCTTGCCCTTAGATCGTGGGTAAACTCAATTTCTTTCCAAAAATTTTGTAACAAAAAAAATTATGAATTTGTGAATATTTGGTATGAAGCAAATGAACATCAAGAGAATTAACTATAAATTTGTTCATAAAGATAAAATAGATTTAGTCCCCTTAACCCCTTCTCAACCTCTCGTTCCCCATGATTCTGCCTTCCTTCTTCTCTCCAACTCTATTTTACTGTCGTTGCTGCTCCCATGGAGTCATTCTCAGAGAAAATTGGCACTCAATAAAAGAACTTCTATTTGTATCATATACGCCTTAGAGTTAGAGTCAAGGATACTTACATTTTCTTGATGGATGAAACTCCCTCCATTTGCAATCCTTTCAACCCTCCAGTAGCGGAAAAGTGAGAAATAAAAAAGGTAATAACATGTTTAATGAGGATAATGTACGGTTTAGCAAACTATAACACCAAAAAGTGAATAATACAAAATTTAACAAGCTATTGAATTTTTCATTTAACGCAATTCATCATGTCATCATCCCTGCACATTACTCCTCCGTATGTTTAAAATCCTAACCTAAATCACTGCCAATCGATGAACTGCCTATAACGTTATCGATATAAAGCAATTTGATATATAGGATCAACTGCAGCCTTACACAGCAATAAGAAACAAAAGGGTCAAGAATGAAAAGACTGGAGAGGAAAGGACTTCCTGTGAGATAGTTATTATTTATTATAACCTATTTAGATATTAATTAAAATAATTAATAAATATTTTTTAGTGTGACCCGTAGTCATTGGGCTCAGTCTAAGGTAGGTTATTGACTCCGTTTATTTAAGGTTAATTTTTTTATTGTGGAAATTAACAATTCAGTTAATCGTGTTATCACTTTCTGAGTCCAGGGCCAAACCTAATTCTCAACTCTCTTCTGAAGGTTCCCCACTGGTGACAGAAGAAAAAAAGTTTCCATCACTGTGCTTAATCACCAGCTGGAAGAACATGTTGCTTATTTGCCAGTGTTCTCTTTTGACATGTATCCTATTTGATCCCGATTCTCCTCAGATCAATCAAACTAATGGTGAGAGGTAACTCTAAGTCTTCCACTGCATCTCATATATATTTTGTATTAATATATATCATAATATGGATTGATTATATTGTCTTTGAGATATTTATTTTCTAACATGTGGCATCAGAGCCTGGTTGGAGATCCCCACTATCTTGCTTATTGATGTTTTGTGTTCATGAGTAACAATTTGAGAGAGAGAATATCATATAAATGTGTCTCTAGAGATCATATTTCATGTCTTATCTTATTTTTTATTCTTTAACCGTTTGTGAATGTGCATCGCCAGCGAGAAGGAATCCACTGTGAGAGGTGAGAGCAGCTGCTGTGATGGTTACAGTAATTGTGGGAATAGGAGCAGAAGTCGCCAGAAAATGCCTGTCGCAGGCTGCTAACATCGCTGTATCTAAGGAGACTCGTTGCTACCACTAAAATTCCTCAGGACGCTGGGCTATCGAGTAGTGGCAGAGTCACTGATTCACCATGAGCATCGCCGTGAATCACAGTCAGAGGGAGAGAGGGAGCAGCCGTCACAGTCGCTGACAACTGGAGCCCGAGGTCTCCGTGAGAGTTGTCGCATATCGCCCGTGATGAGTTGCCGGCGTCGCTATTCTGCAGGTGAAAGTCGCGACTGGCTGTTCCTACAGGAATAGAGGAGAGAACGGGTCGCTGAGTCAGGTAGGTTAAATTGACTCAGCGAAGATAGAGACCTAAAACGGTGCGTTTTGGCCTTGAGCAAAAACGCACCGCTTCATTTAACCTTGCCATACATTTTTTAAAAACAAAAAAAAATTGTTGCGCTCTAGGCTGCTGATTTTGGGCCTATGGTGATTTAATTTTTTTTTAAAAGTTGTTCTCTGGGCTGAGAAAATATTTTGTTGGTTAGTCCATCACTGTTCACTTTGTTTTTGGACACATAATTTTGTTTCCAAAAAATGCAGTTGGGCCATTATGTTATTATTATTATTATTATTGGGAAATAGATTGGACCTTGCGTTTTAGGCTGATTTTGGGCCAATAATTTTTTTCTATTTGTTTCTAGAAAATAATTTTTGGGCCTTATTTCTAGGTTTTTGTTTCTAGAAATTATTTTGGGCCATATTTTTAGATTTTTGTGTATACGCCACTTGGTTTTATTTCCAGAAAATTAATTTTGGCCATTTAATTTAGTTTTCTAGAATATTTAGATTATCATTTCATACACTATAAATGTTGAAATTAATTTCTCTATTATTTTAATTTTTGTTAAAAAGATATTTATAAATTTTAATTTTGTATGTTATTTAATTGCCCATTAATTTCTACCTTGTCAATTAAATTAACTATTTAATTTTTTAAAAATATTTTGAGTTTAAATTCATTTATTAGACATTTTTGGGTGCATGAAATAGTGGGAGAATTTAAATTAAATTATTTAGTCACTTTTGTTGATTAAATTAATTTATTAAATGCTATATTATGTTGTGCATATTTAGATTTATATGAACATTATTGATATTTGTGATTAGCATGCATTTTTATGAAGAGTAGCTACACCTTCCTTATTTATTTTTGTTGAGTGCATTAGTAATCACATAAGGATTTAAAATATTAATAATAATTAAATGTATAGTTATGATTTATCTTTACCCACAGGTAGATATCTCATGATTGTATATTTAATTAAGGAGAGAATTAATTTCTCCATTAAGTTGTACATATTTAAATTTTCAATGCGCATAATAATATTGTGGTTAGCGTGCAATTTTTTGAGGATTAGCCACATCATCCTTGTTTTTTGAATCTATTGCATGCATTCATTAATCATATCTGGATTAAAAATATCATTTGTAATTAAATATATAGTTATGATTCATCCTTATCTACTAGTAGATATCTCATAATGGTACATGTTATTAGGGTGTGATAGAATGGCCTCATTATTTTATAATTAACCCACAGGTATTAGGAAATTACGAATGTATTCTAATTCCACTATTTGAGATAAATACATGGTTATGCTAATGTCTTTGTCCCACAAGTAGACATTGGTGATACGTATTCATACTGCTTGCATGCTACATTTGAGCTAAGCATGCATACATGTCACAGTGACTTGTGATTGCTTCAAGTATTACTGTGAGTTTATTTGTGTATTTGTCTGTTTTCATTTTGCAGATCCAATTGCTACCCCTAGGATTATGGCTGATGTAAGTGAAACAACCTTAATCCGATGTCGCCTTGGGGTTACTTCAAAAATTTAAACCAAAGATTGCGTATAGTGCAACCTCGGGTCGTTCTCTTTGAGAAACTAAAAATAAAATCAAATTCCTAAGTAACTAAATGCAATGCAACCTAAGCTAAAAAAAATAGAATTTGTTTTGATTGACTAACAACTAAATGCAATAAATTAAAAATAAATTTAAATAAATATTTTTGGTATTTTTAGTTTAAAGAAAGGAATAATGAATGATAATAAGCGAATAGAATAGATTTAAAGGGATTAATAATAAAAGCAATCCTTTAATTTAATAACGCAGGCAATCATAGCTTCAACAGATGTGGGAGTTATAAATAATGAATTAAGAATTATAATTAAATTTTTAATCCAACAATCGAGCCATCTCGAATTATCACAAAATATTTTCTAAATCCTAATTTATTAACTGCTACCAGAATAATAAAATAGGACTAAAGATATTAAAAACTAATGCTCAATTATAATTCAATAATTCTTAAAAATAGAATTTAAGCCAACAAGAGACACAACGATCCAATAATTCAAGCCACCTTGAAAAATCATGAAATATTCACAATAATCTCGATACAATGTCTCACTCAAATCAAAGTAAATGAAATTAAAGTTAATTAAAGAACAATGTCAAATGCCAAGCAAAAATTCAGTCACAATAATCCTCAATAAATATAAATAAATCATTCTAAATATTCCCAATAATTATAAAATTAATCCTAAGACCTAGAAGTCATAATATAATTATTGAGTAGAGAATTAGAGTAACTTATACTCCCCTTTAAAATCCTAAACTCATGCCCTTGTCATTCAATTAGAGAATTAGGATTCTAGCCACGAACTTCCATAGAGATCAACACTATCATCACTGCCTTCATGCCACAATCACTGTTTATGTGATAGTTGCTGCTTTGTCGCTGCACTGCTGGTTTGCTGTAGATGGAGGAGGTTGCTGCCGTGATACGATTAATGGCGTAGAAGGTTGAGAGGTCTGGCGGCAGCTGTGTGCATGTATTCTTTCCCTTTCCTGGCAGCGTGAAGGGTCTGTAATAAATCTAAATTTCAATGGCTTCTCTCCCTCGTGTCCTATACGGCTTCCTGTTGGGTGTGTGTGTTATATTCCTTTTTCAATTCTGCCGCCTCCCTTTCTGCGTCTTGTGCATGCCTTTTAAAAGCTGAATCAAAGAAAAAATAATAAACAAAACCTAATGGGCCAAATCGCACGGTTTGGCCCATTGGGTTTTATTGTGCAGTTTCTAGTTTTATGGTCCTTTGTTGTCATTTGTAAATTCTGATTTCTCCTAAATTCCTAAAATATAAAATCATAATAATGTAATATATTTTATTCCAAAAATAATCGTTTAGGAGAAATCATAAAAATATAACAATTATGCCCCTATTAAGCATTAATTTAATGTAAGTCATATTAATTTAATTAGTGCACAAATAATATAATTAAGGACCACAATATTGATAAAAGCCTACTAAAATGATATGAATAAATATATAAAAATATGGGTTTGTCAGTAAGCAACAAAATAATCTTAGATGGCAGTATTAACTATGCTGACTAGAGAGACGATGTTTTGCTACAGCTCAATTTCTTAGACTTAGATTATGCCTTGAGGTTTGATAAACCTCTGAGACCTGATGATGCCTCCGATGACAGAGAGGTAAAGGAAAGGTATAATATATGGGAGCGGAGTAACCTCTTATCTCTTCTACTTATAAAATAAAGGATCACTAGGAGTTTTAGGGCAGCAGTCCCTAAGTACGACACAATCAAAGGGTACCTAGAAGCATTAGATAAGCAATTTAAGCTTACAGATGAGCAGATGGGTGGTGTCATCATGTCTGAACTATGTGCTGTGAGGCTTATAGGTATTAGCGGTGTGGGGAAACATATTATGGAGATGAGAGGTATGCTTTCATCGTGTGTTATTTTGAGTCTAACTTTTCTAGCTTTAATGATGACACTTGGTGGATTAATACTGGTTCAATGATCCACTTTTTGACTACCATGCAGAGCTTCCTTCAGGTAGTAGGAGAGGAGACCCTGTAAAAGCTGTTGGAACTTTTCGCATAACCTTTTCAAATAATCATGTTTTAAAATTTTATGATATTTTTTATGTTCCTTGTTACAAAAGAAATTTGATTTCTATATCAAAGCTCATTCCACTGTTAGGATTGACATTGAACATGATGTAAACCATGATGTAGACCCTGTTAAAAATATGTTGAAATTTGATGCGAACCACTGACATCATTCATGAGGGAACATCAATAGTTAATGATCATCCCACTGTTAGAATTGACATTGAATATAATGTAGACCCTATAGCTCAAGTTGACAGTGCTGAACAAGATGGATACATACCGGATAGTCAACCTATCACACAAGTGGAACTACCACAAAATGTGATAGAGGATGTCATTGTTCAGCAACCTGATTTAACCCAAGAGGTTGAATTAAGGAGGTCAACAAGAGAGAGAAAACCAGCATTACCTGATGACTATGTAGTGTATTCTGCTGAGGTTGACTGTGATGTAAGTGTTGATAATGATCCTTTAATGTTTACTCAGGCTGTGAAGAGTGTGAACTCTAAGTTGTGGCATGATGCTATGATTGATGAAATGAATTCTATGGAAAACAACCATGTTTGGGAACTTGTAGAGTTGCCTAATGGGTCTAAGGCCATTGGCTATAAATGGGTTTACAAAACTAAGATAGACTCACAATGTAACATTGATAAATACAAGGCTGGGTTGGTTGCTAAGGGCTTCACTTAAATGGAAGGAATCGATTACAGTGAAACTTTTTTACCTATATCTAAGAAAAATGTATTCCATATCATCATGGCATTGGTTGCCTATTTTGATCTTGAATTACACTAGATGGATATAAAGACTGCTTTTATCAATAGTGAACTGGAGGAAGAAGTCTATATGAAACAACCTAAGGGATTTATCACAGAAGGTAAAGAACAATTGGTATGCAAGCTAAAGAAATCAATATATGGTTTGAAACAGGCTTCACGGTAGTGGTACTTTAAGTTCCATAAAGTGATCATGTTATTTGGATTTATTGAGAACATCATGGATGATTGTATATACCACAAGGCTAGTGGGAGTAAAATCATATTCTTAATTTTGTATGTGGATGACATATTACTTGCTACCAATGATCTGTGACTATTATGTGAGGTGAAGCAGTTTATGTTTAAGAGTTTTGACATGAAAGATATGGATGAGGCTTCTTATGTCATTAGCATAAAGATCTATAGAGATAGAACTCAATGTCTTATAGGCTTGTATCAAGAGGCTTACGTTGTCAAGATTCTTGAACAATTCAAGATATAGAACTGTTCATCTAACGTGGCTCCTATTGAAAAGGGAGACAAGTTCAGTCAAAGTCAATGTCCTGAAACTGAGTTTGATAGAAAACAGATGGAAAGGGTCCCATATGTCTCAGCGGTGGGAAGCTTGATGTATGCACAGGTTTATATAAGACCTGACATCGCTTTTGCTGTGGGAATGTTGGGAAGATACCAAAGTAATCTTGGGAAAGCACATTGGACAGTTGCAAAGAAAGTGTTTAGGTACCTAGAAGGCACTAAACACTACATACTCACATACAGGAGAACATACAGTTTGGACTTAATTGGATACTCATATTCAGATCTTGGAGGATGCGTAGACTCAAACAAGTCTACATCTGGTTACATCTTCCTATTGGCAGAAAGAACTATATCGTGGAGAAGAGCTAAGCAAACTCAAACAGCTCCTTCTACTGGTGATGTTGAGTACATTGCGTGTTTTGAAACAAGTTCACAAGCTATTTGGATAAGGAATTTCATTGCTGGGCTTAAGATTGTGGATTCAGTCTCTAAGCCAATCAGAATGTACTGTGATAACACAGCTGCGGTGGCCATAGCGAACAACAAAATGAATAAAAGTCGCAGCAACTTTGTTGAACTTAAATTCCTTTACTTGAAAGAAAGGGTTTGGGATGCCCAAGTCTCCATTGAACGCATCAGTACATTGAATATGTTGACTAATCCTTTGACGAAAGGGTTAAAGCCGAACATTTTTATCACACATGTACCTCATATAGGACTTCGTCCTACTTTTGATTAGTGGAGGTATGAGCAATGAAATTATATTTTGTGGTTTATCATTTCAAATTGTGATTGTATACATTTGATTTATTAAAATTGATAAACATTGAGACAGGAACTGATGAATATTGAGTTCATGTATAATGTGATACCCATTAAGTGATGGTGCTACCTGTAATACATGGAAGGTAATACCCGATAAAAGGGGACTTATCGCCTTGATTATTGTAGCACGACATCAGTTTACCTAGACATGGCAATGACATTGAGTATACGGGCCAAGTGGGAGAATGTGAGATATTTATTATTTATTATTTATTATAACCTATTTAGATATTAATTAAGATAATTAATAAATATTTCTGAGTGTGGCCCGTAGTCATTGGGCCCAGTCCAAGGTGGGTTATTGACTCAGTTTATTTAAGGTTAATTTTCTGATTGTGTAAATTAACAATTCAGTTATTCGTGCGATCACTTTCTGAGTCCAGAGTGAAACCTAATTCTCAGCTCTCTTCTGAAGGTTCCCCATTGGTGATGGCAGAAAATAAGTTGTCATCACTATGCCTAATCACCAGCTGAAAGAATCTGTTGCTTATCTGATAGTGTTCTCTTTTGACAGGTATCCTATTTGATTCCAGTTTTCCTCAGATCAATCAAGCTAATAACGAGAGATAACTCTAAGTCTTCCGCTATATCTCATATATGTTTTGTATTCATATATATCATAATCTGGATTGATTATGTTATCTTTAAAATGTTTATTTTCTAACACTTCCCTAAACAAAACGCATCAAAATCGATTGATAATGATACGCAGATGTCCAGTTTAATACAGTATTATCTATTTCGTAGTGCTCTCTAAGTCAGTTGAAAACATTCAACTAGATCTAGTTAATAGAAATTAATTAATTAATTAATTAATATGACTCACTCATTCTCGGAATATGATTGGATTGATGGACTAAGGCTCATTCAATTGAGAGGGTCAATCTTCTATATTTTTATGAATTTCTTTTAAAAAATTTCAGCATATTTTTTGTCAATACAAAAAGTTGTTTGATTTTCTAATAAACAATTGAGCATCTTAATAAAAAATATTAAGACGTTCATTTGTTTATTATACAAAGTTAACCACCAATATCGGTTAAGCTAGTCTTGATAAAAGGGTTTCTTCATTGGTTTACATTCCAGAAAATATTCATATTTTTCCAAAACACAAAAGAGGAGGTTTGCTCTAAAGTATATAATTTATATTTACAATAAAAAAATAATATCAAGGGATTAATTGGGTTATTTTTTTACTTGTTGGAAAAAATTAGTCATTTAATCCATACAATTTTAACTTAATTACAATTCAATTCTTGAAGTTCAGCTCCAGTTGGTCCTTCCTGCTCCTCTTGCTTCGCTTGCTCGCTAAGCCTAAAACAATTTCATGAATGCCAAAAATAAACACAAGCACACACGCAGAGAAGAAATCAGGTAAAAACATAATTTTAATGGTAATTATTAAATTAATATAATAAAATTCGCTCCAACACTACAGATTTCAAACTTCTCTTCTTCCACGTTCAAGTTCCTGATGAAGAGGGTGCTTTTTCTCCCTTTCCTTCTCTGAGAGTGTGCTTGTGTGTATTCTGGTCTGGGCATTCATAAAACTTCTTTAGGCTTGACGAACAGACGAAGCAAGAGGGCTGTTCAAAAATATTAGGGGCAACAAAGTCTTTTTACTGCACAACTTAATTTCATTTTAGCTCAAAATACTGTATTGAAATATCGGTTTTTTGAGACTGAATGGAAATTAAGTTGCTTTTGTGGTCCTATAATGGAATTCTCCCTATCATTTCATCTTAAAATATTTTATATCAGTATCATGAAATATTTTTCAGTTGTACTATTTATTATTTTAAAATAATTTTTTAATATATCTAATATTTTAAAATATTTTTAAAATTGTGTCTAATACTCTTAAATATTTTTTAATATATTTAGTATCAAGATAAAAAAATATCTTAAAATATTAAATTTATTTACAAAATATTTTAAGATAATAGATAGGCATAAAATATTTGAGGAGGTAGCGGATGTACCTTGTTAGTGCTGTTTGTATTTACATATTGAAGATTTGGGGTTAGTATTAAAGACATGCGCGTGAATCATGGACCAGTGGAGTCGTACAGCTTGATGATATGCACAAGGACATATATAGGGGGACAAACGCAAATAAAAAATAATAATAATTTTATAACTTTATTCAAATTTTAAAGTATTATTTAAAAAATTATGTTGCCATTTTAATTTTATTCTTGATAATATAATTTTATCATTTATGTCCTATATCATTTAAGAATTGATAATACTCTACGAGGCACTTATTTTTTTTATCTATTTTTAATCCTTCAATTTTCACAAAATTCCCACTCCATGATAAAATATTTCATGGGTATCTCTTTAAGCTATGCTTGCGAGTGGTTAGATCCGATTCCTTGTAGCTGTCCTTCTACTTCAGAACTTATATCAGGGTCCCATCTAACGAGTTTTTGCATTGCTGGACTCTTTGGATAAGGAAGATTAAGAAGAAATATTCTTTCCACTACATCACAACACATTAGGTATTATGAGAATTTCATACAGGTAGCTGGAGATAAAGTAACAACATTCCCTCTTGTAAAACGAAAGGTAGAGCAAACGACATTTCGTTTTGCTTTACAACACCGACGTGGGGTCCATGGACTGAAAAGCTGTAATTTGAAATCCCCAGGACACGTTCTGTTGTTCCCCCATTCAGCGATCCAACAACACCTTCCCCCCAGTCACTGTCACTCCCACGCGCCACGCCTTAAATAAAATTCTCATAATTGATTTAAGGATTGCAGTGATCAAATAAATTTTTTAAAAAATATAATTAAAAAGAAATTAATAGTAAATATATGATTATTTTAAATTTATTTTTAAAATATTTTAAATGATAATTTGTAAAAAATACTTATTTAAAAAAATGAAAGTTAAAAATTTATCTTCGTTTCAAATTCTGTACATACTACAACAACAAACCTTATGCTATTAAATAGGGTCGGCTACATGGATCATACGACGCCATTGTGCTCTATCAAAAACTAAATCATTGGATAGGTTATTAACCAGAATGTCTTGCTCAATGATCTCTTTAAACGTTTTCTTTATACTTCCTCTAATCTTTTTAACCAGTATCCATATTGTTTGATTCACTTTTTTTACTGGCGCATCTCTTGATGGTTCTCTGTCATTTTAATATAATTTTTTTAAAATTTAAATTCTGACGATGTTGTGTGTTTGCATGAACAGCCCATGAACTTGTACGAACGGTGTCTTTCTGATATGATGGGAGCCACCAATATAAGTATTTCTGGGAAAAAGCTGTTGTGATTGGATATGAAGATGCTGCTAACAAGGGATGTGCTATTTCACTGAAGCACGCTGGAGCTTACGTGGGTGTGTTTGAGGTTGATCCCAACCCTCCCAAGCTCTCCTTGGAGGTTGCGCCGTTACCACGACCCTTGACGACGTCGTTTCTGTGGCGGACGTGTTTGCGATTGTGACCACAGATATAATAAACAAGGGCAATACCATTATTGCGAATTACACGAAGAAGATGAAGAACGAAGCTGTTATTTTCAACATGGATGCAAGAAACATCTTTCCTGAGTCTGCTATTTATCCTTTGGCTGAGCATCTTAAGGAGAAGGTGTCTGCTCTGCACCTTGCCAAGCTTGCGACGACGGCAAACAAAGTGACCAACGGAAAGGATGGCCATGTCTCACCGCCGATTGGAGAACTGGGAAGCCGCTTCAATACAAGAGTTGTGATTTCTTTCCTTTCTTTTATGCCAGAAAGGTGTTATGTGATCTCTTAACGCCTTTCTAAATAAGAGTTGCCCTTTATCCCCCATATGGGAAAATTCAACACTCACGTCCATACTTATATAAGTATTATATATATATATATATATATATATATGAGCACGCGGGTTTGATGTTGACCAACGCCCCAAGTTATCATATTGACAAGCGGATAAGCACAGATACACTTGATAAAAGGTCGAGAAAGATGTACTTCTCCTTTTACTTGACATTTCATAGATTGATTTCAACCTATTGAGTTGTTAACGGTCCCATGGGAAGGGAACGAATTCTTTTTAAAATGATTTAACTCATTTATCATTTTAGCTTTATATATTAGTTTATATTTTTACTTTTATGTTAAATAAATTAATTTACACTTTCATTTAAATTGTATAATTTATGAAAAATCATTCTCATCCCAACATGTCATTATGTGCATAAAAATAGTGATATATTGATAAACTTTTGTTTATAATTAATATAATAATATATTTTTAACATAAAATTACAAAAGATCGTGAGGGCAACATAGTTAAAAAATTATTTTTATTTTAAAATATTTTTTCCTGAAATAAATGGGGAATTTTTTCCCCATAGTATTAATAGAATATCACAAAAATTATTACGGTAAAATAAAAAAGATTGGCTCTCTCCAAAGAACACAAAATAAGGGGACGGTTCCAAAATTTCTGAACCAAATGCCCTCCCTCCAATCAAACGCACGCTTTGGACTCTTTGACATGAGGGATTTAAAAGGGGTTGGAGAAATTTTAAGAATTAGATTTTAAAGAAAATTGAACAAATAAGGTAATAAAACTTTTTTAGTAGTCTATGTAGTACCTCATATAACTGATAGTTAGAAACGAATTATTTCAAGATTTAGAGATAATTGAATAATGCTTTGGTTAATAAGGATAAGATGTTAAATAAATGAATAAAATAATTAATTAAAACCTTTTATTTACATCTTTCCATTTTTTAAATCTAACTCAAAAAAAAACTTTCCTCTCTTCCCCTCTAAATCTCTCTCTCGTACTAAATTAAACAATCCTAAAATTGAGGAATGAATAAAATGCAAAAGGATGCATGTGCTATGGACCATTTTTATATAGCTAAGAATAAATTACACAGCTTATAACATTTAAGAGCTTAAATATATGTTTCCTCGTTTAACTTTAAATGAGGATTTAGTCTCATTTCTTCAATTTTATAAAATATTTTTGCAGGCTTTTAACCATTGTTATTTAATATGTCAATATTTATAAATATTTTGTTAATATTTTAAATTTTAATACCTCCATTTTTTATTAATAAAATTAAAAATACGTTATAGGATTAAAACGATACCTTGTACAATGAAACCTGGCGTGAAACCTTTTCATTCCTTGCCAGAAGCACCTTGACTTATTTTTGGCCATGACAAAAAAAATACAGAACTTTGACTTGGTTCCACCAGCCAAACCGAGTTATGTTTTAGGACTAAAAATTGCTCTGTCCCTCTTAAATATAAAAGTTAGATATATGTTTACTTTAGTTCTAAATATAAGATCACAATTTACTTTATCTTAAATTTTAATTTTACTCCCATAGTATCCTTATATGATTACACATGATATAAAATGATATTTTAAGAAAATTAATATATAATCATTACAAATAACTAACTTATACTACTAAAAAAAACTTATAATGATAGTTAAATGTAGCCTTTTATGACAATTTTTAGAGGAGCATTAATTCTACTATCGCCCGTTGTAAGTCTACTATTTAATCGCAATTTTTCTAAAAAGAAAAATACCATTAAATATTGATACATGAATGATGATTATGTTAAAACCTGAAGTTAATGTAATTTTTTCCACTGCAGTTCTATGCAGAACTGTTGTGGAAATATTTTCTTTTTAAGTTTTTTAGCAGTGGAAAAGCTTGAATTTTTTATGTTTTTTCTTTTATTTTTCATTTCATATGGTCATAAAATAATCCAAATTAATAAAGTTTCAATGAACCTATATCTTTGTACATCATATATATAAAAAGGAAATAGTTGAATGATGAATCATAAATAAGTTAAAAAACTATTGAACAAATATTAACAAAAAATGTACTATCATGTTCACAAAACACTAAGTAAGGGTAAGAACCAATGTAAGTAATCATGCAATGAATTGAGTAATCAAATAAATATTTATTACAAAAAGTTAAACTAACTTTCTACTAGTTGATATATACCTAAATTCCTTTATAATGATCATTCTTAATAGTATATTGTCGTCTACCAAATCAAACTCTATTATTTTAGGTTGAGCAGTTATGAAAGGCAGGGTTTTGTCGAGGTTAAACCCTAATCACGGTCATCTTTACTAATCGCTTACCTTTTACCTTAAAATACAATGGAAATATCTTTATTTGCTATATCGATGACATAAAACACTTGAATTTCTTAACTGGTTAAGATGAATGACTCATCTAGGTATTCAACTCTCTGAAGATTGACTAAAATAAATCTAAATTTTCCATATACTTTGACAGCATTACTATTAACCCACTTAATAAAATTTTAACATTATCTCTTAATAATTTTATAATTATTATATATATATATATTAATATAATATATAAATCATTTATCATGTTTATTAGGTTTTATTAATCAAAATAAAAATTATAAGTGAGGAGAATAAAAAAACAGGTTTTAGTTGCTGAGGTACAATTAGAATATTAAAATAATATAAGGGAGAATTTTATTAAAAATTAGTAAAAATTTTCTCTCTCTTCTAAAAAATCTCTACTTTTGAAGGGGAGGTAGAGGAGGGAATGTGAGTATATAAAGACAAAAAAATTTACCTCCCCTCCTCTCAATTTTCCTAACTAAACACACTTATATCTCCCCTACCTTACTTTCTCCTTCAAAATCCTCCAACTAAATAAGGCCTAAAAATATTAAAATCTATGGTGAAAATGGCTAGAAGCTCAACCTTTTAAATTAAGATTTAAATTTTTATTAAAAAAGTTTTTATATTTAGTCATCAACAATATTCTAATAGAATTACTTCTAATAAAAAAAAATATGTATATGTAACAAAAAATAGTACGAGTCATGAAAATTTAAATTCATTCTATTTACTTAGAACAAGATTACATTCAATATGACCGTATATGTGCTTAGAAAAATACAGGCATGAAAATATAGGAATTCGATATGGGCGGCCAACAACAAATAGTCTGCTCCACACGTTAGGGTTATGTTCTGTGTTGTGTCAGGCACAAGGTGAGTAGCCAAGCCGACAAATTTAAACACCAGAGCACAAGTAACAACAGAAATGAAGCGGCCCAAAAAAATATTTCAGATCAGACTAAAGGAAAAGTCTAACATAATATCATAGGCCTAGAACACCACTATCACTTTTCCATCCTTTGTATTTATTCTTTAAAGAAGAAAAGAAGTTCAAAGAACCCCCAAAAATGTCAGATTTAATTGTTGTTAATCTTAAACGAAGGCTGGGTGCTTGCTCAAACATTTCCTTACATCATAAACTATGGTGACCCACAAGATTCGATAGTCTTCTTGTTGTATATCAGACATTAACAATAAAGGTTGAGATGCAAATCTGTCTCCTAAATTTTTACTTAAAAACAATATTTTTTTTCAAAGTTTTTTTTAGGTTTAAAGTTACCCAAAAGTGTTATAATAAAACAATGTTGCTCATTACCGTTAATTTTTAACAGTTAACATCAATTTTTTTAATATTTAACGTTTGTTTTTTTAATATATTAAGATAATATTGTTATATTTTGAAACTTTTAAGTCAACATTAAATTTAAAAAAGTTTCAGAATAATATTGTTCTTAAATAGAAATTTCTAAAGTAAATTTACATCTTAGCTTAGCAATAGCTGATTTTACCGAGAGAGGTACCAATCCCAATTACACAGAACAATCAACTCATCAGAAGATTATATGACCACATGCTTTCAGGCAAATCATGAACACTCCTTTTCTCTACTCAGGATGTAGAAGAAAACGTTATATGGATAGAGGGATTTACAAAGTCAATTATGATTTTAATATTTTAATAAATTTGTTTGTTGTATGTTTGTTTCTCATCAGGCAAGGCGGACCTCCTTTTGGACAGATCTATGGAAAATCCTGTTAGATATTTATTATTTATTATGACCTATTTAGATATTAATTAGGATAATTAATAAATATTTCTGAGTGTGGCCCGTAGTCATTGGGTCCAGTCCAGGAGGGTTATTGACTCAGTTTATTTAAGGTTAATTTCCTGATGGTGGAAATTAACACAATTCATTTTGAGTGTGAGATCTCATTTTCTGAGTCCAGAGCGAAACCTATTCTCAGCTCGCTTCTGAAGGTTCCCCACTGGTGACGGCTAATAACAAGTTGCCATCACTGTGCCTAATCACCAGTTGGAAGAACCTGTTGTTTATCTGACAGTGTTCTCTTTTGACAGGTATCTCATTTGATTTCAGTTCTCCTTAGATCAATCAAGTTAATGGCAAGAGGTAACTTTAAGTCTTCCGCTGCATCTCATATAGGTTTATATTTGAGTATGATATAATCTGGATAGATTATAATACTTTAGAGATGTTTATTTTCTAATAAATCCATCTTCCATATAAATATTCACCCTTCCCGTCCTTAATATTGTAGGTGTCAGTACCTGAGTTGACGCTCCCCAGGGTTAGCTCGGCCTGAGAGATCACGTGGAGCAGAAGGAAAGACATGCTACTAGAGAAGAAGAAAGACCTGAGAAAAGGAGAGCGAATGTGAAGAGGAAGAGGAAGAAATTTGAGAAAGAAAGCCATGCGACGTCTCTGGTTGCTGTCACATGCACACTAATATCGGAGCGACCTCTGCATAGGAATAGGATGGGCTCGAGGTGAGGAATGAGAAACTACTGCAGATTTGGGTTTAAAATAAGGGAAAGAGAGAAACGAGTACAAGATAAGGAGTATTCTCGACAGCTTAAAGCACTTTGCTTTAGTTCTACAAATAAATTAACAAATGTTCATTAGGTGATACAATCGTGGGGTGGTATTAGCTTAAAGCCCTCAGTTGGATATATTTTAATTAATGGAAGCACTATTGTGTAATATCCCAAAGCTATCTCATCATTAGCCTTTCTTCCTTACTATGTTTTCCTCATGCGAGGCTATGACTCACCTAAGTCTTGTGTACTGCGTTACTGAATTATTTAAAGACAAACTCTAGATCAAGTAACTTACAAATTCTAGATCAAGTAACTTATGGTAGTGTTTATTATTTGCTATTTATGATTTTTATCACCAATAATGGCCTAACAAAATTTTAAAATTTTATCAATGTGAACTTTTATTTTAAGAAAATCAACAAGATTCAATTTGAAAACTATAAGTAATTTTGCTATAATTTTTTTTTGTTAAAAGTACTTTTTTTAATTTTTATTAGTCAAATAGACCTAGTGCAATTCTATAAATACAAAAGTTTTTAAAAATAAAGTTATGTATAGATAACTAAATAGATGTTGCACAAAGACGAAAAAAATTACACCAACAAATTATTAATTGAGCTATTAAGTAGACTCCCTTTTATAAAGAAAAGAATACAAATTTAAATACCGAGATATATATTTATTGAGAAAGTTGGAAACACTTTTACACTGTAAATCTTGAAATAATATATATAGACTTTTTACTAAATAAAAAAATTATAATAGTTGAAAATGAGTAGCACCTATTTAAATTTACGTCTTTCTTCCCACTAGATACTTGTACTCATTTTTTCTGTAAAACAATTGTTCATTAATAATAGAATGCAATTTTTTAAGCCAACCGCAGAAAACAAAAATACAAATATCATTATTCTCATTATGTATTTATTAATTTTATTTTACTTTTAAGATTGTTTTAGGAAAAAATTAATATCAACTTAAAATAAAGAAAAATTAAAATACGCAGACGAGTATGACAATTTATACGGTACAGATAAGGCCCTACGAAATTTAAATCCAAAATTTTATTTGTTGTTTCTAGGTTTTCATTTAAATCTACAAAGAAGCCAGTCCAACTTGGTCCAGCTGTACGTTACCATATTATATTAAGGGTGTTCACAATACTCATGGCCCGATCCATCTGCTTGAGCCTGTAAAAAAATCGCCCAGCATGACCCTAAAAAAGTTGCCCAAAATATATTTGGGTAGGGTCGGGCCTAGGGCTGTGCACAATGCCCATGGCCCTCTATGCCCTGCCCAGCCTCAAGAAAAATGCCCTGCCCAGCCCGATTTTTACCGGGCAAGGTCGGGCATCGGGCTGCAAAATACAGCCCATACATTTTTTGAGTTGGGGCACCGGGCATAGGAGCTACCCTGCCCTGCCCATGAGTACCCCTTCTTTTATTTTTTTTTATTTTTTCTCTATCTTAAAAGAGAGAATATAATAGCTATTGGTGACTATAAGGTAATTTTAGAAATATAAGTAGGTAAGTTATATCTTTTAATATTTATAACTATACTAATTTTTTTTAACTTTGTTAATTATTATATGATTACATTACAAATTATAATTATTTATTTTATTTTTTTATATGCTTTATCTTTGTCAATATTAGGGAGATTGATACAAAGTTATAATTACAAAATACTTAGATTTCAACGCTTATTTTTTATATGCAATGGATCTCAAGATTTTAATTATTATCTTTGTTCTCTTATTCTTAGTGAATTATAGATATTATTTAACTCTTAAAGACACATGAATATGGTATTATTTTAGAAATTTATAATTATAATTTTTTTCACAATATGAGCATAACATCACAATTTGGGCATGTCCAGCCCGCCCATGCCCAGCCCAAAATTGTTCGGACTTTTACCTGGCAAGGCCGGGCATCGGGCTGCAAAATGCAGCCCATGCATTTTTTGGGCAGGGCACCGGGCAGGGGGCTGCCCTACCCAGCCCTGCCCATGCACACCCCTAGTCGGGCCGAGCCAAATTTTGGGCTGGGCAGGGTATGCTGCCCTGTATATTTGGCCCGGCCCTATATATATATTTATTATTTTTTAAATTTTTTTAAAATTCTTATTTCTTTTCTTAACTTATTCTATTTATAATTTTACACTTTTTATTTTAGCTAGCAACTCTCCTTGTTCATTTGCTCATCTACTTTACTTGTTAAGTATTCGATTATTGGTATTGTAATAACGGTACAAATATCCGACCTCTACATATTTCAATATTTCTTTTTTATATAGGCAATAGACTTTAAGATTTTAATTACTATCTTTTTGTTACTTTATTCTTAATGAATTATAGATATTATTTAACTATTGAAGATATAAATATGATATTATTTTATAAGTTCATGATTGCAGATTTTTTTTCTCAAAATATGAGCAGAATATCACAATTTGGGCATGCCCAGCCAAAAATAGTTAGGACTTTTACTGGGCATTGCAGCCCAGACTTTTTTTAGGTAGGGCACCAAGTAGGGGGACTATCATACTCAACCTTACCTAGACACACCCATATATTGTACGGGGGATTTAATTTGTGTAATTTGTTGGAAGATAAAATCCTCCTCTTTTCTATCATTCATGTTTCTATGTGTAGTTTCTCCGATTTTATTAATTTATATGTATAAATAAAAAATAATATTTTTTTAATTTTTAATATATAATATAATTAGATAATTGTCATAATCTTAAATATAAAATATATATTTTTAAATTATTTTTATTAATATCTTTTAATAATAATCAAATAAAAAAAAGAAAAGATTAAAATAATAATTAAAATATTTAAAAGTATATATATTAATTAATTTTATTAATATAATTAAATTAGTTGATAATCAAATCATATTCAGCAAGAGAAATGAAAATCGTTATAAGGTCTATCAGTCAATTCCGGTGTACCCTATAATAAATACAAGAAATTCCAATTCTATTTCTAAGACTTTTATAGAAAACATTCAGGCGGGTCGTAGGCTCGGGTGGGGAAAATACAGCCCATATGAAAATGGGTTGGCCCAATTAACCCATTTTATATCCCTATTGATATGGGCCAACGTAGTCTCACCTTTATTTTATATTTAACTCATTTTTATAACCTATACCAACTGGATTAATCTGAGTGGTAAGTGATTCGATATTGCTTAAATGAGGTATTGAGTTTGAGTCTTGGTGTATGCAGAAAATCTCTATTAGAAGACTCACCCACCATAAACCCAGTTATGGCGCTTGAAGAGACATCCCAAATACATAAATTTATATTTGAGAATAATTAATGACTCGACGTGTCCAATAATAATATCATGTAGAGAGAAGAGAGGTTTTGTTTTGGGTGAGTTTAATTTTTTCTAAAAATTTGCTGTACAAAAACAAAACTCATTTTTATAATTCTTTATCGCTTTGTATAAAAAAAAATCTTTATAGAGTTTGTTTTAGACTAGCATCATTATTTTTTTGGCTACGAGACGGGGATAAATTATTTCTTTCAATAATACCAAATTTGTCAATTATCAAACATTGGGTTTTAAGGTCACTGAGGGCTGAATTTTTTTTATACAAAAATTTTTAGAAAAGGGTTGGGTTTACCTACGATCCAAGAGTAGGGCGAAGTCTCCTTTCCTCCTAGGCGATACTAATATCGGGCAGGGCGAGCCGTCTATTACCCTCAGGCATAAACTTAGACACCCAGAAGCTAGGATGTATCCCCAAGTGCTGCAACTGGAACTATAACAAAGTGGTACTCCCTAGAGATTGAACACACTCCAAATGATCGTATGTCTCAACTTTTTGCCAGTTGAACTTATAGACGATAGGTCATTGAGGGCCAACTTGACTCTAAAGCTCTGTTCCTCTCACGTGTAACAGTAACAATTTTTGAAATTCAGCCCAATGGACCCTAATGGTCAAGGCTTAGGGTGTTGCTTTTAAGCCCTAATTTTCGTTTTTAATTTTTTAAACAATGTCCAAATTCAATTCCTAGGCCTACAAAATTGACTGTTTTATTGAGATCTTTTAGTCCAAGTTTTATTGCAATATAGATGGGATTAATGAAGAAACTAATATCTCATAAAGTGACTAATTAAGTTTTAAATCTTTACTAAAAAAAATAGACATATTTAGAGTTCAATAATTTTTTGAATAAGATTATATGAATGATCATATACTTAGCAAAATATAATGGATACATGAAATTCTATTGGAGTTGAAATCTTGTGTAACTGTAAAGATGATAAAGGGGATCAAGTAAAAATGATGGAAAGTGAGAAAGACAAAGAAGAGATGAAGTGAGACTGTGTTGACTAAGATATGAGCAATAAGTGATAGTTAGAGAGTATAACCATTTTTATAGTTGAGCTAGATTGGACGGGAAACCATAATGATTTTAGAAAGAGCTGACAATTTTTGCCTAATAAAAAACTACTGAAAAATGAAAAAATGTATAAAAAGTTTACCATCTCAAAATAGTAACTATAACTATTTATCGTTGTAGTTCTATTTAATTGAAAATTTCATATATTATGGTATTATTATGTTGCAAAAATACTTATTATGATTTATTTTCTATATATATATATGTGTGTGTGTGTGTGTATAATTACATTTTATTAATTTTTTATTTAAATTATTACGTTATCTGTCAGACTAAACAGCCCAACTGATCCGACCATTGCATGAGCCATTAATCTTTCTAACTCCAACTCGATATCTGGTCTTACTTTTAAAATTTTAGATGGGCGTTAGAACTTTTACATTGGATTAGATATACTGACCATGAAATGTTAAAAAAGCAAAATCACTTAAAATAGAAATGGGCCGCCCCATATGAAATTCTTGGCCCTAGTCGCTGCTCATTTTCAATCTCTCGCGTCGCGCCTCCCTCACTCTGTCTCTCACTGCTCGATTGGGTGTTCGTGGGCCTAGTTCCATGGTGTGCCCACCTTAGCCCAGGGAAAATGTACAACTCGGCCCAAATAAATCAAGGGTAGGGCCAACATTGAACAAAGTATATTGTCCTACCCAAAATATATATAATTATGTACCTGTTTGGATAAAATTTTAAAAACGGGCTTATAAAAAAAAGAGCTTTTATGCAACTTTTAGAAAAAGATTTTTGGAGAATAGCTTATGAAAAAGTAAGAGATTTTGAATAAATGAGTGTTTGTATAGTTATTTCTAGAAGTATTTTTATTATTGGTAAATTATGAAAAATAGTATGAGTATTAAATAAAGAGAGATAAGAGAGAAAATGAGAGAGGGTATAAGAAAAGAAAGGAGAGAGGGTATAATTAAAGATCAAATGGGAGGTAGTACTAAAATTTTACTTCTCTATATCTATCTTGCTTATGTAATTAGGGACATAAAAATGAACCCTTTGATTGTGTGTGATTTGGCAGGGGTTGTGTTTGCTGTTACTATCCATCTTGCTTTGACTCATTTATGTATCTCGATTTGCTGTAGGGTTATGATTTGGCTTCAAAATCGGAATTTGGAAGATCTCGTTGAATTGGGCAATGTTTTAATCTTTTTGTTGCATTTTTTTATAATGAACTATGGATGTTATTTATTTCTTCTCTCATATGGACATTGTGCTAAGACTTGTCACATTATTTTATATATTCTAAGATTCAAGTTGTAGACTTAGTGCGTGCTTGGATTCAGCTTTTCAGGATTAATTTTGGATAAAATCTCGGTTTGAAAAAATTTGAAATAAACAGCAATTTTTGTCCAGAATTGATTTTGGCCAAAACCTCGGTTTGAAAAAATTTGAAACAAACAGTCATTTTTGTCCATAATTAATTTTAGCCAAAACCTCGGTTTGAAACTATGGTTTTGAATAAACTATTGAAAATATATTTTAGAACAGTAAAAGAGCTTATAGACTATCCAATTACTATTTTGCTCTTATTTTCTCTTATACTCTCTCTCCTCTCTCCTCTTTTTTTCACACTATCTCCCCTTTTCTCTCTCTTCTCTACACTCTCTCCTCTCTCCTCTCTCTTATTTATTCTCTATCATCTCTCTTCTCTCATACTTTAATCAAATCATACATTTTTTTGGTAATTTATTAATATAAAAAGTGATTCTATTACTAATTATCCAAATATCTCTATTTTCAAAATCTATTCTTCCCAAAATCTATTCTCCAGAATCTATTCTTTCTAAAATCTATTCTCCAAAAGCTAATCCAAACACACCCTTAGTACCTTTTTTATGGTCCCAAATTAGGGTTTCAAAAATTAACCAAACAACCATCAAATGTCTATAAGAACTTTTAGACTAAACTTGGTTCAAAATTATGTTTTTAGATAAGTTTGTAAGAATACTTCTGAGTGAAGAAAATTGTTTTTGGGCATCAAAAGACTATTCTCTCTTCCAAGATAGTGATGGCTAAGCTCTGACTGAGGTGAAAAGGTTCTGACTGAGGTGAAGACGGAAGATTCCATTGTCAATGGAGGTGAAGATGGAAGATTCTATTTCTGTCGGAGGTTAAGAGGTTCCAATATAGTGTTGGTGGCTTTTCTAGGTTGTAGAGGTTCCAATGGATAGGAAGAGACAACATTGGAGGAGGATTCGATGGGTGAGAATAGTGACTTCTATTTTCGATATCTATCTTTACCCATATCATATCTGCAAGCTTCTTCGATTTCCATAGTCATCAACAATGAACTCGACAAAAGAGGTGTTTGAGTTGTAGATATTCCGACAAAGGTGAAGAAAGAATGAGGAGGTGATGACTAGGAGGAAGAATCCGATGGTGATACGGATGGGAAGAAGAGTCTGTAAGCCTTCGTAGCAAAATAGCTTTAGGTAATTACTATTTTACCTTATGCTCTTTCTATTAATTTACCTATAAAAAAATCATTTTAGTAATAACTATCTAAATATTTATTTCTTTATAATTAATTTTTTCTATAAACTCTTCTCCATAAGAGATTTTCTATAATCATTTTTTCTTTATAAGCTTTTCTCAAAAATTAGAGCCAAATAGGCCCTTAAGGCTTATTTATTACTTTTATTATGGACTTGCGCCCTAGTATTTATATTTCTTCTTTTGAAATATCCAAATTGTGAAATTATATAATATATTTGAAGTCCAAAATATTGCTTATCTATTGTGTACATTACATATGAGATGTTATGGGTAGGGTGTCACCACTCAAATAAGGAAGTCCAAAATGACTCACGTTTTTTGGGATAAGGCCGAGTAGTGGGCTACAAAATAAAAACCGTAATAAGAAAGACTTCTAACTACTTTTCTACATTTTAAAAATGACATATGAGATGTTATGGGTAAGGTGTCACCAATTAAAAGATCAACATGGCAAGATTTAATTTCAGACTATATCAATGGATATAAGTAATTTGTCCTAAATTTTATCTTTTTTTATTCTTTTTAATTAAAAGACAGTCAAAGTTTTCCATATTTAAGCTAAAAAAGGAAAAAAATGGTTAAAAGTTCCTTTTAAAAAAATTTATTAGTCAAACAAACCTAGTGCAACTTTGGTTTAGTTGTATGCAAGTTTTTAAAATGAAAGTTATTTCCAGATAACTAAAGATACGTTGCACAAAGTTGAAAGAAATTACACCAAGTTATTGATTAAACCGGCTAGTAGTCTCACCATCATAAAGAAGAAAATATAAATTTGAATATTAATACACACTTATTGGTAGAGGTACATTTGATAAAAAAAATTACACTGGTTGAAAACGAGTAGCACCTGATTATGTTATGAATCAAGAATTCATCCTTTTGACCGGACAATTTCTTTTGGATTTTAATACTATGGTTTTATTTTTTTAATATAGCAATATCAGAGTTTTGTCTCAATCTCTCTACTCTCACACGCTTTGATCTTATGCATATTTTTCATTAAGAAACTATCGATATTTAAAGTTATGTTTGCCTAATCCAGATATAAATGAGAAACTGGTATAAATGAGTAAATCAATGGGTAATATATTAAGAATAGGAATAATAAATTAATAACTCAGTTCGCATGACACTAATTTATGTGAGCCTGTACAGTGGAGTTGGGCTCTCCTCTAGAATCAGCTTCTAGCACGGTTTTTTCTGGGCAGGGTTTTCACGGCTTTTCTTGATGATTATCTTAAAAACTTCAATGAACAACATAAAAACATGGACTTTTGTATCAAAAGCCCAACCCAAAAAGAGAAAAGAAAAATCAGAGAGTACAAGTAAACCTAATACTCAGGATCCAAATTATTAGTCAATACAAAGAAGATACTATTTCACGCAATGACATCTTTATTACAAAAATTCAAACTGGGGCTGTTAAGATGCTCCAACGATCATCCACTCACACTGATGTTAAACTTGACTGTTAGAAAAACCACAGCAATGGCCGTTTTCTTCATCAGAACAAAGGCATACATATGATAGGCGGAGTTAATGCCCTAATCTCTTGATCCCATCATACAGATGATAGGACATAGCAACGGCAGCAATCTGGCCACAGATTAGGCTGAAGTTTGAAGAAAAATGGAAAAATTGGTAGAAATCAGCATAGGCGAAGCAAATCAAAGGCATTTTCGAACAAAGAATATAAAATCCCAAGACAATGGCTGCTAGGGAAGCTCCAGAGATTCTATTAAAAATTGAGGACATGGAAGGAATGCGGCTTATAAATAGAAAGATGCGGAGATAACGGGCGAAGCCTATTTTTCATGAGAGTCGTGGCCATTGTGGTGGCGGCAGCGGCCTTCTCTCCACATGTTGCCTCAGTAGTAGTTGACAAGGCTGGCTTAGCTTCATAGCCTTTAAGACCTGCTTTGATGGCATCCTCAGCAAACATGATGTCATGCAGCTTAAATGGACGACATGAAATATGCCTTGCAATTTCCCTGCAAGATATCCGTTGCCAACCATTTGAGCCATTTCATTTCAAAAACTCAAGAAAGCAGAGACCATAATCAAGAACCATGAAAGCATAACCATCACCCAAAGGTTCCAAAACTGATGAGCAGCTGATTTAAATAGTTTTGGGCAAATAATATTATTAATACTAATTAAGTAGGTTTATCTAACAAAAAATATTAACAAGCAAGAAGTAGAGGAATCAGCATCCAGGAAGAGATGAAAACCAGAATATGTATATACTAAAGAACATTAACACACTACAACTTTGAACAACACTGACCAGAACATTTTATTTTGTATGTAAGCATTCATGTTGTCTTCCCCAATTAACCATTAATGCAGATTAAAAATCATCTTCCATAGTATACACCTATCTCTAGTTCAACAACTGCCCTTTTTCTTTCAAATTTGTTAGAAGAGTGCTTCATTTCTTTCTTGGGTAAATTGTAAATAGGTAAACCTCAGAAGGCATTATTATACACTCACACCTTACTCCTAGGCTCTAGGGACACAATTGTAAATTTTCTTTATCCTTTGGCCTATAAATAAATGCCCTCATCCTTGTAAATGTGTCAGACTATTTCCATTCATACGAGAATACAATTATCAAAATTCTCTCATCAAGGTTATCACAAGTTACTCACTTAAACTCTAGAAGCAGCCCATAGTGCAGATTCTAGCTAGTCAGACTAATGCCACGGCCTCTCCTGGGAACCAAGTAATTCCTCTACACAGCCTGAAGGCTGAAGCTTTCCAGTCGGCACCTTGGAGGAGAAGTTCGGTAGCAGATTAGCACAATCCCTCTTTCTTTGGGGGGCAAAAGAAAGCAAGTAAGCAATAATATAAATGAGCACAAGTTAAAAATAAAGTGCATCTCATCAACTCAGAAAAAAGGAAGACCCCCTTTTTTGCCAACGGGAGAAAATATTTACATCAATTGTTCCAAAGTTAAAATGTCCGGACATAAAACATTGCATAACCTGCTTGCCCAATTTCAATAATACAGGTTGGAACTGTTTTTTAAAAGCTGTGACAAGCAGACCATTATTGTTCCCTAAAGGTGGGGGAAGTAAATTAATACATGATCATAACCAGCAAGTAAGTCACTCAGGAAAATAAGATACATTTGTATCATATACTCCCTGGAGTTAAGGATACTTACATGTTCTTGATGGATGGAACTACCTCCATTTGCTTTCCTTTTACCCATCCAGTAGCTGAAAAGTGAGAAATAAAAAAGGTAATAACATATTTAATGAGGATAAGGTACCCTTGAGCAAATTATTACACCAAAAACTGCATAATACAAATTTAACAGGTACTGATTTTTCATTTAATGCAATTAAGGTCGAAATTGATGAACTGCCTATGATGTTAATGATCTAAAGCAATTAGATATATAGGATCAACTACAACCTTAACGGCCAAGCCAAACAAAAGGGTCAAAAATGAAAAGACAGGAGAAGGAAGGACTGTCCTAAACATAACTCGTCGAAATTGATTGATCATCATATGCAGATGTCCAGTTTAGTACAGTATTATCTAATTCATGGTGTTCTCTAAGTCAGTCAGTTGAAAACATTCATCACACAAAAGAACCTCAGTCCATCAATCCAATCATATTCCGAGAATGGAACTCACGCTTGTCTGTCTTTCATACTGGGAAATAAAAAAAATATGTAAAAAAATGCCTTCCATTAAGATAAAATAGAAATTGATAAACGCAAAAAAGATAAAAACGTTTAGAAAAGTAATTTGTTCAAATTCCAACGCCCCTATACACAAATGGAGGAAAACAAGCAAATTTTGCAGCGGGACACCCAATGCATAGATTCATCCCAATTTGTCTTTATCTCACACAAAAATAAAGGAAGGGAAAGGGATAAAAGGGAATTCAGAGGACCACAAACCCATACATGAAGAGATAACATCCTTAATATGGATTTTCATGCCATCCCCACAAGCTGGTGCCCCAAACAATCCCATACCAACCATGGGATCATACTTGGACATGCTGTGGGTTGTTGCAGGGATCAACAACCTTCTCAAGGGAGAATTGAGGCAGAACCTGGAGCGTTGGTGACCGCACCTCTGGCAACAATCCCAAAATTCTCTTTGAAACTAACCTCAACATTCTTTGCTAGATTCCGGATCCTCTTCCTCTCCAAGGTTTCCTCTCCTTCAATTTGCACATATATAAGGTTCCTCGATTTCTTTTTTTAATTTTTTTATGAAGAATATTATTATTATGTACCATTCTGATTATTCAGTCATATAAACTGTAGTCGATACAACAATTTCTAACCATAGTTATCACCAATTCAAAACCAGCATCAAAACCATACAAGGAGTAAGCAGTAACGACCATTATGATTATTCAATCATATAAACTGTAGCCAATATAGCACTTTCTAACCATAGTTATCTCCAATTAAAAACCGCGCCAAAACCATAGGAGGAGTAAACAGTATCAAAGGAATGTTGTCAATGGGTTAGCCAATTAGTGCACAAAGATATTAGTGAAATAGTGAGACTATATGTACGTAGTTTGAGGCTTCCATTCTAAATCTCTCAAGTAAACGCACGCGGAATTCTTCCGCATCGTAGAAGAAAATGCAGATAAGATGAGAACATTAGCAGCTGATTCACCCTGAGAATTGAAAAAAGAAGGTTCTGGTTTTCGAATAGAATAAAATAGCTTATAATGAGTAATTTTAATACAAATACCTGGCATTGACATGAAAGTTTCACAAAATAATGATGTTTTGAAGCAAAGAAAGATGGACGAAGAGTATATTCAAATACACAACCTAGACCGATGCTCACCGAACTAAACTAGACGAGGAATAAAAGAGATGACAAACAAAGATCGGAGCCTGAGAGATAAAAGCGGGAACCGGCGAGGAATACCAAGGTTGAGTGAAAGAGTACCTAACCAAAGACGATGAAGACAGAACTGAGAGTGAGAGAGAGCGCCGAGCACCTGACAGCGGCGAGAGTTTGGCGACGACGGGAACGGCGACCAGTGAGAGACACGGTGAGGGAGGCGAGCGGCAAGAGATCTGCGAATGAGCAGCGACTAGGGCCGGGAATTCGATACGGGTCAGCCCAATTTTCCAATATCTTATTTTTAGTTAGATTTGGGCTGGGAAGATTAGAGGGAAAATGTCTCGGAGATTTTACCGCTAAAGCATGAAAAATGGGCCAAATTTTGCATAATGTCTATTCCAGAACTTTTTATTTTTAATAACTTTTCGTTATCTAGTTATAAATTTAATCTTTAGCAGAATATATAGAGAAGATTTTATGGATAAAAATAAAGCCCTTTAAAAAAGTCTATAATATAAGAGGATTAATCACTATTTTTTATGATAGATACTATAGATTTATCTAAAAAAAACTTTTGGTTATCAATGTCTAATCCCAACATAGGGGCCTAAATTTAGTGGGTGACAATATCTCAAAAGTTAAAAAAGATTCTTTCAATATCAGGAAGGAAAATTTTTAAAAAAAATCATTCATATGATCCTTAATGTAAGATGCTTATCTAAGTTGAGTGGAGTAAAGAAATTACTTAATTACTTCCTCCGATTCTAATTATAAGAACTAGTTATTTTTTTAATATATTAAGAAAAATAAATAAATAAATTAATTATAACTAAATTTAACTTTTTAAGATAAATTTATATTATATACTTTTCAATCTACCCAAATTTATTAACTAATTCTTATATTAGTTATAATTTATTGGCTTATTTGACTTCCTTAATATATTCAAGAAAATGAACTGACTTTTTTAATTAATACTAGGAATAGTATAATATATGTGTCATAAACTCTTTAAAATACTTCTCTCTAATATTGAATTATATATAAGTTTAAAAGTTAAATAAATTAAAAAAAATAATAAATAAGAGATAAATTGATTTAAAGTTAGGACCAAAATTCAAATTACTATTTTTTAGGATTTTCTCTTATGATATTGTTGATGCAATGTTTTGTCTTATGGGCACTAACAACGTTATGAGTTGATTATGAAGAATACAGAAATAAAGAGAAAAATATAGGAGAAGGTAGAAGAGCTTTGAATCTTATTTTCAATAGTATATTTTGACGTACAAACTACAAAGAATCAAATGAGTGATTGGAATCTACCATCTCTCCCTAGCCACTAGTCTATTAATTCCCCTGGTCGCCTTGTGCTTCGGCTGACTTTATATCTGAGATCCTCGTCACGAATCTTGTGGGCCAATTTGATTTTATCTCATCTAGCAATTTACTCAGCTCTAATAATTAAGGTTAACCCATCGTTGGTTCAGCTATTAAAAAAATAAAAAATAAAATTATTTAGAATATATTTAATTTTTTATGAGTATTGTTTTTATTATAATTTTAATTATAATATTTAGAGAGATATTCTAACTTCTGAATATTTAAGTTAACATCTAAGAATAATTAACGGTTTATTCTGCCTGACATTAGTATTATCTAAAAATAAGAGAAATTTTATTATATTATTAGATAGTAGATGGGTATAAATACTTAATTCTAAATTTAATATTATTAACTGAATTCTAAATTTAATATTATTAACTTAATTCTAAATACTTTTTAAATTACATAGATTAATAGTTCTTAATAGAGTAAATTTAAAGGATTAAAATTAAAAAAAAAATAAATTTTAGAACTAAAATTAAAATAAAAACAAACTATATGGTTAATAATGATATTAATCTTTAAATCTACAAAGAAGCCAATCCAACTTGATCTAGCTGTACGTTACCACATTCCAGATAGGGTTTTGCGCAATCTGTTGGAAGATAATATCCTCCCCTTTTCTATCATTCATGTTCCTATATGTGTAGTTTCTCCGGTTGCTATATTGCGCACAGGATCAACTTTTTGATTAATCAATATATAATAAAAATAAAATTTCTATACTCTAATCTTTAATATATAATATAACTGTAAAATTAATTTTGATAATAAATATAATATATCTATCCCATATTTATCTATTTTTTTTAAATTATCTATATTAATAATTTTTCAATAATAATCAAATAAAAAAATGAGAGATGAAGATAATTAAGGAGGATAGCTATTGTACTTTAGAAAACTTATATTAAAATTTATTAATCTAATTAAATTAATTAATTAGATCTTATATTAAAAATAAAAAATATATATATTATACTCTACCTAATCTAAATTATAAATACTAGTCAATTTTATTTAGATATTAAAAAAATTAAATAGATCATCTAATTATAATTAAATATAATCTTTTAAAATAAATTTATATTATATATTCTTAAATATATCTAAATTAACTATTACTATTTATTTTAATTATAATTAATTAATTAATTTTTTAATTTATTTAAAATATTAATTAATTTTTATAATTAGGATAAAAATTAATTATTCTAATTGAAAATTGGCCCTCCAAGATTTGTGGCTGTCTCCCTCCGTCATTGCTTCCCGTAGTGGGAATTTTTTTGCGATTTATGACTCGTGCTTCATTCGTGAGAGTCTTTTTAGCTTGTGTTGTGATATTAGCCGTCACGTGTTTTTTGTGCCTTTCTCTCAATAGATTTGCTCCCATAATATTCGTTCTTGTCTCCTCCCTGCGCGCGCTCGCCCCACACACGCGCGCCACACACACGTGCACACCCCACACACGCGCCCACAATAATAACTAATTAATTAATTATATAAATTAAAAAATTAAATAACTATGATATAAGGAGTACCATAATACTCATAGTCAATACTCTCTTGGATGTGCACTGTTTAAATAGATTTTTTAATCTTTTAAATTTAAAATATTAATTAATAATTTTTATATAAAAATTGTTTTTTTTTAAATTTAAAAGTAACAAATTTATTTTATTTTATATTTTGTACGCATGAAATAATTTGTTATTTATAAAAAATTAATTTGAAATAATTTGGATAGTTGGAAGTGGCGATGAGCCGAAGATGTTCATGATTGCTATCAGTGTTAAAACTGTTATAGCATATCTTCATATCCACATACTACGGCTCTTTTGCGAGATATCCACATACTACGGCTCTTTTGCGAGAAATCATCGTATTGGTGCCTCTCATTATACCATCAAGGAGAGCTTGCCGATAACACTACAACACAAATATATTACATATCGCATATAATTGATTAATGATGAGTTTTTTTTTTTATATATATCTTTCAATGGAAGGCAATTCAATAATTTGGTCAGTTTTAAGGACTAGCTGATACGAGAGATTTGGAAGGGAAGGGAAGAAAAATTTCTTTTGAGTTGAATTTATAAGAATTGGAGAAGTGTAGTTATAAAATTTTAACAACAAAAATATGTAAGTTAAAAGAATAAAAAATATTAATTAAATTTTGTTATCCCAACTTCTTTAATTTTTTAAATTCAATTCAGTAAAAATTTCCTTCTCCTCTTCACTCCAAATCTCTTGTACTAAATAATCCCTAATTATGAGTATTTTTTTAATAAAAATTTAAATATTAATTTATTATATTGTGATATAGTTCTTTCAACTAGGCCAATCCCCTTGTGTAATAATGAATTTTCCAAAACTCCTAGGTTGCTATGGTAAGAGGTTATCCTCTATTAAAAAAAAAATATAATACCTAATACTAAATATCATTAATTGCATGTGTAGGTGACAATGGTTACTTTGATATACATTAGTCAATTGGGCAAATTTGCATCATATTTATCTGATATAAGGGTTCACAATGCGCATGAGGAAGTTGACTAGTCAAAGGCGCACTCATGGAATTTACCAGCTTAACAAGTTGCACTTTTATTTCTATTTTTTATTTTATTTTAGTAAAGTGCAAGTTTTGGCAATCAGTATTCTCTTTTTAGACTCAATTAGTTGCCATCAACCAAGGTTTAATTCCATCCCAAGTTCATTCCCTCCCTCCATTCATAATTTTAATTCTTCCTTCTTCACACGGCTGGACGCTAACTTATAAATGCCAGGAGTTCAGGGATTTTATTTATTTTTTTTATTTTCACTAGTGAAAACATGCCCATGCATTGTTGCATGAATAGTTTGAAACGATATTTTAAATTATATATATATATTTTATTAAAGTAGTTTCTCTCTCATAATACTATAATTTCTCATGTATTAATATTTAAATTTTTATTATAAAAAGTCCTATATTTAGTATTTAATAGTGTCTCTAATAGCATTATTTTCAATAAGATGATACATATATTTAAAAAAATAATACTCTTCTAGTTATTAATATAGGAATTAATTGAGGAATTGATATTGTTTATAAATATAAGACGTCTTTATTATATTTATTAATATTTTTTAAATATTAATATTAATACTTTCTTAATAATAATTAAAATAAGAGTAAGAGAGTGAAAGTTAAGAAAGATATTTAGAATGTTTTAGGAAAAAATATGAGATGATAATTAACTTAATTTGATTAAATAAATCATATATTAGTAGCATAAAAGAGTGGAGGAGTGGAGCAGTAATAGTATTTTTTTGAGTCCAAATATGGTAAGGGTAAATGATTGTAAATCATTAGTGATATGATGAGGTAAAAATAGATAAATGTATATTGACAAAATGTTGAAATGGTTGACAACATATTAAAATATTAATTAAAAAACATAACCTTACACATTCGCCTGAAGGTAACTGTAATTCTGATATGGAAAATGACAATTGTGATGTTAATTTCTTGTTTCAATTCGATTTGCGTTAATTACTGCCGGGTTATTTAGGATAGTTGACTAGTCAAGCCACGTATCTTCCATCCACTTGCACTAGATTTTTAGGAATTAATTCATTATTTTTTTATTTCTTATTTTGTAGCTTACAATAATCCTAGCCCTTCATTAGTTGCTGAGAAAATTAGAAATTGTCTCACCTACCTAGCCTTCCATGTCCAATTTGGACCTCTCATTCTCTATCTTCATTTTCTCTCATCTTCTCTATCCTCCATATCACCATCTAACTCCAGTATTCCACCTCATTACTCATAATCCATTTCAATATTCACTAGAATCCGTCCTTGATCATTAAAATTCGCCTCGTTTTCATGGTGTGGGTTGCAAATCCGTGGCTGTTTCAAGGAGTTTAGAGCTTGATCATCTTCTTCGATCTCTGAGGTGCATCGATCCATGGCCAAGCAAAGCTAAGAGGATTTGTGGAGCTTTGATCGTCGTCCTTCCTTCCATGAGAGGTTAATTAGCTAGAGAGCTTCATCCTTGGGAGTGATTTGATTTAACTGTCTCTTAGTTAAAAAGGATATAAAAATACTCAATAACTCGTAACATAGGGAAATGAGCCTCTCTATTACGAGCCTTTTCCATTGCCTTTTCATAGTTAAGATAGCATTGTATTATTTTATTTGTTTATATATATAATTAGACTAGTGTTTAGCATCTAAATGAAATCATTTTGACTAAATAAACTCATTTCCCCATAACACGTGCCTATTTGAATGGCTCTGAAATTATTTATTAGTTGTTAGAGAATGGTAAGAAGAAGGAAAATTACGGGAGAACGGTGGAGTTTTCCTTGTTTTTTTTTGTTTAGTATTTTTATGTTTGACCATTATTAAATTTCAGTAGCCTTAACAGTGAAGACTTCAATTTTTTTTTCTTTTTATTACTACTACTACTACTATTATTATTGCATAAAAGGAAGAAAAAAAATGTTCTCGTCCTATCAGGATATTCCTTTTGTTTTTTTTTAATAACAGGATATTATATTCTAATCATGAAGGAAGGTCGTTGTTTTGTGTGCGCACAAAAAATATTCAAATGCAAAGGGGACAGAGGAAAATATTCAAAGTCTATTCATGTACTTATTATTTTCTTTTAATATAATTGAAATTTTTATCTTTTTTTAAAAATAATCAGACACTCTATATCTAACCCTTTATTAAAACAATTTGTTGTTCTTTCTGTTATTATTATACCATATAAGGGAAGAAAAAATAAGTATGGATGCGATTGTTGAATCTTGCGGTAGGAAAGATGATTCTGCACAGAATTATTATTGATACAGAAAATTGAGAATTCACGAATCAAAACAACAGCAGCAAGAGAAATCAAAACTTACAAATTAAGACGGATCGTTGTGAGTCTCTTTCTCTGAGACTTTATTTAACCCCAAATTGGAGGTATTGGAATATCTATAGAAACTTTGGGAGCTAATGGGATATCAATGGAAACTTTGGGACCTGTGAGATCTATGCTCACTTTACTATCCCTAATGACACGCAGGACGAACATGCCAAAAAGTGAGCAAGCTTGAACAAGCATTTCTACTATCCTCTTCTTATCAAACACATTATCATCAGCCTCTCCTTCTTCGATCGTCTCCACGCTAGTCGCCGGAAGGCGAAGAGCAGACACCTTATTCTCTTCAAAAAGCTCAGACATCAAAACATAAACCTCGGTCTCGTAGTTGTCAGTTCCCCTCTTTCTCCACAACTCAAGCATGGCATTAGCAATCACATGATGGATTGTACATGAGCAAGACAGAATAAAACTATGGTTTCCTGTGTTACTCAATACCATGCTATTAAAATCAACTGTCGGATCCATGTTGTAAATAACGACGTCGTTCTTCATCTTCTTTACCTGCACAACGATATTGCCCTTGCAGCAGATAACGGTCACCAGTATGTCTGCCCCACAAATCGTCATATTGGTGGTGACTCCACTCAGAATAACAAGAGAGCATAACCCAAAGCACTGTTAACACAAGCATTCAACATATCATATATAATGAAGGAGAGGACAATTGCGAATATGATAAAAATTTGGAGAACGCCGACCAGCATTTGCCGGAAAAAATGGCTTGTATACGGACAAGCAGAAGAATTTTATTTTATTGCCAGAGTCTACCACGGTTCGAAGTCATTAGGTCAGAAGAATTATTGACTCTGCAGCTGCTATGAAGTTAACAGAAATTTGAAATCTGAAACAGATCTAACTATACGTTGTAACAGATAGTTACCTTGCTCTTGGTGACAGAGTCTTTGACGATATTGATGACAGAGACACCACCGAGTATCTCCTGCATCTCATCAATATTCACCTCCTTCCAAGCGACCGCGCCGGCACCGGAGACATTCTGGGTGGAGAAAATGATGTTGCCGTTGCAGCAGCGAGTTTCAGCTCCGAACTCAACGCCGAAAGCCTCGAGCCAGCTGAGTATTGGGAACTCGTCTTTGCCAAGAAGCAAAGCCATGACACTAGAGAAGAAGAAAGCCCTGAGAAAAAGTACAATGTATCATTGTATATAAGAGAAGAGGGGGTGGGGCCCCTCTCCTGTCCATTTTTTAAAAATCCCAAAGCTATCCGATCATTAGCCTTTTTTAGTCACTACGTTCGTATGTGTGTCCTGCGTTATAGCCAGAATTGTCTTTTTGTATGTGTTGTGTCCTGCGTTATAGCCAGAATTGTCTTTTTGTATGTGGTGTGTACTGCGTTATAGCCTCGCAAATGAAATGATAGAGACGTCAGGTCAATAAAGGTGAGGAAGCTGTGAGAGATCGGCGAGGGCAAAAAACTAAAAAAAAATCCATGAATTTCCTAGCAATTAAGTTGGGGTGAAGCACATGTTGAGGTGTGAAGAAGGAAGAATTAAAATTATGAATGGAGGGAATGAGCTTGGGACGGGATTGTTTTTTTCTAAAAGGATAATTTATTCAATAAAAAACATAAAATGATATATATATATATATAAAGCTACCAGATGGTCAGGACTAAATTGAGGGCAAAAAATCTAAATACAAAACGTTAACAAAAAAATGAATAAAAACCCAACAACAATATAAGCAAAGCGATCAAAAAATTGTACCCAATAGGCTTAAAAAGTAGCTAGTACTTCAAAGACCGACCAAAACTTGAATCACATTTTGAACTAATTTTAATACCATTAAATCAGATAGTGTTCGAAGTTCCAAAGTATTGGAGGAGAAGCAGGCAATCACAAGTTTTGGCTATAATTTATCTTTCCCTCAAGTGTGACTTTATGTGATCAGTTAATTGATTTAATTTGATAATTATTAAGATTCAATGAAAGGGACCCCGGAAGATTCTTCTATATGTACCTTGCAGCTATAATTTATTAAGTTTTTTTTTGGGTACAATTTATTAAGTTTATTTGAAGCTTTCGATAAAAGCTATGATTTTTCTTCCGTTAAGTTTGTTTTCATCTTTTCATGCTGGTTTGGGGTATTCTATTTTTTTTTTTTTTTTTTGTCTATCCGGTTCACTAGAGTTTTGCCTCGACTACATCTGGATCTGACCCGTGTCACACACCTGACTATGCTGGGTGAGTCTCCTAACAGGGATTTTCTGCATATGTCAAGACTCAAACTCGAAACCTCATTTAAGTTATACCGAGCCGCTTATTACTCGGACCAAATGAAGGATACTGATAAGTTTCAACTCTGTTGGGCCAGCACAATCTTATCCAGTCACTCTTTCATTAATCCATTTTTTTCTCTTCTGGGCCACCTCCCATTGTGGAGTTTGGGTTTGGATTTGACGTAGGAAAAAATTGCCTATGGGCCCATCCAAAAATTAGATGCCCATGAAATGAAGGATTGTTTGGTTTTAAACATTTAGTAGGTTTAGTTTTTGTTGGTTTATTTAATGATGAAATTTGTGAATATTTGATACCAAGATATTAATCAAATATCGGAACAATTAATTTTTAAACTATCAATTTGTTTATTAAGATAAAACAGAATTAGTCTCTTTAACACCTTCTCAACCTCTGGTTCTACTCCGCCTTCCTTCTTCTCTCCAACTCGATTTCACAGCCATAGCCGCTGCTGCTCTTATGGAGGCATTCTCAGAGAAACTTGTCACTCAAGAACATAAAATATATTTGTATCATATAAGCCTTAGAGTTAGAGTCAAGGATACTTACATTTTCTTGATGGATGAAACTACCTCCATTAGCAATCCTTTTAGCCATCCAGTAGCTGAAAAGTGCGAAATAAAAAAGGCAATAACATATTTCATCAATTTAGCAAGCTATTTAATAACATAATTGTATCATATTTAATAACATACGGTTTAGCAAACTATTACCCCAAAAAGTGCATAATACAAATTTAACAAGCTATTGAATTCTTCGTTTAACGCAATTCGGGTCACCATCCCTGCACATTACTCCTCCGTATGTTAAAATCTTATTACCTAAATCACTGCCAATCGATGAACTGCCTATGACGTTAAAGATCTAAAGCAATTAGATATACAGGATCAACTACAACCTTACACGGCTAAGCCAAACAAAAGGGTCAAGAATGAAAAGACTGGAGAAGAAAGGATTTTCCTGAACAAAACGCATCGAAATCGATTAATCATCATATGCAGATGTCCAGTTTAGTACAGTATTATCTATTTCTTAGTGCTCTCTAAGTCAGTCAGTTGAAAACATTCATCACACAAAAGAACCTTAGTCCATCAATCCAATCATATTCCGAGAATGGAACTCATGTCTGTCTTTCATGCTGGGAAATAAAAAAATATGTAAAAAAATGCCTTCCATTAAGATAAAATAGAAATTGATAAACGCAAAAAAGATAAAAACGTTTAGAAAAGAAATTTGTTCAAATTTCAACGCCCCAATACTCAAATGAAGAAAAAACAAGCAAATTTTGCAGAGAAACACCCAAAGCACAGATTTATACCAACTTGTCTTTATCTCAACAAAAAAAAAACATAAAGGAAGGGAAAGGGATAAAAGGGAATTCACAGGATCACATACCTATAGATGAAGAGGCAACACCCAAACCACAGCCGAAGGTCTTGAAGCGAGCATCAACAATCTTTCTAGTCTTTTCATCACACTTATTGTGGATTTTCATATCAACCCCACAAGCTGTGCTCCAACCAAGCCCATACCAACCATAGGATCATACCTGGATCCGACATTCTGTGGATTGTTGCAACGATCAACAGCATTCTCGAGGGAGAATTGACGCAGAACTTGGAGCGTTGGTGAAGGCACCTCTGCTGACCCTCCCAAAGTTCTCTTTGAAACCAACCTCAACATTCTTTCCTAGATTCCAGATCCTCTTCGTCTCCAAGGTTTCCTCCACTTCAAATTGCAGATATATATGGTCCGTCATTTTTTTCTTTATGAAGATTATCATTACATAACATTGATTATTCATCTTAGTTATCCCCAATTTAAAAAAAAAAAACAGCATCAAAACCATAGGAGGAGTAAGCAGTAGCAACCATTCTGATTATTCAATCATATAAACCGTAGACTATCTAGCACTGTCTAACCGTAGTTATCACCAACTACAACCCAGCAAGCACCAAAACCATAGGAGTAAGCAGTAAAAAAGGACAATGCTTCAAGAAAGTGGCCAATGAGCGCACAATGATAATAGTGAAATTGTGAGACAAGGAGGCAAGTTAGTTTAACCAAGATCCCATTCTAAGTAGTTTGGGCTTCCATTCTAAATCTCTCAAATAATACGCACGTATAATTCTTCCTAATCGTAGAAGAAAATGCAGATTAGATGAAACATCAACAGCTGCTTCACCCCGAAAAGTGAAAAAGGAGGTAACGGTTTTCGAATAGAAGACAATATCGGACAATGAGTAATTGTAATACAAATACTTTGAAATGACACGAAAGTAACACTAAATAATGAAGTTTTATAAGCAAAGACCGATGAAGGAGGAATGTATTCAAACACACACTCGAGACAGATGCTTGCTCAACGAACTAAATGACAAAAAAGATCGGAGCCGGAGAGATAAAAGCGGTGACCGGTAAGGTTTGAGAGCCAAAGAGGGAAAGTGTACCTAACAAAAGAAGATGAAGACAAAGCTTAGAGTGAGAGTGGATGAGAGCGCTGAGTAACTTTTGAGAGCAGTGAGAGAGCGGCGGCGATGATGACCGGCGATCAGTGAGAGACGGAGTGAGGGAGTTGAGATGCCAGAGATCTGTGAATGAGAAAGAGTAGGGCCGGGAATTCGAAACGGGCGGCCCATTTTTCTAATATTTTTTACCGATTTTTCCAATTTGGATAGAATTGTGTTTAGAAAATGAGAGAAAAAGGGGTAAAAGAGTTTACGTTAAGGTATTAAAATCTCCGGTTAAAATGGCTAGTTAAATTAAAATTAAATTTTTTATTAGAAAAGACACATTTAATCATTAATAATATTTTGAATAGTATTATTTCTAATAAAAAAAATAGGTATATGTAACAAATAAATAGTAATTTTATTATTCCAATAGTATATTTATTTCTAATAAATAGTATTATTTCTTATTTATTAAAGCATTAACAAATATATCATATTCTTTGGAGATATATAGTAATTGTATATCCCAACTAAGCATCATCATACTTCGGATCTAATGAAAAACCTAGCCACATGTGACGGTGCCCTTGTTCTGCAGCATCTGAAATTATGAATAACCGTCTTAGTATCAGAATGTAGAATTACTTTCCTGAAACCTAAGTCACAAGATACCTTTAAAAATGGCCCATTCTTCTATTTGTAAGAGAGCTTTGATTTCGAATGAAAAGACGAATGTTAGGGTTTTGTTCTGTGTTGTGTTTAGGCATAAGTTGAGTAGCCAAGCCGACAAATTTAAACACCAGAGCACAAGTAACAACAGAAATGAAGCAGCCCAAACAAATATTTCAGATCATACACAAGGAAAAATCTAATATAATATCATAGGCCTAGAACACCACTTTCACTTTTCCATCCTTTGTATTCATTCTTTAAAGAAGAAAAGAAGTTCAAAGAACCCCCAAAAATGTCAGATTTAATTGTTGTTATTCTTAAACGGAGACTGGGTAATATTTCCTTACATCATAAACTATGGTGGCCCACAAGATTTGATAGTCTTCTTGTTGTATATCAGACATTAACAATAAAGGTTGAGATGCAAATTTGACTCCTAAGTTTTTACTTAAAGAACAATATTATTTAAAAAGTTTTTTTAAGTTTAAAGTTACCCCAAAAGTGTTATAATAAAACAATATTGCTTATTACCGTTAATTTTTAACAGCTAACATCAATTTTTTTAATATTTAACGTTTGTTTTTTTAATATATTAAGGTAATATTGTTATGTTTTGAAATTTTTAAGTCAACATTAAATTTAAAAAAAGTTTCAGAATAATATTCTTACTAAATAGAAATTTCTAAAGTAAATTTACATCTTAGCTTAGCAATAGCTGATTTTACCTCCCTATTACATAGAACAATCAACTCATCAGAAGATTATATGACCTCATGCTTTCAGGCAAATCATGAACACTCCTTTTCTTCTACGTACTCAGGACGTAGAAGAAAACGTTATATGGATAGAGGGATTTACAAAGCCAATTATGATTTTAATATTTTAATAAATTTGTTGTATGCTAGTTTCCATCAGGCAAGGCAGGCCTCCTTTTGGATAGATCTATGGAAAATCCATCTTCCATATAAATATTCACCCTTCCAGTCCTTACTATTGTAGGCGTCGGTAGCTGTAAACAGAGAATAAATAATCTAAATCGCGTCTAAAAGTACTGTTTTTAAGAATTATTCTGCAAGAAGTTGACACTCCCCAGGGTTAGCTCGGCCTGAGAGATCACGTGGTTGCGAAGAAGAAGCAAAGCCATGCTACTAGAGAAGAAGAAAGACGTGAGAAAAGGAGAGCGAATGTGAAGAGGAAGAGAAAGAAATTTGAGAAAGAAAGCCATGCGACGTCTCTGGTTGCTGTCACATGCACACTAATATCGGAGCGACCTCTGCATAGGAACAGGATGGGCTCGAGGTGAGGAATGAGAAACTACTGCAGATTTGGGTTTAAAATAAGGGAAAGAAAGAAACAATTACAAGATAAGGAGTATTGTCGACAGCTTAAAGCACTTTGCTTTAGTTCTACAAATAAATTAACAATGTTCATTATGTAATACAATCGTGGGGCGGGTATTAGCTTAAAGCCCTCAGTTGGATATATTTTAATTAATGGAAGCACTATTGTGTAATATCCCAAAGCTATCTCATCATTAGCCTTTCTTCCTTACTATGTTTTCCTCATGCGAGGCTATGACCCACCTGAGTCTTGTGTACTGCGTTACTGAATTATTTAAAGACAAACTCTAGATCAAGTAACGTAGTATTTATTATTTGCTATTTATGATTTTTATGACCAATAATGGTCTAACAAATTTTTAAAATTTTATCAATGTGAAATTTTATTTTAAGAAAATCAATAAGATTCAATTTGAAAACTATAAGTAATTTTGCTAAAAAAAAGAAAATTTCGTTAAAAGTACTTTTTTTTTATTAGTCAAATAGACCTAGTGCAATTCTGGCTAGCTCAATTATATACAAAAAAATTTAAAATAAAAATTATTTACATATAACTATATATACGTTGTACAAAGACGTAAAAAGATTATACCAATAAATTATTAATTGAACTAGTAAGCAGATTTATTTTCATAAGGAAGATAACACAAATTTAAATACTAAGATATATACTTATTGAGAAAGTTTGAAGCACTTTATGTTATAAATCTCGAAAGAATATATATATATATATAAACAGATACATACCACTGTATGTTATAATAATCAAATAAATAAATAAATAAATAAATAAATAAAGTATTTAAAAATATATATATTAATTTTATTAATATAATTAAATTAGTTGATAATCAAATCATATTAAGCAAGAGAAATGAAAACCGTTATAAGGTCTATCAGTCAATTCCAGTGTACCGTATAATAAATACAAGAAATTCCAATTCTATTTCTAAGACTTCTAGAAAAAACATTCGGGCGGGGCGTAGGCTTGGGTGGGCAAAATACAACCCATATGAAAATGGGTTGGCCCAACTAACCCATTTTATATCCCTATTGATATAGGCAAACGTAGTCCCGCCTTTATTTTATATTTAACTCATTTTTATAATCTATTAGTATATTCAGTTACATCATTTAAAATATATTTAATCTCTTAAAAATAATATTTTATTATGATTCAAATTATGACCCTTAAGAGATATTTTAAATATTTAAATTTATGTTTGAGAATAATTAATGACTCACCTATCTAATAATGATATCGTGTAAAGAGAATGGAGATTTTATCTTGTATTTATATCGTGGGTAAGTCTAATTCTTTATAAAAAATTATTGTACAAAAAAAACTTATTTTTATAATTATTGATCGCTTTGTATAAAAAAATTCTTTATAGCGTTTGTTTTAATTTTTTTTCCACAAAAAAGTTTTAGACTAGGATCCTTATTTTTTTTGGCAACGAGACGAGGATAAATTATTTCTTTCAATAATACCAAATTTGTAATTATCAAACATTGGGTTTTAAGGTCGCTGAGGGCCGACTTGACTCTAAAGCTCTTCTCTCAACAAGTTTTTTTTATGTTGGTTTCAAGTATAATTTTATAAATTTTATTATGGGATGTGTTATCTCTGTTTTATATAACTTGTTATGGAATGGATTTCAAATAAAATTTTTTGCACCAAAAAGAGGACTCCGTTAAGGAGATCCTATCTCACATTTTTTATTTGTAATGTGTATAGACATGTTATCCCATATTATTAATGATTCAGTTATTGCAGGCTATTGAAAACCAATCGTTGTATCTAGCGGGGGACCAGCTATATCTCATCTCATATTCATAGATGATCTTCTTCTTTTTGGAATAGCGATTGAAAAGCAATCGGAATGTGTGATGAAATGTCTTGATACTTTTTATCTTGCATCAGGAGCAAATATCAATAAAAATAAATTATCAATATTCTTCTCTCCAAAAATACATGAAAATATTAGAAAAAGGATCAGTGACATGACAGGAATGGGTATTTATATTGATATAGGGAAGTATCTAGGTTTTCCAATCATCAGAGAGAGGAAACCCAAAGATACATTCCAATATATTATAGATAGAGTGAAAAATAAGTTAGCTGCGTGGAAGGAGAGTATATTATCTGTGGCTAGTACAATCACTTTGGCTATACTATCTGTGGCTAGTACAATCATTTTGGCTAAATCAGTTCTTAGCTCTATACCGGTGTATCTTATATAAGTGGCTAAAATTTCAATTAGTGTGTGTCAGGAAGTTGAAAGGGTGCAAATGGACTTTATATGGGGGCATGTTAATAGCTCACATGGATTTCATCCTATTGAATGTGATCAAATTATTATGCCTAAATCAAATGGTGGTCTAGGGTACAAGAAATTAACATCATTTAATCAAGCTTGTGGAGCTAAGATAGCTTGGAAGTTACTGAATGGTGAGAAAGGATTATGGGTAGATGTGCTACTATATAAATATATGTTAAGGAATGATGAGAATCTTTTAGATACTAGAAAGGGAGACTTTGCATTATGGAAATTTATCTCTCAACAGCAAGATATTGTTGATGCAGGTACAAGATGGCATGTCTGAAATGGCCAATTAGTTAATTTTTTTACTGATAAGTGGCTATTCCCTAATAAATCTTTATAGGATTTATGTTTCGCAAATTACATTGGAGGAAGTAAATAGTAAAGTTATAGATTGGAGCACGGCTGGGACTTGTGATTATCAGAGACTTGCTAGTATTATCCCAATGAATATCTTTCAAAGGTTGTTTAGTATGATGCCACCTATGGAGGATGCGGGTAATGATGTGATGGTGTGGAATGCTACAAATAATGATACTTTTACTATTAAAAGTACTTATTATTTAATTGAGAAACATTAAGCTATTACATATAACTCAGTTTACAAGGACATATGGAAATGGAGAGATGCTGAGCGGATTCGTGTATTCATGTGGATAGTCTTTAACAACCGTCTACCGACAAATGCTTAGAGAAGCAGATGATCTTCTACTAATGCAAATTGTTAGTACTATAATAAGGAACCAGAAGACATCTTACATATCATCCGTGATTGCTCCTATGCTAGACAACTTTGAAATAAACTTTTACATCCCAGATCTTGTACTTTTTCTTTAGATCCTCCTTACGAGATTGGTTTGCTATGGATCTCAAAAAAGAGTTGGGAGATAATGTTAATTGTAGCTGGAATTTAATTCAGAGAGTGTTAATTTAGAGTTTATGGAACTGGATGAATCAGTCTATATTTGATAACAATTTTTTGAAGCCATTAGATCCTTACTCAGTAATAATGCAAATATAGAATAATTTTATACAGGTTCAGGAGGAGAATTTTACTAATCATGTCAACCTGTCAACCCTAACTGATTGGCAACCTCCCTCAAGGTGGGTCAAATTAAATGTTGATAGAGCTCTTACTATAACCCATAAAAGAACGGGATGTGGATGAGTTATTAGAGATCACTCAGGAAGCTGGATTGTGGGCTTTATGACTTTGCTTGGATCTTGTAGCGTCATTGAAGCGGAACAATGGTCAATATACATAGGATTAAAGTTGGCTTCAGATATGGGATCTAAGAAGATTGTTCTTGAATCTGATGCTGAGAATGTGGTTGAGATGTTATTGAATTTCAAAGATGACAGGTGTAACCTATTGATACCTTGGATACATAGCCCTGTCAAGCTATCTTGGGAATTAGAGATACGTTATATATTTAGGAAACAAAATAAACTTACAGACGCGTTGGTAAAAGACGGATTGAATAATATGTTAGTATTATATGAGTGTCCTCAACATTTGAGGAATCTTATAAAAAATGAGTATTTGAGATTGGATCTCCTCTTAGTTTAGTAATTTATTTTGGGTGTTTAACCCTCTCTTGTATAAAAAAAATACTTAGCAAAATATAATAGATACACAAATTTCTATTGGAGTTTAACTCTTGTGTAACTGTAAAGATGATAAGGGGGATCAAGTAAAAATGATGGAAAGTGAGAAAGATAAAGAAGAGATAAAGTGAGAGACTGTGTTGACTAAGATATGAGCAATAAGTGAGAGTTAGAGAGTATAATCATTTTTATAGTTGAGCTAGATTGGACGCGAAACCATAATGATTTTAGAAATAACTGACAATTTTTGCCTAATAAAAAAACGTTGGAAAAAAAATGAAAAAATGTATAAAAAGTTTACCATCTCAAATAGTAACGATAACTATCTATCGTTGTATGGTGCTATTTAATTGAAAAATTCATATATTATAGTATTATTATGTTGACAATAATACTTATTATGATTTATTTCCTATATATATATATATATATGTATATAATTACATTTTATTAAATTTTTATTTAAATTATTACGTTATCTTTTAGACTAAACAGCCCAACTGATCCGACTATTGCCATTAATCTTTCCAACTCCAACTCGATATCTGGTCTTACTTTTAAAATATTAGATGGTTGTAGAATTTGGACATTGGATTAGACATATTGATCATGAAATGTTAAAACAAAATCACTTAAAATAAAAAAAAAATGGGGTGCCCCAAATGAAATTCCTGGCCCTACTTGCTCCTCATTCTGAATCTCTCTCGCGTCTCCCTCACTCTGTCTCTCACTGCTCGTATGGGTGTTTGTGGGCCTGGTTCCATGGTGTGCCCACCTTAGCCCAAGGAAAAATGTACAACTTGGCTCAAATAAATCAAGGGTAGAGCCGAGAACTGAACAAAGTATATTATCCTGCCCAAAATATATATAATTATATATTATATATTGTTGGAAATATATATATATATATAAACACACTCCTTGAATATTTAATATAATACTTATTTAACTAATTTAATTATATTAAATAAGTTAGTTAAAGTAGCCAATATAATATATTTAATTATATTCATTTATTCTCTCTATTCACCCATCTTTTACTTGATTAATACTGAAAAAGTATTAATAAAAATAATTTTAAAAAAATATATATAAATATAAAAAATATGTCTTATATTTAAGATTAATATTAACTCTCTAATTAGATCATATATTAAAAATTAGATGAGTGTATATATATCTTTCCGCCATCCTTCCCCCCATAAGTACTCATAAGTAAGAAATGCCTTTTTGTTCAGTTCTATTTCTATTTAAGCTCATTTATGTTGACCACATTTTAATTATTTTCTATGTCAGCAAACAATATGTGCTTATTTATATATCATGACTTATTAACTATTTATTGTAATCCTTAATATGAGAGCTAATTAATATTTTTATGAGATAAATGAAGTCAAATAAATTAACTAGTTATAATCAAATCTACCATCTCAAGATGAATTCATATTATATGCTCATTAATTTATCTAAGTTAATCAATTAGTTCATATAGTTGTAATTAACTAATTTATTTAATATTTTTAATATATAAAAAATATCAATTAATTCTTCTATTAAGAATCAAATTGAGGTAGTACTAAAAATTTACTTATCTATATCTATCTTGCTTATGTAATTAGGGACATAAAAATGAAGCCTTTGATTGTGTGTGATTTGGCAGGGGTTGTGTTTGCTGTTAGTATCCATCTTGCTTTGACTCATTTATGTATCTCGATTTGCTGTAGTGTTATGATTTGGTTTCAAAATCAGAATTTGGAATGTCTCGTTAAATTGGGCAATGTTTTAATCTTTTTGTTGCCTTTTTTTATGATGAACTATGGATGTTATTTATTTCTTCTTTCAGTATGACATTGTGCTAAGACTTATCACATTATTTTATATATTCTAAGATTCAAGTTGTAGACTTAGTACCTTTTTTATGGTCCCAAATTATGGTTTCAAAAATTAACCAAAATACCATCAAATATATATAAGAACTTTTAGACTAAACTTAGTTCAAAATTATGTTTTTAGATAAACTTGTAAAAATAACTTCTGGGTGGATAAAATGATTTTTGGGCATCAAAAGACCATTCTCTCTTCTAGGATAGTGACGGCTAGGTTCTGACTAAGGTGAAGAGGTTCTGACGAAGGTGAAGCCGGAAGCTTCCATTGTTGACAGAGATGAAGATGGAAGATTCCATTTTTGTCGGAGGTTAAGAGGTTCTAATATAGTGTTGGTGGCTTTTCCAGGTTGCAAAGGTTCCAATGGACAGAAAATGACAACATCGAAGGAGGATCCGATGGGTGAGAACAACGAGTTCCATTTTTGATCTCTATCTTTACCCACATCATATCTGCAAGCTTTTTCGATCTCCATGACTAGGCATGGGAACATACCAGGTCTATTAAATGACAATTCGGCCTAAGCCTGGCCTGTGACCTGTTATAGGCTATTTTTTTTGTTTAAGCCCGACCTGTACAAATACCTGGCCTAGCCTGAAGGTTATTTAGAAAACCTAATTTTTTTAATTATATTGACAGGCCTTCGTAACAAGCCCTCATAACAGACCCCCTAACAGGCCTGTTAAAATAAAATGCAAGAATAAAATGTATAATAATATGTGTTTATTTAATGGTTTGACTCTTGTATTGTGTTCAATATGTGATAGATTCAACACTCATTTATTACACTTTAATATTAAATATATTTTGAATAACAGGCCCACGCCGCCTAACAGGCTTCGTAAGAAGCCTGAGCCTGGCCTCTTAAGAAGAACAAGCTTTTAAACAGGCCTGAACCTGTGTATTTTTTTAAACAGGTCAGGCCTAATGTAGGTCAGGCCAGAGGCCCCTGACAGATTGCTTGGCCTGTTTTCATCCCTATCCATGACCATCGACAATGAACTCAACAACGGAGGTGTTCAAGTTGTAGATATTCCGACGAAGGTAAAGAAAGAAGGAGGAGGTGACAATGGAGAGAAGAAATCTAGTAGTGATGTAGGTGGGAAGAAGAGTCTTAAGCTTTCGTAGCAAAATAGCTTTAGGTAATTACCATTTTACCTTATGCCCTTTCTGTTAATTTACCTATAAAAAAATTATTTTAGTAATAACCATCTAAATATTTATTTATTCATAATTACTTCTTTTATAAGTTCTTCTCTATAAGAGCTTCTCTATAATCACTTTTAAATTATTATTTTTTATAATTTTTTCTCTAAAAGCAGAACCAAATAGGCCCTTATTTATTACTTTGCTTATGGACTTGCGCTCTAGTATTTATATTTCTTCTTTTAAAATATCCAAGTTGTGAAATTATATAATATATTTGAAATCCAAAATATTCTTTATCTATTTTTTTTTACCCACTCGGTTCACCAGAGCTTTACCCCAATTACATCCGAATTTTATCACCATCGCGCATCTGGCTATAGTGGGTGAGTCTCCCAACGGAAATTTTTTATATACGCCAAGGCTCGAACTCAAAACCTTACTTGAGTAATATCGAGCCGCTTACTACTCGAATCAACCTCTATTGATAATATTATTTTTTTTTGGTACATAAATTTTTGAAAAGGGGTTGGGCTCACCCACAATCCAAAGGCAGGGCGAAGTCTCCCTTCCTCTTAGGCGATACCAATGTAGGGCAAGGCGAGCCGTCTATTACCCTCAGGCGTAAACCTAAGTACCCAAGAGTTAGGATGCCTCCATAAACGCCGCAACTAGAACCACAACAAATAGTACTCTCCAGGATTTGAACACACAATATTATTTATCTATTGTTTACATTACATATGAGATGTTATGGGTAGGGTGTCACCATTTAAATAAGAAAACTCATCCAGACAAGCCCCAAATGACTCGCGTTTTTCGGGATAGGGTCGTGGGCTGTAAAATGAAAACAAAATCAAAACCATAATCTTAGAAACAGAAAGACTTTTAATTACTTTTCTACATTTTAAAAATCACATATGAGATGTTATGGGTAAGGTGTCACCAATTAAAAAATCAACATGATAAGATTTAATTTGAGAATATATCAATGGATATAAGTAATTTGTCCTAAATTTTATCTTTTTTTAATCTTTTTAATTAAAAAACAGTCAAAGTTTTCCATATTTAAGCTAAAAAAGGAAAACATGGTTAAAAGTACTTTTAAAAAAAAATTATTAGTCAAACAAACCCAGTGCAACTTTGGTTTAGTTATATGCAAGTTTTTAAAATAAAAGTTATTTGCAGATAACTAAAGATACGTTGTATAAAGCCGAAAGAAATTACATCAAGTTATTGATTAAGCTGGCTAGTAGCCTCACCCTCATAAGGAAGAAAATACAAATTTGAATACATTTATTGGGAGAGGTGAAACCCTTTTATAGATACATTTGATTAAATGAAAATAAAAAAAATTACACTAGTTAAAAATGAGTAACACCTGATTATGTTATGAATCAAGAATTCATCTTTTTGACCAGTCAATTTCTTTTGGATTTTAATACTAGGGTTTTATTTTTTTTAATATAGCAATATCAGAGTTTTGTCTCAATCTCTTTACTCTCACACGCTTTGATCTTATGCATATTTTTCATTGAGAAACTATCGATATTTAAAGTTATGTTTGCCTAATCCAGATATTAAGAATAGGAAGAATAAATTAATAACTCAGTTTTCATGACACCAATTTATGTGAGCCTGTGTAGTGGAGTTGGGCTCTCCTCTAGAATTCAGCTTCTAGCACGGTTTTTTCTGGGCAGGGTTTTCACGGCTTTTCTTGATGATTTTCTTAAAAAGTTTAATGAAGAACATAAAAACATGGACTTGTGTATAAAAAACCCAACCCAAAAAGAGAAAAGAAAAGGCAGGGAGTACAAGTAAACCTAATACTCAGGGTCCAAATTATTAGTCAATACAAAGAAGATACTATTTCATGCAATGGCATCCTTGTTACAAAAATTCAAACTGGGGCTGTTAAGATGCTCCAACGACCATCCACTCACTGATCTTAAACTTGACTGTTAGAAAAACTACAGCAATGGCCGTTTTCTTCATCATAACAAAGGCATACATATGATAGGCGGAGTTAATGCCCTAATCTCTTGATCCCATCATACAGATGATAAGACATAGAAACGGCAGCAATATTGCCACAGATTAGGCTAAAGTTTGAAGAAAAATGGAAAAATTGGTAGAAATCCGCATAGGCGAAGCAAATCAAAGGCATTTTCGAACAAAGAATATAAAATCCCAAGACACTGGCTGCTAGGGAAGCTCCAGAGATTCTATTAAAAATTGAGGACATGGAAGGAATGTGGCTTATAAATAGAAAGATGAGGAGATAACGGAAGAAGCCTATTTTTCATCAGAGTCGTGGCCATTGTGGCGGCGGCAGCGGCCTTCTCTCCAGATGTTGCCTCAGTAGTAGTTGACAAGGCTGGCTTAGCTTCATAGCCTTTAAGACCTGCTTTGATGACATCCTCAGCAAACATGCTGTCATGCAGCTTAAATGAACGACATGACAGATGCCTTGCAATTACCCTGCAAGATATCTGTTATCAACCATTTGAGCCATTTCATTTAAAAAACTCAAGAAAGCAGAGACCATAATCAAGAACCATGAAAGCATAACCATCACCCAAAGGTTCCAAAACTGATGAGCAGCTGATTTAAATAGTTTTGCGCAAATAATATTATTAATACTAATTAAGTAGGTTTATCTAACAAAAAATATTAACAAGCAAGAAGTAGAGCAATCAGCATCCAGGAAGAGATGAAAACCAGAATATGTATATACTACAGAACATTAACACACTACAACTTTGAACAACACTGACCAGAACATTTTATTTTGTATGTAAGCATTCACGTTGTCTTCCCCAGTTAACCATTAATGCAGATTAAAAATCATCTTCCATAGTATACACCTATCTCTACTTCAACAACTGCCCTTTTTCTTTCAAATTTGTTAGAAGAGTGCTTCATTTCTTTCTTGGGTAAATTGTAAATAGGTAAACCTCAGAAGGCATTATTGTACTCACACCTTACTCCTAGGCTCTAGGGACAAATTGTAAATTTTCTTTATCCTTTGGCCTATAAATAAATGCCCTCATCCTTGTAAATGTGTCAGACTATTTCCATTCATACGAGAATACAATTATCAAAATTCTCTCATCAAGGTTATCACAAGTTACTCACTTAAACTCTAGAAGTAGCCCATAGTGCAGATTCTAGCTAGTCAGACTAATGCCACGGCCTCTCTTGGGAACCAAGTAATTCCTCTACACAGCCTGAAGGCTGAAGCTTTCCAGTCCCAGCCTTAGAGGAGAAGTTCAGTAGCAGACTAGCGCAATCCCTCTTTCTTTTGGGGAAAAAAGCAAGCAAGCAAGCAATAATATAAATAAGCACGAGTTAAAAATAAATTGCATCTCATCAACTCAAAAAAAAGGAAGACCCCCTTTTTTGCCAACGGGAGAAAATATTTAATCAATTGTTCCAAAGTTAAAATGTCCGGACATAAAACATTGCATAACCTGCTTGCCCAATTTCAATAATACAGGTTGGAACTGTTTTTTAAAAGCTGTGACAAGCAGACTATTATTGTTCCCTAAAGGTGGGGGAAGTAAATTAATACATGATCATAACCAGCAAGTAAGTCACTCAGGAAAATAAGATACATTTGTATCATATACTCCCTGGAGTTAAGGATACTTACATGTTCTTGATGGATGGAACTCCCTCCATTTGCTTTCCTTTTACCCATCCAGTAGCTGAAAAGTGAGAAATAAAAAAGTTAATAACATATTTAATGAGGATAAGGTACCCTTGAGCAAATTATTACACCAAAAACTGCATAGTACAAATTTAACAGGTACTGATTTTTCATTTAATGCAATTCAGGTCGAAATTGATGAACTGCCTATGATGTTAATGATCTAAAGCAATTAGATATATAGGATCAACTACAACCTTAACGGCCAAGCCAAACAAAAGGGTCAAAAATGAAAAGACAGGAGAAGGAAGGACTGTCCTAAACATAACTCATCGAAATTGATTGATCATCATATGTAGATGTCCAGTTTAGTACAGTATTATCTATTTCATGGTGTTCTCTAAGTCAGTCAGTTGAAAACATTCATCATACAAAAGAACCTCAGTCCATCAATCCAATCATATTCCGAGAATGGAACTCATGCTTGTCCGTCTTTCATACTGGGAAATAAAAAAAATATGTAAAAAAAATGCCTTCCATTAAGATAAAATAGAAATTGATAAACGCAAAAAAGATAAAAACGTTTAGAAAAGTAATTTGTTCAAATTCCAACGCCCCTACACACAAATGGAGGAAAACAAGCAAATTTTGCAGCGGAACACCCAATGCATAGATTCATCCCAATTTGTCTTTATCTCACCAAACAAAAATAAAGGAAGGGAAAGGGATAAAAGGGAATTCAGAGGACCACAAACCCATACATGAAGAGACAACATCCTTAATATGGATTTTCATGCCATCCCCACAAGGTGGTGCCCCAAACAATCCCATACCAACCATGGGATCATACTTGGACATGTTGTGGGTTGTTGCAGGGATCAACAACCTTCTCAAGGGAGAATTGAGGCAGAACCTGGAGCGGTGGTGACCGCACCTCTGGCAACAATCCCAAAATTCTCTTTGAAACTAACCTCAACATTCTTTGCTAGATTCCGGACCCTCTTCCTCTCCAAGGTTTCCTCTCCTTCAATTTGCACATATATAAGGTTCCTCGATTTCTTTTTTTAATTTTTTTATGAAGAATATTATTATTATGCACCATTCTGATTATTCAGTCATATAAACTGTAGTCGATACAACAATTTCTAACCATAGTTATCAACAATTCAAAACCAGCATCAAAGCATACAAGGAGTAAGCAGTAACGACCATTATGATTATTCAATCATATAAACTGTAGTCAATATAGCACTCTAACCATAGTTATCTCCAATTAAAAACCGCGCCAAAACCATAGGAGGAGTAAACAGTAACAAAGGAATGTTGTCAATGGGTTAGCCAATTAGTGCACAAAGATATTAGTGAAATAGTGAGACTATATCTACGTAGTTTGAGGCTTCCATTCTAAATCTGTCAAGTATACGCACGCGGAATTCTTCCCCATCGTAGAAGAAAATGCAGATAAGATGAGAACATTAGTAGCTAATTCACCCTGAGAATTGAAAAAAGAAGGTTCTGGTTTTCGAATAGAATAAAATAGCTTATAATGAGTAATTTTAATACAAATACCTGGCATTGACATGAAAGTTTCACAAAATAATGATGTTTTGAAGCAAAGAAAGATGGACGAAGAGTATATTCAAATACACACCCTAGACCGATGCTCACCGAACTAAACTAGACGAGGAATAAAAAAGATGGCAAACAAAGATCGGAGCCTGAGAGATAAAAGCGGGAACCGGCGAGGAATACCAAGGTTGAGTGAAAGAGTACCTAACCAAAGACGATGAAGACAGAACTGAGAGTGAGAGAGAGCGCCGAGCACCTGACAGCGGTGAGAAATTGGCGACGACGAGGACCGGCGAACAGTGAGAGAGAGTGAGGGAGGAGATCGGCGAGAGATCGGCGAATGAGCAGCGAGTAGGGCCGGGAATTTGATACGGGTCAGCCCAATTTTCCAATATCTTATATTTAGGTGGATTTGGGCTGATAAGATTAGAGGGAAAATGGCTCAGAGATTTTACGCTAAAGCATGAAAAAAGGGCCGAATTTTGCATAATGTCTAATCCCAATAGAGGGGCCTAAATTTAGTGGGTGACAATATCTCAAAAGTTAAAAAAGATTCCCTCAACATTACGAAGGAAAACTTAAAAAAAAAATTATCCATATGATCCTTAATGTAAGATGCTTATCTAAGTTGACTAGAGCAAAGAAATTACTTAATTACTTATTTCAATTTTAATTATAAGAGTTAATTAATTTTTTTGAATATACTAAAAATATTAAATAAATTAGTTAATTATAACTAAATCTAACTTCTCAAAATAAATTTATATTATATACTTCTCAATCTACCCAAATTTATTAACTAATTCTAATATTAGTTATAATTTATTAGCTTATTTGACCAGAGATAATATAATATATGTGTCATAATTTCTTTAAAATACATATCTCTAATATTGAATTATATATAAGTTTAAAAGTTAAATAAATTAGTTTAAAAAAATAATAAATAAGAGATAAATTGATTTAAAGTTATGATCAAAAGTCAAATTACTATTTTTTAAGGATTTTCTTTTATGATATTGTTGATGCAATGTTTTGTCTCATGGGCACTAACAACGTTATGAATTGATTATAAAGAATAAAGAAATAAAGAGAAAAATATAGGAGAAAGAAGAAGAGCTTTGAATCTTATTTTCAATAGTATATTTTGACGTACAAAGAATCAAATGAGTGATTGGAATCTACCCTCTCTCCCTCGGCTCTAGTCTATTAATTCCCCTGGTCACCTTGTTTGTCGGTTCGCTTTATATCTGAGATCCTTGTCGCGAATCTTGTGGATGTAGGTGTTAACGGTTTCTTGCTCTCCTTCCCTTGTCGGCTCATTCGTCGTAGTCATTCCCTTGTGAGCTCTGACGAAGTTGGATCATCCTATCATCGGTAGACTAGGTTTATTTAATTAAAATATTTAAAAAAATATATATTATATTAATTAATTTTTTAATATAATAAAATTAATTAAATATATTTTATATTACAAGAGTATAATAATAAGAGTAAGGGAAAAATATCATTTTGATGTAATGGATCTGGTATTTGTAAAGTTTGAAATTGAAAGTTGAAAAGCGATCTTTGTGAACTTTATGATGTAATTAATATTTTTTGAGCTTTTTTTTATGAACATCTGAATCTGATTTAGAATCTCGGTTCAACGCCTCAGGGGCTATGTCGTCCACTTGGCTATTACTACAGGTGTCATCACAATCAATCAACGAAAAATCTTTTCGAATTTTGTTAGTAGCTTTCAAATCTTCGAATATTCAATTATTTTTTAAATTTTTGTTATTGAAATATTTTAATAATTTAATAATAAAGTTCGTTCTGGCATGCAAAGTAGGAAGATTCAAAATATATTCGTTAACAACAAACATATACCAAAACAGCGCAACAAGGTTTTTGAAATCCCTCCAAGTAAATATATTCGTTAATGAGGTTTTTTTAAATATATATTTCATGTTATACATAAAAATATGGGATGTAAGTAAAACACACATGTAAACTTGACAAAAGTAGCCCAGTCAAGTAATACCGGTGAGAACCAGGAATTTCAGGTTAATATAGTTATTTAACAAAGAACAAAACTAAAATAAAGAAATTTGGAAGAGAAAAGAAAGGAACAAAAATGAGATAAGAGAGAGAGAGTGAGATGTTCAAGACTTCAAGTTGGGGGCTGAGGCAGAGTTTAAGAAGTTGTTTTTGCGTACGGTGGTCTTTTCAGAGTTTTTTGTGGTCGTTTCTATCCTCCTCCGAACCTAATTATAAAATTAATTTTAATTTTAAATATAAAATTTATTTTTTATATTTATAATTTTTTAAGTTGGATTAATTTTGTGGTCATTTGCGTACGACAGTAAATACTAGATTTTAAAAGGATAGCAAGAGCATAAAGTTGGGGTAGCTGAGATGAGGATGTTGAGATAGATATATGGGCATACAAGAAAAGATAAGATCCGTAATGAACATATATGAGGAAGAGTTGGAGTGACACCTATTGAAGAGAAAATGGTAAAGAACCGTCTTAGGTAATTTGGACATGTACAAAAAAGGCAAAGGGATACGCCGGTGAAGAGGGTGGATCAAATAATACAGACACCAGTTAAAAGGAATAGAGGAAGGCTAAAGAGAACGCTTAAAGAAGTCATTAAACGGGATCTCCTAGTCAATAACCTATTTAAGAATTTAGTTTTTGATAGAGCACAATGACGTCATATGATCCATGTAGCCAACCCCATTTAATGGAATAAGCCTTGTTGTTGTTGTGGAATATTATAGATATTATCTCAATAATAATTAAATAAAATATAAATATAGGAAGTTAATAAAGATAATTATAATATTTTAAATAAAATATAACACATTAATTAATTTTTTTTAAATTTAATTAATTTAATTAAATGGATCATATATTAATAAGAATAGGATAAATAGTTAAATTCATATATGTGAGGTGTAAAATGAATGGCAGATATAAAGTGTGACATGGATGCCATGTGGCATGGCTCACCGTACAAAGTCATTGCTGACAAGGAAACAAAAGTGAAAAAATTGAATGGTCTTTGCTTTTGCACGCGTCACCCCAACCCGCTCTGATGGATGATAATCTTATTATTTCTAAATAATCGTTCCAACTATATATTTAGTGTTTGACTATAAAATTATTAGTTAAATTAGAACCACGCGCTCAGTCAATCTAAATATTCAGTGGTTAACATATAATTTTAAAATAAATTATAAACTCATTTTTATTTATTAAACTTTGATAAGTTCTGTGAAAACATCGTTCAAATGATTATTTCAAAACAATATTCCATTAGATTTGGTCAACTTTTATTTTTTCCTACAACTGTAGACTTTCATTCCATTAGATTTGTATTACTTTATTTTTTTTAAGTACTTTAGATTATTTTTTTCCATTTTTCGTTTTATTCAATTCTATACCAAGAATGATTTGAATCTCCCATCTCCTTTTTTTTTTTTTAAATTTGCTTACTGTTATCAGATTCTCCACATTAGAGGCAAGGTGTTTAGTTAACTTGTCTTAAAATAATATATCTATATACTAAAATATATGTTTGAAGATAATTTTGATATCCTACAAGAAATAAATAATTTTAACTAATTTTATTAATTTATACAAAATAATAATTATGTGCTTATAATAAGAAAATGAGTGTATTATGTCATTTGATTGAGTGGCATTTCTACTACTTATTAATATTTTATTCAAATATTGCTTTTAGTTGGGACTTATTTTTGTTTTCTTTCAAATGAAGCTTCCTTCGGTTGCGTGAGGGTGAGGTTAACTAAAGAAGCTTATCTCTTCGAATTCATTGAAGTTAGGCAGTGTGTGTGTGATGTGTAAATACTCTTATGATTAATTTATGATACAATTTGAGCATGTAACTGCTGAACTTCATTAAAAATACAATTGGAGATTTTAACTTATAATTGATTATTCTGATAAATTAATTAAACTGGATCTTTACCAAAAAAATTATTTAAACATATACAATATCACATATATATTAATCTTAAATACTTTTGTTCTCGTTAGCTTACATAATCTTCAATTGTTTTATATTTACTTAGCTTCCATCGTTAGTATATTCTAATAATGAAGGTGGTTGTTGCCTGTTTGTAAGGACATTCAAAACCATACCTTTTTTTTTATAAAATTTTTGAAAAAAGAATTAGATTAATTTATAATCTAAAGATAGAGTAAAATTTCTATTTTAGTTTAAGAAGTTCCAATGTCTAGTAAAGACATTTAAAACCATACTAATTATAATAAAAATTACTCATATCTTCATATTTTTTTTTTAGAAAAAACTTTTCTTATATTATTAGGAGAAAATAATCTAAAAAGACTAAAATATAAAAATATAAACACAGAGCTCATATGTGCCCTCCCATATAGTTAGGGCTGTGCATAAAGCCCACGACTCAGTATACCCACTTGAACTTGCAATAAAAATATCCTGCTCAACCCAATAAATATAGGGCAGGGCTGGGCATTGGGCTGCAAAATACATCTCATGTATTTTTCAGGTTAGGCACAGGGCATGGGGGCTGCCCTGCCTTACCCTGCCCTGCCCATGAACACCCATTATTTTATTTTTTTTCTCTATATGTTAGTATGTTACATTTGAAAGAGAGAATATGATAGCTATTAGTGACTAGAATGTCATTTTAGAAATATGAGTAGTTAAGTAAGTAAGTTGTATATTTTAATATCTATAACTATACTAATTTTTTTCCTTTTTCTAACTTTATTGATTATCATATGATTATATTACAAATTATAATTGTTTACTTTATTTTTTAGATGATTTATCTCTGTCAATATTAGAGAAATTGATACAAAGTTACAATTACATACTATTTAGACTTCAATACTTATTTTTTATATGCAATGGATCTCAAGACTTTAATTATTATATTTGTTGCCTTATTCTTAGTAGATTATGGATATTATTTAACTCTTGAAGACACATTGATATGATATTATTTTAAAAGTTCATAATTACATATTTTTTTTACAACATGAGCATGGCATCACAACTTGGGTATGCCCAACCCGCCCATGCCTAGCCTAAAATTTTTAGGGTTTTTATCGGGTATGGTTGGGCATCGGGTTACAAAATATAACCCATACTTTTTTTAGACAGGGCACCGGGTATAGGGGTTACCCTACTCAACCTTACCCATATATACCCCTATATATAGTTAAGGCTGGCTTGTAGTTCCGCCTACAACAAGCGATGGGAAATGGGCCAATTTGATTTTATCCCATATCTAGCAATTTACTCAGCTCTAATAATCAAGGCTTAACCCATCATTTATTGGTTTATCGGTAAAAAATAAGACATAAGATTATTTAGAGTATATTCGATCCCTGAAGAGTATTATTTTTGTTGTAATTCTAGTTACGACACTTAGAGATGCATCATAACTCCTAAGTATCTAGGTTAACACCTGGGAATATTGACAATTTACCCTATTTGATATTAATATCACTTAAGAATAAAAAAGATTTTGCTTTACCATTAGATAATAGGTGAGTTCAACTACTTTTAAAAAAATTTTATTAAAAAAAACAAATCAAGGCTTATGATTAGGGCTCGTAAGCGCTAATTTTTGTTTTAGTTTTTTTTTAAATAATGTCCAAATCCAATTATTAGGTTTGTGAATTGCTGTTGTCTAAGGGAGATCTTTTAGTTTTGAAAGTGACGAACTTCTATCAAAATTGAACCATTGTGTAATTGTGAATGTGATCAAGAGATCCAGTGGAAATTACCAAAAGTGAGGAAGTATAAGCTAAGTATATATATCTTTCTATCAAACATTTTTCCTATTCATATTGATCTGCCATGGAGTTTTAGTTTTTAGAAGGAGATGAAGATCTGCCGAGTAGGGCCGATGCTGGTTTACGATTAACGATCTAAACTTTGTCCTTTCCCGCTTTCCCTCCTTTTTTACATGTCCATGCCAACATAGGTTAAAACACTTTGTTTTTTTTTAGCCACTTTAGCCTATCCAGTCTAACGGTGTTACACGTAGACAAATTTAACATTATTAACTTAGTTCTAAATACTTTTTAAATTATATAGACTAATAGTTTTAGATAGACTAAATTTAAAGGATTAAAATTAAAAAATAAATAAATTTTAGAACTAAAATTAAAATAAAAACAAACTATAAGGTTAATAATGATATTAATCTTTAAATCTACAAAGAAGCCAATCCAACTTGATCTAGCTGTACGTTACCATATTCCAGATAGGGTTTTGCGCAATTTGTTGGAAGATAATATCCTCCCCTTTTCTCCCATTCATGTTCCTATATGTGTGGTTTCTCCGGTTGCTATATTGCGCACAGGATCAACTTTTTAATCAATCAATATATAATAAAAATAAAATTTATATACTCTGATTTTTTATATATGATCTAATTATAAAGTTAATTTTGATCATAAATATAATATATCTACCCCATATTTATCTATTTTTTTTAAAATTGCCTATATTAATAATTTCTCAATTACAATAAATAAGAAAATGAGAGGTAAAGGTAATTAAGGAGGATAGTTATAATACTGTAAAAAAATTATATTATATTAAATAACTTTTTTATTCTAATTAAATTAATTAATTAAATCTTATATTAAGAATTAAAAGATTATATCTATTATACTCTATCTAGTCTAAATTATAAGAGCTAATCAATTTTTTTTAATATTAAAAAAGTCAAATAGATCAGTTAATTATAATTAAATATAATCTTTTAAAATAAATTCATATTATATACTATTAAATTTATCTAAATTAATCAATTAATTTTTATTTTAATTATAATTAATAAATTAATTTTTTTAATATATTTAAAAAATTAATTAATATAATTGAGATAGAAATTAATTATTCTAATCGAAAATTGGCCCCCCAAGATTTGAGGTTGTCTCCCTCCGTCGCCGCTTCCTGTAGTGGGGACTTTTTTGCGATGTATGACTTGTGCTTCATTTATTAGAGTCTTTTTAGCGTGTGCTGTGATATTAGCCGTCACGTGTTTTTTGTGCCCACACACACACACGCGCGCGCGCGCACAACACACACGCCCGCGCAAAAACTAATTAATTAATTAGATAAATTAAAAAAATTAAAAAAATTAATTATGATAAATATAATATAATTAGTACCATAATACTCATTACTCTCTTGGATGTACACTGTTTAAATGGATTTTTTAATCTTTTAAATTTAAAATATTAATTAATAATTTTTATATAAAAATATTTTTGTAAAATTTAAAATATTTTTTTTATTTTATATTTTGTACGCATTAAATAATTTGTTATTTATAAAAAATTAATTTGAACTAATTTGGATAGTTGGCAGTGGCGATGAGCTGAAGATATCCATGATTGCTATCAGTGTTGAAACTGTTATAGCATATCTTCAGATTCACATACTACAGCTCTTTTGCCAGAAATCATCGTATTGGTGCCTCTCATTATACCATCAAAGAGAGCGTGCCTATAACAGTCCAACACAAATATATAACATATCATATATAATTGATTAATGATGAGTTTTTTTTATATATATATCTTTTAATGGGAGGCAATTCGATAATTTGGTCAGATTTAAGGGCTATTTGATTCTAGATATTTGGAGAGGCAAGGAAGAAATTTTTTTAGTTGAATTTATAAGAATAGGAGAAGTGTAGTTATAAAATTTTAACAACAAAAATATATAAAAAGAGTAAAAAATATTAATTAAATTTTTTTATCCCAATTTCTTTAATTTTTAAATTCAATTAAGTAAAAATTTCCTTCTCCCTCCACATCTCTTGGTACATATTTTTTTTAATAAAAATTTAAATATTAATTTGTTATATCATGGCATAGTCTTTTTGTCAGACCAATTTCTATTGTACGATAATGAGTTTTCCAAAACTCTTAAGTTGTTATGGCAAGAGGTTATCCTCCATTAAAGAATATAATACCTAATACTAAATGTCATTAATTACGTGTAGGTGACAATGGTTACGTGGATACAACATTAGTCAATTGGGCAAATTTGCATCACATTTATCTGATCCAAAGGTTCACAATGCGCATGAGGAAGTTGACTAGTCAAAGGGGCACTCCTGCAATTTACCATCTTAACAAGTTGCACTTTTATTTCTATTTTTTTTTATTTTAGTAAAGTGCAAGTTTTGGCAAGCTGTATTCTCTTTTCAGACTCAATTAGTTGTCATCAACCAAGGTTTAATTCCATCCCAAGTTCATTCCCTCCATTCATAATTTTAATTCTTCCTTCTTCACACCTCAACAGGCTTGACGCTAACTTATAAATGCTAGGAGTTCGGGATTTTATTTATTTATTTTTTATTTTAACTAGTGAAAGCATGCCCATGCCTTGTTGCATGAATAATGTGAAACGACATTTTAAATTATATATATATATATATATATATATTATCAACATGGTTTCTCTATCAGAATATGCTAGTACTCACAATGTGATGAATTGATATTTAAATTTTCATTATAACAAGTGCCTATATTTAGTGCTTAACAGTATCTCTAATAGTATTATTTTCAATAGGATGATACATATACTTAAAAAAATAATTCTCCTCTGATCCTTAATATAGGAGTTAATTGAGGAGTTTATATTCATCATAAATATAAGACGTCTTTATTATATTTATTAATATTTTTTAAATATCTCTATTAATACACTCTCAACTATAATCAAAATAAGAGCAGGATAGTGTGAGTTAAGAAAGATATTTATAGTGTTTTAGGAAAAATATGATATGATAATTAACTTAATTTGATTAAATAAATCATATATTAGTAGCATAAAAGAGTGGAGGAGTAATAGTATTTTTTTGAGTCCAAATATAGTATATGATGAGGTAAAAATAGATAAATGTGTATTGACAAAATGTTGAAATGGTTGACAACATATTCAAATATTAATAAAAAAACATAACCTTACACATTCGCCTGAAGGTAACTGTAATTCTGATATGGAAAATGACAATCGTGATGTTAATTTCTTGTTTCAATTCGATTTGCGTTAATTACTGCCGGGTTATTTAGGATAGTTGACTAGTCAAGCCACGTATCTTCCATCTATCCACTTGCCCTAGATTTTTAGGAATTAATTCATTATTTTTTTTATTTCTTATTTTGTGGCTTACAATAATCCTAGCCCTTCTGTAGTTGCCGAGAAAATTAGGAATTGTCTCACCTACCTAGACTTTCCATGTCCACCTCTCATTCTCTATCTTCATCTTCTCTATCCTCCATATCACCATCTAACTGCAGTATTCCACCTCATTAATCATAATCCATCTCAATATTCCCTAGAATCCGTCCTTGATCATTAAAATTTGTCTCGATTTATGGTGTGGGTTGCAAATCCGTGGCTGTTTCAAGGAGTTTAGAGCGTGATCATCTTCTTCGATCTCTGAGGTGCATCGATCCATGGTCAAGCAAAGCTAAGAGGATTTGTGGAGCTTTGATCGTCGTCCTTCCTTCCATGAGAGGTTAACTAGAGAGCTTCAGCCTTGGGAGTGATTTGATTTAACTGTCTCTTAGTTAAAAAGGATATAAAAATACTCAATAACTCGTAACATAGGGAAATGAGCCTCTCTATTACGAGCCTTTTCCATTGCCTTTTCATAGTTAAGATAGCATTGTATTATTTTATGTTTTTAATATATAATTAGACTAGTGTTTAGCATCTAAATGGAATCATTTTGACCAAATAAACTCATTTCCCCATAACACGTGCCTATTTGAATGGCTCTGAAATTATTTATTAGCTGTTAGAGAATGGTAAGAAGAAGGAAAATTACGGGAGAACGGTGGAGTTTTCCTTGTTTTTTTTGTTTAGTATTTTTATTTTTGACCATTATTAAATTTCAGTAGCCTTAACAGTGAAGATTCTCCCCAACAGTGAAGACTTCAATTTTTTTTCTTTTTATTACTACTACTACTACTATTATTATTGCATAAAAGGAAGAAAAAAAATGTTCTCGTCCTATCAGGATATTCCTTTTGTTTTTTTTTTTAATAACAGGATGTTATATTCTAATCATGAACGAAGGTCGTTGTTTTGTGTGCGAACAAAAAATATTCAAATGCAAAGGGGACAGAGGAAAATATTCAAAGTCTATTCATGTACTTATTATTTTCTTTTAATATAATTGAAATTTTTATCTTTTTTTAAAAATAATCAGACACTCTATATCTAACCCTTTATTAAAACAATTTTTTGTTCTTTCTGTTATTATTATACCATATAATTAAGGGAAGAAAAAATAAGTATGGATGCGATTGTTGAATCTTGCGGTAGGAAAAATGATTCTGCACAGAATTATTATTGATACAGAAAATTGAGAATTCACCAATCAAAACAACAGCAGCAAGAGAAATCAAAACTTACAAATTAAGACGGAGTCTTTTTCTCTGAGACTTTATTTAACCCCAAATAGGAGGTATTGGAATATCTATGGAAACTTTGGGAGCTAATGGGATATCAATGGAAACTTTGGGACCTGTGAGATCTATGCTCACTTTAGTATCCCTAATGACACGCAGGACGAACATGCCAAAAAGTGAGCAAGCTTGAACAACCATTTCCAATATCTTCTTCTTATCAAACACATTAATATCAGCCTCTCCTTCGGTCTCTTCTTCTTCTATCGTCTCCACGCTAGTCGCCGGAAGGCGAAGAGCAGACACCTTATTCTCTTCAAAAAGCTCAGACATCAAAACATAAACCTCGGTCTCGTAGTTGTCAGTTCCCCTCTTTCTCCACAATTCAAGCATAGCATTAGCAACCACATGATGGATTGTACATGACCAAAACATAAAACTAGGTTTTCCTGTGTTACTCAATACCATGCTATTAAAATCAACTATCGGATCCATGTTGTAAATAACGACGTCGTTCTTCATCTTCTTTACCTGCACAACTATATTGCCCTTGTAGTAGATACCGGTCACCAGTTTGTCTGCCCCAGAAATCGTCATATTGGTGGTGACTCCACTCATAACAAGACGGCAGAACCCAAAGCACTGTTAACACAAACATTCAACATATCATGTATAATGATAAGTTCAAGTTGGCAAACTCACAAGTTTACGAGCCTGTCTAGTTTTGAAATTTCAAAGCAAGCAAATTTTTGACACAATGAAGGAGAGGACAGTTGCGAATATGATAAAAATTGGGAGAACGTCCACCAGTATTTGCCGGAAAAAATGGCTTGTATAAGGACAAATAGAAGAATTTTATTTTATTGCCAGAGTCTACCAAGGTTCAAAGTCATTAGATCTGAAGAATTATTGACTCTGTAGATGCGATGAAGTTAACAGAAATTTGAAATCTGAAACAGATCTACTATATATTGTAACAGATAAACTACCTTGCTCTTGGTGACAGAGTCGTCGACGATATTGATGGCAGAGACACCATTGAGTCTCTCCTTCAGCTCATCAATATTCACCTCCTTCCCAGAGAGCGCGCCGGCCCCGGCGACATTCTGGGTGGAGAAGATGATGTTGCCGTTGCAGCAGCGAGTTTGAGTTCCGGACTCAACGCCGGAAGCCCCTATCCGGCGGGGTAGTGTGAACTTGGCCTGAGAGATCACGTATTTTCTAAGAAACAAAGCCATGTTAATAGAGAAGAAGATAGCCCTGAGAAAAGGAGAGCGCAGGTAGAGAGGTATAAATAGGGAAATAAATAATTCATTATTGTCTGTACTCCCCGTGTCCCAACAAAAGCAGGCGAAAAAAAGACAACTGAAGCAGCTGGATCAGTATCTCGTAAGTGAAGGCTTCTATATCGTGGCGTTTCTCACCTAGCGAGTGTTTAGAATCCAATTTTAATATGTTATAGATTCATCCCATAATTATGAGATATGGCACAAACAAGGTTCTTTTTTAAAATCACTTTCAGAACCAACCCAATGTAACAATAGTACATTATTGGTGGGTTTATTAATTAATAATTTAAATTTTATTAATTAAAAAAAAGCAAAAGCAAATAAAATTTAAAATTTTAATTTCTTATTTTAAAATTTTGAAGAAAAGATGAATTTGTCAATGAAAGTTACTATCTTCCATATTTTTCGATGGTCATCAAGATTAATTTTCTAATAAAATTTATTCTCTATATAATTATCATATTAGTTTATGTCCTTTTTAGTAAATTGTCTATAGAAAAGTGATTCTACTACTAATCATCCAAACATCTCTAAATTTTAAAATTATTTTTTTCTAAAAATCTATTATTCCCAAAATATATTCTTCATAATCTATTCTTTTCAAAATCTATTCTCCAAAAGTTAATCCAAACACACCCTTAGACTTCTACATCCGGGTGGCATTACTCACCAAGCTTTATTGCGATACTGTACTCATTCAAACTTTCATGATTTTTTTATGTTAGAAAATAAACATATCAAAAGCACTATAATTAATTCAGATTATATCATACTCAAATATAAACCTATATGAGATACATCGGAAGATTTAAAGTTACCTCTTGCCATTAACTTGATTGATCTGAGGAGAACTGAAATCAAATGAGATACCTGTCAAAAGATAACACTGTCAAATAAAGAATAGGTTCTTCTAACTGGTGATTAGGCACAGCGATGGCAACTTGTTCTTAGCCGTCACCAATGGGAAACCTTTAGAAGCGAGCTAAAAATATGGTTTCACTTTGGACTCATAGAAGAGATCCTACACTCAATGAATTATTAATTTTCACCATCAGAAAATTAACCTTAAATAAACTGAGTCAATAACTCATCTTGGACTGGGCCAATGACTATGGGCCACACTCAAAAATATTTATTAATTATCCTAATTAATATATAAATAGGTTATATATATAATAAATATCCAACATTTTATACATAAAAAATTGTTTGATAATTTAATGTGGCGATATATGTGAAGGGATTTTGTATTATATCTTTTTTTTCCAAAGCAAAAAAAAAAATACACTGAACCTGAGAAGAATTAAAAGTTTTATATTAAGATCAGTAGGTTTTTAGTTCTGAACGGGTTACTAGTATAGTATTTTAATAGTTCTCAATTGGATATATTTTAATTAATGGAAGCACTATTGTATAATATAATAATATTTTAATTAGCTTAATATTTCTACATTTTAAAAAATCCCAAAGCTATCGGATCATTAGCTTTTCTTCGTTACTATTTTCCACATGCGGGCTATAACTCACGTACGTCTTGTGTACTGCGTTACTGAATTATTTAAAGACAGATTTTAGATCAAGTAACTTAAGTAGTATTTATAATGTTAAATTCTCCAATAAGACTTTACTATATATGATTTTTATTACTAATAATGGTCTAACAAAATTTTAAAATTTTTTAAATGAATATTTTTCAGGGAGAGGAGAAGAAGGTGGGTCCAATAACACCGCTGTTTTCGATTGTGGCCAATCATCCCAAATCCATTCCCTCCATTCATACGCCAACTTACAAAGGATAGGAATTCAGGGGTTTTATTTATTTATTTTTATTTTAACTAGTAAAAACGTGGCCATACGTTGTTGCATGAATAGTGTGAAAAGACATTTTAAATAATATATATATATTTATCAATATAATTTATCTAACAAAATAAGCTAGTTCCTCATAAATTAAAATTTAAATTTTTACTATAATAAATATATATATTTAGTACTTAATAATATCTCTTATAAAATTGCCTTTAATATGATAAAATATATGCTTAGGAAAAAAAAATAATATTCCTCCAATTCTTAATATATATATAAATTAATTAAGGAATTGATGTTAGTTCTAAATATAAGATATTTTTTTTATATTTATTAATATTTTTAAAATGATCTATACTCTATCAATAATCAAGTAAGAGTATAAGAGTAAAAATTAAAAAAGATACTCATGATATTTTAAAAAAACATAACATGATACTTAATTTAATCTAATCATAATCAAATAGCTTATATATTAAATAACATCAAAGAGCGGAGGGGTAATACGTATATTTTTTAGTCCAAATATAGTAAGGGTAAATGATTGTAAATCATTAGTGATATGATGAGGTAAAAATAGATAAATGTATATCGACAAAATGTTGAAAAGGTTGACAACATATTCAAATATTAACCATACATATTCAACTGAAGGTACGTACTGTATATATATCTGATATAGAAAAATGGCATTTGTGATGTTAATTTCTTGTTTCAATTGTTTGATTTGCGTTAAATTTCAACAGGGCTATTTAGCAGGGGTGACTAGTCAAGCCGCGAATCTTCCATCCACTTGCACTAGATTTTTAGGAATTAATTCATTATTTTTTTTATTTCTTATTTTCTAGCTTACAATAATCCTGTCCCTTCATTAGTTTCCAAGAAAATTTCAAATTGTCTCACCTATTATAAGATCAATAATGTTATATATTTGTGATTAAGGCTTTAAAATAACAACAAAAATATAAAATTAGAATATATGCAAGAATGCCCTTTGGAGGTATTCGTGAGTTCGAGGTATTAATATTTTTGAATCTTGTGAAGAGGGGGCGGGTAGAGAAAGGGAAAAAATAGTCAATAAAATTATTAAATGGATATTTTAGCATATTCAATTTTTTTTTGTTTTTGATAAAAATATAATGATATGATGTAATATGGGTGTTTGGTTTAAAGCAAAGCTATGATTTTAAAAGAGCTAAATTATAATTTTGCAAAACTTTTAAACAAACAACTCTTAGTCTATAAGTATTTTTCGGCTAAGTTATAATTTCAGATAAATTTGTGGGAATAATTTTTAGATTAAAAAAAAGAGCTTATAGGTGTCAAATGATCATTTTATCTTTATTTTTTCTGACACTATTTCTCCTCTCTTTACGCGGGTCACGTCTTATCCGTTATTGAAGAAGCTCGAGTCTCTCTATCTGCAGCATCCTCTGTCTCTAGTTTTCCCTTCTCCAGTGGTCTTCTCCGTCGTCTATGGTCGTCGCTAGTTTACAAAGGTCATCACCATTAGTGGTTGTTGGTCATTGGTCTCCAAAGGTCATTGCTGGTCGTCAATGGTCTATAATAATGAGATAAGATCTATAGTGGTAGTTGTCAATGGTCGTCGCTAGTCATCATTGGTGGTTGTAAATCTGTAAGATAAAGATAAAGATGGCTCGGTGGCTGTTCATTTTGGCTAAAGATGATGAATAGTAAATATAAATTATTTTTTATTTATTTTTTTATCTCGTATCCTTTATGGTAATTTACTAATCACAAAAGTTATTTTAGTAATAACTATCCAAATACTTATTTATTTAAAATTATTTTTTTCTATAAACTCTTTTTTAAAAATACTTATCCAAAAGTCTTTTAAAATTATTTTTTTTATAAACTATTCTCTGAAAATCAATTCAAATAGAGAATACTAAACCCTAGTCACTGGAATAAAAATTATTAAGGACCACCGCATGCAATTACACAGTCGCTCAAAATAATTGTGCGATTTTACCAATTACGCCTTAAATCTTAACTGATAAAAAGGAAATGTAATTCTAATGTGATTTTGATTTTAGTTATATATATTAATTATTAATAATTAATAATATTATAACAATTACTATCTTATAAATGCAAGAGACCAAAATTGTATTAATAAAAAATATTTTAATAATTTTGAAAAGTTAGCTTGTAGATTTTATTTTTACTAAAAAAAATATAATATTTTGTAGCTTATATATAAATTATACTATTAATGAGTTATAAATAATACTACATTCAGTACTTAATATAAAATCTAATTAAATATTAGATTTAATTTTAAATAAAGTATTAATCTACTTTATCTAATTAAATACTATTGGTTATTATACATCCTAAATTTTTTTTTACTACTCAAAAATTATTCTTATAAATTTATTCAAAACTATAATTTATTCTATAATTTTTTTAAAAATTTGATAGTTATTTGTTTAATTTTTAACTTAAGTCAAAAGTATTTTTAAAATTATAGTTTTAGAAAAAAAATTCTAATATTTAATACTATATATATATATATATTAATAATTGTAGAAATAAAAAAGTAAAAGTAAAAGTAAAGGGGATAAGGTTTAAAGTGATATGGATGTTGGATATGATGATAGGGCAACAAAAAGAAGTACGAAGAGAATCATCTTGGTTGTCGGGTTCGGGGAAGATATGATGCTTCTTCCTCGTATTGGTGTGCTCCTGACATTACGGTCTCAATACTCTTTCCGTCGTTCCCACTTATCATGAATTGTCTCACATTTATAGCTTATATTCGATTTATTCAATAATATATAATTATATATTCTAAATAATAATCTAATAAATTTTTAAATAGTTAATATAAATTTGGCCCTTATAATTTATTCTCATTTTAATTTTAATTTCTATAATTCTAAATAATAAATTTTAATTTTAAGAAATAGTCTAAAAAAAGTCGAGTGACCAAAATTTATGTTTAAAGTCTAACTGTTCCAACACTATATTAATCCTATAAAATTAAAGTCTAACTATCTTACAAAAAGTCGAGAGCTAAAGCAAAATTAGACCAATAGTTACATATGCAACTAGATCTAATGAGGGCACATGAGGGAGAACAATAAAAGAAGGAAGAGGTATAATAATCTTCCCCTAACTTTATAAGGATTAAATTCAATATTCCTCTAATCTTAAATATAAAAGTTACTTATCTAATTTAAATAAATTGATAAAATTAAATTAATTAATTATAATAAATATAGTTTATTTTAAAAAAATATTTTTATATAATATTAAATTATAAATCAATTTTGTAATATAGAGAGAATTGAACCTGATTGAAAAAACTGAATAATCCCATATTCCCAGTCAACCGTAATTGACTGGTACATTCAATAATTTTTTTGTATAAAGTTATATTCAATATTTATAATACAAGTCTCTACATAAAACTCTCAGGCCCAAAGCCCAGTTACAAAGCCCAAACATACCTAATTCTTAAAAAAGGAAAGAAAGTTGGGGATCATACAAATTTATGGTACCCAATTTGCTCAATAATCTTTCATAGTATTCTCTGCCAAGTGGCTCAGTGAATACATCAACTAACATGTTGTAAGTCAATGATGCTTCATCGTAGTTTTTCCATAATAAAGTGATAGTCTATTTCTATATACTTAGTCCTCTCATGGGAGACTCTGTTGCTGGCTATATAAATTGCAGCCTTATTATCACAAAAGACCCTTCACGTTCAGATCTCCCAATATGCGAACTAACCTTACAACCTCTGAAACTGCAACTCCTAATACTATGGCAGAGAAACGTCAAGTTCAATTCTGATCATTTGGTCAAATATTGTAATGAATATACTACAAGATCACATCGTAATTAAAAAGAAAAGAAAAGATCAAGATCTGATGTGTAGAGAACTAGATGCCGGCCTGGGAATAGAATGAATGAGAGAATTATTTGGAATAGGAATGAAGGATCAAAATGAATAGAAAAGTTCGAATATTCGAGCATGTTATGGGGATGGAAGGATAAAACGAACGGATGTAGGTACGTATATACGCGGTTTCACATGGAGCACATGCTATGTTGAACATATACTTGCTACTGAAATTGGTGGGGATCCTGAATTTAGTTTAATTGCCGAGTCCTTTGTCGTGTTTCCCAAAGAGACGCCCCCACTCCTCTTACTTGGTATTGATAAAATGAAATGATAGACATTTATTAAATTGGAGGATGGCCCCACAACATCATGCGAAATCTCCAAGAACCTTCATATTTCATATACATAGAGAGAGAAAGAGAGCATAAGGTAAAGGCAAAGGGCATTGGGTACCTTAGCTTTCTCCCATTGTCTTCATAACATCCCCACCACTCCCTCCCTTTAGGCTCTCTCTCTCTCTCTGCTGATATTTTTGGCTTTGGAATGAATGTCTGAGACCACCAATGCCAATCATCAATATTATTATTATTTTATATTTTTACGCATCACCCTTCCATGTTCATTCTTAATGTGACCTAGCTAGAGCTAACAACACTCCATTTACTCAAATATCTCATCAATCCTAAACACAAACCAATAAAATATAAAGTCTCAAGAATTACGTACGTAAATGGGAATTGGACAAAATAATTAATTATTGCCACGAATCTTAGCATGCATTATTCCTAAAACAAGAGGATCCACTGGGCTCACCAAAATCTGATCATTCTAATTCAACTCAATGGCGGAATGTTTTCCTCTAAATATCTAGTTTTTTCTCCTAAATTTGTTAGTTTCATATCCCCAGTGGAGGTTGGGTCTAATGGTTGATTCAACACAAAAAAAACCTATATATATATATAGGTTTTGCTTTGTGTTGAATCAACCTCGTGGTGGAAACCCTTTGTTGATTTTGCAAATTTTAACTCAAAAATACCCTCATGTCGAGCTTAAGAGTGAATTCACGGATCCTCTCTCCAAAACTCTTCCTCTTTCCTCAAAATAAAAATATTTAGGAGCTTCTTGAGGAATCCGACAGAGTGGTGGGGACCAGGCGTTTGACTTTATTATCCATTTAGGGGCAATGCAAAGACCTGCTGGGCTCCTCCCACTTGCATTCCTCTCTCTTCTCCCCACTCCAATCACTCATCCCCATTGGCTCTCCCAAATTAATACTTATATTTCAAAATAACAAATGAATTCGTACACACTTATCATTTTTTGTATCACAAATCCAATTTACCAATTAATGTGAATGGGAAGAAGATGGAAGCTTTCGGTGTTGTTCCCCATTTCATAACGGGATGATCATACGTAAATTTAATGATTTACTAGTTACTTTTTACGGGGAGGATGATTGAGAGGGAAGAGAGGGTAAGTTTGGAGGCGGCTTATAATTGGTGGCTTTTTGAGCGCATGAAAATCACGTAACTGCATACAAAACCCGACACATTTCAGTCTCACTTCTCCCCCGTCCAGTTTCCAACACGCTACGACTTCCCGCGATATTTCCCTTGTCGTTTTCCTTTCCCTATTCCCATCCACTTCCCTTCTCTCTCTGTCGGCACCAACTCCTCCTTCTTCCCCAACGAATCTTTCTCTTTTTAGTTCCTACCACCCCGCACCCACTACTTGAGAAATTGTGGATATATAATGATTTTGATCCTTTGCATTGTTTAGCTAATCTTTTTATCTTTAAAGCAACTAAAATGGCGTTCTTATACCAAAGCTTTAATTTCCCGTTTCTAGTTCCTTCCGTAGGCTTTGGATGCCACTCTAAGCGTACGTGTATATCCAAATCTTTGACTAAAGAGACATAAGATTCATTATAACTCGGTTCATTCAGTTCCAAATGTACTTCTCTTGCCGTTCACGCTGATTCATCAAATAAGTTCAGCAGAGAATATGGCGACTGTATGTCGCTTCTCTGATTTCCAACAAATAAGAGATCCGCCAAACTTCATTGCATGCATATCCGATTGTTGATCTCCTTGTGTCATGGCAGCTTGCCCAATCCGAATCTACCAAGCATTCCAGCATGGTTTTATTTGTTGCATATAGAAGAATCCCCATCCCAGGATTTCTTTCTTTATGTTTGGATTAGCTTTTGGAGCATAGATCATGGGAAGAATAGATTCTAGAGAATAGATTTTAGAAAGAATAGATTTTGAAAATAGAGATGTTTGGATGATTATTAGTAGAATCACTTTTTATATTGATAAATTATTAAAAAAAGAATGATTTAATTAAAATATGAGAGATGAGAGAGGGTAGAGAAGAAAGAGGAGAGATGAGACAGTATAGAGAAGAGAGAGAAAAGAGGAGATATGGTGAAGAAGAGAGAGGGGAGAGAAGAGAGAGGAGAGAGGGTATAAGAAAAAGTATGGTTAATATAGTAATTAGATAGTCCATAAGCTATTTTACTATTTTAAAAACTATTTTCAGTAGCTTATTCAAAACCATAGTTTTAAACTTTAGTTTTATCCAAAATTAATTATGGACAAAAATAACTGTTTGTTTTAAATTTTTTCAAGTTGAGATTTTATCCAAAATTAATTTTCAAAAACTATCTCCAAACAGGCACCAAGACACCTAATTCTAATAAACTTAGATAAATTAAATTGAAAAATATAATAAACATGAATAATAAAATAGATTAAAATTTATATTTAAAATTAAATCTAAAATGTTACATCGAGCATATCAAGGTTGAACAATATAGATATAAAATTGAATTATATTATATTAATCTAAGATTGCAGAATTGCAATGTTCCTGGGGCTTACCCTCCTTTTCATATAATGAATGGATTTATGTAGTGTGCGTTTAGATTTTGGATAAAGTAATCCAAAAACTCCACCTTTTTTCTCTAATAAATTCTAATAAATTTTGTACAAAAATCAATAAACTATTTCATCACTATTTTTTTTATAATTAATTTTTTTATAAAAACTAATAAATTATTTAAATACTAATTTTTTCAAACAATCAATTGTTTACAAAAATCAATGAACCACACAAACATTAACTTTTATTTACAATCTATTTTTTTTTTATTAAAATCATAGTTTTAATATAAGTTTAGAGAATAATTTCTAATAACAAGTATGCTTAAATTAACTTTTAGATAATAAATTTTTGAAAGCAGAATATATTTTAAATATAATAGATTTTATAAAAATATATATATTTTATTAGTGTATTTAGATTAATTTTTAAAAAATAAATTTTATAAAAAAATTGATTGGTAGAAATAGTTCTTATAACAACTTTTTTTTTAAAGATTAAATTTATAAATAGACGTCATGTATATGTATAAGTATTAGTAATCTCAAGTGAGAAATATTCTTTCGCTTCCTCTCTTTCTTTTTTCTTATTTCACTGTTTTCTTTTATTTCATATACTCTCTAATTTTTCTTTATTTTATAACAACATAGTTTATTCAAAAAGAAATAGGCAACAATAAAATCTAATTTAAATAAAAAATAAGAGACTTAACAATTTATTCTTTATAGGAGTTAAAAATTTATTTTATAAACAACTAAATCACATAAACTGGGGAATAAATAAATAGGATTTAGTAAAAAATATGTAGGATTTGGAATATATACCGATAAACAAAATAAAAAAAAAACCTCTCCATTCATTTATCAAGATCATGTTCTCTCCTTGATTCACTCTCCGTTGCTCGCAATTTTGCCGCGTTTTTCTTCTCATCTCCTGCTTCGACGTTGTGCTCGTTGAGTTTGTCTCTGTCGATTGCAGCAGTCTAGCTTCTTCTTCGTCATCATCCTTTCACTGTGGCTGTGCTCTGCAGCTAGGGCTCTGTCAATTTGTGTAAGACAGTAGTTCTTTCCTTCGTTCTCCTTTTTCCTTTCAACCTTATGCGACTTAGCAATTCCTTCCTCCATCACTACACTCAATTAGTTCTTCATTTTAACTTTTGTATTGCCATTTTCGTTCATTTAAATAGTGGAGAGGATATTGAGCCATTCTGGTCAAAAATTGAAGCCTTGTTTAATTTACTGTGGGTATGGACTGAGATTTATCTGTACTTCGTGCCAGTCACAGCCTGCTTTTGTGGTTTGACAATGTGTGTGAATGTCTGTGTGTGTATTTATATTTATTTATAAATTATAAAATGATTATACATGCCCAAGTGATCAAAATGTTAACTTTACCCGCATCAAATGTTTGACAGAAGTGATATAAGCTAATCAAGTGGATCGATTTCCCTGTATTCTTGCCTCTGGTTCTCATTCAGTGAGCTATACTTATCCTCTATTAAAGTTTATACTCATCTGGATGGCAATGGCTCTTTCTTCTGTACAAGCCACACTTTTCTCTGGGGCTTCACTGCTTCGTAGAAGGGATACTCTAAGAGGCTTCACATTTTGTTTACCTTTCTCATCGATGGCTAGTTCTGTTTCTACTGACAACCTTTCACGAAAGAAATGGAGGCGACCAGTTGTCTCAGTGTTGGAGCTTGGTGATGTCAAGATTTCTAGAGAAGGTAGTCAATTATTTATTTTAGTTTTGTTGTTTGTAATTAGTTGTCTTCAACTTCGTATTTTAAACATCCTATTTGAATTTGAATCTTATACTGACAGGTTTAAAAGAAAAGTAAGTTCAATTTTCACATTTAGAATCTCATTCATCTTATATAATTTTAACAGATCAATTAATGAAGCACATATTGTGAAAAAATTCTATGACAGAATGTTATGAGCCAATACCAATTTTCTTGTTTTCTTTACGTCTGAAATTTGAATAATTTTGGAGTCATTTTAGTGATGTTTAATCTCTTGTGGCCTTTTAGGAGGAAATTTTTATCTACTAATACAAGGGAGAAGGAAGTTTTGGGGGCTGTGTGGATGCTTTTTCAGTATTGTTCCTACCATATATGTGCTTGTCTTTCGTATATATTCTATTGATACTTGTTTTAATTCATAGCGTTCTTATAACTGATTCATGATGGTTTCTTAGATGTGGTGAGGGATGATCCTACAAATAATGTGCCAGACTCAATATTTTCAAAACTTGGGTTGCTACTTCACAGGAGAGATCAATACCAACTTGGGATACTGAAGAATTCCATGTATGACTACTTTGATTCCAATTATTCGAATAAGTTCAATAAGTTTGATGATCTGTGTCCATTTGTTTCAGTGAAGGAGGTAAATTAAAAGACATTTAAGACTTAGTTTCACTTGACTCCTATATGATGTTTTGCCATTACTAGCTTTTGCTGTCCATGGATATGATGCCCTCCTTGCTTCTTAAAAAAGTCTTAATATTATTTGTTGCTGTTCCTATGTTTGTTTCCTTCAACGTTCATGCTGACAGTTCCAGTGAATGAGGCATGTTAGCGGAGTTTCCTATTTGTCACCACTAGATGTTAGAAGAGGAAACTGATATGTAATTGATCCCACTTGTAGAAATGTCAACACTATTTTTTAACAATACTTCTGGCTTGGGAAAAACAAGTCCATTGTACTTTTAAGTTTCAAGCCTTATTGGGCCACAGAAATTAAAACATGAAAGTTTTTGAAAGTTACTGCTACCAGTCCCTTTGAAATTGTTTTAGTTCTTTAGTTTTTTCATTCAAATGATTCCTATATATTTGTTCCTATTATTTGAACATCTAAGGTCATCAATTTAAGGAAATAGTTCTTATTCCTTGAGATTTATTGATGGGCCTATATGTAAGCTGATTGAGCATGTATTGCCTTTGATAAGATGATTTCATATATTCCTTTACAACAACAACAACAACAACAACAACAACAAGCATTATCCTATTAAATGGGGTCGGCTATATAGATCATACGATGCCATTGTACTCTATCAAAAACTAAATTTTTGGATAAGTTATTAACCAAGAGATCCCGCTCAATGACCTCTTTGAGCGTTCTTTTTGGCCTTCCTCTAGTCCTTTTAACTTGTGTCCATACTGTTTGATCCACCCTCTTCACTGGCGCATCCCTTGGCCTTCTTTGTACGTGTCCAAACCACCTAAGACGGTTCTTTACCATTTTCTCTTCAATAGGTGCCACTCCAACTCTTCCCCATATATGTTCATTACGAATCTTATCTTTTCTTGTATGCCCACACATCCATCTCAACATCCTCATCTCAGCTACCCCATCTTGATTTCATATATTCTTTTACTTGAAAGAAATTGCAAAACACTAAGTCCCACAAATTGGGCAAACCATTACATAGTGTTACGTAATTGTAGAAAGAAAAGGGAAATAGAGAAGAATGGAAGGAGAATAGAAGAGAAACTGAAACTATATTGAATACTCAAGAGTTCACATCATAATTAAATCATATCATAATAAGACCGAGTATCACCCTTATTTATAAGTGATAGATAATCTTAATCCTAATTAAATATCTAATACTAATATATCATAATATCTAATCATGATATATATTATAATAATCCTAATATATCATAATATATATTATGATATCTAATTCTAATATTGCAAAATATCTAATACTAATTATAATAAAATAATAAAACTACTTAAATTATTAATTTATATTTTACATATCAACACTCCCTCCCCAAAAGACCCTTGTCCCCAAGGGTCAAGTATCAAGAACAACACTAAATTAGAGCTAAGAAGCATTTTAATCAATTTTCCTTTGAACCAAATCTGGACTAGTAGATTTGAGATGGCTAGTGTTATCGGTGCCAAGCTTGAAGACATGTTGCAAAGTGCACTCCTAAACCCCTCACAAAAGTTGAGACTTGATGATCTATCAAATCTAAACTTTGGTTTCATCACTTTTTTTTTACACGTTATATGTGAAGGTTCCTGTAAACTATTAGTTGTGTTCTGAAAATTGATATCCTTTGAACATGCAAAACTTCTTATATTTTGGAGAATGATAGGCTGAATTTTCAACCTTTCCTGAAATATTATTTGCACTGCATTATAATCTTGAGTTTTGTTAGAATTCTTGAGACTTTCTTGCATATCTTTTTGCTCATCAATAGGTGCCGAAAGGGAAGACTCATCTTTTTGAGCTGCGGGGCACTCTTCTTGAACACCAGAAATATCCCTTTCCTTTTGCAATATTTTCCGTGACTCTGCCACATCTTTTTTTACCGGCTGAGTTTTTTGCAGAATGACATTCATTCTGTTAATATTTGTTACCATATTCTGAAAATGCTGCTCTATATTCATACTCATATTGTCAAGATTTCTCGCCATATTCTGAAGACACCATTCTATATCTATACTATTCTGTTATTGATTCTTGTGAGTGGCCGAGGAACAACCGCTCTGATACCACTGTTACGTAATTGTAGAAAGAAAAGGGAAATAGAGAAGAATGGAAGGAGAATAGAAGAGAAACTGAAATTAGACTGAATACTCAAGGGTTCACATCATAATCAAAGCAAATCATAATAAGACCGAGTATTACCCTTATTTATAAGTGATATATAATCCTAATTCTAATCCTAATTAAATATCTAATACTAATATATCATAATATCTAATCATGATATATATTATAATATCTAATCCTAATATATCATAATATATATATTATGATATCTAATTCTAATATTGCAAAATAACTAATACTAATTATAATAAAATAATAAAACTACTTAAATTGTTTATTTATATTTTATATATCACATAGCATTAAAAATGAGAGTTTTCCTTCCTTATGGACACCAAATTGCTGCAGATGCTTGTACACGACTATAAAATATGAGCATTCTTATTTTGGCCAAAGCCTCGTATACTGAGTCAAGAGAAGCTGATTTAATAATGAAGCCTTGTTTGACATGTCATTAATGTTAATCTTCTACTGTTAGAGCAGAATTATTGTGCTTTTGCTGATTCTTTCTGCCAATTATCGGTTTGTACTGTCTTCATACTACAATCTCCAGCCTTTGCATCTAAATGTGTCCAGTACTACATTGAGAGTAGCAAAATGAGAATTTATTTCTCTTTGGCTTTTTTCAGGTTGTTTGAACTTCATTGTAGTTTATTTTGCTGATGATTTTCCTGTTATTTCAGAATTTTGATGATGTCTTGGTACCTGAGGATCATGTGAGTAGGAGTTATAATGATACATACTACATAGACCCCTCAGACTGTTCTGAGGTGCCATACACGTGCTCATCAGGCAGAGTTATTGAGAAGAGGATACACTCATTTCCTTGTTACAGGAGATGTGTATCGAAGAGATTCAATTGATTCAACTCATTACCCTGGCTTACATGAGGTATGTTGCCTTAACCAGGAATTAGATTTTTCTAATGATTATTACTGCTAAATTTCTTCGTTTTGTCTGATTGTGTAGATGGAAGGCTTCCGGGTTTTTGTTCCAGATGAATGGGGACCATCAGGAATGGATGCCACTTCCTATGCAGCAGCAGACTTGAATAATTGCCTTGAGGGGTTAGCACGCCATTTATTTGGTATTCCCAAAATGCAAATAGCCTAATGCACCGATTACATAATCATGTACTGTAATTGCACTATCCATATGAATTTATATGATAATTTAGTTAAAGAATATGAAGAACCAATGTGGACTTGGTGGAAACTAAATTTTTTTTGTGCACTTTCATACGTATGTCATGTGTGCAGATGCATGTGTAAAGTGTAATTGTGGGTGTCACCTTCAGTATGGAAACTAAAATGCTAAATTGTTCCTTGAAAAGTTTAAAAAGAGAAAGAATAGATAAATGACAAGACATCTAAATCTAGTTATGTTATTCCTTTGAAGTCATGATTTTCTCGCAAATTGCTAATTTACAATACTTTCCCATGTACTGCCTGGGGCAATATTCATCATTTAATGTAAATAGTCCTCTAGACAGGCTTAGTGACTAGTTGCTTAGTGTATAGTCTTTATTAGCTTTTTATATTTTAATGCTACTAGTTTTTGTGTGTGTGTGTGTATAGCCTAGTCTTGTACATGTAGATAAATCAATGAGAATCAGAAAATTTTCTCCCACAGTGCTTCGCTTTCACTTATGGTTATATTTATTATTAATTGCAGGTGCAGTGGAAATGCGTTGGTGGGATACTTATTACCCATTTACTAATCCATCATTTGAACTTGAGATATATTTTTAATGTAAGTTATTTTCTTGGGTAGCCTTGTAAGACGTAATAAGTTTATTTATGTTCGCTTGGCAAACCATGTGGTGATTAGATCTTATTTCCCATTTTAATGTTCGATTATTTATGGTAATATTTGTAAGATAATCAAAACAAGCACAAGAAACAAAAGCGGAAGAAAACAATTGACAGAAAATGCCCAACATTTGCTTCCATGTTTGTACTGAGTTAACTGATGCTTGACATTCTATTTCCAGGAAAAGTGGTTAGAAGTTTTAGGCTGTGGGGCGACAGAGCAAGAAATTCTAAAAAGAAATGGTCAACCAAATAATGTTGCTTGGGCTTTTGGCCTAGGATTGGAGAGGTTAGCTATGGTTCTATTTGACATACCAGATATTCGTCTCTTTTGGTCATCTGATGAGAGATTTACTTCCCAGGTATATGCTTAACAACATTGTTCAATTAGCCTTTTTCCATTTTCCTAGACGTGAGATTTGATGTCAATGATTTAGTCATCTTGAGAATCGAGAATTTTTGTCTCTCTTTCCTTGTATATTATGTATAAAGCCAGAGGAATACGCATATATATAGGGATGCTGCAAAGAAGCTAACAATCTCAATCCCTAAAGTATCACAAAAAATAAAATGGCAATGTAAAGGGATGCCATAGGAAATCACTGACTACATTTCCCACATCCCTCTTGTTTTCTTCCTCATATTTCTCTACTCTTATTCCTCTCATATTCTATATTGTCTTTTTCATACAGTTCTCCAAATGCCAGCTAGGAGTCAAGTTTAAGCCTTTTTCAAAGGTAACTTCTGCGTGAGGCATGTGCCTGTATGTGCTTGGTTATCTTTATATAGCTGTTTTTCATTTCATGTGCTGTTATTTTGAATTGTAGATCTGTGGTTAAGTTTGTGTGTTGGATGCATTGATGTTTCATTTGTTAAAGGTCTGATTAGTATTGATTCAGATAGACGTAGTTATTTGAACTTCTAAGTATATGATTTTGTGAGTTTCAAGTTCTCAAATGATCCGGGTCCTATATATGTGAATCTCTTTGTCTAGGTAGGAAACATTTAACTGAGCAATTGTATCACTAGATTTTACTTTGGGGAGCTTGAGGTGTTATGATATCTATCTTTCCAAGTATTATTATGATGAAACTCACCTTGAAAATGATATTAAGATTAATAATAATCTGTAAGTGTTGGTCAACCAAAGAACTACAAAGGAAATAGCGGAAAACACTAACCATACTAGCTTTGGATGGACTAGCTCTCTCCCAAACCACACTCTCATATTCCTTGCCCCTTCCACTTACAAACTACTTCATATATATATTTCTCACCACTAGCCTGCTGTCTTACTGTCTTACACTTCATACACTATGTACCTTTGTCTTGGTGGCCCATTAGTTATAGGGCCCATCGCCATTTCTTAACTGTAATGAGTAAATTATAATAGTTTTGTTACTTCACAGCATAAAATTTTTAGAACTTGAGATGATATTCTCTTCTGTTAAACTCTGACAGTATCCTTGTTACAAGGACATGAGTTTCTGGATCAGTGACTCGTTCACTGAAAACAATCTTTGTGACGTTGTCAGAAGTGTAGCCGAAGATCTTGTAGAGGAGGTAAGTCTTTGAATACTTTTTGCAAGCAAAGTTTTCTGGCTTTCACATTTATTCTGATATCCACTTCATCTGTTTTCATATTATTATCACGCTGATAAAGTGGTTTTCATATTTATGTTATCAAGCATTTCACAGAGGAAGAAAAGCCAAGTTGATTAGGCAGGATACTATTTTAACGAATCAATTGAGCAAGTTGGGAGAGGGGAAGAATTAGTAATTACTGATGCTTGTTCGATTAAAATTTGAGTAAACCCAGGGCATGGTCCTCTGGGTTTTCTGCAATACTGCTTCGAAATTATATCTTTTAATTAAAAATTATGAGATTGGGAATATTTGTGGGCTGAATCTGTATCTTGTTTGTCCCCTGCTAATTGATGTTCTTGACATACTAGGTCAAGTTAATAGACAATTACACCACCAAGAATGGAATGACCAGTCACTGCTATAGGATTGCATATAGATCGATGGAACGATCTCCTACGGATGATGAAATCAACGGCCTCCAGGTTATTGTCTTTTTTTTCTTTGGGTGGTATTTATAACCAGCTTTTAGCCTTTTATCACATTTAGTCTGAAACTGATTTTTTTTTTTTTTAACCTTTGAATGCAGTGGAAGGCTAGAGAACTGGTGGAGAGCAAATGGAAAGTTACCCTGAGATGAACACTTCTATGTGCTGTAGACATCAATTTCTGTGTTCTCAAATTGGTTGATGTACAGATGTAGCACCTCTGGGCAGCTATTGAATGATGATGAGATTTCGAAGCAATACTTAGGTCTCAAGATTAAATTAATGATAGTTAAGTCTAAAAAGTTTTTGTTGAAAGATGAGTTGCAAATATTGGATTATAGGTTGAGACAGTTGTGATCATGGGAGTCATAGGTTACTCCTAGTGATTTGTATGAGATTCCTATATTTTTAACTATTTGAATAGATATTTACAATTCATCTTTTAGTGAAATTTTTGGAATCTAACTGTCATTAAATAAAAATTTTGGGAACTAATTGTCATTTTTTGTATTTATTTAATTTTCTTGACTAGCTGAATAAACAAAAATTGTAGATGAATGTACCAGGACCATGTTAAGGGCATTATAGACATTGTAAGATGGTCAAGTGTTTTGCTCAGTAGAATTATTTTGAAACTATTTCAATTTTGTATTTTGAGAATGGATTTTATAAATCATTGCTTTGGTTGAAATATGGTTTTGATAATGCAATGAAAAACCAAAAATACTATTGTTAGTTCTTTTTATAACTAATTTTAATTTTTTAAGAAAATATCAAATTCATTAAATCAATAATGCAAAATGCTTAAATTATGATGGACAAGAGGAACACACTAAACAACATGACATTCGATGTTCAAAATGCATAAAATATATTTATGAATAAAAAATAGAAATAAATAACATTTTGTTATAGATATTATATCATCTGGTAATGGTCATAATCTCTTAGAATTCTATCTCATATTAAATAGTATTATAGCTTATAACTTTTAAATTGAAAGATCTTTAATATTCATTTTATATAACCTCTAATTATATACTTATATTACTTAATTTCCTTTTTTATGTATTTATAACTCTTTAAGATTAGTTTTTAATATTATTATCAATAGAAGATGATGTACACATATTAATAACAATAATATGAACGAGAATCACTCCCTATTTATCTTCAATTCTCTCTTGTACTTTTTATTTCCCTCATCCTAAGGGTTCATTTGCTACGAGTAATTTGGGAGGAAGGAGAGGGATTTTGCTCCCTTCCCCTTGTTTGGCTCATTAAAACATTTAGGAGGGGAAGAATTCTTTTTTTTTTTTTTAATTTTCCCTCACCTCCTCTCCAAAATTAAGGGAATTTAGAGGGGGAGGTGTGATATTATTATTTTATAATATTAATATACCCATAATTTTTTTAATATCCTAATATTATATTTTATTAAAATATTCTATAAAATAATATAAGATAAATTTGTCTTTATAAAAATATTTTTCCTCCCCTCCCTTATTGAACCAAATAAAGTAATATGAAAATATATCCCCTCCTCTCCCTTAATGTTAATCCAAACAAGGTAATAATAAAATCTCTCTTCTTCTCTCTCCTCTCTTTTCCTCTATTAAAATCCTTTCCCACCCCTCCCCCCAGTGATCAAACACACTTATATTTTCTTCTATTTCCATAACAATTTTCCATATAGTCAACACAATGTTTTAAAAGTCATGCTGCAAGTACGTGAAACTAAAACAGCCAACCAATCTCAATTTTCATGATTCATTAAAGCCACGGTAAGACTGAGACCAATGATATATTCCTCCCATGTATATTTAATTAATTTAATTAATATATCATATTCTTTTTAAAATATCCTAATTATCTTTTTCAATTCCTTTTCCTTCTCTTACTTTTGATTATTATTGAAAAAATATTAATAAGGATAATTTAAAAAAAAAATCAATAAATATAAAAAATAGATCTTATATTTAGTATCAATATTAACTCTTTAATTAAAGTCTTATATTAAGGATTAGAAAAATATTAGTTAAATTAAAATTAATACAAATAGTCATGTGCATATATGTGTGTGTATAAATATAATGTACATCATAAATCTATGATAAGTCTAATTACCCAAATAATAACATCACAATATATAAGCTTTTTTTTTGAGAAAAAAACACTTTTTTTTTGGCTAAGCGCATAAGCGCCCTCTATTGAAGGAAATGATTTTTTTGTTATATATAAATATCATTTTATTAAAGATAATACTATTTAAAGTATTATCGGATATTAAATATGGACTATAATAATTATATTTGTCTAAAAATATATTCAACTTTTTAATAAAGTCTATATTAAACCATTTCAATTTTCTAAAAATTGTACCAATTCTCAATCTTATTTTGAATTTTGATTTAATGGTGTCTTAACTCCAATTAAATTTAACTCAATCATGAAAACATTTTTATAGGCCAATCTAAACCACTAGCGAGTTCAATCGACGATTGGGTCGTTCGATTCTTTATATGCAACAAAAATGACTAAGAAAAGTAGTATTTTATTCATTATCAAATTATAAATTAGCAAAGAGGAGAAAGTATGAATATAGAAATAAAAAAAAAGTTGATAAAAAAGAAATAGAAAAAGAGGATGGAGGTGGAATTTATTAATATAATATTGATTTGGATAACCTATAGAAGAAGATTGAAAAAGAGAAAAAGAGAACCTATTTTTCTTTCTATAGAGACCATCACTCTTTCTCTTCCATCTTAGCTTACTATGATAAAATAGTTCAAGCCATGAGTTTGTATAATTATGACTATAATTTTAAATCCTCTCGTCCACTTTTCTCTATTTAGCTTATACACAAAAATATCTTTGGATTGATTTTTTTCCATATTTAATATTTTAACTTGATCCCTATTATAAAATAGCACACATCATTCAAGCTTTTTTAGATAATTTTTCTATTAAAAAATAGCATCATTCCATTTTTAGATAAGCTTTTTTTTATATATAACTATGTATAGGTCAAATTTAAATATTATCAACCCCAATTTGATAATAATCTATTATCTTATTAGATATATAATATAGCCATCTCATTGTGATCAAACATATAACTTAATGTAGCTTTGTCGGGCCCAATTTAATATTTTAACTTGATTCCAATGAATATTTTGAGAATGAATACCTTATTAGAAGAAGTGTCAACATTTAGAACCTGAAAGTATCTCTAATAGGATTGTTTATAATAGGAAGATATTTATGGTTAGAAAAAGTTTTGATAATGAATAAAACATAGCTAGGATCTAATGTAGCTTTAAGAGTACAAAGAACTGAATAATAATAATAAAAAAAAAGAATGTGAAGTTGAAAGAAGAAAATTTTTTCAGCATGCCAACTTTCATTGAAAAGAAAGCATTATTGGCTCACATTGATGGGTTCTGCCAAAAGAATATCTTTCCAATCACCCAATCTTGTAATGATCTATTCTTATCAAAAACTAGCAATCATTTACATTTCAGCTTAAAGGAAAAGAAACTGCAAAAGTACGATGAATGCCATTGATATGTTAAAATTGTGAAATGACTTGCACCATTCTATTTACAGAACAAAATATGATGTTCAATATCCAATTATCGGACTGTAACTTGTTAGAAATTTTTTTAGCAAAATTAAATACAAACAATATAATATATCCTCCATGTGTGAGAGAGAAATGTGAGTAACAAAAACTGCAAAATGGTTCAGTGTCAACACAACAGATCAGAACTTGAATGACAAAAAGATGAACTGGTAACTGGTGAGGCATGCCATGGCATCTTAACATGTTCAGAGCACTTGACGCTTAAAATTTTCAAACTTGTTTTTATGCTCTGTTTTTTTTTTTTTTTTAATCAAACCAACCAATACCTTGAAGTTTTATCAGACTTCGACTAAGGTGGATCCAGCCAAATAGAAGGAACTTGTTTGATCCCTTTTTTTAATCTTATATCAGATATTGAAAGTATGATGCTGCCTATGCCCTTGTCTTCTGCATATGGAGCTGCATTTATGTCTAACATTTATCCAACACTCTTATTGGAACATAGAAAGAAAAATATGAGATTCAGGACCAGTTTTAAAATTAAATCGATTCCAGGTTTTGATCTAACAAATCTAAGGAGTTTAACTTTGTTAAATATTCAGACTGAAGAGATCAGTGGATGATCAAAGACTAACAGTCCTACAAAGAATTAAAATACTCCTCCTTTCATTATATAGCAACTATTTAACTAATTTAATTAGATTAAAGAAGTTAGTTAAATTAGCTAATAATATGACATGTTTTTTCTAACACACCCTAATAATCTTTTTTAACTCATTCCTTTCATGTTTTGATTGATTATTATTAAGGGAATATCAATAGAGGTAATTTGAGAAAAAGTTGATAAATATAAGAAATAAGTCTTAGATTTAAAATCAATATTAACTCCACAACTCCTATATTAAGAATTGGAGGAGTATAATAGCGTAACACAAGACCCAGTGTCTCCTATGCAGTACCAGAAAAATTTCTCAAAAGCCATTAATGACATGAAAGAGAAGCATAGGTGTAAGATCTACAGAGATCGGTTGTGTGAAAGAGATCCCCACAACAGAACTCAAGCTCTGAAAATTGGATCATGACAGAGAATAATGAAGTTTAATGAAAATCAAAGTAGTCCATTTTATCTTTCATTATAAAACCATATACTTCTGCAGAAATCTCTCTCTATTGTAACCACTGTGTGGAGCAAACTCCAGTTAACAGATCAAATTTGCAACTAAATATAATTTTTTTCCTGTGAACTTTCAGTCACATATTTTGAAAAGCATAATGTTTATGAACTTGGTTCTTAACTTAGGACAAGAATTCAATAAACAGAGAATTCACCCCAAATATCTATTAAATGCAATATATTATACCATTTTCTGTTCAACAAAATATAAAACCTTCTCAGACATAATCAATCATATATGTTACAACCTAAATGCATAATATGAACTCAAAATGAAACCCCATAACCTAAGCAAGAGAAAAGGCGGATAAAATAAGCCCTTCAACTTTGAATCATTTGCAAGCACACCCTCAACTTTTGAATGAGAAAAATATCTCTGAACTACAAACTTCCAAGTCATAAATCCTTCTGTTCACCTTCTCATCAAATGCTGTCAACCAAACTCTTTTAGCTGTCAATTGCTAAGCAACTCAAGTTCCATGCCTCCCAAATTAACACAAAACGTTGGATTGAAGGGTTTTTTTCAATGTAATTAGAGATTTTTGGTGCACAATTTTGGGGATTTGGTTGTAGGCACATGAACGAGTGCATCTCAGGCAAAATACTAACTGAACAGATTACTCAAAATCCTTAAGAGTAATTAATAATAGCTTATGAGAGTATTTTTCTGGTTTCAAAAGTTCCATAAGGTGCTTGAAAATCACACAAAGTTGGAAGGGGAATTTCAAATGGAAAATTGGGCAAAAGAGAAATAGGGGTTCAAGGGAATCTCTTTTTCTCAGTTACCTCTAGCACATGTTGTGATTACCTCACAGCCTCTGTGATAGGGATTTGCCTGTCTAGCATGACAATTGTAATATGAAGCTCCGGGTTGGTCACAAGGAACCATATCTCTTCTCAGAGTTCCGTAACTGATATATTTCTTCTGCATTGCCAGAATTCTCCTATTGCTCTCAGAATCCATCATCGTGGTCGTCTCTGTTTCTCCCAAGCTCAAGCACTCCCCAATGCTTCCTGTGCAAACCCTTTTCTTCGCCATTAATATGTCAGAAGATGCTTCACTTTGCTCCAGCAAATCGAGGTCTACAAGAGGTAGGCCATGGCAGATTGGGAAAACAAGTGCCAGAAAAAGGAAAGTCTTGAAGGAGAAGAAGAAGAATCTGATTTGGGACATTGTGTTTGGAGCTTTCTGGTTTTGCTGTCTTGTTTACTTGGGATTTTATTGATATTTGTGCTGTGAATTGTGAAAAGGTAGAATCTTTGGCGGCTAGAGGAGTGACCCAGAAGTCAGAAATATTTATTGTGTTTGTACAACTGATATTATTTTTGTACTAATGATGTTGGGTTTGATAAACAATGGATTATTCACCAAATCAGATTGATTAGGATTTTTAGGAGGTGAGTTGTAATGGTAAGTACTTATAAATAGTTTTCGTATATTCTTTTTTTATTTTATATGAACCATTCTTTCTTTGTTTTTTTGGCAAGAAAATCATTATATCAATAATTGATTTTTCAAACAATATGAAATTTTAGTCTGATTATAATTTAATATTACATTATAGAATTTGTTTCATATTTTAGATTAATTAATAAAAAAATTTCCGTAATTTTATGAATTAAAACATTGAAACATTTTAATAAAATTAGAAAGATTACAAATATATTTATAAAAAAATTATGTCATAGGAATTTTAAAAAGATAATAATAAGAAAGTTCTTTAACTATTTAAATATATAGTTTTAAATTAAATTTTATATAAATAAAAAAATATTTTTTTAAAATTATCTCTAATTAAATTATGCTTGTAGTTGACGTAATTAAAGAATTATAGAGATTTATGTATTAATTTTGTTTTAAAAAAATTAAGACACTATAGAAAAATCGGTTGTTAATGCGATATTGTCGGGGGAGGAATTGTGGAAATAAAAGGAACGGTGGCAATTGGCCTAACACATAATGCTTGTCGTCAAAAAGTCTGGCCACTTTCTTTCAACTTACTCTATCTTCTTATCTAATCATTACATTCACATCAATGTCACACACATGTGTGTGCGTGTTGTGTGTTCATATAATAACGGTCTTCTACATTTTTGAAAGAATATTATATAAAATCCACTTATTTTCAAATGCAATTTATATATGAGTGGACTTTTTAACTAAGACGTGTTACAATTCTTTCAACACATCACATATCTTTTTTCAATATCCACCCTAATCAAGCATGAATTTCTGTTCATGCAATATCTGTTATTAAGTAATTATTTTTTTATTATTTTTGTTATTAAATATTAAGACATAAGTGATATTTATCATTTATAAAATCTTTTTTTTTTTCATTTTATTCTTCTTTGTCCCATTTCATTTTATCATCTTTATGTCCCAAATATAACCTTGCTTGGGGTAAGATATGAGGAAATTGGGCTAACAACAAGTTCATTAATTTTAATACAAGTTTGAAAAATTTTAATGATAAAAATTAATTAAAAATTATAAACTATAAAAAGTTTTATTATAACTGGATTAAAATTTAAAATATAAAGTTGGCAAAAATATAAAAAAAAATAGAAATATTTTATATACATTGAGGGGGTTTGAATCATTACCTTCTAAGTTCTACCAACACCCTTTATGTTCTATATTTTTTAAAATAATTTATAAATAGAACTAATTTTTTAGAAAGTGACTTGTATAATATGAGGGAGTATGAGTTTAAAATTATATTTTTTGATATTATTTTAAAATTATTTTATTATACTTTAGTTTTGAAACTTATAATAAAATTATTATTCAAGTTTTTTCATAAAACAAATTAAAGTGGAAGCCTCCATTAGGACACTGGTGAGAAGTGGGCTATTAGTGGGATATTGGTGGCGAGGAATTGTGGAGTAAAAGGAATGTATGGTAGCCACTTGCCTAACAAATTAGAAAACGAATGACACTTTAACCATCAATACATCCATTTAATCCTAAATAGGGCCCCTAAAATCCTAAAATTTCAACATTGGACTAAAGGCCCTTAATTAAATTTGGAATGACAAAAGTGCCCTTGTTTAGTTAGAATGCTTTATGCCCTAAATTCATCTATTCAAAATTGCTCTTCTTCACCCACTAAGTCTGTGTTTGGGATCCCTTTGGGGTTTCAAATGCCTATCTCACCAGCATAAAGTAATTTTTAGCCCAAAATATATGTTTGGCATATTTTTTCCATCCGACTTTTAGCCTAAACTTGGCTTTTAGTTGCTTTTAACTCTTGATTTGCCATTACTTTATATTCTATTTTTTAAATTTGGCAATATTATTATTATAGAAAATATCCCCTTTCATCTTTTAATAACACTCTATCCCCTTCTCATAAAGTAGACTTGTGATTCCGTTCTCCTTGCTTGACAACACCAATGATGTTTCAAAGATAAAGGCTGTTTACTTCTCTCAACATTCTTCAACCTGCAGTGCCATTTGTCAGAGTTCTCTCTACTAGGTAAGGGCATTTGAGTCTTTTGCTTTTATAGCATGATCATTCAAGAATCCATGGGATTTTTTAATTATTTAAAAAAATTGAGACTTTATTGTAATTAAATAATTATACTAGGACTTTAGTGTCATTCTCCCAACAAATTATAACTTTTGTAAAAAAAAAAAAAAGGGTAGGCCACTTCCTTTCAACTTACTCTTTCTTTTAATCATAACATGCACATTTTGGTTCCAACAAAATTCATATCATTCACATCAAATGTCACAAATGTGTGTGTATAATGTTTTTGTAGAATAATATATGTCTTCTGTTTTTTTCCAAAAAAGAATACTATCAAAAAAATACTTATTTCACAAGTGAAGGAAAAATACAATTAGTGGACATTCTAACATAAGATGAGAAAGCTTTCAACACATGTTAAATCTACCGAATTTTAACACACACACACACACACATATATGTAAGATGCCAAATTCATCTAAATCAAGTATAAATTCTTTGCATTTAGGCCAAAATAGAAAAAGGATGAAGTTCATTTATCAAATGCATAATCATTAGTGTCTAGAACAACATGAAGGACATCTGAACTTTGATGTGGTAGGATGTGTTTGGTATAAAATGGAAGAGAAAAAATGCAAGGTAATTAGAAAAATCAATTTATTTTATTTAACAATATTTAGTGAGGATGATTTTTTATAGAATCATTTTCATTGACTTTCTAAATATAGGTAATAACATGTGGACCAAACAAAATGTCAACGTTGGGTGTTGGTACTTGGGATAATAAATAAAGAAAATGCCATAAAAGGAGCTTAGGTTCACAAAAAATGTAGGCCCATCAAATGAATATGCTCAAAAGGCAAAATCCCAATCAAGGGTGAGTAAATATTGTTGGATAATGGTGGCAACAGGGCCTGAATGTGGTATCTTTTAAAACTTGTGAAGTATAATGGAAAATAATAGTAGTATAATACACAAAAATAATAATAAATGAATTATTATTTATTAATTAATAAATAAATTGAATAATTTAAAACTCTACTTTATTTAATTTGGAGTCAAAAGAAAAAAAGCATGGAGTTGAAAGAATTCACTACGAATACCTTTTAAAGGACTACACAGTACGATTAAATCAAATAAGATTTTATAGAATAAATATCAACCGCTTGTGAACATTTAGGTATTGTTTTATTCCATATTTGCTTAATTACTCTTTTACCCACAAATGCAATGTAAGTATTTGATTTGACAATATTAATATCCCTCAACATACCACTAGCGGTCACCCCATAGGAGATGTAAGGATCGAGACAAAATAATTTTTTATTTGCTTGATAATCATATAAAACAGAAGATATTTTAGCCATTTGTATCAAGCTCAAACTTCAATATTCACAGCATATTCGAGGCAATAGGTGATTTTCTCACCTATTACACTACTCCCATAAATTGCCCGTGACTCTTTGAATAACATTAATTAATCATGTTTTTTTTTATAAAGAAAAATATAATCTTTATAAGGTTTCTCTTCTAAATAAAATTTAATTAGATTCTTTAAAATTTAGTATCTTAAAATATTTTTTTATGTGCCCCTAACATTCTATATTCTATAGTTATTTATAGGGCAATTTTATCTTTAAAATTTTTAAAATGTTACAAGTTCATCCAATAGAACTATTAATTTTGACTGTAAAATACTAAATTAATTAAAATAATTTTAATTGATATTATTATTATTTTTATTTTGTTAAATAGTGATCTTTTAAATATTCTGCCATCTATTTGGGCGGTGGTCTTCTGCTCATCATCCTAATCTTTTCATTTTAAAAGTTGTAATTTTCGCTTGAGAGTTGGGTCCAATATCCTTATAATATTTTAAATATAATTACTTCTAATAAAAAATACTCATATTTATTAAAAATAAGTATTTTAATTTTAGCTTTTATATTTCATTGTTTTTCATCCTTATAATTTATGGCGTTCAAAATGTTGATTTCTACAGTTTCACTAGAATTTAGATCCAAACTACAACGTTTACTTTATTGATGTGATATTAATACTATTAAGTAAAATGACTTGGACTTTTGACTAAAACTTATGTGAATTACAGGCAAAAACTAAAATCAAAACTCATGAAAAAGTATATGAACTAAAATTAAAATTTATTAAGAATATAAAATTTGAAATGGGATTAATCAATTTTTTTTTAAAAAAAACTACTTAAACACGTGACAAGAAACATAGATATTAATTTTGACTGATAAAATCGATCTTGATTAGAGAAATCAATTCTCAACTATAACATCTGACTCTCAACATTTGGATTCTTGGGATCCACTTTTAAAAATAGATTATAGACTCAAACTATAATTTTATGAGATATGAGCTAAACAAGATTTTTTTAAAAAAAATCAATTTTAGAACTCAAACCATAATTTGAGTCTAAAACTATGGTTTGAGAATAATTGTTCTCTTTGTAGCTTTTCGGTGCCCCTTGCCACAACAGTATATTATTGGTGAGTTTATTAATTAATAATTTAAATTTTATTAATTAAAAAAAAAGTAAAAACAAATAAAATCTAATTTAATTTCTTATTTGAAAATATTGGGAAAAAGATAAATTTGCCAATAAAAATTACAATCTTTCATATTTTTCGATGGTGATCTAGATTGGTTCTCTAATAAAATTTTCAGTAGAAAAAAATTAAAATTTAGATAAATATTATAAATTTTTACCTTACTTAAATACATATGTATATGTATTATTTTATAATTATTTAAATAAAAAAATTAAAATTAAATTTATTCTTCATGTAATTATTTATATTTTTTTTTAGTAATTATTTATGAAAAAATAATTCTGTTATTAATTATCTAAATATCTTTAATTTTTAAAATTACTTTTTTTTTAAAATCTATTTTTTTTTAAAATTTATTTTTTTAGAATCTATTCTTCATAAAATCTATTCTTCAAAAGTTAAGAGATTTTCTAAAGCAATCGAGGGTAAACGTTACAGTAGATTTCTTTGTCCTTTGCACACATTTTAAGTTTTCTCTTATATGTGTATAAAGTTAAACATTCTCTAGGTCTTGATATTTTTAATAAATTTTAATTTTAATTCTTATATTTTTAATAAATTTTAATTTTAATCTCCATAAGTATACCACATCACTCCTAATCCATAATCCATCGCCATATCAGCAAAATTAACACTATTAAACTCAAATCCAAGTCTTTATAAAATTTTTGAACAATATAAAGTGTAGGGGAAAAAGCATTAGAAAAATATATAAAAACCAAAGTTATATCAACCTGAAGTGCATTTAACCAATTTTTCCATTCACTCTCTAATCTCCATATTGAGTAGTAAAAACCTAACATAATTTTTGTACAAATAATTAATTTGTTAATCTCTACAAATTATTTGTTTAGTTTTACATTTAGCATCTGAATATTCAACATATCAGATATTTTAAAATCTCAATAGAAGAATCAAGTCCAATCACACTACAAAACCGTTGAGTCTATAATTCCTAGATATTAACGGGTGGCAATAAAATTATCACAATTATAATTTAAACGGTCCAATTTACAGATACCAGGCTGAAAAATCGCATAACATCACAAACCTGGGGGTAATCCTCATACACAACCGGAAAGTTGTAGACTTCAGATTCTACCTCAAATTCAAAGTTGAACAGAAGAAAAAAGTACTTAATATAACACAAATTTGAAGAATTAAAACCATGTCTTTCCTCACTGATCTGCGTGTTCATGTTTTGGAACTTGACTTCAAAGATTCATCCTGGAAGACGACCAATAATAAACACAAAGTCCAAATTTTGGAATTGGGAAAAAAATATAAAAAAAAAAATACTCCGTCTAGTCCTAAATATAACATCTACTTGAATGATTTGTTTTAATTCTAAATATTCAATCCACTTTGTGTCCTAAATTTATAATTTTTTTAAGTTATTTTTATTGATTGTATATATAAAAGGGAGTTCTTATCAACAGAGGTAATAATTAAAGGGAGTATTTAGGGAAACCAACACACATTTGTTATAAATAACTAAATTATTTTTCTTAATATCTGTAAATTGATTATATAGCTCCTATATTTAAGATCACAGAGAGTAAAATATAAATAATAAGTAGGCAAGCGTGCAAAGCAGTACTAAAGATTTGTGAACAGTAATAAATGAAGATTAATTCAGAAATGTGTTGTTAAATGTACTACTAAGAAAAGGATAAAGCACAGTAAACTGGAATGATATTTAACCCCGTTTTCCCATCGTATATACTCCATCTCACTTGACTGATTTACAATAGCAACTCTACTTTCCTAACGAAATGGAGGATTTGGAAGTCAATGACACAATAGATGACTAGGAGATTCATGAAGATATTGAAGAATTAGGTGACTCAACCCATAAGATTGATTTTTCAGAAGAATATGAGTAAATTAAGCTATACTTATAGGTTCTCCGATATGGGTGGGTCACCCTTATAGAACTTAGAATATCAAACTTACTGAAGTAAGAAACAAAGCAAGAGAATTTGGCTTCCTAGGCATGTGGGGTTAAGGTATTAGCTAATCCATCAGATCAGATAAGAGGCAGATAAATGGCCTTTTCTAGCATGTGTCTTGGGAATCATAAGGATAGGATTCAGAGCAGACTAGTTTATGAAGGTAAAGGGGTTCTACAAAGGATGAATTAATGAGGGTTAACCGGATCACCGCAAAACATTTAACTCAGACACTGGAGTGGTGTGCTTTTGCACAAACATGAGGGTACGTTTGAACTGCCTCCAACATAAGGTATAAGCATGAATCAATTACCTTAACACAAATATAAATATAATGGACATCCGGATTTTTTCCAAGTGATTGCTCCACTGAGCTTCCATCATCATTGAGTGGGACAGGATTGGTCAGCTCCCAAACTGGACTATTAGATTTGTCTTCTGATGCCAGTTTATCTGCACATAGAACAATAGTGGGTTTTTAGGTTTAATGAATTTTTCAACGTTGAAAGGCAAGATTTGAGATGCATGCTATTTTAAAGAGGAGTAGTAGTAACTTGTGAAGAAATATGAGAATTTGAATAGAACTATAGTGGGCCTTGTGTATTGCCAAAGCCCAAAATGAATTGCATTATTTATGACTTACAAAAAGAGCAGATTCCCATGGCTTTTATATTTTATATTGATGCTATTGAATGGGAAGGGGACGCAAACAACCAACAGCCAAGTGGCAATCATTTCAGCATATAACCACCAAAAAATTGTTAAATGGTTCCAACCCTCAATAACAAGAGACCTTCTTGTTGAAATACTTGTATTCAAATTAAGTTTGCTCTGCATTTGAATCTCCAAAATTCAAGATGCAAATATAAACAACAGAAATGAAATCGCGCTCAACTAAAAGCGTAGGAAAGTATATCCCAGTCATACAGTAATGGGCAAATAAAACTCATAATAGCAAAAGATAACAGCACCGGATTTGAACCAACCTATCACGTGAAGCTTTATATTCCATAAGCACGAATCTCTGAGCAAACGTAGACGATATAATGGAGCCCCGTAAGTTACCTGCAGCATTTACAAGCAGTCAAAGCTGATCACGCAGAATGCAAAACACATTTCAACTTCATGTTTGAAGTAAGTCAAGTTAATCATGGAGAGCTAAACACACATTAAAAAGTATGGTATATTACCAGGATATAAACTCCTTTATCCTTGAGAACCCTATAGTGTGTCATCAACTGCTTCAATAATGGTGAACATATCAAGAATAGAAAAATGTAAAACTAAACATCTCTGAAGAATTCTAATTATTTGTTCCTGGTTTTATTATACCTCCAAACCTCTTCAAGCATCATAGTGGCATTTTGTCTCGAATTATTTCCACACTGCAAAAGTATGACATGAGCAATAATTTTCCTCAAAAGTTTTAAGTTGTACAACATGCAATACTCACCAACAGAGAATCAAGAGTCCCTGAAACAGTGTTAAACAATATCAGCTTATTGCTTATTGTCCAATATGAAAAGCCAAAAGGGGAAAAGTAAGACGGTAGCATACCTTTGTCAATTACAGAACCAAAGGAATCTGATTCAAATGCACTCATATTTCGAACATCCATTTGCATATCTAACTAGTTGATAAAGAAGTTCAACCTCAACATGCCAAGTCAGTGTTGGTTATTCACAAGAAAGTACACACCATCTAATGACAAATTCCTATGTGACGCTATAATGTATGTACAGGTATAACCCCAGACTTCAGATAATACTCAATCAAATCAGGAGAACACAAGGATACATTTCAACTGGGAACGATCCCGGTATTTGTTCTCCATAGCTTCAATCACCACAGAGGATATATCAATGTTAACAACATCGTCATAACCATCGTCAACCATGCCTTCGCTAAATGCTGTTAATTTACAATGCAAACAAAATTAGATTTTTATGTTGGTAGCAGCTCGATCTATCTGAAATAGACTCAAATTGGCCATTTTCAAAGTGCAAAACAAATTAACAAGGTCACCTCTGCGTTCTTTCTCTTTCTTTTTGGTTTTGAAAAGGAAGGAGGAAAGTGTTCTCAGAGATGGACGTGCATTCTTCCAAAAGAGATGAGCAACACAATTTCGGAAACCTTTTTTCTAAAGTCAACGTTTTCAAGATATCTCTTCTAGATTGAAAATCCATGTAAGCAAGAAGTAATCCTTCCACATAACAAGAGAGGCATTGCCTAGCTCATTTCCAGATCTGAGACAAAGCATACAAACCTGAATTGCCGCAACCGACAACGAGGATCCGGTGGTTGCGAGGGACATAGAGATTCATGATGGGAGCTAAGGTTTGATACTTTTGGTACCAATCAAAGGGACCGGGTTCGTTGGAATAGCGATTATCCCAGTACCAGGTTTCACCGTAAGCTTGTGTCGCCGACGCGGTTGCCGTCGTCGTCATTATTGTTGATAGGATCTTTGAATTTAGAAGACGGAGGGGCTTGCTCAGCACCAAATTAGGAAGGATCAAGGCCGAACTTCTTCAAATTCTCAGCTTCGTGGCGTTGTAATTATGATCCCTAGAACAACCATAATAACTGCTAAGCTAGCCGATTCCTGAAACTTCGATCTAGAACTAGGACTTTTTTTTTTTTTTTTTTTTTAATTTAATTTAATTTTTTGTTTATTGTCTCTGTGTTTTTTTTTATAAAATTTTTTTAGAACGGGGATGGGTTTAGTAAGGATAAGTCTCCTTCTCTCTTTAGTAGACAGTACGATAACTTCTTTAATCTTCTTCGGCCGAAAATGAAACTTATTGGGCTTTTACTCTTCGGAGGTCTTGTTTACAGTAAAATTGGGCTTATAATAAAGCCCAATATTTATTTATACACCTTATGTTACTCTCAGCCCACTTACATTAACCCAATTTTGATTGGGGAAGAAAATTATAAAAGAATGAATATTATAAGTAAAACTTAAAAAAAAAGGTAAATTTTTTTATCATTTTAAAAAAAAATTCTTTCTAATAATTCCTCTCCCCTATTTTCTTTTTACTTTTCTCTCAATCTAAATATAGCTTAAATGTATTTGACTGAATAATAAAATATTAGTATGATCAAAATCCAATTCAGAATAAAGTCTTTACTCATATTCTCTTCCAGATGTCATTACACTTTTTACTTATAATATGCTCTATCTTGACCAATTGTTTTCATAAATACAAATAGAAGATGTTTTTAAAAATAAAATGATAGAATAATTTTTGTAATTATCAAAATAAAAATAAAATTGTTATATTCATTATTATCTCATTGTATATATAATATGTAATCTAATTGGTTTTAATATTTATATTAATATACAAAATTAACCTAGCTGTATTATGACTGAGAGTCATAGTTGCTAACATAATTTATTCTACAAATTAACATATTATAAATAGAACAATTAGTACTTATTAAAAAATTATAAAGACTTGATAAAAAAATTATAAAGATATAATTAAAAATAATGTAACATTATTGAGATTTATGAAATAATTTTTTAAATAAATATCAGAAAACTATTGCAGAAGAAGTTTTTTTAGTTAGACAAGTTGCAAACTTACAACTAATTATTTATATTTTATAAAAATGTTGATAGTAAATATTTATGTACTTTTTTAAAAAAAATAAAATAATATTTAATATCTTAATTTTATTTTTTATAGAGTAATTATCCTAATTTTATTTGTGGTATAATTATACTTATAACTTTTTAATTTAATATAATTTTTAGTATTTAAAAAATAAATTTATAAAAAAAATTATATTAAATTAAAAAAAATTATAAATAAAATTATCCTATAAATTAAATTAAAATATTAGTGATACATAAAAAATGAGATAAAAATATTGAGTAAAAAAAAAAATTATGATCCCCATGAGAATCTTATTGCGTGAAACATTTTTGGCCAGGTTCATTGCACGCGTTCCTCCTTGACATCGGGAAAACTTCACGAAAGTGATTCCTCACAGAGACTGAAATATAGTAGAAGGAAGTGCTGTAAGTAAGAAGGAGCTCATCTTGTGGTTGCCAAACCTTTACATTCCAAGGAGATCTCGAACCGTTGTCTCTCTGTTCTTGGTTATTCGTCGTTGCTCATTTTCTAAACTTATGGCATCGGATTCGAATGGACCTGCATCCGGTAACACCCTTAAGTCTATCTGTTACAAGCGTGGTTCGCTTCAGCTTCTTGATCAGGTCTCTTCCCCTTTCTTCTCATTCAATCACTCTCTACCTGTACATCTATCTAATTTTGTGTTTTTTTTTATTATATATCTTGATTTCACCATGTTAAGCTGCTCCTTGGAAATGGGAAACTAGAGAATGATGTGAATAAATCTGTCGGGTATTTTTGTCGAAGCTATTGGGCTTTAAGTTGTTCGAATTATTGGGAAAAAACTTAAGAAAAGGTTATCATTGAAATTAATTTGTCGTCAGTGAATGGCTTAACGCTGTGATGCGTGTGTTAGAGAAATTCAGTTGGCCAGAGACCCTTTAGCAAGCTTTGGGTGTGAGTGATTAGTGATTTTATTTTGAATTTAAAGGTTGAAATCATACACGAAGAATCAAAAACCAAATTTGCTTATGTTGTCTTCAAAAACTTTAGAGAATGTTAAGGGGTAATCAATTATAATTTTTCAGAGCGATGTTCTAGTATTTTGTCATGAAAAGGTTGTGCTTTGTTAGATTTTTTTTGCCTCTAGCATTCCTTTTGTTGCGACATTTACTTGGTCTTTTATTTGGTTTGTTTTACTTATTGCTGATAATTGTGATGCAGAGAAAGCTCCCTCTAGAAAGCGTTTACTTGGACATTCTGAATTCAACAGATGGCTGGTAAATACTGTAGTTCTGTTCAAACAGAGTATATTTTTATATACCATGTCCCGTACTTTGTTTTACATGAAAGTTCTTTTGTTGCACTTACAAAAGAATTCAACTTGAATTTTCTATTTGATTCTTGTTGGTATAGTACAATAAGCAGTAACAAAATTCTTATTATACGTATATTCTCTTTGAATATATTTTGGCCAACCTGGCTTAGTTCCCTACTTCCCTTCTCACAACAGTATTCTATTATATTGCTTATTCTTTACAATCAATTGTCAGAGTAACCATAGTAATGGTTCCTACAGTTGAAATTATTTTTCTTCTGTTAGATATTTAAAATTTGTCCTTTGGATTATGATCTTTATTGTTTAAGTCAGCGGGTCCAAATATCTAAATGCTCATAACCTTCCCAGGAATGCCATAAAGGATATGGTGGTCCGTGGAGCACCTGCTATTGCTATCGCAGCAGCACTTTCTTTGGCTGTTGAAGTTTTCATTCTAGAGGCATTTCATGGGTCACCTGGTGATGCAGCTTCCTTTCTTGGAGAGAAATTAGATTATCTTGTCTCAAGGTACTTCCAATCCTCTCCCTTGGATTGAGACAGTAATCCACTTGTTTCTAAAGTTAGGTTTTGAAATTTTGAATTTATTGCCTGCTGAGAAAACACTCTCCTTGAGAAGCTGTAAATGTCGATATGAAATTTATTTCAAGCAGATGAGTCCTAGCTGATTTGTTATTTCATTCTTTAGTCGGCCAACTGCAGTCAACCTTTCAGATGCTGTAACCAAACTCAAAGAAGTTATATCTAAGGCTGTTGCATCTACTACAGAGGCCAAGAGTGTTTTTCAGGTAGTTCTCTTCTCATAGTAAAAAGGAAGTCTGACGAATAAAGGAGGTTATATATTGTGCCTTTTCTCCCACTTATTTTGGCTATGGCCATTGAATCCACAATTTGTGGGACAATTTTGTAGGCGTATATAGAAGCTGCTGAGATTATGCTTGAGGATGATGTTGCCTCAAATAGAGCAATTGGTTCTTATGGAGCTAGTATTATTCAACAACAGACGGGGAAAAGAAAGCTTTCTGTTTTGACCCATTGCAACACTGGAAGGTGCTTACTGCAATGCCCTTCCCTTTATTAGTTATTACTATGGTTAAATCATGGAGCTCTACTTTTGTTGATTTGCTCTACAAGATGAGGGCTTTTAACTTGCCTGCAACTGTTTTGTGTGCTTATTTCTCAGTCTGGCCACTGCTGGTTATGGTACTGCTCTGGGTGTAATTCGTGCACTTCATAGTGAAGGGGTTTTAGAAAGGGCCTATTGCACAGAAACACGCCCATTCAATCAGGTGACTGTTTTAATTTTTTGTTCCAAAATCTAATTATACATTGAGTTCTGGTAAGAGAAGGTGTATCCACTAAGTCACTGATATTATGGTTTGTATGTGCTTTTCCCCCCACTATGATCTGAATTAATTACATGTTATGTAAACAGAACCAAACCAACATAATTAACTATCCTGTTTGTAGATGGTCCGGTTCAAAAGTTTCAATTTTTAACATGAATTTTTGAGCGAGAGCTCCTGCATCACTGAACTTTGCATTTATAGACAGTTTAGATTTTTTTGATTATGCATTTAGCAAGGATGGAAGGCAATTGTGGAATTTGTTATGCGAAGTAGTTTTGAGGACACATTTCTAACTTTATGTGATAGTTATTTTTTAGGCTTATTCCTTCATTTATGATAGAAATCATGTCTCTATTAATTACTAACTCCAGTCCTTAATATAAGATTTTCTTAACTAATTTGGGTAGATTAAGGAAATTAGTTAGTTTTTTTGTAATGATTGTGTGTTGGTTTCCCTTAAATACCCCTTTTAATTATTTGCATTTGAACTACCTTGATATGAACTCCTTTAATATATATAATTATATAGGGGGATACTTTGGGTGGGAATTATAATTTTGGGAGACAAAGTGAATTGAGATATTATATTTAGAACTAAAGTAAACTCCCTATCTAACTTTTTAATTAGGACCAAAGGTATTATATCTTATGAATTGTGCCAGTTAATTAAATGAATTGAATTTTATGCTAACTTAATGTATTTGTTAATTGTAGGGATCTAGGCTCACGGCCTATGAGTTGGTGCATGAATGCATACCTGGAACTCTTATAGCAGATTCTGCGGCAGCTGCACTGATGAAAGCTGGACAAGTAGATGCTGTTGTTGTTGGGGCAGACCGTGTTGCATCAAATGGTACTTTCAAAAGTCTAATGAAACTAATTAATCAATTTCTTCTTTTTTCTAAAGTTGTAAATTATCGTCTGATCTATCATTCTCATCATTGCCTTTCTCTTTCAACTGTCATTGCAGGTGACACAGCCAACAAAATTGGAACATATAGTGTTGCCTTATGCGCCAAGTTTCATAATGTACCCTTTTATGTGGCTGCCCCCTTGACTTCCATTGATCTTACACTTTCTTCTGGACAAGAAATTGTCATCGAGGAGAGATCTCCCAAGGAATTGTTGAATGCACGTGGAGGACTTGGAGAGCCCGTTGCAGCCCCAGGAATTTCTGTGTGGAACCCTGCTTTTGATGTCACACCGGCTGGTCTGATTTCCGGTATCATCACAGAGAAGGTCCCATTCATCCCCTCCTATGTTTTTGCAATTTTATGTGAATTTATAATGTTGTCCATGAAATATACCCCCAGCTCTTTTGGTCTTCAGATTTATTCTTCTCCACGAACTTGAATAACATTCATACTGAGTTATCCCTTATACTAGACTAAATATATAATTTGCTCCGAATAGAGGGATTAGAGTACAGCAAATTATAAACTTTGAGATGTTAATTCATATAAAACATAAATTCAAGGCCTGAAAAATTAAGATATACAATGAAAAAAATAACATTTGTTGACTTAACCTGTAATATCAATGGTCAGGGTCAGAGGACCTAAAGAATGTAAAGTTTTTTTCAAAAACCATCAGAATGAGTTGTAACCATTGCTATGTATAATTATTGCTTATATTCTCTAAAGTTATGACCACCATATTTCAAAGATATTTAAACGGTTGCTATAATGTCAGAAAGATTAGATTATACTTTTAAAGGTCATAACATTAATAGTATCACCTCATTGAGTTGTCAATATTACAAGTTATAGGTCCTTAGTTATCATTTTACATGCGTACCATGGCCAAATTTTATATTGTTAATATAACTATATATAGTATTCAGTATTATCAAGTTAAAATCAAGCATTGTTGGACTCTGTTGAGTTTGTTCCTTTGTCTTTTTCCTTTCCTTTCAACCCTTCATTGTTTCATTTCATTCTGATCCGACCACTTTACATTCTGTATCTGTAAGCAGGGTGTCATTACCAAGACAAGTGATGACGCATTCGACATAAAAGCTTTCGCACAGAAGACAGGTTATGCCAACAGTTGATGTAATTGTTGGCAAGTTGATGATCGTGTAACATTAGTTCTCTGCTTGAAAAAAGATCTGTCGATAGAGAATTATGAGGATAAGTTCATAAGTTCGTGAAGGCATGTTTGATATCTTGTACTATCTAATAATTTAGATTCAAGCGGCATAGGGTAAGTTTGTTAGATGAATTATAAGTGGTCCTGCAAAACGGATAGGGGCTAATGAAAGAATGGGTAAATTGAATAACAATTAGATATGGATCCCATGTATTGCACAAGTGTCTAAGGAGTGAGATGTACAATTTATGAATAGTGTCACTTGTTAGAAATTTTATATTTGATATTTGATGATGATTTGATAATAATGAGAAAAAATGTCGGTGATTGTAATTTGTGCATCATGCCACTTCCTCAGTTATGCCTAAGTTGTGTTGATTGAGAAAACCCATTAGAGCTACAGAACAGGGCATGTTTCCTACTTGATATTATTTTATCATATTATCAATAGAAATGAAGGAGCTTGACAGGATAGGTCAGTGGTCCCATTTCCACTTATCTTTCCTCCCTGACTAAATTTAAAAAAAAAAAATCATTATGGAAATTGAATCAAGAGTCCCTCCAACACAATGTCAAACAATATCAGCTTGTTGCTTATTGGTTAATATAAAAAGTCAATTAGACATTATATTAATTAATATAGGGAATATTTATTTTTTCGTTGAGTGGCCTTTTTTTTTTTTTTGATTGCTCACCTGGTTCACCAGAGCTTTGCCTTGACTATATTCGGATTCGACCCGCGTCGCGCACCTGGCTATGGTGGGTGAGTCTCCCAACGGGGATTTTCTGCATATGCCAAAGATTGAACTCGAGACCTCGCTTAAGCGATACCAAACTGCTTATCACTCGGACTAACCCCCGTTAGTAGTGGCCTTATAATAATAAGGATTGAAGAGAGTATATGTTTTCTCATTAAACCCAAAGACAAGCGAGGGTAACCCAAATTCGGTGGTACATTATCATTAGGGAAGCATTTTTAGCCGTGTAACATGGTAACTTAGAAATATTACTTCTCTTTATTATTAATATATAACTTAATTTAAGAATTAATTTTAATATTAAATATAAAATTTATTTTCTATATTTATTAAAAAAATTTAAATTATTTTTATTGATACTACTTAATAATAATCAAATAAAAAAGTGAATAAGAAAGTTGATTAAGTTATTTTAAAAAAATTATAGCATTAATTAATATAATTAAATTAATTAAATAAATTCTTTATTAAAGATTAGAGGAGTATAATTTTACCATTGATCTCTTGGATCAATAAGAATTGCTCTACATTATTTTGGTTTATAATTTTATTAGTCCTTAATATATGATTTAATTGAGAGTTAATCTTGTTATAATATATGACATTTTTCTCATATTTATCCATTTTTTCCTCAATTATCTATATTATTTTCCTCTCAACAATAATCAGATAAGAGATGGAGGAGAAATTAAGGAATATGGTTATAGAGTTATAGAAAAAATATATTATATTAACTAAATTAATTAATTTTTTTAATCTAATTAAATTAGTTAAATATGTCTTGTATTAAAGATATGAGGAGTATAATTTTTTAAAAAAAATCTATTATATATATAGATTGAACACAAATGAGAAAAACATGTACAATAAAAATATAACTAATATTGATCAATTTTTTGGCCTCATATTAATCAATTAATTTGAATTTTAAATTACAATTTGTTAGTAAGTCTATCATAAGCAGGTCATATATTTCAATTAATGAAAAATATAACATGTTATTTTGTTAGGAAAACAAAAATTATAATTGAAATTACTGGAGATTATGGTGAGATCCAAAATGAACTAATTAAAACTTTCAGCCCAAACCGAATGAAAATTGAAAATGGAAAGACGAAAGAGAAGAAGTGTTAAAAGCAGGAAAAAAAAAAAAAAAGCGCGCCGTGTGCCAAACTGCGACTGCAGAAGAAGGAAAACCCCGCCGCATAATTTCTCATTTTTCGTGGTTTATTGCTTCGAAAGCGATTGTAGTTAAGGCTCGCCTTCTGTTTTATCTTCTAAAATTTTCTGTTTTTTCTTTCTGGTGATAAATTGATCGAGAAACGAACAGTTTTATGTTGTTTTGTTTCGCAGGTTGGGAATCCAATGGACAAGTGTCCTTTGCCATTAAAAAGTATCGCCCATGAGAATAAGAAGAGGGTGTTATCTGGGAAGGAAGCATTGGTGAAGCTTTTAAGATGGCATTTTGGTTACCCTGATTATAGGGGCAAGCAATTAGAGGCTATTCAAGCTGTACTTTCAGGTTCACTGCTTCTTAAAATTTGCATTCATGCAGCTCTACTCTGTTTTATTGCTTAGGAAACGTAGTCAGTGAAAGAGTGTTAGAACAAAAACATATCGAAAGGCTGGCCTAGTATGTCATTCCAAACTATTTATGCAATGATTGAGAAAAGAGGAGTGAATAGTGGTTTATTACCAGGAATGGAAATGAATATAATGGAAAAAAAAAGTGATTTTGACATGCAAAATTATTGTCATATTCCAACTTTAAACAAATAAAACTGTGTAGTAATGATGTCAAGAATGTAGTAAACATTCTGCAAAGAAACTGGAAGATGAATCCATCTCTCTTGTTACCAAATGAGGCTGCCTAACTTATTTTTTCAGCAATTTAAGTTATAAGTCGAAATGAATTTTTGTTCCTTCTCTTTCTAATTCTGGGTAAGATATAACTATTATTGTTTTTGGGTGCAGGAAGAGATTGTTTTTGTCTTATGCCAACAGGAGGAGGGAAGTCATTATGCTATCAGATCCCTGCATTGGCTAAAACAGGAATAGTTCTTGTTGTTTGTCCTTTAATAGGTGAATAATGTTCATCTTCTATGAAGCTTACATGATTGGCTGAGCTATATGCTGCACGATAATTTGATTGGTTATTTGTGATAGGAGACCAGCTGTTGATTTTCACTTTTGATCTGCTTTTTTAACTGACAGCTTTGATGGTAAGCATACATCATCTATCTTAATGTGTTGTTTTTCTTATGCATTGAGTTTTTGAGGTGTGAATTCATTTTGGCTCATTGATCTTATTCTTCTATAAGTTAGGAAAACCAAGTGATTTCATTAAAGGAGAAAGGAATTGCTGCGGAATTTCTCTCCTCAACCCAAACAGCCGATGCAAAAAATAAGGTGGATTGTCAGGATGTTGATATTTCACTGCATATAATCTAGTTGTCATGCATCAATGCGAATTATAACCTCTGATATGAATGATATTGATCTCTACTCTTTCTTGGAATTTTGGATTTTTATGTTAGAAATTCAGAATAAATTCAACTTCATATGAATTAAAAAAACATTGGATTGCTAAATTCAAGCTTCTTCATGAAACGGCTAAACTTAGTGGATGTCATATCCTTGATGTTGCTGACCTTTGTTCAAGATGAATCTTTTTTTCATTTAATATTTGTTGGAATGGAGGCTTCTTTCTGCACATAAATGCACTTACTTTTTTCTTAAAAAATAAATGATGTTCAGGTCTTAGTGTCTGTGGGGAAAGGACAATGATCATTCCCTGCCAAATTTATTTGTATTAGTTTAATCAAATTTTCACATATTCCTTGTTGTTATCTTAAAATCAGATTGTGACTTTCTGTTATCTTTTGAAGATTTATGAGGACCTTGAATCTGCAAAGCCTTCTATAAGGCTGCTATATGTCACCCCAGAATTGATAGCAACGCAGGGTTTTATGGCAAAGCTGAAAAAAATATATGCTAAAGGGTTGTTGAATCTCATTGCCATAGATGAGGTGTGGGCTTGGAAGACCATTTGTCTTATTAAGCTGGAATTTTCTATATTACCAAGTGATTTCTCTTCTGCAAAAATTTTCAGGCACATTGCATCTCAACTTGGGGCCATGATTTCAGGTTTGTCATATAGCTATTAACTTGGAAATTTTCTGGTAAACTTCTATTTGAATAGTGTTATGGCTAAGTTTAATTATGTGTGAGTCAAGTACTAGTGGACTGGGCTTATACTAGATGTACACTGTACTATAATTGTACTTGATATTATTTTATCATATTATAAATAGAAATGAAGGAAATAAGTCAGTGGTCCTATTTCCAGTTCTCTTTCCTCACTCACTGACTAAATTAAAAAAAAAACAATCATTATGGAAATTGAATAGGACTCTGTGTTTCTACAGAGGCAATAGAAGGGTTTGAAAATTAGATCCCCATTGTCATGCGACCCATGGCTAATTAGATTTCCTTATTGGCATGAGGCTAAACTTCTCCAACTGCATATGTATGTGTGTGGATAGATAGATGCTGTGCTATGTTATTCATTCTCATGCTAGATAAATCTTTTCTTTTTCTCTGCTGGAGAACAGGCCTAGCTACCGTAAGCTTTCATCCTTGAGAGACCACCTTTTGGATGTGCCAGTGTTAGCTCTGACTGCTACAGCTTCTCCTAAGTGAGTTTTCTTGATGAACTTTTTCTAATGAAACTTCTTAGATATATGTTGATAGTATATTTGACAGGATTAAATGTAACGAGCAATTATTAGAAAATAAAGCACAGAAAAATCTTAAACAACAAATATAACAATATTTGATGCTGTTTTCTATTGAACTGATGACTTAGTTCGGAAAAAGTTTCTTAGTTCTTTAGTTTTTATTTCCGAAGTTTTTATCTATAAATATTACTAAGTATCTCTTGAAAAGCAAAATGAGGACAAAAGGAACGTGTTCAAGCCTAATCAACAATGCATGAATTTGCATAGTAAAGAGTTCAAAAGTTCCATAGAAAGTCTTGCATCCTTAGGCTGGGTGCAGGTCGGAGGCAATCCAGAGTTTGTATCTCAACTAAGTTATTTTTAGTGTCTGAGTTACAACAAGGCTATTATAAGCTTTCTGTTTGATAATAACTATGGATGAGCTACATGTTTTAATAGACATCATAGAAAAAATTGAAGATCAAGAACTAAACACAAAATTTGTCATTAATTACTTGATATGAACCTGTACTTTTGAAAAAGTGTAAATAATTTTATTCTCTGAATTAAAATTTTGAGGTCTTTTCTAAAGTATTTTTCTGTTTCTCTTATTGTCATATTGTGTTCCCATTAATGTTAAAATATCGTTCTACAGTTGCATCTTTTTGTTTTAATTGCTGTATTGCTTCCTTTATAAGTTTAATTTCTTCTTGAAGGTCTTGTAATATTTTCTTCTTAGGTTGTTTAAATCTTTTCTAAATACCTTGAAAATTGTAAGTTCTAATTTGCTTGACTTTTCTGCAACTTCAATCGCTATATTTCTAATTTGAGCACAAAGATGTTCATTTGGGACCTTTGGTATCACATCATCACTGAATCATAGAATTATTATACGCTAGTAGGGACTCAGATGTGTTCATTCACCCAGGTTTTGTTTCACTTTTCATGTAGTCATTTATAGCTAGCAATCATGACCTTTCTGGGCCCCTGTTTTGGTTTTCGAGAAGGATGTGACTCACATTATGGAATTAATTCTTTTTTTTTTTAAGTTTTTATTCACTTTTCCCCGCAGGGTACAGAAGGATGTGGTAAAATCATTGAACATGCAAAATCCATTAATACTGAAGTCATCTTTTAATCGTCCTAATATATACTATGAAGGTATATATTTATTTCAGCTGCTTTTTGTATGCTTCTAAAATTTATTTCAGCTGTATGTATCTTATATACCTTTTTTAGCCTGGTTGTAAGCAAGTATGAAATGTTGCTATACTGTATCGCATATAATAAATATAATATCTAAATTCCTTACATATTTTGTGCGTGCTAAACATATATCAGTATTTATTAAATGAACGTGTATCTCAATAAACTTAATATTGATGCAGTCCGATACAAAGATCTTTTGGAAGATGTTTATGCTGATCTGTCCAATATGCTAAAATCTAAGGGAGATGTCTGTGCAATTGTTTACTGCCTTGAGCGTTCAACATGTGATGACCTGGCAGCTCATCTATTGCAAAATGGCATTTCCTGTGCTGGTAATGATGATCCTTTTCTTTTCTCTGCCTATGCAAGTGAGCTCACAACTGCCAAAAAATATGATATTTATTTTCCTTGTCTCTTCAGCCTATCATGCAGGGTTGAATAATAAATTGCGGACTTCTGTGTTGGATAATTGGATTTCATCTAAGATACAAGTAGTTGTCGCCACTGTTGCTTTTGGGTTAGTTTTCTTTTTTCAAGTTTGCACTAAGCTTGATTTTGGCATAGGACGTAATAATCCTAGTGATTAGATATTGTGCCACATTTCTTAATGCAAAATTGGCGGACAATGACATGCATGGTACATAACATTTACTGATTGACCCAATACTAAATATTACATTTAAAATTGTTTTGGTGGTGTGAGTTGAGTCATACATATTTTCTTTTCATAACTAACGATTTGATGGTTTTGACGGCTTAGTGTAGTCATTTTGGGCCTGTTGGCTTTACTCTCTTTGGGGGCATGAGCATAATCAACTAGAAGTTTTTACATCTAAATTTATCCACGTGAAATGAAACCTTGTGTCAAGCATAGATTCGTTCTTGATAGTGTAATTACTTATCTTTTTTACCTTGGAAGTGGGATCTTAAGAGTGAAAGGTAGAGCTGCTCCATTTCTTTTTCTTTTCTTTTCTTCCGTTTTTTGTGTTCACTTTTGTATTAAGGTCACTTGCAAACTTGGAACCATGCATTTGCACTTCAATGTCCTTTTCTTTCTTTCTTTCTTTCTCTGGCCATTTGTCAGCCAAATTACATGATACCGTGTCAAACTGAATGGCTTGATTGTGAAAATATGCCAAATGTGCATCGCAGACAATGTTTTATAAAAAATGCACCTGTTTTCTAATTTTATCATGAAGATCTGTACTTGTTAATTTGATTTTGTGATTTATTCATCTCGTTTCTTCCTGTCTTCTGCATGGAGCTGTACTATTGCGAACACAGTTACTGAGCTTTTGGTGTTCATTTAGAATGGTAAGCTGATTTCCATTAGTTTGACTCTTAACTTATATGTGTTGTAAACACTTTTTAAGTTTATCTAATTTTCTAGTCATGGTTTATTATACATCAGGGCATTGACAGAAAGGATGTCAGAATTGTATGCCACTTCAATATTCCAAAGTCAATGGAAGCATTCTATCAGGAGTCAGGCAGGGCAGGCCGTGACCAGTTGCCCTCAACAAGTTTGTTGTACTATGGAGTAGATGATCGCAAAAGAATGGTTGGCTGATGTACCTTAAAGTCATCATTGTCATATTTAAGTTGTTTGAGCAGTTGTTACCAACAAAAAGAAAGGAGAAAATTGCCCTAGTGTTCTTGTTTGACATGACTTTTTTAAATTATGACCTATATGGCAGGAATTTATATTGAGCAAATCTGGAAGCAATAAGTCACAGTCATCAAGCTCTCAAGAAGAATCATCTGAAGGGTCCCTATCTGACTTTAATCAGGTGACACCAAAATCCCTGAATCCTTTTGAACAACTCCATTTCAATTAAGCTGTGGAATTTAAATTTGAGTCATGCAGATGGTTGAATACTGTGAAGGATCTGGATGCCGAAGGAAAAAGATTCTTGAGTGTTTTGGGGAGCAGGTAATAAAATGGATATGATTGTAGATCATATGAGTGTATGTTATCTTCGTACTGACTCAAGTTGAGCATTCTACTTCCTCTGTTCAAAGCAGGTGACTGCATCACTATGTGGAAAATCATGTGATGCCTGCAGACATCCAAACTTAATTGCTAGATGTTTGGAAGACGTAGCAATTGCCCGTTCTTTACACCCAAAAAATAATTCCTCTCGAGTCTTTATCGCCAGGTGTTTATTGTATTCATGCTTGAATCTTATTATTCTTTGAATGGGGACAAAGTTGAAAAGCTAAAAAGATTAGTTTGTGTGACAAACTAATTTATGATGTTAATAGGGATAGGCTGAATAGGTAGAAGCATAATAGGTTTAAGTCCATTCAAAAGTAGATATCAGATTTGGCTGAATAGGTAGAAGCATAATAGGTTTAAGTCCATTCGAAAGTAGAATATCATATTTGGTTGTACTGATGGGACTTCAAAGTAATTTGCTAACTTCCTTTCGTTGATTTCGTTGATAGCTAATTGCATGGTCTGACTTTTAATTAGTGGCATTGAATTTGAGTTTTTCTGGTCTATATTCTGCTAACACTATATGTTATTTTAGCTGGTTTAAAGGGATCAATCTAGCTACTTAAGAGATGCATGTAATTTCCATTTTTCAGTTCAACAGGTGGAGGTGATGAAGAACAAGTGTCTGAATTCTGGAATCACGATGAAGAAGCAAGCGGATCAGATGAGGATATATCTGATTCAGATGGTGGGTGGATCAATTTCTTTTAAGCCAGATTGGTTTTTCAGTTGGTGTGATAAAGGGCAAGGGCGCAGGGGAGTAGTATGCTGGTTTTCCATTCAAATTGATGAGTTTTAATCTGCAGATGTTACTGATATTGTGGACAGCCTGACCGGATCAAAGTCCAAATGCAGATTGGGAGTGAATGAAAAACTTGCATTGTTACAACGGGCTGAAGAAAAATTCTATCTAAACGAAAATGCTGATAAACAGGTTGATTTTTTTTTTTTCAATACCTTCTAGCTGGATAGTTGCATTCAAAAGATTTACTCCTCCAATCCTTAATGTTGGACCTAATTTAAGAGTTAATCCTAGTCTTAAATGTAAGACCTATTTCCCATATTTATCAAATTTTTCTCAAATTATCTTCATGGATAGTTTAACAATACTTAAGTAAGAGAGGGAGAGGGAATTAAGGAAAGTGATTAGGGTATTTTAAATAAAACCATATTATGTTAATTAATTTCCTTAATATAATTAAATTTGTTAAATATGTTTTATATTAAAGATTGAAGGAGTATCTTTTTCTTCCTTCTATGGCTCAACCCCTTTGACCTGCCAATATTAGGACCACTGAATGTTCCTAAAATTGCACTTGCTATGTCACCAATCTAAACAACAGAAGACTGGATAGTTTATTTTTCATCTCTGTATATTTATTCTCTTTGATCAGCACCATTAAAGTGATTGATTACAACATTTAATCTCCGCTACAAAGTAATTCATTCCTAATTTGAATCACAGAGAAACAAGGTTGACAAGAATGCAATATCTGACACAATAAGAGGAGCAAGCAGGGAGAAGCTGCAAAATTCTCTTAAGCAGGCCCAGCAACGGCTCCACAACTTGAAGTATGATCAGTGTCCTTCTCGCTTGTTTGAGTTCTTTCTTCTTTCAATCCTCCACTGCATTTGACGTCTGAATCAGATAAACAAGCCTGCAATTCATTTGACGTCTAAATGCTTGGTTTAGGCTTGCATGATTATTTTGCCAAAGTTGAACTTCTTAAATACCACTAATTCTAGCTTATCATAGCTAAACTTGATCTTTTACATTCCACTTCACCATTAGTGGGAATGCAAATTTCTGATGTTGGTTAATTTTTTATACAAGCTGTTTTCTGATATTGGTTTTCCAGGATTGAAGTGGAATCCTCGGCATCTTTGCTTGAAGATGAATGCTACAAGAAATATGGCAAGGTTGGCAAATCATTCTATTATTCACAGGTGGCAAGTACTGTTAGGTGGCTGTCAACTACAAATTCAACCGATCTGATAAGTCGCCTTCAAGGGACTAACGCTTCCTCATCAACAATTGTATCGTCTGAAGCCGAAAGTCCCGTTACAACACCTTTGTCAGATCCTTCTGGAAAAGAAGGGACAGATAATGAACCATCTGATGCCATTGCTGAGTTAGAAACCTCCCCACTCGGTTTACCAATAGAAAGTTCATCCATGAAGACAAGGTTGCCACCAATTCCATCCTTCTCAGAGTTTGTTAACAGTGGTAGAAAGGTAAAAGGTGACCAAATGAGAACTAAACAAGAGCACTCACCAAGAGTAGAGAAGAGGTCAAGGCTATCATAGCTAATTGTGTTTGAGGGCACAAGTTTCTTGGTTGTTTGTTGATGGAAGCCTTGTTAGTTTTGTTGGGCATGTTTGTGTTTATTTAGTATTATTAGTTCAAATGATCCAAATACAAATCAGTATGGATTCTTGGTTGAGGCATGAGCTGGTGAATGGTGGTAAATAAATAACTTCCTACAGATTTTGTTAAAAAACGAAAAGAAAGCGGTAAATAAAGTATTATACAATGCGTGTAAGTGACTACAAAAATATAAGAAAATTGATATAACTATCTCATATTCGATATTATTAGGTTAAATTCGACACTGTTTACCCTTATTGGAGTAGTTATCTCAATATGATTTTTTCTATTTACAAGGTACAAATATTTAGAATTACTTAAAGAGAATTAAATACCTTCTATAAGATTTAACCCCCTATTAGTAAAATATATAAAAAAAATTAGTCGCAATGAAGCCACCTTTTGTCATGCCATAATTTTTCTCTAGGTAAGTATAACTTGATCTGTACAATTTTTATTCAATTATAATTCAATCTTTATAATTTTAATTATTTAAAATATTATTACTTATATTTTAAAAAATAAAATTATAAATACTAAAGTTATTTTTTTAATGTTAAATGTCAACATTTTAAATGACAAAATTGAAGTCAAGTTACTTATACTTTTTAAGTCAAATTTTTCAATCACACTTATTATTTTGCTAATATTACTTATTAAAATACTTATGTGCATTTATAAATTTACCTATGAATACTTTGGATAAGTTTTTATCATGTAAATTATGATATGTAAACTTCATATAGACATTTATTATTTTGCTATTAGTAGTTGTAAAAATTAAGATTTACAAATTTTTATATAGATAGTTATTATTTTATTATTGTTTATTATTAAAATATGTATATTTACTTGTAAATTTACCTATGAACTTGATTAAAGTGACTATAAGTTGCACAAAATATTTTAATCCAGTATAATGTTACAGTAAATTAAAGATGTTTTAAATGATTTAAAAGTATAATAATTTTCTTTGTAGAAGACGTGCTTTTTCTTCATTTCCTTTATTGTAAAGTGTTAATCTTCAATGAATATTTTTAGTTTTTTACTATTATTTATCAACCAATGCTTCTAAACCACTTTTTTTTTTGTTGACTTAATCGTTTTCAACTGCCCCAGTCTACAAGAAATTGAAAGATCGAAACTCAAATGTCAATTTAATATAGAAGAAAGAACTTAAATTCCGTTTCAAACAAAAATTTAAGGAAAAAGAGTAAAACAGTCATAACTTGTAAACAAAACAAGTTAGGACCCCCTTTTACTAGGCTATATTATTAAGAAGTAGGCTACAATATATATAATTGCACTGAATTTCTGATCAATTACGTGCTTTAAATATTTTAAAATTTAAATTTAATATCCTTAATATTTAAATTTTTAATATTAAACATGCTACCATTATTTTTGCTGTTAAGCAACTACAAAAATTGCCCAGTTAGGTTAAGGAGGATATCGTGTCATATGAAATCGCTAACTTTTTTTTTTATCAGTATACACCTCTTTGACCTTTTGAAATTTGAATTTAATATTTTTAAATTTAATTATTAACATTAAGGCATTTGGTATGATTGATTTGGGAGGAGGGGAGGGATTCTTCCTCTTGTTTGAATCTCTACAAATTTTAGAATCTCAAAAGTTTAACGTCTCCTCTCAAATTGGGAGAATTTAAAGAGGAGAGATAATATTTTAATTTTATTATATTAATATGCCTATAATTTTTTTAAGATCCTAACATTACTCATATATTATATTTTATTAAAATATTCTATAAAATAACATAAGGGTAAATTTGTCTATATAAAAATATTTTTTCTCCCCTCTCTTATTAAATTAAATAAGGTAACATTAAAATCTTTCTTCTCCTCTCATTTGATATTAATCTAAATAAAATAATAATAAAATATCTCATCTTCCCTTCCTTTTTTTTCTCTCAATTAAAATCATCTCCCTCCTCTCCCTTCCATTAAGCAAACACACCCTAAACCCTATGCTATTATTTTTGCAAAGCGAGATGATCCTATCGATCATCTTAACTTTTGAAAACTAGGGTAACAATTTGGTAAGATAGAAGAATTTCTAATAGAAATAAAAATAAAATAAAATTATAAATATATTTTAATAGTTTATTTAATATGATATAAATAAATATGGACTTTATATATTTTTTTTATAATTTGATATAAAATAGTCTAAAATATTTTTTATAACTTGAGAAAGATTAAAGTTATCCAAAAATTTTATAACTTGAAGTAAAATATTCTAATATATTTCTCTTATATTTCTATCATCTCATTTATCAACTTTCTTAATAAAATTAAAATAATTTAAAATATTAAAAATAGAAGTAATTTCTATTATACTAAACAATACACTTTCACTCCCTTTTCCCCGTACCAAACAAACCATAAAAGGTGATGAAATCAAATTCCACCATAACCATCCTTTGTCAAAAAAATTCTCCAACTGCAAGCACCTAGCTAGCTGAGCTCTGGTGGTGACAGCCAAGAATTTATATAATGACAATTAGATCATTTTAAAAAAATAATTTTAAAATAGTCTCTTAGAAACTTCATAAGAATTGAATTATTTCGAGATAGTATTTTGATTCTCACACGGTTGTCTTGTATCTCTTTCTCTCTTGAAAATATACGGCAAAGGCGTTCATTGGCTGAACTTTGCTTATTAAAACCGTCTTCACTTGATGACTTAGTGTGTGTTTGGCATATAAATTTTAAAATAAATTTTGGGCTCAAACTATGATTATCTCATTTTTTAGCCAAACAATAAATTTTTCTCAAAAATCACTTCTACATCTAAAACTATGGTTTGAGTTCTATAAACCATGGTTTGAAATAATTGCTTACAAGTTAACTTTTAAATCACTTCTCAAATATATATGTATATATATTATTTTTTAATCATTTTAAATGAAAAAATTAAAATTAAAATTTATTCTTTATATAATTATCATATTTAATTTTTTCTTTTTTAATAAATTGCTTATAAAAAAATAATTATGTTATTAATTATCTAGCCATTATTTTCTGCTAGCTATTTCATTTTTCAAGTTCTTAGTTTTACTTTCAACAGTTCTGTAGAAATTGATGGATTTCTAGAAACTTGTAGAAAATTATAAACCTAATTTTTTAGTCAATAACCAAGTACATCTCCCGCCTTTAATATATATAATTTAATTGATTATTTGATTTTAATTTTAAATAAAAGATTTATTTTTTATATTAATAATTTTTTTACAAATTACCCTTATTCATACTTTCTCAAAATTTCAACAATAATTAAATAAGGGAGGAAGTGATAGAGAGAGAGTTAAGAAATATGAGTAAAGTATTTTAGAAATAATTATGATATTAAATAATTTAACTAATTTTTTTAATTTAATCAAATTAGTTAACTTTATCCTATATTAAGGAACAAAAAAGTCATTTCTAAAAAAATCGCAAAAGCTACATTAATTCTAAGCTAATACTATCTTTGCTCATAAATGTATAAGGTAGTAGAGAGGTTGATTTTAATACAAAGATATCAATTCACTTTATTTCTTATATTTATTATTTTTTTTAAATCACTCTTATTAATATTCTTTCAGCAACAGTTAATATAACAATAATTCAATTGAGCTTATATATTTTATAAAACTAAGTAATTCTTGCAGCACTAGAAAATTCATTAATACCACACGGAAAAATTTAAAAACTTTTTTTGTTTAAAAAGAATACTTTTCATAACGGGTACACAGTCAAAGTGCCTATTTGGTTAAATGGAGGGTGGAACATAAAAGAATTGAATGGAAAGTAAGGGGATGCAATAAAAGATTGTCCACCGAGTGGATTTTTTATTTGCACTAAAAAATAAAATAGTTTGATAAAAAAATGAATCTTAATTTTTATAAACTAGACTTAAAAAACTTTTCAATTATAGGTTTATTAAATTTGGAGTTACATTGAGAGAATTATGTTTACCCTAAAATGGATTTTGATTTTGAAACTTTAAATGTACAACCCACAAGTGAAAAAAAGAAGAGGTGGCACTGTTCATCATCTTCTTCATCGAGAGAGAGCTTCGCATAGACACAAGCTGAGAGAGACTGAACCATAGAAACTCAACAGAGGACGAACATAAACCAAAAGACACGAACTAAGAAAGTATTATACAATGCATGTAAGTGACTACAAAAATATAAGAAAATTGATATAACTATCTCATATTCGGCATTATTAGGTTAAATTCGACTCTGTTTACCCTTATTGGAGGAGTTATCTCAATATGATTTTTTTCCATTCACAAGGTACAAATATTTAGAATTACTTGAAGAGAATTAAATACCTTCTATAAGATTTAGCCCCCTATTAGTAAAATGTATAAAAAATTAGTCACAATGAAGCCACCTTTTAGTCGCAATGGATCCACCTTTTGTTATACCATAGTATTTTATTTGATTATAATTCAATTATTATAATTTTAATTATTTAAAATATTATTATTTATATTTTAAAAAAATAAAATTATAAAGATTAAAGTTATGGTTTGAACGTTAAATGTCAACATTTTAAATGATAAAATTTAAGTCAAGTTATTTATATTTTTAGGTTAAATTCTCTAATCATACTTATTATTTTGTTAATGTTACTTATTAAAATATTTATGTGCATTTATAAATTTATATATGAATGTTTTGTATAAATTTTTTTAATGTAAATTATGATATGTAAATTTTATATAAACATCTGTTATTTTGTTAAACTCCGCCTATGCATGTAGCCGGTCCCAAGCCCGGGTAAAGGAGGAGGGTTGTGTTAGGCTCCGACAGCCAACGTAAAACTCGTCGAATCTTATGAACATGGACATACGAAGAAATTGTGCTAATACTAGGTCGTTGCCTGTAAGTAACGCGCTGTATGGCTCGAGTACAGTGAGAAGTGAGCAAGGGCCGCTGCATCGTCGCCCGGATGTAGTGTTAAATGAGCAAGGGCTACCGCACTCTTATGGACGGAGGCGGCTAAAGAAGCTAGTTCAGGAGAGAAAGATCAGATTTGGTACTTGAAATATTGGAACTATGACCGGAAAAGCGTGGGAGGTGGTGGGCGAAATGGTAAAGCGAAAGATTAACATCTTGTGCCTTCAGGAAACTAAATGGGTTGGAGAAAAATCTCGGGAATTCAATGAGTTCAAATTTTGGTACACAGGTAAAACAGGTACGAGGAATGGTGTTGGTATCATTGTGGATAAAGAGTGGAAGACGAATGTGGTGGATGTTAAAAGGATTGATGATAGAATTATATCTTTAAGAATAATTATTGGTAGGGATATAATCAACGTTATTAGTACTTATGCACCTCAAGTGGGAACAGAAACACATCTTAAGGAAAAATTTTGGGAAGATTTGGAGGGGCTGATTCAGAGCATACCACGTACTGAAAAGATTTTTATTGGTGGGGACCTTAATGGTCATGTTGGTAAGGAAGCAGGGCAATATGCAGGGACTCATGGTGGTTTTGGTTTTGGAGAAATTAATAATAAAGGGCAATCTATCCTTGAGTTTTCTTTAGCTTACAACCTTAAGATTGTCAACACGTGCTTTAAGAAGCGGGAGGAACACTTGATCACATACAAGAGTGGGGTCCACAAGTCACAGATCGATTTCTTTTTGGTAAGGAGTCATGACAGAAGACTTTGTACAAATTGTAAAGTGATTCCAGGGGACGGAGTGACAATCCAGCATAGGTTAATGGTCCTTGACGTGCGAATTAAGTGTAGGAAGGAAAAGCGGCGACAGGTTTTAAACACAAGAGTCAAGTGGTGGCAGCTAAAAGGGGAGAAGAGAGAAACTTTTAAGAGAACTATGTTAAATGAAAGGATTTGGGAGGCGCAGGAAAATGCTAATATGATGTGGAAGGAAATGGCTGAGAAGGTCCGAGCAGTTGCTAAAGTAATTTTGGGAGAATCTAAAGGTTTTGGTCGACAAGATAAAGAGACTTGGTGGTGAAATGAGGACGTACAAGCGAAAGTTAAGTCCAAGAGAAACTGTTTCAAAGCTATACACTTGTGTAATAATACCGAAAATTGGGAAAAGTATCGTTTAGCTAAGAAGGACACTAAGAAGGCGGTGAGTACAGCTCGTTTTAAGGCGTTTGAGGAATTTTATAAAGAGTTAGGGACAAAGTCGGGAGAACGAAAGATTTATAAGATTGCAAGAAACAGGGAAAGGAAATCGAGGGATTTGGATCAAGTACGATGTATTAAAGATGAAGAAGGCAATATTTTGGTTGCAGATAGTGATATTAAAGAACGGTGGGAGACCTATTTTTACAAATTGTTTAATGACGAGGGAGGAGGGTCGAGTTATGAGCTAGAGGATTTAACAGGAGAAGTTGAACCAAATTTGGCATTTTACCGTAAGATACGTGTTGGCGAGGTTAAAGAGGCGCTTAAGAAAATGGAAAATGGTAAAGCTATTGGACCTGATGGTATTCCTATTGAAGTTTGGAAGTGTTTAGGTGAAACGGGGGTGGTGTGGCTTGCTAAACTTTTTAATGTGATATTAAGTTCTAAGAAAATACCGGATGAATGGAGGAAAAGTACTTTAGTTCCTATTTATAAAAATAAAGGGGATATTCAAAATTGTGCAAACTACAGGGGGATAAAGCTTATGAGTCACACTATGAAGTTGTGGGAAAAGGTAATTGAACACAGGTTGAGATTAGAGACTGATATTACTGAGAATCAGTGTGGTTTCATGCCAAGTAGGTCTACAATAGAGGCGATTTATTTATTAAGGGGGTTAATGGAAATGTACCAGATTAAAAGAAGAGACTTGCATATGGTCTTCATTGACTTAGAAAAAGCATATGATCGAGTGCCAAGAGAGGTGCTTTGGAAAGTTTTGGAAAAGAAAGGTGTACGTATGGCATATATCAAGGCAATAAAAGATATGTATGAGGGGGTAACAACTACTGTAAGAACGTCTGGGGGCGAAACAAAGGATTTTCCCATAAGGATTGGTCTACATCAGGGATCAGCCTTGAGTCCTTATTTATTTAATCTAGTAGTGGATGTTCTAACTAAGCCTATTCAAGAAGAAATCCCTAAGTGCATGCTTTTTGCGGACGATATAGTTCTTGTGGCGGAGTCAAGAGAAGAGATTAATTTTAAACTTGAGTTATGGAGAAGTACTTTAGAGTCGAAGGGTTTTCATCTGAGTAGAAGTAAGACGGAATATATGCATTGTAACTTTGATAAGAGACAAGTTAGAAGTAACTTGGAGGTCAGATTGGGAAATCAAGTTATTCCACAAATAGATAAGTTCAAATATTTGGGATCAATAATACAGAAGGACGGTGAAATTTTGGAGGATGTTAATCATAGAATTCAGGCCGGGTGGTTTAAATGGAGAAAGGCTACTGGGGTTATATGTGATCGGAAAGTACCAAATAAAGTAAAAGGAAAGTTTTATCGCACTGCTATAAGACCAGCAATGCTTTATGGAAGTGAATGCTGGGCTTTAAAAGGACAGCAAGAGCATAAAGTTGGGGTAGCTGAGATGAGGATGTTGAGATGGATGTGTGGGCATACAAGAAAAGATAATATTCGTAATGAACATATACGGGGAAGAGTTGGAGTGGCACCTATTGAAGAGAAAATGGTAGAGAACCGTCTTAGGTGGTTTGGACACGTACAAAGAAGGCCAAGGGATACGCCGGTGAAGAGGGTGGATCAAATAGTATGGACACCGGTTAAAAGGGGTAGAGGAAGGCCAAAGAGAACGCTCAAAGAGGTCATTGAACGGGATCTCTGGTCAATAACCTATCTAAGGATTTAGTTTTCGATAGAGCACAATGGCGTCGTATGATCTATGTAGCTGACCCCATTTAATGGGATAAGGCTTGTTGTTGTTGTTGTTGTATTTGTTATTTTGTTAATAGTAGTTAAAATTAAGATTTATAAATTTTTATATAGATAGTTATTATTTTGTTATTGTTAATTATTAAAATATATATATTTATTTGTAAATTTACTTATAAACTTGATCTAGCGATATATTTTAAATGGTTAAAATTAAAATGAGTATAAGTTGCACAAAATATTTTAATCCAATCTAATGTTACAGTAAATTAAAGATGTTTTAACTGATTTAAAAGTATAATCATTTTCTTCGTAGAAGACGTGTTTTTTCTTCATTTCCTTTATTGTGGAATGTTAACCTTCAAGGAATATTTTTAGTTTTTTACTATTATTTATCAACCAATGCCTCTAAACCACTTCTTCTTTTTTTTTTGACTTAATCGTTTTCAACTGCCCCAGTCTACAAAGAAATTGAAAGATAGAAACTCAAGTGTCAATTTAATATAGAAGAAAGAACGTAAATTCCGTTTCAAACAAAAATTCAAGGAAAAAGAGTAAAACAGTCATAACTTGTAAACAAAACAAGTTAGGACTCCCTTGAACTAGGCTATATTATTAAGAAGTAGGCTACAATATATATATATATATATATATATATATATATAATTCCACTGAGTTTCTGATCAATTACGTGCTTTAAATATTTTAAAATTAAAATTTAATATCCTTAATATTTAATTTTTTAATATTAAACATGCTACCATTATTTTTGCTGTTAAGCAACTACGGAAATTGCCAGGTTAAATTAATGAGGATAAAGTGTCATATGACATGTAAGAAATTTAGGCTATTATATATATTAAACCCCGTTAACTTTTTTATCAGTATATAACTCCTTGACATTTTAAAATTTGAATTTAATATTTTTAAATTTAATTATTAACATTAAGGCATTGTTTGGTATGATTGATTTGGGAGGAATGAAGAGGATAGAAGGGTAGGGATTTTGCTCCCTTTTCTTTGTTTGGGAAAATTTTTAACCTCATTTTTAAAATTGAGAGAATTTGGAGGGGAGAGATAATATTTTTACTTTATCATATTAATATATTTATAATTTTGTTTAATATCCCAATATTATCCATATATTATATTTTATTAAAATATTCTATAAAATAATATAAGAGTAAATTTATCCATATAAAAATATTTTCTCTCCACTCCCTTCTTGAACTAAATAAGATAACATTAAAAAAATTTCCCTCATCTCTTTTGATATTAATCCAAGCAAGGTAATAATAAAATCCCTTCATTTCTTTTCCCTCAATTAAAATTCTTTCCCTCCTTTCCCTTTCATGAAGCCAAACACACCCTAAACCCTATGCTATTATTTTTTTCAGAGTGAGAGATGATCTTAACGATCATCTAAACTTTTAAAAACTAGGGTAACGTTTGATAAGATGAGAGAGTTTTTGATAAAAGTAGAAATAAAATTAAACAAAAAGTGTTTTAAAAATTTGTTTGGTATGATAAAAATAAGTATATAATTGATATATATTTTTTATAATTTGGAGGTAAAATGGTCTAAATTTTTTTTAACTTGGGAAGGATTAAAATTATCCAAAAGTTTTATAATTTGGGGTAAAATGGTTCAAAATATTTCTCTTATATTTCTAGCATCTCATTTATCATCTTTTTTTATGAAATTAAATAGCTTAAAAGTATAAGCTATTTCTATCACACTAAATAATATACTTCCACTTCCCTTTCCCTTGTACCAAACGATGAAATCAAATTCCACCATAACCATCCTTTGTCCAAAAATTCTCCAACCGCAAGCACCTAGCTGAGCTCTGGTGGTGACAACCAAGAATTTATATAATGACAATGTTGAGTTCTTACCCAGAAATGAAAAGAAAATGAAGAAAGAAGAAGAAACATAAGAGAAAAGAAAAGAACAGAAGGAACTCGAGCAGAAAGAAGACAGAGAAAATTTAGAGAATCTGTAAGACACGTGTTTTATTCAACTATCATCTTAATCCCTCTCATCAAATGGGATCTTATTTATACACTTCAACCTCATTAACTAACTATGCTTATGGTAATAGTAACAGTAAAACATTAAAAGTAATTGTTAAAAGTAATTTTCATAACAATACCCTTGAAAACAACCCTTGTCCTCAATGGTTGAGCACTTGAAATTCAGGGAATTGCCGTTGTAGATTGTAAAGAGAAACCCAAGAAGATTTTTCCTCTGGATATCCCCTCCACTGTATCAGAACTTTAGTAATGATGTGTTTCCTTTTTCTTCCTATTCTTGTAGGCAACAACTTCTTAGGATACTGGGAATGAGGAACATTAGGATAATCAATAGGATGATGTCTTTGTTTAACCCCTGGATCTGGACACAGTTTCAACAAAGACACATGAAACATAGAATGAATTATGGACTCAGGAGGCAATTCTAATCTGTAAGCCACTAGTCCTACTCTTCCTATCACTTTGTATGGTCCATAGAATATGGGACCCAACTTCTGAGTACTTCTAATTACTGCAGAAATCTACCTATACAGTTGTAGCTTGAGAAAAACCCATTTACCTACCTGAAACTCACAATCTGATTGTTTGGCATCTGCCTTCTGCTTCATAGTATTGATAAACTTATATAGATGATGTTTTAGTATAGCTAATATTCTTTACCTAGCTGCAAAACTTCTATCCACAATATCAATAATAGCTAATCTAGGGATATAAGGAGAATAAACTGGAGGTTTTTGACCATATAACAACTCATAGGGAGTTACCTTAGTAGATGTATGAAAAGTAGTATTATACCACCATTTAGCTAGGGACATCCAAGAATTCCACTCCTTAGGATTCTCCCAACACATGCATCTCAGATATGATTCCAAACAGTAATTTGATACCTTGGTCTGACCATCACTCTGAGGATGGTACGTTGATGACAATTTTTGCTCAATCCTTAAAACCTTGACAAATTCCTTCTAGAAGTTACTGACAAAAATAGGATCCCTATCACTTATTATTTCTGCTGGCGCTCCATGAAGCTTATAAACCTGATCAAGAAAAATCTGTGCAAGGGAGGAAACGGTGAATGGATGAGCCAAAGAAATAAAATGGGCATAGTTGCTCATACGGTCAACTATGACCCAAATAACCTCCTTCCTATTAAATTTAGAAAGTCCCTCTATAAAGTCCATGGATATACTTTTCCAAACTTTGCTTGGAATGGGAAGAGGCTGTAGTAACCATGGTGAAGTTACTGTCTCATACTTACATCTAGCACATATGTCACACCATTTTACAAATTCTTCCACCAAAAGAACCCCTGAACCTTCTAATATGTCGCATTAATCCCTGAATGACCCCCCTTGAGCACTAGAGTGAAGCCATTCAAGAATCTACTGCCTCACAACCACAACATTCCCTACCACAATCTTACCATCCCTACACAAAACAGATCCATCCCAAGAAAATCTCCCAGAGATCCCATCAACTCGTTGCTTAGTATCTGTTAATATGGCCGCCAACCTTGGATCATCTTCCCAAGAGCTTTTGATCAATTCTAACATCTTATGAGAAGCAGTATCATGTGTCTTGTGTAAAATTTGAGAACCATGCAGCCTTGAAAGGGCATCAGCTACACAATTATCAGTTCCCTTCTTGTATTGGATTTCATAGTCATACCCCATCAGCTTAGCTAACCAATATATTTGAAAGGGTGTTTTAAGCTTCTGTCCCAACAAGTATTTAAGACTTTGTTGGTCAGTTTTAATGCTAAAACATGATCTCTCCAAGTATTAGTGCCAATTTTCCACTGCAAGAACCACAACCGGTAGCTCCTTTTCATATTGAGAGCTTAGCATGCTGGGGGGCCAAGGCTTTACTAAAAATTGCAATTGGTTGTCCCTCTTGCATGAGAACAGCTCTGACTCCTACCCCACATGCATATGCCTCCGCAACAAACTTCTTAGAAAAATTGGGAAAAGCAAGGACAGGAGCTGATACTATAATATTCTTTAAATGTTGAAAAGAATTGCTAGTTTCTTCAGACCATTTGAAGGCATCTTTACGCGTAAGGAGAGTTAGAGGACAAGCCAACTCCCCATAACCTTTAATAAATCTCCTATAATAACCAGCCAAACCAAGAAACACCCTTAATTGCTTTATAGTCTGGGGCTCCGGCCACCCCACTACATCTTGAATCTTTTTTGGATCTTTGGATACCTTTCCATCTGAAATAATATGCCCTAAATACTCCACATTTTGAGCAACAAAAGAACACTTACTCTTCTTAACAAAGTATTGATGGTCACGAAGAATGTTTAATACTAATTCTAGAGGTGAAACATGTTCTGCAATTGAGGGACTATAAATGAGGATATCATCAAAAAATACCAACACAAACTTACAGAGATAAGGTCTAAAAATGTCATTCGTAGCTCCTTGGAAGGTGGCTGGGGCATTGGTCAGTCTAAAAGGCATAACCAACCACTCATAGTGCCCTGAATGAGTCTTAAAAGTTATCTTATAGCAATCTTCTGGTACCATCCTTATTTGATGATAACCAGCTCTTAGATCCAATTTAGTAAACCATTTAGCATAATGTAATTCATCCAGTAGGTCCTCACCAAAGGAATTAGATACTGGTTCTTTACGGTATGCTTATTTAACTCCCGGTAGTCAATGCACATCCTCAATGTCCCATCCTTCTTTTTAACTAGAACAATGGGAGCAGAAAAAGGTGAGCAACTCTCTTGCAAAATCCTATTTTTCATAAGATCTTTAATATGTTGTTCAATAACATTCTTTTGTTCAGCAGAATAACAATAAGGCTTGATGTTAATTGGATTGGTACCTTCTTGAAGAATAATAGGGTGATTGTGGCTAAGTCTCAAGGGTAGAAGGCTATGTGGCTCCCTGAATACATCTTGAAACTCAGTCAAAATTCCCTGAACCCCTTCAGGATAAACAGCTATCTCAATCTGCATTGTGAATAACTAAACCACTTGCTCCATCTGAGGCCTTATAAGCTATACTAGGAACACATGATGATAACTCATTCCATGATAATTCCATTTGTTGGTGAGAACCACATCCAGAGTTTTGGGTCCAGCCACTTGCAACGTACACATTCGTCCCTTATACCAGAAATGCATAGCCATCAGATCATACTTCGAGTAGGTGTTCTTGATAAACCTCAACCACTCTAATCCAAGTACCATATCATAAGTATGCAAATCAATAATCCTGACAATAGTTTCAAATTCCATCCCTTGCATTCGCCACTTAAATCCCTTCCATACTCCATGAACCCTGAGTTTCCTTCTCCCTTCCACTTGCATCAGAGACATGTCATCATTCTGTCCCTTCTATCTGAGCTTTCGTGCCAAGCTTCAATCAAGGAAGCTGTGTGTACTACCATTATCAATCAAGACATATACCCCCTCTTGCCGACACTCCTTACAATTTTCATACTTTAAGTAGTTTCTTGCCCATGGATAGCATGTAATAACAACAATGGAATAGAGTCATCAATGTCCTCTCCACAATTGGCAGAACTTGTAGGAATTTCACTGTCCTCTTCAAGGGTGATGAAATGTAACTGTATCCTCTATTTTTTGGGCAGCGGTGATCACGTGAGAACCTCTCATGACAATAAAAACATAAATTTTTGGTGCGACGCTCTGCTTCCTTCTCTGTCATCAGCATCTTGATTGGCCGCACAAATCTGGCTGAAGTATTGGGCCCCATAACTGGTTCCTTCACCACTAATGGCACTTCACCTGTCCACGAGGAAGACCCACCCTTCAGCAATGCATTCTTGTAAGGAGTTAACGGCAGTACAAGCGCTAAGGCTTCTGTCATTTGTTTCCCCACTATTTCATTGACAGACTTAGCACCCTGATAATTCACTTCAATTTCCTGAATCAGTGTGAGTCGTCGAGCCTCTACCAATGTCTGGGGGTCAAACATTAATACAGAGTTTGCTATTTCATCCTTCAACACCCCTACATAAACATCAACCAAGTAAGCCTATGAAAGATCTAGTCTTGCAGTAATAGTATCAAACCTGACATTAAATTCTGTTAACGACCCTGTCTGCCTGAGATGGGTCAATTCGGTCATGGGTTTCTCATACGGGGGTCCGAATGTCTTCTTTAACAACTCCGTGTATTCCTCCCATGTGGGTCGATGGTTTTCCCACCGCCGCTCGGTGGCCAATTGCTACTCGAATGAGTCTTTGTCAAGGTTCACTATTGCGGCATCCACCTTCCCTTCTTCCGGGATATCTTCAATCTGGAAATACCACTCACACTTCAGTATCCAAGAATGGATATTCTTACCGTCATACCTTGGGAAGTCCATTCTTAGTAAGTGGCTCCTTTGTTAGTTATCCCCGTGATCATTACCCCTATGGTTTTCATAATGATAAGGTGCGCCTTGGACGATATCACGCAATTCTTGTGTCGTTGTTTGTAATTCTTGCCAGAACGCCCGTCCCATCATTTGCATTTCTTTCTGAAAGCTCAAGATAATTTCCTACAAGTCATCCACCTTCAACAATCTTTCCTCAACGCTCTGCAACCTATCGTCCATTACCTTCACCGTTTCTTGAAGTTGAGTCTTAACCATCTAGTAACTTGCAAAATAGAGGTCCAAAGAAGTTTGGCTCTGATACCACTGTTGAGTTCTTTCCCATAAATGAAAAGAAAATGAAGAAATAAGAAGAAACATAAGAGAAAAGAAAAGAACAAAAGGAACTCGAGCAGAAAGAAGACGGAAAAAATTGAGAGAATATGTAAGACACGTGTTTTATTCAACTATCATCTTAATCCCTCTCATCAAATGGGAACTATGTTTATGATAATGGTAACAGTAAAATAGTAAAAGTAATTGTTAAAAGTAATTTTGATAACAGACAATTAGATCATTTTAAAAAAATAATTTTAAAATTGCCCTTAAAAACTTTATAAGAATTGAATTATTTTGATATATTATTTTGATTCTCAAACGGTTGTCTTGTATCTCTTTCTCTTCATTGGCTGAACTTTGCTTATTAAAACCTTCTTGACTTAATGAGTTACATAATATTATTTTCATTCAAAGCTTGTGTCTTGCTTCGTAGACTGTTTGCAGACATCGATCTTTCTGTGCATTATTTTCTGCTAGCTATTTCATTTTTCAAATTCTTAGTTTTACTTTCAACAGTTCTGTGAAAATTGACGGATTTCTAGAAACTTATAGAAAATTATAAAACTAATTTTTTTACTCAATAACCAAATACTCCCATGCGCTTAATATATATGATTTAATTAGACAATTAATTTTAATTCTAAATAAAAGATTTATTTCTTATATTAATAACTCTTTTTTAAATTACCCATATTCATAATTTCTCAAGGATTCAACAATAATTAAATAAAGAAGGAAGTGAGGGAGAGAGTTAAGAAATATGACTAAAATACTTTAAAAATAACGTGTGATATTAATTAATTTAACTAATTTTTTTAATATATCAAATTAGTTAATTAGATTCTATATTAATGATATAAAGAATACTTTGAAGGAAAACTGCAAAAAGTACATTGATTCTAAGCTAATACTATCTTTGCTCATAAATATATAAGTTAGTAAAGAGGTTGATTTTAATACTAAGATCTCAATCCATTTTATTTCTTATATTTATTATTTTCTCTTAAATTGCCTTTATTAATATTCTCTTAATAATAATTAATATAACAATAATTCAAATGGGCTTATATATTTTATAAAAATAAGTAATTCTTGCAACAATAGAAAATTTATTAATGCCACACAGAATTTTTTTTTTTTTAAATACTTTTCATAACTGTACATAGTCAAAGGGCCTATTTGGTTCAGTGGAGGGTGGAACATAAAGGAATTGAATGAAAAGTAAGGCAATGTGATAAAAAAAAATTGTTGGGTGGATGGATGTTTAGTTTGTACTAGAAAAAAAATAGTTTGATGGAAATATTTGTGTTGGTTGGTTAAAAATGATAGAAAATTATATAGGAAAATATGCAAATGACCATATTGGCCTTAATAAATATTTAATAAAAAATTCATGCTCAATTTAAAAATAAAAATATTAAAATTTCAATTACTCATAATAACTAATAATTCAAAAAATTATAATTTAATAGACAAAATATTTAATATGAATATAAAAATTACTATAAATATTAAATGGTTAAAAAAATATATGGTTGTAGTACCGAAATGTATGGTTAAAAAGGACATAAAACCAATATAAAAATGATAAAATACAAAGCTTAATATAATATAAAGTCCAAAACGCTTTTTACCAGCCAAGACCAACTTTTAAAAAAAATAATAATTATGGTATTAATTATTAAAACGCAGCAGGGAGGAAAAAAAAAACAAGAACAACGGCCAATTCTTTCTATAAATTCTTTAATTGGGACATCAGTTTCACTTTGTGCGACATGACAAAATAGAAAAGAAATATGTTAATGGAAAAAGAAACTGGAAAAAAAAAAAAGAAGAAAGATGAAGAATCTGCCATGAAGGACCTTTCATGATTTTATGAATAATAGTAGTAGGATTTTTGAGGGATTCTAGAAATTCTTCGCTATGCTATCAAGACCAACCCTAAATTATTTTAGCAGCGAATAATTATTGTAGGAGTGAGTTGCGCTTTTTTCTAGGATATAAAATAGAGTTAATTTAAAAAATAGTTATTAAAATTAATTTTACTTAACTAAATCCATATAATATAAACAAAATTGATTTCACTAATTATAATCGATTTTGAAAATATATTTTATTTAATTTGATAATTTAAATTATATATATGCTCAAATGTTGGAAGGAAAAAGTGATTTCCAATCACCTAAGTCTATTTTAAGTTATACTATACTCTATTTTTTTTTTATCAATTTTAATAGTTTTTAATATTTTTAAAATATCTCTCGAACTATAAATCTATACGAAACATATTCTATATGAGAAATTATATTTAAAATATAATTTAAGTGTATCAATATCAATTTTAAAAAAATTAATATGAATGAGATATTTTTTGAGAAATTTTGTGGAGACATCCTATTTTATCTCTTAACTTTATTTCTTTTTTTAATTATATCTTTTATAATACAATAAATTTTAAAATGAATCTTATTTTTTAAGAAACTAAGAGTAAAAAGCTTTCCAATGATAAGTTTATAATTTGGAGTTATATTGAGTGAATTATGTTTATCCTAAAATGGATTTTGATTTTGAAACTTTAAATGTACAACCCACAAGTAAAAAAAGAAGAGGTGCCACTGTTCATAATCTTCTTCATGGAGAGAGAGCCTCCCATAGACGCATAAGCTGAGACTGAACCATAGAAACTCAACAGAGGACGAACATAAACCAAAGACACGAACTAAGTTGGGTCTTCTTCAACCTTCAACGGCGAACTTGTTCAATGTCCACAGCAAAAGCTTTGTCGTCCATGTTATTCTTCAAAGTTCAACAAATCAGCTTGTGGAGTGATGACTTTTTATATATAATTAAGGGCAAATTTGTGTTTCACCATTTCCCACCATGGATGGAAAATCAGATCCCACTAAAATGGTGGGAACATATTTTCCATTATGTGTGGGAAAATCTAGTTGTGCGGGAAAATTTCTTGAGAAAGTATGCAACTAAATAGCCGCTAAAAGAAAATTTGAATTTTCCATTTGCCTCAGTCCACTTCTATGAATAAAACATGTCAAAAGTAATTATAATTTTTTTTTCCTTCAGTTATTTAATACTATTTTTTTAAAAAAAGATTATATAAGATATTTTAGGAAAATCAGATGATATTTATTACAATTAATTTATCTAATTTTTATAATTTATTTAAATTAATTAAATAATTTTTACACAAAAAATTAGAGAAAATACCTCAAAACAATGGGAATGAAGGGACTTAAGGGTGGGTGTGGGCCAGCTCGATAGTTTCTATTGGTTTTCACATCAAACAAGATGACGTAGTTAGGCACATGTCACAAACAAATCAAGTGAAATTATGGAAACTACATTTAAAAAGCATATAAATGGGAAAAATTAAATATTAGTAGTATGGAACAAAATGCTTGACTTCAATATACATGACTTAGATTATTAAGTCAAACCTAAAGCAAGTTGCTAATAAGCATAAAAGGATCATGTTCCTAAGGCCAATTAAAACCATCTTCATCTTCCTTACTTGATCATACTTGTAAAAGTGTCTCTTATATTCATATGCAATGATATCTATCCTAAAGTTATGGCTTTTTCTGATATCCTTTTGCTTCATCAACTTAAGCATCAATATCTTTGTTGTGACCAGCCATAATAACCTTAGCCATCAAAAATCTTCATTGCTTTATCTAAGAAACAACCTCGAATTCAACCCTTCCAGGTCACAAAAATTGGTTCATTGGAGCCAGAGTCGCGATTGTTGCGAATGGAATGGAGTAACATGTGACAAGGGACATGTTACAGCTCTTGATTTGAGTGAAGAATCAATCTCTGGAGGATTTAACAGTTCGAGTTCAAATAGTCTCGTCGACTTGCCATTTTTGCAGAGTTTGAGCTTGGCTTATAACGAGTTTCATTCTGTAATTCCTTCAGAGTTGCACAGATTGAGAAACTTGAGGTATTTGAATAGGTCAAATGCTGGCTTTGAGGGTCAAATTCCAATTGAGATATCTTGCCTAACAAAGCTGGTTTTCCTCGATTTGTCTACCTCACTTCACACTATAATACTTAAGAAGCCAAGTTTAGCAACGTTTTTGCAGAATCTCACAAGAATCAAAGAACTATATCTTGATGGGGTTATGATATCTGCCAAGGGGAAGGAGTGGGGCCATGCACTATCTTCACTGAGAAATCTTCAAATTGTGAGTATGTCATCTTGTAATCTCTCTGGACCTATTGATTCATCATCACTTGAAAATCTTCAATCTCTCTCAGGACTTCGACTAAATAATAACAATATGGAAACCTCGGTGCCGGAGACCTTGGTGAGTTTGATCAACTTAACCACCTTGCAACTTAGAAGTTGCAACTTGGGTGGAGTGTTTCCAAAACAGATATTCCAAATACCAAATTTACAGGTCCTTGATGTCTCAGATAATCATGATCTCCAGGGTTCTTTACCAAAATTCCAACATCATAGATTTCTCCAAACATTGAACCTTAGCCAGACAAATTTCTCAGGACAACTACCTAGTTCTATCCAAAATTTGAGCAAGTTGTCTACATTAGACCTGTCAAACTCCAAATTCCATGGAACACTTCCTTGTTCAATCTCAAAACTGACTTCACTTGTTCATCTAGACTTGTCATTCAACAATTTCACTGGCCACTTCCATCTTTCAACATCTCCAAGAACCTCACATATCTATCCCTCTATAACAATCACTTGGAGGGTGAAGTTCCATCTTCTCATTTCAAGGGCCTCGAAAATCTTGTCACCGTCGATTTAGGTGGTAATTTTCTCAACGGGAGAGTTCCATCGTCTCTTTTTACATTGCCATCGTTGCGTGAACTAATTCTCACGAACAACAGATTTGAGGGGCTCTTGGATGAATTTCCAAACGCTTCTTCCACCCCATTAGAGATCCTTGATATCAGTGGGAATAATTTACAAGGACATGTACCTGTGTCTATCTTCAAGTTCAGAAGACTCAGTTTGCTTCAGCTTTCCTCAAACAAGTTCAATGGAACTATACATTTGGATATGATGATGAGAAGCATGGAAAATTTGGCCATACTAGATCTTTCTCACAAAAATTTGTTTGTTGATGCAACTTTGGTGAATCATAATCTGTCATCTTTCCCCAAATTAAACAATGTCATGTTGGCTTCTTGCAAGGTGAAGGAGTTTCCAAACTTTCTCAAAAATCTATCCAATCCAACTACCAAATTCAAGGAACCATACCCAATTGGATTTGGAGGTTTGATTTTATGTATTTTCTTAACCTTTCCAACAACTTTCTAACAGATTTGGAGGGACCTTTCCAAAATATTAGTTCCAACTTGTTTCTTCTTGATCTTCATTCCAACCAACTCAAAGGCCCAGCTCCCATTTTCCCCAAAAAAGTAATCTATTTGGACTACTCAAGCAATAGATTTAGTTCTATTGGCCCACCAGACATTGGTAATCAACTCCCTTTCCTATATTTTCTTTCCCTTTCAAACAACAGTTTCCAAGGAAAAATCCATGAATCCCTTTGTGATGTTTCAAACCTTCGAGTGATCGATCTTTCTGATAATAATTTCAGTGACACCATTCCTGAATGCATGATAAGAAAGAGCAGCACTCTTAGGATGTTGAATCTAGCTGGAAACAACCTAAAAGGCCAGATTTTGGATACATTTTCAACTTCTTGTTCCCTTCAGTTCCTAGACCTCAATGAAAATATCTTAAGTGGCACAATCCCAGGGTCTTTGGCTAATTGCCAGAAACTACAAGTCTTGAACTTTGGAAACAATCAATTCACAGATAGATTTCCATGTTTTTTGGGGAACATTCCAACTTTGAGAGTCATGGTTCTAAGATCAAACAGATTTTATGGGAATCTTGAATGTCCAAATAACATTAACAAATGGGAGGCACTTCAAATTGTTGATCTATCCTCTAATGACTTAAGTGGTACTCTATCTGTAGCACTCCTACAGAGTTGGAAAGCATTATTGAAGGTGCCTGATGAAGAAGACAATGGATCATCAGAATTTGGCCAAATGCATTTCAACATCTTTGATGACAATAATCTTGTGGACTTCATGATTACACTATCCACTGTGAATAAAGATCTTGCACTGAAGCTAACCAAACTTATTGCATCAGAGCCACCTTTTGTGATCAACCACTCATTCTCTGAAGTCAGTGCCGGTGACTTTGGTCATCGGAGTTTCCTAGATTCAGTTACAATTGTCAACAAAGGAAGGCAGATGAAGTTCACTAAGATTCTCTTTGCCTTCACTTCTTTGGATCTCTCATCCAACCATTTTGAAGGGCCAATACCAGAAGAGCTTATGAGTTTCAGAAAGCTTCATGCTCTTAACTTGTCACGAAATGCTTTTTCGGGTCATATCCCTTCATCTGTAGGGAATCTGAAGTATCTTGAGTCATTCGACTTTTCACTGAACTCTCTCGATGGAAACATACCAATAGAGATTGCAAGTCTATATTTCCTTGAATTTCTCAATCTCTCTTATAATCATCTGATAGGGCAAATCCCCGCAGGTACACAAATTCAATCATTTGAAGAAGATTCTTTCAAAGGCAATGAAGGCTTATGTGGACCTCCATTATTGAAACATAATTGCAATTTGAATGGTGGGGTTTCAGGATTGTCACCATCTGAATCAGCAGATTCTGGGAGTTCCATTGATTGGAATTTCTTGAGTGCTGAATTGGGATTTATTTTTGGCTTTGGTATTTTTATCCTTCCCCTTATTTTTTGTCAGCGATGGAGGTTGCAATTCTCTAGATATGCGGACTACATGCTCTGGAAGATCATTCCTCAGCTTGATTTTGTATATGAACATGATGGCGGGAAAACTTACGGAAGTTTAAGGTGGAAGCCTTTTTTTATTTCAGCATTAATATAATATATAATTCTTCTCATTTATCCTCATTTTAATTTTAATCTTTATAATTTTAAATCATAAATTTTAATTTTTTAAATTTATTTTTGTCTAAAATATTAGTTCTTATGGTTTAATAAGAATTTAGATTATTTTACTCTTTAAACAATTTAAAACTTATAATTTGAAACTCCTAAGATTAAAATCAAATGGAGGATAAATTATATAGAGCAAATATTATATTAACTATTGATATGATAAAATAAAATAGACTCTTTTTCTTTTTTTTTTTTCTTTTCTTTCTTCCTCTAATACCTGTAAGACATGGATGATATCAATAAGAGAGCTGTATTCAAGTTTCTATATAGGCTCTCTTCTTTTAAAATATTTCTAGTTTTGAATTTGTCTTTTCTTGAAAGTTTAGTATTAGCTGATCGTCTATGTTTTTATTCCATCCTCTATATTATTGAAAAGTGACATAAACTTTGAAACTTCAGGGATTATATGCAATTAATATAAATTTCAAGAGGATTTTGTAAATTTTGGTTATATTAAAAATTAAAGAGATTTTTCTCACAAAAAAATCTATAGATTTTAAGGGAAGTTTTTCAAAAAGGTTATGAAACGTCATATGAAATGCCAATACCAACAAATTGATGAAATTCTATTTTCTATTATAAAATATATCGGACCTAAATTTTTTTAGATTAGCAAAACAAAATAAATCATTCAGTGCGTTAATTGGTGGAGAATATGAACCTCTAGTCTGAAAAAATAAAACCAAAATAGATTTTTTTACAAACACAATGCTTAGGGGTTATTGCTATTATCTTGGCCATGCTATTCTCTAATCAATATCAGCGACCTGGGGTTTTCCCGGATTGAAACTAAAAGCCCGCTTTGCTTGGGTTGCAACGGAGAGAGAGAGGGAGAACTCTGTCGCCCACTCCCTGGGGAAAAAAGAGTGATTCCTTAATCGTGCATTGTGACAAGGGATTTGGTGAGATTCTGGGCGATGGAGGAGTAAAAGGAGGATCCGAATTGAAGGGAAAAAAAGGTTACTTCCTTCCAGTTGATTTTTTTAATATATTAAAAAAATTAAATTAATTAATTAATTATAATTAATTAATTAATTTTTTTAAGTAGATTGAGAAGTATATATTAGATTTAATTTTCTGGTAGTGTAATTTTGAAGGTTAGGAATGAAGAATGGATGGAGGCAGAAAAGGAACAAAGCTCTCCAAAGTCCTACATAGAGTCTTTGATGAAGAATGTAAACTCGAAGAAGTATTGGTGGGAGTGGTCAAAGAATGAGGAGGAGGAAGAATGTGTAGGGTATGGTGCAGGAATGGGTTTTGAAGAGGTGCTGAATCCTAGCGGAGGAATTATGGGGGATCTCTCAAATCCACTTCGTCCAAGATTTTGGATTGATGATAAGGAGAAAGCACGACTGATTAGAACATTCAAATCGACATTAATTGTCAAACTGATGGGCAGGCAACATAATTACAGTTTTATGGTGAAGAAGCTGAAGCAAGGAAGCGGATCTGGAAATTTGGGTACGAAAGGGAGAAATTGACATTTTCGATCTGGAAAATGATTTCTTCTTGGTTAGCTTCCGGAGTGCAGAGGATTATATGGAGGCTCTAAATGGTGGGCTGGGGATAATTCGGATGCCTATTTGAGTGTGGCAAGATGGAGACCGGAGTTTAATCCCAAGAATCAAAAGATGGCAGAGCCATAAAGCTTGATATTCATACGGCTCAACGAAGTAGGGGAAAGTTTGTAAGTATGTGCGATGAACTAGACTAAACAAATCCACTTGTGCCCGAATTAAATGTTGAAGGGCAAATACCTAGTGTCGTGTATGAGAGTATTGGTCTTTTATGTAAAAAGTATGGGAGCTTTGGGCACACAGCTGAGCAACGTGAGGATTTTCATAGTGAGCAGAGGAATGGGAAGAGGGAGAAAATGAGGTTAATAGAGAAAAAATGATGTTAAACATGCGGAAGAGGGTCAGGAACTTTGGAAGACGGTCCAAAGGCCTAGGAGAGAGAGCAGAATGATGAATGTCAAATGAGGACATCAGACGGGCTCGAGGTTTGTAGTGCTGGAAGTGGAAGAACCTGCTAACCATGTGGAGCCGAGTGAGAGTATAAATAAGAAGGTGCTGATGAATGTTACTAATATACAAAATAGTAGGGAGGAGAGGATGGGGTATAACAAGACTCAAGAAGCAAGGGAAGGAAATGAAGAATGATGAAATGGAGAAAAAGAATGATGCAAGAGCAAGCCCAGTGACTATAAATGAGCAAATAGAGATGAGAAAGGAAAGGGCAGTGCAAATGAAAAATGTGACTCAAAGAAACAAAAACGAAAAGAGTAAAGAAGTTTCTGGCCGTACAATTTTTCAACCGAATAATGCATAAAAGTTTGCAGAAACGAACTTGAGGGAGTATGGGGGGTCAGTAAGTGATAATGGAAGGAAAGGAGAACATGAATCCAGGAGATAATGATGAAGCAATGAGGGGAAGGAAGGATTTGGATGCTGGAGACTACATATGCAGTGATGAGGATGAAGATCCAATCGAGTATACAGGAATAAGTGTGGATGAGAAGAAGATAACTCCTGCAATGAATGAGCACGCTTGAGGTAATTGTTTGTTTCCAAAACTAGAAGTTGTACTATGAACATTCTTGTGAGGAATTGTAGAGGTGCGGCTAGCAAAGGCTTTGCTGCAGCATTACGAAATTTAAACAAAAAAAAAAAACAGTATATGGTGGATGAAGTTGTGATTCTTGAGCCGAGAGTAAGTGGAAGTGTGGTAAGTGGAATAATAAAGAATTGGGTGGTTTAAGAAGTCACTAAGGGTGGAAGTGGAAGGTTTTTCAGGAGGAATATGGATCATACGGGAAATTGGAAGTGTAAGAGTTGAAGAAATAGTGAGAGATGAACAATTTCTTTACTATAGATTGAAGCTCGATGAAGATGACATGTTCACATCAACATACGGGAATCCGTATGAGCAGATAAGATAAAATTTATGGGTAAATTGAATAGTATGGCAGAGGATATTGTAGAACTATGGTTGTTAGCTGGAGATTTTAATGACACAGAGACTCCAGTGGAACAAAAAAAGGAGGTGGAAGGGTAAATGAAGCAAGATGTAGAAGATTTAATGATTGGATTCAGGGCTGTGAATCAATTGACTTGGAGAAAAAGGGACCTTTTTTCGCTTGGAAAGGTCCAAAGCGACATGGCTTGGAAAGAGTCTACAAACGATCGGATAGATGTTTAAGTAATACTCTCTGGAGGTAAGATTTGTTGATGCTGAGGTGAGAAATGTTTCCAGAAGTTGCTCATATCATCATCTGATTGTGATAAATCTTCATCTAACTCAAGATCATGTGGAACAGGATGTTTATATTCGAGGTGGCATGGCAAACGCATGGACAATATAATTCGCTGCTAAGAAGAAGTTGGGAAGGTAATGAGGATGCTCATATGAAGTTGGAGAAATTATTAGAGGTGTGCATGGGTTGGGTTGGGTATGACAGCCCCCTGCCTGGTGCCCTGTCCAAAAAAAACATGGGCTACATTTTTGTAACTTGATGCCCGACCCTGTTCGGTAAAAGCCCTAACAATTTTGGGCTGGGCATGGACGGGTTAGGCATGTCCAAAGTCGTGATGCCATACTCATGTTGTGAAAAAAATTTGCAATTATAAACTTCTAAAATAATACCATATTCATGTGTCTTCAAGAGTTAAATAATATCTACAATTCACTAAAAATAAGGCAACAAAGATAATAATTAAAATCTTGAGATCCATTACATGTAAAAAATAAAAGTCTAAATAGTTTATAATTATAACTTTGTATCAATTTCCGTAATATTAACAAAGATAAAGTATCTAAAAAATAAAATAAATAATTATAATTTATAATGTAATTATATGATAATTAACAAAGTTAAAAAAAAAAGAAAAAGAAAAAATTAGTATAGTTGTAAATATTAAAAGATACAACTTACCTATTTAATTACTTATATTTCTAAAATTATCTTCTAGTTACCAGTAGCTATCATATTCCCCCTTCTAAGATAGAGAGAAAATAAAAAAATAATAAAAGAAGGAGTACTCATGGACAGGGCACGGCAGCTCCTATGCCCGGTACTTAGCCCGAAAAATGCATGGGCTATATTTTGCAGCCCGATGCCCAGCCCTGCCCTATATTTATTGGGCTGGGCAGGGTATTTTTATTGCGGATTCAGGCGGGCTTACTGAGCAGTAGGTTTTATGCACAGCCCTAGAAATTACAACAGAATTTGAGGGATTGGAATAAGGTGGTATTTGGGGAAACTGAAGGTAGAAAGAGGAGGTTAGTAAATAGATTACATGGAATCCAAAGAAGCATTGATCGATAGACCAATCCTTATCTCATTCATCTTGAAAAGGAATTAGAGGATAAGTTGGAGGAAACATTTAGACAGGAGGAAATAATTTGGTTTCAAAAATAAAGAGGTAAGTGAATAGAGCAGGGAGACAGAAATACTAAGTACTACCATACCAAAACGATAATTACGAGGAGAAATAAGTTCAAGATGCTGAAGAATGATGATGGTGAGTGGGTGGAGGAGGAGGAAGAGGAGATTATAAAACTGTTTCAGAACAACAACAACAACAAGCTTTATCCCATTAAATGGGATTGGCTACATAGATCATATGACGTCATTGTACTCTATCAAAAACTAAATCCTTGGATAGGTTATTGACTAGGAGATCCCGCTCAATGACCTCATTGAGCGTTCTCTTTAGCCTTCCTCTACTCCTTTTAACCGGAGTCCATACTATTTAATCCACCCTCCTCACCGACGCATCCTTTAGCCTTCTTTGCATATGTATAAACCACCTAAGACAATTCTCTACCAATTTCTCTTCAATAGGTGCCACTATAACTCTTCCCCGTATTTGTTCATTACAAATCTTATCTTTTCTTGTATGCCTACACATCCATCTCAACATCCTCATCTCAGCTACCCTAACTTTATGCTCTTGTTGTCCTTTTAAAACCCAATATTTACTTCCATAAAGCATTGTTGGTCTTATAGCAATGCGATAAAACTTTCCTTTTACTTTATCTGATACTTTCTGATCACATATAACCTCAATAGCCTTTCCTCATTTAAACCAAAATTTCACCATCCTTCTGTATAATTAATCCCAAATGTTTGAACTTATCTATTTGTGGAATAGTTTGATCTCCCAATCTGACCTCTAAGTTACTTCTAACTTGTCTCTTGTCAAAATTATAATGCATATATTCAGTCTTACTTCTTCTCAACTAAAAACCCTTCGACTCTAAAGTACTTCTCCATAAATCAAGTTTAAAATTAATCTTTTCTCTTGACTCCTCCACAATAACTATATCGTCCGCAAAAAATCATCCACTTAGCGATTTCTTCTTGAATAGGCTTAGTTAGAATATCTACTACTAGATTAAATAAATAAGGACTCAAGGATGATCCCTGATGTAGACCAATCCTTATGGGAAAATCCTTTGTTTCACCCCTAGCCGTTCTTACAGTAGTTGTTACCCTCTCATACATATCTTTTATTGCCTTGATATATACCATGTGCACACCCTTATTTTCTAAAACTTTCCAAAGCACCTCCCTTGGCACTCGATCATATGTTTTTTCTAAGTTAATGAAGACCACCACCAAGTCTCCTTATCCCGTAGACCAAAACCTTTAGATTCTCCCAAAATTGCTTTAGCGACCGTTCGAACGTTCTCTGCCATTTCCTTCCACATGATATTAGCATTTTCCTACTCCTCCCAAACCCTTCATTTAACATAGTTCTTTTAAAAATTTCTCTCTTCTCCCCCTTTAACTGCCACCACTTGACTCTTGTGTTTAAAACATGTCGGTGCTTTTCCTTTCTACACTTAATACGCACGTCAAAGACCATTAACTTATGTTGGGTTGTCATTCCATCCACTGGAATCACTTTACAATTTGTACAAAGTCTTCTGCTTGACTCCTTACCAAAAAGAAATTAATCTATGACCTATGGACCCCACTCTTGTATGTGATCAAATGCTCCTCCCGCTTCTTAAAGCACGTGTTGACAATCTTGAGATTATAAGCTAAAGAAAACTCAAGGATATATTGCCCGTGATTATTAATCTCTCCAAAATTAAAACTACCATGAGCCCCTGCATATTGCCCTGCCTCCTTACCAGCATGACCATTAAGGTCCCCACTAATAAAAATATTCTCAGTAAATTGTATACTCTGAATCAACCCCTCTAAAACTTCCCAAAATTTTTCCTTAAGATGTGTTTCTGTTCCCACTTGAGGTACATAAGCACTAATAACGTTGATTGTATCCCTACCGACAATTATTCTTAAAGATATAATTCTATCATCAATCCTTTTAACATCCATCACATCGTCTTTTACTCTTTATCCACAATGATACTAACACCATTCCTCGTACCTATTTTACCTGTGTACCAAAATTTGAACTCATTGATTTACTGAAATTTTTCTCCAACTCATTTAGTTTCCTGAAGGTACAAGATGTTAATCTTCCGCTTTACCATTACACCCACCATCTCCCACGCTTTTCCGCTCATAGTTCCAATATTCTAAGCGTCAAATCTGATATTTCTCTCATGAACTAGCTTCTTTAGCCGCCTCCGTTCGTAAGAGAGCATTGGCTTTTCCTTATTTGGCACTGCATCCGAGCAATGATGCAACGGCCCTGCTCACTTCTCACTGTACTCGAACCATACAACGCGTTACTTATAGGCAACAACTTAGTATTAGCGCAATTTCTTCATATATCCATGTTCATAATATTCGACAAGTTTTACGTTGGTTATCGGGGCTTAACACAACCCTCCTCATTTACCCGGGCTTGGGACTGACTACATGCATAGGCGGAGTTAAAACTATTTCAGAAATTTTATAAAAAATTATTTGAAGAAGATTGCATGGATAGAAGTTGGGTTTTAAATCGCCAACGTTGGGGGAAGGTTAATGACGAAGAGTTGGTTAGTGTTGGCCGAGAATTAAATAAAGAAAATATCAGGAAAGCTTTTTTCCAAATGGGAAGCTTTAAGGCACTGGGTGAGGATGGTTTTGCAGCAGTTTTTTACCAGAAGAATTGGAATATTGTGGGAAATTCTGTCATCAATCTGATCTCAGAGTTTGTGGAAGAATCCTGAATGGGTGAGGGAGATAAACACTACTTTGTTGGTGCTGATTTCAAAGATTGATTGTCCATAAAAGGTGAGTCAATTTCGTCATATTGCTCTATGTAATGTGTTGTATAAGGGTGTTACAAAGATAATTGTCACTAGACTGAAGCCACTAATGGACAAGCTAGTGTCTCCTCATCAAACTAGTTTTGTGCCAAAACAGAAGTAGAAGGATTTATGACTATTAAATTTGATTTAGAAAAAGTATATGATAGAATGTCAGAGAGTTTTGTGGGGAAGGTTTTAGAGGAAATTGTGATTGATGAGCATGTAAATAGGTTGATAAAGACATCCATTAGCACTTCAAGAATGGCTATAATGTGGAATGGTGAAAAGAATGAAGAGTTTAATCCCTCAAGAGGACTAAGGCAAGGAGATCCTTTGTCTCCGTATTTGTTTGTCTTGAGAATGGAGAAGCTCTCTCACATGATTGCAGATAGTGTTAGGAAAAGAAAAAGCAAGGAAGCCCTTGAAATTGGGAAGGAGAGGTACTGAAATGTCTCATTTATTGTTTGCTGATGACTTGGTGTTAGGTGAGGCAAACTTACATCAAATGTGTACTATCTTGTATGTACTAAAGGAGTTTAAGGAGATATCTGGACAAAAGATTAACAAGAAAACGAGCATTTTCTTCTCAAATGATAGAGAGCAGCCTACAAAATGAGATATGTAATGTTCGGGGATTTAGAAAAGTTGATGATCTGGGAAGGTACTTGAGAGCGCATATAACAAGAAGTAGAAGCTCGAGGGATAAGTTCCAATTCTTGATAGACAAAATGCAAACTAAGTAGAGTGATGTAAAAACCAAACTCTGTCACATGCTGGGAGATTGACTCTTGTTCAATCGGTGTCAGGTCAATTGACAATCTTTCAAATGCAACACTCTCACATTCCAGTAGGTGTTGGAATCTGCTGGACAGAATTCAAAAGTGCTTTATATGGAATGATGAAGAGGGAAGAAAGAAAATACGTGCGAATATGTAATAAGTTAGGAGACTCTATGTACTTCCAAGGAAAAGGGAGGATACGGGTTGAAGGATGACGGGATTACGAATGATGCTTTGCGGGGAAAAACAGGATGGAATATTCTGGCAAAGCAGACGACTTTGTGCTCCTTCAACTGGACGTTCGTCTTCTTCTGGCCAAAGCCAGAATGGAAACCGAACAATCTTGTAATCCTTTGTGATGGAGTCAAACCCAAATCCAACCCACTGATTAAAAGCATACTCGATTTCAGGGGTTTCTGAGAGGCATGAATAACCTTAACCTCTTTTGTTGCTGGTTTCCACAAGATTAATCTACCCTATGATTATGTCCTTTAGAGGCTTCATGGAGACAAAAAATCCCATTACATTGATTAGAAATGTATAACCATTGCAAATCATTCTCAGGGATTTGAGGCAATTCTATATGGTGGAGCACATAGGGCTCGTCTCTGGAAATCAGGGATATGCCTGGGGGTATATCATATAGACTACGCGAAAGGAAGATAAGCTTGAGGCAGCAATTTTTGGTGATAGAATGGACCATTCAAGTTGTTTGGCGATTAAAAAAAAAAAAGGATCATTAGATCATACCAGGATTTGGCTACACATTTTAATGGAAGCAAAGATTTTTACAGGCAGCCTCATCATGAGATCTTCAGGAAGATTATCACTAAGCATTTTCTTATTGTTTGAAAGCATCGATATGAGATTGTTTGTTTCTCTTGTGGTGTTATTGTTGCTGTTTTGATTCACCAAAAGATCCGAGAAAAGAGAAACGTAACATGATTTTAATGTTTTAATTTGTGATGGATATATATATATATATATATATATATATATATATATATCTTTTAAAGAACAATATAGTTTTCCATTGATGAGAAGAGATGGGAGTATGCTTTTAAAATATATGTTTATAGATAAATTACTATATTTATAATATCTTGATTGATTTTCATCTAACAAAAGATAGTAAACAACTCTTAATATAATTTAATAAAAGATATAATATAAAAACTGTATTGAGCTTGCATGAAAAGGTATATCTTTTCTTGTTTTATCAAAGGTATATCTTTTGATCTTTTATTTTTGTATCATCCATCATTTTACTTCTTCAATTTTATTTTGTTCTATAGTAATTCTCTAACTCTCAGAAGCTTCCTATGAACCCTAAGAATCCGTAATTAATACAATAATTACAGGCAACATAACTTTAAGGCTTAAAATAAATAAATACAAAAGTTAAGAATAATTGAATTTAATATATTAAAAATTATAACCTTAACATAAAATTTTCACAAACTAGGCTCTCCCATCTTTCGGGATGCTATACCGAGATTGAGCAGAGTATTCTTTATCCATTATAAACCAAACAACCTTGTAAAATTGTAATCAGCAGTTGTGATATGGTAAACCATGTTTAATTACTATCTATATATTTATATAAATTAGTTAAAATTATGTTGATATATTTAATACCAGCAAAATTCTTGTAAATCAACAGAATACATCATGATTATAGGTAATCCTGATATATGGAATTGAACCGAATTCGTAATGTTCATACACAACTATATCAGTTTTACCTACATAAAGAATTTTCTTAGATTTCAACCATCCCATGATCAGTTTTTTTTCCTGTTCCATATATTCTCCTACGTATAATAGAGAAAAATTAATCATTAATCATATCTTCCAAAGTATATATAGAGATCATTTGATGCTTCCTCCAATATCAATCTTTAAGACTTATTTCTGGGCGAGTTTTAATTTGACTGATGCATGCCACTTACATCCTCCACTGAAGAAAGCATGTATGTTTTTGGGATCATATAATCATTATTTCCCATATCCAAGTAGTTGTCAAGATCTATTGAATTCCAAACGTCATCTAAACTTGACATTTCATTTTTTATTTCATTAAAATATGGAGGATTGGAAGAAGCATTATGAGATATTCCTGATGATGCATGAGGGTTCAACTGAACTGGATCCATATTGTGACTTTCAGGCTCAGGTTGAAGTTGAGGCAATATTTTTGAAGAATAAATCATTTGAATTGGCTCTATTCTTATTGGTTCTAAGTATGCTTCCTCCTTTGTAGAGCTCTTCATGTAGTTCTTATTGTTCTTGTAAATCTTACACAGAACCCAATCATCTAACTGCAAAAGTTAAAAAAAAAAAATGCACTTCAATATCATTTTTAGAGAAAAAGGAAGTTTTCTATTTAGAGTAATCCTAATATAATTAAAAAAAACCGCAAAGATTTCAAATCAAAACTATTTACTCCCTTCTGTCTTAATTATACATAAAAGCTCTAGTTAATTCGATTAAGTTATATCCAATATCTTAAAGTATTTTTTAGTAGTGTTTAATATTTTAAATTTATTTATAATTCATCTAATACTTTAAAATATTTTTTAATAGCACTCGATATTTTAAAGTATTTTTTAATATATCAAGTTGTCTAAAGTATTCTTTAAATACGTAGTACTCAAAATCATAAGTTTAGCGTGCTTATTACTGTTAAAAAAATATTTTAAGAGAAAAATTACACCAAAAATATTTTAAAATAATGTGTATTATTGACAAATACTTTAGGATACTAGATGAACCACATATTAATTTAAGATAATGAGTACTATTTGAAAAATACTTCAGGGTGCCGGATACACCTTGATCCTAATTAATTTGTAGATATTAAGGAAAGTCATTAAGTTAGTTTGTAATAAATGTATGTTAGGTTTTTCTAAAATATTTTCTTTTTAATCATTATCTCTATTTATGGAAACTTGGATGATTTAGAAGAAAATTTATAAATTTAGAAGATAACATGAACTGAGATATCATATTTAGTACCGAAAGAAACTCACAAACTCATATTTAGGAACTGAGTGAAATGTTACTAACCTTCATATCTGCGGGACTTGTCCTGCTATGAGTAGTTCCATCCAAATAATACTCACGCATGATCCAATTGGTCTTCTTGCTCTTATGATGATTGCCTTCATAATAAACCAAAGTTCTCCATTTTCCAATTAATGTGCTTTCTTCATCTTCTTCATCATTTGAATAAATTGGCTGACATTTTCCTGAAGCCTTCCAATAGCCATCTTCTGTTGATCGTTTTGGCCTATTTCCATTTTTATATTTTCTATCTCTTGGCGAGAAGAAGTACCACTCATTCTCTCCATAACTCCCATATTGTCCTGTGTTTATAATTAATACATATAATCAGATTTGTATAAGGACAATAACTAATCCGTTATCATTAACTATGAATTATTATGAATTTTTCAATAGTACTAAAAAAGCTAACTAGTTATTAAACCGGTTGAGATAATGATTCACAGTTAAGTGGTATAACTATAATTGAATTGTAGTTTAACTCAATTATGATCAAAATAATATAATTAAAATTAAAATTTACAACAATATTTGTATATAACTATGAAAAGAGTAATATTTAAATAAAAAATTCATTAATATATAAGTAAGTAGAATATTCATATATAAACCATATATAATATAACAAAATAGATATTGAATTTCAATAGCATGCTTAGTTATGTATTTTTTTTACCAACAAACTATTATGAATTTGAATTAGCAAGTGGTTTATCATTTTATTTTAGAGCTATAATTCAATAAAAGACATGTAATGTACTCTTTCTTTTTTCAAACACATAAATACAAAAAAAATAAAAAAAATAAAACATTTAATGAAATATTAATGAAATATATTTAATGATAAAAAAGATAAAGAAACTTACTAGATAGTTGTTCAGGATTGTACTTATAGATCTCAGCTTCAGCAATTAGATTAGGTTCTAATGGTTCATTTATCACTTTCTTCCTCAGATATGCCATAATCAACTCTTGTTCTGTTGGTAAAAACTTAAACCCACTTGGAATAATTTGCCAGAAATCATTAATATTGTTGTTTGGGAGATTACTATCTTCAAACTTTTGTTTCTTAGTCTTCATGTTTTGATTTTGCAAAGTAGATGAAATATTGTTCCTCTTGTACATCGGACGTGTTTGAAATCTGCAAACCATATAATATGTCATATAATCAAAGATTACGGTTAAAAAATAGTTTTTTATTTAAAATATCTAAAGCGTAGAAGAGAAGTATTAAATAAACTAATATCTTTTTATAAAATAATAATAATTATAAATAAACTAATCAGCTTGTTGCAGACTTTCTTTACAGATCTTACTTTTTAAAATTCATGTATTTGGTCACCCATATGTCTTTAAATGCTTATTTACCCAAACTTCCCTACTTATCATTAATTTTTTTGGACCCAATGATATCCGGTAATTTTTCTGAATCATATTATCAGATATCTAAATAAATGACTAATTTGGACCTGCCCAACAAAGATTTACTTAAAAGATTTACTTGATCTCAAAGGGTTTCTTCTACTGGCTAGAAGATTTAATTTGGACCTGCCCTTTGAGATCAACTGACTAGAAGGCCAAGAAACATGAATTATATTTTGATCTCAAAGGGTTTCTTCTTAAATCAAAAGGCGCATGAAGTATTCTGAACTATGAAAAACTAAAAAGAGACTTACTTGATCACTTGAGAATTGCTCTTAACTAATTAATATCTTTTTTTTAGGATCTTCTGTGTGTACGAACCTTCAGTTTCTCTCTTATTTATAGAAATATTAAGTCCGGGCTGATTAAAATTAGGTCAAGTAATCGATAAGATAATCTTTTTTTATCTTATCTCTTAAAGAGATAAAAATATTATTTTTTTTATAAAAAATTAGTTTATCTTAAGATTATATTTTTCTTTGGGATTTTCCTTTAAAAAATAAAAAAAATAAGCTCACAAAGTCAAAATTGCCCAAAAGAAATCGACAAAGTTAAAGACAATCTTTCATCTTGAAAATAATATTTTTGAAAGTCCAAAAATTAAATAGTGTGTGTTTTAAAAGAGAGAATACATTCATGTTTGAAAATGTACATAATATATAATTCAAATTGATGAAATAGAAAAATCTATTTATCAAAATCATTTTTATATTTTTGCAAAAGTAAAAAATATTTTATCAATTTGAGGACGATTTATTGAATATCCGTATTAAAAAAATATCAAAATGACCAATCTTTAAAGATGTATTTGATTAAAAATATTTAGTATTAACTCCGATCTCATGGATATGTCATTTTAAATTATTAAAATTTTAGGGTATAAAATATAAGCCATCCCTATATCTTCAAATATTTTATTTTTCATAGACGCCCCTATTTAACATTAATTTGTGGGATCAAAGAGAAATATTAATTATCAGAATAAATTTTGGGGAAAAGTCAATTTGGAAGAAAAAGTAGGTAATTGTGACTCTATTTGGAGGTGGAAATAGTAATTTCTTACTTTCAAAAAGGTTTGATAAAGGAGGAAGATAAGATGTTGTGTTATTATGACATAATATTAACAGAAAATGGATCTTTTGAAATATGCAAAAACAATTTGTTTATGTTTTTCTCTGTTTTTTTTAGGGTAAAATTACAACTAAATCAAAACAATGCAATTCAATATTTAAAACTGAAAAGATTTCTTCTTAGATGAAGAAAGGTTATTGACTTACAAAAATAATAATCTGGTTATGCGAATCAAAAGATAAATGAAGTATTTTGAATTATTAATAACAAAAAAAACTTATTTGATCTAATATTTCTTTTAGGATCTTTCATAAAAAAAAAAACCTTCTGTTTCTCTCTTATTTATGAGAATGTTAAGTTCTCCATTATACCCTTTTTACACAAAAAATCAATCAATTATTCAATATTAGATAAGTCTAATAAAAGAAAAGAAATGTTAAGTCTTGATAAGATAAAAATCAAAATAAAAAATCATCCACACACACATATATCTTTTATTTATAAAACTGTTTGCGTTTTGAATTTTATTTTTTTAACTGAGTTTTAAATATTAATTCAAATAAAATAGATTTAATTTTGTTTTTAAAATTTTAATTCATCTTTTTTACAAAAGCAAAAGTATATTAGATTTTATAAAGAAATTAGTTTTTTTACGCATAACTCGAGTTCACCAAAATGGCAGAACCCAGCATGCATTATTTATAAAAATATTTATAGTTTATTTACTAATAATATTTTTATAATAATATAATTTAAATTTAAGATCTTATAGATTATAAATTAATTTTTTTAACAACTTGAACAACCTTTGTTGTTTATAAAAAATCAGTTTATCTCTAAATCCTTTTTCATTAGAAATTTCCTTTCAAAAATTAAAAAATAAGTGCGCGGTAAAATCAATTCAGTGCCCTAAACGACTGGGTTTTTTAAACATACTATTAGTCTTCTAACTTATTGATACGAGTTTGCTACCAATGTTAATCTCAAAAAAAAAATATTTTGAGAGAATTGAAGAAAAGCAACCCATTAAAAATTTTATTAGAAGGACCTAAAACATAATAAAAATTTATTAGGACGTTTTATCTAATAAATTTTTTAATGTTAGACTTTTTCTCAATTTTCCCAAAATGTTTTAACAGGGATTTACTAGCAATTTCCCGTTATTTTTAACGTTATATAGCCTAACCCGGAAGAACATTTTTTTTTTTTTTTGATACAAAGAAGAACAATCTTTCGATTGAAGGGAAGTAGGGAACCAAAAATAAAATTTGGAGCCCATTAGCCATTACTCTTGCACTAGAGGCAAGAGAAGAAACTGACGCAATGACGGCGACGAACTCTGATTCTGAGGTGATTGCTAGTAAAATTTGTATCATATCAAATGCAATAGCTGATAGCGTCTTCTTCAGTCACTGCGCTGTGCTTCTTGTTGATTTAAGCTTTTAAGTTTGTTTTGTAGTTGTGCCTGTGAAAATTCAGTCCCAAAAGCCAAGTTTCGAACCATTCCGATTGTTCTCCTCCACGGACGGCGACAGCACCAGTTCTGGGTTCGGTTTTTTTGATGCTAGACCAGCACCTTCTATACCCCCACCTCCTTGTGTTGAAGTGTTTGCCTCTGAGGTATTCTTTGCTGTTGCTATTTTTTCTCTCTTTGCTTTTTTATTTTAGAACGTAATTTCAATGGGAATTATTTATTTTGATTATGGGATCAATGTAAAATAGGCTTCATCGTCGGTGGAATACAATGCGGAATCAGTGAGCTTGGATGGGGTTACTCTGCTGAAGGTAGCTTGTCTCCTTCCAAAATTTTCTTGCCTGAAAATATCTAGACTTGAACTAGTTTTGTGGCTGAGTTTGATTTATTTTAGTTTCAAGGTTTAATTTGTTTATATGACAAAAGAAGTAGTGCTTGTTCCATTATCAGGGAAGGGTTAATATGCAAGAAGTTTTTGGCTTATCCAACTCTGATTTAGTGCCAGGGAAATATGAAGGTGGTGATATCTTTTTCGATGCATTGTTCATAGAAGTTGTTTGGCGCATGGGAAATTTTCTTCCCTGAACTCGGGAACCTAGACTTTTTGGACATAATGGAAATTTATTTGTGCAATGTGTTATTTTTTCCTTTGATAGACATGTAAATTATGCTAAGCAATATTGCGTTGTTAAACTTTTTGTTTATATCAAATTGAATATCTTCATAAATTGGTTTCCAAATACATGAGACATAAGGTCATGTTTGGTACGCTGACTTTCATTTTGACGGATAGGGAATGGGATTGGGATTGGGATTTCCAATACCAGGGGTGACGGTGGTATTGGGCAATCCCATCTAACTGGCATTGGGCAATCCCAAGTATAATTTAGTCCATCATACCAAACATACTAAAATATTCAATCCCAATGCCAATGCCAATCCCAACCCTCTCAATGCTACTTACCAAACGTGGCCTAAGGGTATCCAGTATCCAAGCATTAATCGCCCCTTAATGTTTTTTCTTTGCTTTCCCCACTCATTTCTTTTGGTTCTAATTTAACATTTTCTTATATATAAACTGACCAAATGTTTTTAATTTGGAGTCTAGGTGGGCTAAAGCTGTGGGAAGGTTCACTAGATCTAATTAAAGCCCTTAAATCAGACATCAGGAGTGGGCATATTTCATTTTCCAAGAAGCGAGTTTTAGAGGTTAGTTCTTATAACTTTCATTGTGCTGTGTGATCTCTGCACTCATCTTTTTGGCATGCTAGTAGTACATCAAGAACTTTTCTTATATAAATACTTGTTCATTGTTAATGCTATTTCTGCTTGAGAGATTCGAGGGCAAAAGGTATTGCTGGCAAAAAGTTAATTTTCATATTGGGGCTGCAATTTTGTCATCTGAACATGCGCCACAAGGGAGCAATTGATAATGTGTGTATTTATATATATATATATATATATATATTTGGGAAGGGGGCTGATATTGAGCTTTTGTTCCCGACATACAAGGAGAGCCAGTGCATGAAGTTGGTCCCTGTCACCTTGCATGACTTTTGCTTATCAGTAACTGCTCACTCCACTTTGCTTCTCATAAAGGTGGACATGATAAACATTCATGCTGGTCTTCTAAGTCCTCTCCACTTCTTTATAGTTTATACACTGTGATTTTTATGGCTCGTAGTTAATGAGAGGAAGTTCAATTTTAAGGGATCCCTAAATTTCTTGCATTTACTGAGGAGAGATTGAGTTTGATTACTTTGTTTTATCTGATAATATTAGAGGCAAAGAATTTAGTAAATCAATTTTTGAGGACAGGCTTGATGGAAAAATTACAACCATAATCTGTATCAACAATTGAAAATCTTGGAACCACCATTCCAGATATCATTAGCAGTTGGTGCAATAAAATATTTTTTAGATAGGGTTTGAGATTGCATTTATCACTTTTTCCATGCTCAAGGATTTAAAAGTACTAGTTCTTTTTCTGTGTTCCATATGGTTCTTGTTCATTATTATACCATATTATGAACATTGAAATTTCAAATGCAAGCTACCGCTTTTCATGATATTTTCTTGTACTACGGTTTTTTTTTGGGTTATACTTACAAATACTGCACTCTCTTTTTTGTTAAACAAGCTATGCCGAAGTTATGCTAAGGAAGTAATCTCTTGCCATGTTTCGATATTTGACTTTTCAGCTTGGATGTGGTCACGGACTTCCAGGAATCTTTGCATTGCTTGAGGTAAAACTTGGCTCTTTGACTTTGCTTTGTTGTTAGTTTAACATAGTGAAATCATTATATATATAATCTGTACAAAAGTCACTGTACAATTTCTGTATACAAACAAACAAAAAACCTTATCCTATTAGGTGGAGTGGGCTATATAGATCGCACGACACTATCGTGTTATATCAAAAACCAAATCCCATTTAATAACCTTATTGAGCATTCTGTATATCTAATAAAATGTGTATTTATATAAATTTTTTATCATGCACCTGTTCAATTCATGATGTAAAATCTACTTCATAATTATGTGTCTCTTATGGCTTTAGGGGGCAGCTGTTGTACATTTTCAGGACTTCAATGTTGAGGTACTACGTTGTCTCACCATTCCCAATGTAAACACCAATAAATTTGGGAAACCTCATCCATCATCTTCAAACATAGCCACATGTGACGAGGCAGAAATTCGCTTTTTCTCTGGTGACTGGAGTGAAATTGATAAACTGCTCCCTCTTGTTGATAACAATGCAAAGGGTGGTCCTGGTTATGACTTTATTCTAATGGCAGAGACGGTTTACTCAATCAGCAGTCTCCAAATCCTCTATAATCTTATTAAGAAGGTATTGTTTTACTCTGTTACAAGAAACGTTAGTATTTTCTGTATTGAGTCACTGAAATATAAATAAAGGCACAGAATATCATGAGTTCCATATCAAGAAAACATATTTTCAATATTTATCACAGGTTTAACATGTTTTTAGCTTGATACTACGCAATGGTGTTCATGCTTCATGCTTCATGCAATACATGCTTATCATCCAATATCCTGATACAAGCCAAGGGACATATCCACAGTTCACAACTGCCTCCTTTTGTTTTGATTTTGATTAAAAAAACGGATTATGAGAAATTGAGGACTGCTTGAAAATTTCTTTGCTGTTTGAGAGATGTGATAAGTAAAACCCATGCCCTCGAGAAATTCCTGAAACACACCTCTCTTGTGCAGTGGTAAACTCTAACTATGTTGCTATCAAGAGAACCCATATGACCACTGTGAACAAAATTTTTAGGTGGTTCTCAAAGTCCAGCAAACTCTTGTGATACATTCCGGATGTCAAGGACGTTTACTTGTTGCTGTGCTTGAAATGTTAACTCCCAGAATTCTACTAAACCCATGGTCTTCTTTAAATTTTTTGAGCATTGCAAGAGACACCACAGTTTTGATGAAAGATGGATCTCCTTTCAAGCATATCCGTTCTTTTCCCACCTTGCAAGCTATCTCTAATTCACTCTAGCCGCCCCAATTGATTCCATCCTATTATGGATGGAGGCACTCTTCGTTATTAGCTTGTAAGCCCTCGGCTTTCTTTGGCATTATGTGCAACACACTATTGTTAAGCCAAAGCTTGCTTCGGTATTTTATTGTGTTAAACTAATTGAGGTATTTGATTAACTTATGTGTTATGAGGAGCAACATATTGTTGCATATCATATGGTACAATACATGGAAATTTAAGATGATACTTCTATGACTTGACAACTCAGGTGGGTGTACTTGTCTTTGTGGATATTTTTCTTAAAACATATTTTTGCTTATCAATTTAAGTGTTCAATACAGTGTCTGCGCCAGCCGGATGGAGTTGCTTACATGGCTGCAAAGAAGTATTATTTTGGAGTAGGTGGTGGAAGTCGACGATTCTTATCTGTGGTGGAAAAAGATGGTAAGCTAGTCATGAGATTTGGTTACAAATTTAACGGGGTAACTAATGGCAATATATATGCCGTATTCAACTTTTTGCCCCGTGCCTGAGGTGAACGAAAAAACTGTTATGCTTACGGTTATGCAGTTTACCTTGCCATTTTTCTAATTGGTTATTTGTTATGTTCTGTGCATAAAAGGAGGTAATTTGGTAATGCTTCAAGCTTTAGTATGCGAGCCCTTCTTATAGGTGTAACAATGCTGAGGTTTTGATACCTTGGTTCTCCATTATAAGACATAGTGCTTGTTTGGTTTCTTTTGAAACCTTGGTTTCTTTTGAAACCATGGTTTCAAAAGTGTTGGTTTGGGCAAAAAATTAAACAAACATCTATCAAATGTCCAGAAGAGCTTCCGGAGTAAACCATGATTTCATATGAGCTTGTAGGAATAGCTTCTAGGTGGTAAAAGTGCTTTTGGGCTGTGTAATAACCACTTTGTCCTTATATTTTTTCTCTATTATTTTACCTTATGCCCTTTCTAGTAATTTATCTATCAAAAAAGTCATTCTAGTAATAATTATCCAAATACTTATTTTTTTAGAATCACTTTTCTTTCAAAAGCTCTTCTCATAAGCTATTCTTTAAAATCATTTTTTTCTCATAATCTCTTCTCCAGAAACTAAATCAAATGGCCCATACACAGAAAGTCTTTCGTTTCCTTATCTTTTAATCATGGAATCATGCATATCTTTCATAGTTAAAATAAAAATATGATCTCATTATGTCTTTTACATATCTGACTATGAAAGATATGAAAGCTCTGTTTGGATAGGCTTTTAAAAAATCACTTATAGAAAAAAATGGATTTTTGGATAACTTTTGGAGAAGTGCTTATAAAAAAACGGTGCAACTAAATAAATAAGTGTTTGGATAATTATTGTTAGAAGGACTTTTGTGATTGGTAAATTACCAGAAAGGGTATATTTTTTTTAAAAAAAATCAATTTCTTCCATTTTTTCCCCTTCTCTCTCTTGTTTTCTCTGTGGCACCAACCATCGATGCGTCTTCCGCCATGCCGACGTTGACGCTAACACTGGTGAGCCCCGACAACGATGCCAATGCTGATGCTGACGCCAACACTGACTCCTGCGGTCGTCTTCCTCCTCTCTTTCCTCTTCCTCCTTCGTCTGCTTCTCGCTGACTTCCAAATCTGTAGCGTGACCCACGACGACAGTGAGAGAAGAGACAAAGGAGCGACTCACAACCCACGATGTCGGCCAGAGAAGTGATAGAGGGGCGACGATGCCAATGGCGACGGCAAAGATGATTGAAGATAGTGTCAAAAGGCGCACAACGGGCAAGAGAAGAGAGAGGGTGGGAAAAAATGGGGCTAAAATAGTAATTTGGTAGTTCATAAGGTATTTTACTGTCCCAAAAGTAGCTTATCCAAAATCATGATTTGGTCCATAAGCCTTTTTAGACAAATATAACTATTTGTTTTGAAATTTTTCCAAACCAAAAGTTTGGTCAGGAGCCCTTTTAAAACTTAGATTTTTCGTTATCCAAATAGGCATAAAGTCTTCCACATGTTATACTCTTTTGGTGTACACAAAATGAAAGAAAAATGGAATAGAAAAGGACAAAAAGTAGTTTATAAATTTTCTGAAAAAAATCATGAAGAGGTAAAAACATTGACTGATCATTGCGAGAATATAGATGAGAGAGACTTGTATTATTCCCGGAGACATTAGGAAATAAGTTACAGCCCCCTTCTGTAAATGATGGAAGAGGAAAATGACAAAAAACCACTAATTCCCTATTACAGTGATAAAATGGACGTAAAATGAAGGAAAACATAGCAAAAGCAGTAAGCATTTCCCTGGCTATCAAGAGATCAGGTCTCTCCTCAGCTAAAAGTCCCACTCCCTTGCTCATTCCCTTGCATGCAACCCTTCATAACGTCGTTGCTGTTATGGGAGCCCATTCTCTCAGCTTTCTTTCTCTCATGTTTATACATTGCATGACAAGAGAAAATAACTCGTGTTATCTTTCTTCTCTTGCTACCAAAAGGAAATGTTTTCTTTGTCTTTCTTTTTACCAATTGTACTGATTTCATTTGCCTTTTGCTTTTCCAGGTGTCATGAGCAGTACTCTTGTTGCTGAAATCACAGATGGCGCATCTAATGTGCGTGAAGTATGGAAACTTTCATTCAAGTAGTACTGTGAGAGTAGTCCTTCATTACTTGAACCATCACATGCTTGTTTACTTCATGCCCAATCCAAAGCTTGTTCTTCTCTCTAGTGGATGTCCCACCGACGAAAATGAAATGGCTTAGGGAACAAGTTGCCTCAATGAAGCGCCAATATTTCAAAAATAGATTCATATTGTATCTTATTCGAGACTCACTGCCAAATATTTCATGTGACAACACAGCACAATAAGCTACATTCACACAACATTTTATCTTGTCACCTTGTGGTCTGTCTTGTATCTGTGCCAAATATTTCATGTGACAACACAGCACAATAAGCTACATTCACACAACATTTTATCTTGTGACCTTGTGGTCTGTTTTGTATCTGTGCCAATATTGTTGGACTGATTCTCTCTAGTGAGATTATATTTATTATATCATCGAATATTTTCATACCCTGCTATACTTTTGCAATATTGCAATAAGGTTTCCCCCCACTAACTTGGAAGCCTTTCCCGTATATATATTCTTAAGTTTAGAACAGTACAATGGTTTCTTGTGCCCGAGCAAACTTCCATTGGTATCAGTTTAATTATATCATGTAAAAATGATATTTGCAATGTTTATTATACTTTTATTTACAGTAGTTACCATTTTGTTTTGTGATGAGTTTTGAGGAGATGGGATTTCAAAAAGAATTAAATCTATATGTAACCTTTTATTTTTATAAAAAATAATCATTTGACTCTTATAGTTGACACCAATTTATAATTTAGTCCTGCAGTTTGTTTTATTATTTTATATTGCTCCCTAATCATTTTAGATTTTACTCTTAAATATGTTAATCCTACATTTTATAAAGAAGTTTGTTATTTAGTCCATGTTACTTTGGTTAACCAAACATTTCAAAACAAATTGTTACACCAAATTAAAGTTGTAAGTTTGTTAATAACTATTTAGTCCTTGCCAATATCTAAAGTGGTATTATTAATAGTTACTATATTATTGTGAATGGGAAATTGTTTGGTCAGCTCCGGTCACCAGGAGAGGTGTCGTTTTTTATTAAAAAAAAGTGTGAAGGACAGTGTGGTAAAAACACAATATTTACAAAATTCCAAATTGATCCCAGGGACTGATTTAAGATTTGTTAAATTCAGTGGATAAATTTAGAATTTAAGTATTTTAAAGGAATTTTTCCAACTAAATTTAAGTTTTTGTAAATATTCTTTTTTTTATTTGTGCATGTTGAATGTGGTGTATCCCTCTATCACGCACACAAAACACACTCACGCACATATATATATATATATATATATATATATATATATATATTATGTCTAATTCTTGCAAATAAAAAATCCACTATGCGTTCAAATTAATTAAAAAAATATTTCAAGGGAAAAGAATTCTAGCATTACATTAGATTAAGGAATTAATTAACGCCTGTATATTGCAAATAATAATAATAAAAAAAACATGTACAACCTCAACGTCCTCCAAATTTAAAAGAGCGTTCAATCAAATAAATCAACTCAAAAGAAAAACGATCAGAATCGGATCAAATTGAGACGTAGAGATCTCAAGAGTCAGATCTGCAGCGATAGTACTTAGAACAGCCTCTGGTATGAGGATTTGAAGGAGAAGGAAGACATCCTCCAGATTTGCTGTAAACCTCGCCGCTACCTCCGCCGTTACAGACTGGTTTGTCTCTCCGGAGAGTTCCCGGAGATATGTACTTCCTCTGCTCCGCCATAAACCTCCGGCTGATTTCCGATTCCATCATCATCATCTCGTCTTCTTCATTGCACGCTCCTATCGTCCCATTCTTGCAATGGAATGATGCAGCAGAAGCAGCATCGCTTTCCAAACACATACAACTCATGAATCCGATGAACAAGATCATAAAGTAGAAACAGAAGAAGAAGAAGAAGAAGAAGGTAGAACTCGAAACCCTAATCCCAACCTTCGATTCCATTCTCTCTCTCTCTGTCTATCTCTTTCTGTATTGCGTAATTGTTTGTTCCTTCGGTGCTTGCTCTAAGAATCACAGGGAAAGCACTATATAGAGAGGATTGGATTGGATTAGTGAAATTTTAGAAAGATGAGTTAATGGAGGAAGCGGTAGCAATAGTAGTAGTAGTAGGTGAAGGTGAAGGGACCACTCTCACTAGCCGTATTCGTGAATCTTGGCGACGTATACATAAATCTATTTTGAAATTCAGATTTCAGGAAAGTTTTGCGTTTTAATTTTTGGTAAGTTTAGTTTATCTCAATGGCTTTCTTGAAATTTAGTACTCTTCTTGTCCTTAGTAATTTACACTACAAATTATAAATATAGGAAGAGTAATATTTTTTCTAAAAGTTAGCAGTAGTAAAAGGAGGAGGTAGAACTGGAAATCATAATCGCTGCAGCGCACAACGTATGAACAGCATTTTTCCAAGTATAGAAGAGACTCAAAGTTTTCAATGACACATGCTATTATGATATTTATTATAAGTTATATTTAATTAATTTAATTATATTATTTTATATTTTATATTTTTTTAAAAATATTTTAATTATTTTTTTAACTTTTTATAAATAGAGATAATATAAAAAAAGTTAATAAATATAATAAATATATTTTATATTTAAAATTAAAATTAATTCTTAAATTATGTTATATTAAAGAAATAGTATATCTATAAAAAAGTTTTCATATAGAGGAGATATGATTTCCGAGATCTAACCCTTTACTTTAAAATTCTATATAGAAACACTAACGATATTTTATTTATTCTTTGAATCATATCTTTCAAACTACAAAGAATTTGTATTAGTAGGTGTTGTTGCATCTACAATTAGACTTGGAAAGCTTTTTAATATAATAGAAGGTTATTTGCCTTATTTAAAGCCACGTCTACTTGAAATTGATCTTTATATTGTCTTCATTAAAGTTGACCTTTTAGGTTTTTTTTTTCTACTTTTTTTTGTTAGAATATAACCGGTTCTCTAATCGATAGCTAGAGATTAATTTTCTTATAATCAAAATAATTTAATTAAAATATATTTTATTTCTCTCAATAAAACATTTTCTACACAGGCCTAATAAGATATAATTGAGATTTGAGTCTACCAAATGTCTCCCTGTTCTTATTTGTAATTATTTATAAATTCTGAATATCATTCTTTCATCATTTTTAAAGACATAATTATAGTAGATATTTTTATTTTTTTCATATTTTATGTATTGGAAGTTTTATTATAATTAATTTTTGGTAGAAAAATAAAAAAAATTATTATATATTAGTTACTAAAATTTAGTAGAAGTGATTTGGTAGAGAAAATAAAATTAAATGAAAGAAGAAATTGAATTAAAAAAAAGTGATTTTGTAGAAATAAAATATTTATATATTTCCAAATAAAAACTAAGTAATGATAATCTGAATTTAATAAAATATTTTATGCAAAAGATTTTTTATACCAAGCACTAAACAATACCCCATTAAATTTCTCCTAAAATAATAGATCGTGTGGTTGAAATTTAGCACCTGATTGGATGAATTCCAATTACCATCAACCTTTGCTAAGTTTAAAGGTGTGTCCTAGCCACTTAGTAGGGGTTTAAATTCTACCCTTATATATGAAAGTATCTCATAGCTAGCTATTTACTCTTAAGTAAAGGCATCTTGACAAGGGAATTAGCTACTATTATCGATAGCCTAAATATATATAGAAAGAAAAACTTGCCTAAGTTTAACCATCCCTTTACCCATTTTTCTCTCTCATCACACAGCTCGATTTGGGGAATGTAGAGATAAAACGATTGAAATTTACTTGAAACCCATCGTTTTAAGGCAATGGAGAGAAGTAGAATGCACAGTAAGAAGGATAAAAATACCCACAAATCTTATCACATTAATTAGAATAAATTATAGTTCCCTAAAATTCATTATAATTAAGAATAGAGATATAGAGATTCACAAAGAAAAAATTAAATTAAGGCAAAATGATTGTAAGATACATAAGAGCAATAGGATCTCCTCTCTCATAACAATCATAGAACTTTCTCTCTCTTTAACAACTCTAAAATCTTTAAAAAAGAAAAGGAAAGGAAAAGTATTCTCAAGTTTTTGCTCATTAACAGACAAGGTGGGGTATATTGATATCTCAATATGACTATACAGGTAAGTCTTCACGACATCTAGAAGTCATCAGTCATCACAGACCAAAATCAGAAATGTCCAAATCTTTAAAATTAACCACTTGGATTGGATATCGACCTTTTCACTCTCATGGCTTGATTTCCTTATTTATTTGCGAATAAGTCTTGCGATACAAAAACAACCAACTGAAATTTCTGCTCAAAAGATACATTTGAAACACATGCAAATCCAAATTACAGATGATACTATCGCTTTTTATAATTCACAGATTAGCTACCAAAAATCAGGGGTTTTACAAGCACAACCCAATTACCTAAAAATCTTACAATTTAGTCCATGATTTAAAAGAAAATATATAACTAAATTAAGCTTCTTATTGTTTTTAGGGTCTAAGTAATATCCTCTAGCCGATAGTTAAAACTAATCATCTCAAGGCTAAGATCACCGAAGTAGATTTTGGATATCCCAACAAAGCCTTTTCCATGCACATAGTATGGCTCAAGTCTAGCACATCATGTTTATGGGACCTAATTATCTACTAACTATGCCGAGCTTTGTTAGTAATTAAATGAAGATTTAATCATATCCAAACTTGTTTGGAAAAGGACTACATTTGAGGCCTTCTAAGTCCTAACAAGCTGAAGCTGATTTTTTTTAAAAAAAAACAAAAATTGCCCTTGTGAATCTAAAATCAAAACACTAAAATTAAAGAGTCTTTTTTTTTTCAACTAAAAAGAGTCTTTTTTACCTTTTTGTTTCTTTTCTTTTAGAATTAGGATGGAAGGATCATTTCTCCTGTGTTTTCTTGTGTTCTCTCTTCTCATCAAAACTCTCAAGGCAAAGAATATATTTTTAAGTCGCTATAGTTTTACCTAATGTTTAATCAAGCCCTTATAATTTTTTTATTAGATCCTTATAGTTTCACTTGATTTTAATTAGGTCCCTTTATTTTTTTTCTTTTTATCAAGTCCTTATAATTTTACCTGAATTTTAATCAAGTACTACCTATAGTTTTTTTTCTTGCTTCTTTATTAGTCACATGAAACTACAAGGACTTGATTAAAAATCAAAAGAAAATTTAAGGACATGATATGAAGATAAATAAACTATAGGGATTTGATTAAAATCAAGTGAAATTATAAGAATATGATAAAAAGAAAAAAAAATTACAGGAACCTAATTAAAAATCAAGTAAAACTATAAGGGATTGCAGATTAATTTTTTCAACAATAAATAAATAAACAATGGTGGTGGTGATTTGTCATGCTCTAGGAAGTTATCCTTTTTATTCAGATGTATATCCAGCTTAATATTAGAGAGGATTGGGATGTTCCGTTCACATGGTTATGATTAGGCAAGCCTGTCAGTTCACCATGTCTCAGACTCTGTTTTAACCACAAGCTTAGCCCATTTTCCAGGAATTTAGAAAGCAACCATCCCAAATGAAGAGCAAGGACCAAAAGGCAGTATATGAAAGAAAGTTCTTATCAGTTAAAACAAAATCATTCTGATAATTATACGAAATTCCATTCTCAAACAGATATCAGGTATCAAACCTTGGGAGAGAGACAGCAGAAACGTAACAAATTGTTGTCGAAATCCTGAAAGGCCAAGCATTATGGGAAGGGTAAAGTCCCCTATCTTATTAGTACCTGTAGAGAAACAAGGAACAGTACTAAAAGGAGGGATTACTTACTTCTTTACTTGGTAGGAACCCAATGTATATACTTATAGTTGCAAATTAAGTAAGCCCAATAGTCACTAAAATAATCCCTCTCATTAATTTACGGAAATTAATAAAATTAGTTACGTTAGTAATTTGTAAAACAATATGTGTCGGTATTCCTAAAATACCCTATCTAATTATTTGCATTGGGAATAACCTCAATGATAAAAACCTCCTTTAATATGTACAATAATAGGGATAGTTTAAGAAAAAAAATTATAAACTTGAAAGTCAATAGATTAAAGTCTTACATTTAAGACTAAAATAATCCCTTCAACTAGCTCTTGTAGAGAGTACTATAGATTACCCTAATCATCCCATACAAAAACTATTTCAATAGTACCCAATACTACAAGTGTGATCATATCCACTGTGAAGTTGTTATGCAATCATAATCCGGAATGAGAAAGAGAGGGACAAAGAGAGAAAGTGCAGAAACAGAGAGAGATTTGGGAGAAGGAGAGAAACAGAGAGGGAAAGAGACAAAGGGTAGAGAGAGAGGAACAAGAAGAGAAACAACTTAGTACAATATCTATTTATAGGCGATGTAATGAATCTATTAGCTAATTACCGACTGCTGTAACTACCCCTTACCCCATATTCTGTTATTTATTTATTATTTATTACAATATCATATCAGAAGTGAATCAAAACCCACCAAAGCACAACCAACAACGGATCTAAACGTCATGTAATCATAACACTCTACACTCCCAAGAAAGATTGAAATATGAGGTTTGAAGGACTGGTGAAAACCCTTTGTGCTCTAAACCTCCAAAGGGATTATACCCTTAATTGAATAAAAAAAAAACAGAACGAAAGAAAGCGGAAAGAAAAAATATCAACAATACCAGACTAAATACAAGTCTTGGACTTTAAGTAAAAGGGAACTAAATAGAGCATACGCAGTTATTAGACTAAGAAACTATCAATCTTATTATATTAACCAATAACATTTGACACAGGTGAACACTTAAAATGCAAGGGTAGTCAAACTTTGATAAAGTGAAATGCACAAAATCAGTTAACACTCAAACGAGGAAGAAACAACAAACTAATAGAATTAATATACAAGAAGCATCCAGCATAAAATAAACAACAAAAAGCTTATTAAATCACATCTATATGATTTTCCTAAAGTCAATTAAAAAAAAGAAAAGAAAATCAAAGTAAAAGAATGACAATGTAAACAGATAGAAGAATAAAAATCTTGTGGCGTTCAACTGGCTCTATTGTCTCCCATATTTGACTATAAGATTTGAAAATGAGAAGAAAATAATAAATCTTCCTAGGGAACTAATTTGAACTAAATTAAAAACTTCCAATAAAAAAAATGAACGCAAGACAACTAACCTCCCATTGTGCAAGAGGATTAACTTTAGCCTGTAACTTTCATTGGTATAATCCAACTTTTCCAGAAGCTGCAACCGATTGATCATATAGAGCCCAAATAATTTCTTCACCCAATTTTTCAGTTAACATATTTTCAACAAAATCCAACCCACTACCAGTAGTCTAAACAAGAACACTTGCCATCACTAAAATGGTGAAATCGGTATGCGTCCCTAAGTATAATTTTCCTACCAAGAATTTTGCTCACAAGCTTGAAAACAGAGTGGCAATCACCACAGACACGAAGATTCTTGAATATTTTAATTGGCGAACCTTCTGGACAATTGATCAATCCAAATGCAAGGGCAATTCTCTCACTATGGTTCCAAAGATTATGCTCCTTTTGTTCTTCATCTATATCTTGTAGTGAAAAGCTTGTGTCAGGCACATAACCTGTCTCTTTTATCAGTTTCATGAGCTCTTCCAACTTCACAATGATTTGTCCATTCTGTGGATGACTCTGGTCTCCCATTCCAAAAGAAATCACCTTGTTCCTCAATTTGATCCAACTGCAGGCAGGCTTCTTCTTTATATTATGAGTAATCATTTCTTTTCTTACATTCTCTACATCATCCCACCTTCTGGTTGACGCACATACATTAGAATAAAGAACATAGGCTGAATCATCAGACGAATCCATCCTGAAAAGATTCTCAGCAGCTTTCTTTCCAAGTTCCATATCACCATGTATTTTACAAGAAGCCAACAAGCTACGCCATACAAGGTCATTTGGTGGAACTGGCATTGTGTCAATAAAATCTTCAGCCTCAGCAAGCCTTCCAGATCGCCCAAGAAGATCAATTATGCAAACACAGTGCTCTATTCCTATTGGGACGCAAAATTCACTAGTCATTGAAAAATAGTATGTAAGACCCTCATCCACTAGACCGCCATGACTACAAGCAGATAAAAGTGAGACAAAGGTGACATGATCCGGTTTCAGTCCTAATCTAAGCATTTCATGAAAAGCATCCCTAGCCTCTTGGAAAAACCCATGTCTTGCTAAAGCTGATATCAATATGTTCCAAGACCTTTGCAACCTGATACTCGGTGAGGGAACCATTTTCAACACGTCATCAATTTCCCCACATTTTCCATACATATCCATTGTAGCATTTAACACATAATGATCTGACTCAAACCCAAGTTTAATAACCAAGGCATGGAGCTGCTTGCCCTCATCCAATACAGCCAAATTACCTGCAATAGCAAGAGATATAGAGAAGCTAAACTGATCTAAACGAACCCCAGAACTTATCATTTTTACAATGAGTTTGAGGGCCTCTTCACCAGGCCCATAATGAGCATTTGCAGCAATAATAGCATTCCAAGCACTAGGAGTCTTACTACCTAATTCATTAAAGATGAAATTACTTGCATCGAGATCACCACACTTGGCATACATTGTAATGAGGGAACTTTGAACATATGTATCTAATTCATAGCCTGTCACAATAGTATGTGCATGGATGGGGAATCCAAGTTTTAGAAGTTCATCGGGAGATAAGCAAGCACCAAGAACATTGACTATTGTGATGTAATTTGCAGGTATACCTTCTTCTCTCATTAAATTAAAAGCCTTCAATGCCTCATTTGGCTGTTCATTATCAGCAAAGCCACCAATCAGTGCATTCCAGGTTACTTCATCTCTCTTAGGCAGGGTTTTGCACACCCTTTGTGCTTCAGACATCAAATTGAACTTCCCATACATGGTAACCAATGCATTGCCTATGATCAAATTGTGATGGAGACCAGAAAGTATTACAAGAGCATGAATAAGTTTTCCTTCAACCATGTTTGATTGGTTAGAACAAGCAGCCAATGCACTTGTGAAAGTAACATAGTTCATTGCCCTTCTAGTCCGGAGCATGTCAATGAAAAGTTGTATGGCTTCTAGGTACATTCCATCCTCCACATAGCCAGACATCATGGAATTCCAAGAGATTAAATCCTTGACTGGCATTGTATGAAATACAAGCTCTGCATCCTCAGATTTTCCAGCGACAGAATACATAGTTAAGAGACTATTACATGCACAAACATTTGATTCTAGTCCAGATTTTACAAGAAGACTATGAAGTCCTCTTCCCCAACTCAATTTTTTAGCAGAGCCACACACTGATAATAAGGCCGAAATTGTGATGGAGTTTGTTTCTGTATCAGTATTACGCATCAAAGAAAAGTTTTGAAGAGATTCTTCACAATGACCACTATGTGCAGCAGCAGTAATGATTGAATTCCAAGAGATTGTGTCACGTTCCTTCATGTTATTAAAAACATAAGATGCCTCGTCCATGCTATTAAAGCTACCAAACATGGATATGAGGGAATTCGCCACAGAAACACTACTGTCTAATCCAGATTTAATCACATTTCCCAAGACTTGATAACCCAAAAGTTTATCCCCAAGCATCCCACAAGAACTAAAAACAGTAGCAATTGTATTTTGATTACAATAAAATCCAGTGCGTGTCAAAAGCTGATAAATATTTATAACCTCCTCCTGATCTCCATTATCTGCACAAGTCACCATCAAAGAAGTCCAAGACACTATATTTGGTTCGATAATCTCCTCAAACGCCTTGCTGGCCTCA